>OV121086.1:52146034-53346034 GCA_921293015.1 Phorcus lineatus | reverse complement strand
TCGACCGAACCGCAGAATCCGTATAGATTCGAGCCAGTGAGGGATTCCTCCTCGAGTTCTGACGGCAACGGCTCTGACGACCATGACCGACTGAACACTGCTTGCATGGTAATTTTCAAGTTATTTCATAGGAATGAAAGCCTTGTTTTTTATGTCTAAGCTATATTCAAATTCATTTTGAAAAGGGATTTAATTAATAACAATATCTGTTAAGTAGATTATTTAACAAGTTGCTTGAAATAAAAATAATATTGTTAGGAGTTACTTCCCTTGGCCATCGATCGTATGAAGATTGACCATATTCTTTTCTGAATTATTCTGTCAAATGTAGGATAATATAATATCCTCGATTTCTATTATAGCTGATCTTGTTTTCATCTTTATATGTGACCGTTTCGTTATAAAATACACTCATTCAAAGTTATCTAAAATAGCAAACGAGTAACCTTTATTCACGTGTCACCTGTTTTCGTAGTAGTAGTAGTAGTAGTAGTAGTAGTATTTAGTACTATTTACATATGACAATCTTGCTCGCTTGACATAAACAGGTCCCGGCTAGATAGCACTTAATTTGTTGATCAGTTGTTTTGCATAGACACCATCAATATTCAATAAATCTACCCAACTGTTAACTTCACTAATGAAAATCAAGTGCTATTTCATGCTGTTCACTTAATACAACTTCAAGAAAATTTTTTTTTATCAATCATTTGTTCAAAATATATATGTCACCAAATTATATTAATGGTTGCTTCCCCAGACTGACATGATTCTTATTGTCAAATATATAACCAGAGAAGAGTCCCTGATCAATTTTTAAATCTGTGCTAATGCAGAAGGGTTATTGCCTAAATACATTTGTAGAATTTTACAGTGAAAAATAAATGATGCATCATTTTAACATCAAACTTTGCTCGGATCGCATCTATAGAAATTGATGTTATATCATATACAAGATATAGGCTGTTAAGAAGAATTTTATATCTACATGAACACTTACTAGGCTTACATTCTTTTTCCTTCACCTGAAATATTTATATATTATATATTATATATTAATAATATTATACATATAAATATCTATATCAAGGACAATGTAGTAATTCAATGAGAATGTGAACTTTTTAAACATGTAACAAATTTAGTTTGAATGGTGTTTTGTTTAAGTCACCATTTGTGTTTGAAATTCAGTAAAATATTACCTGTCGCATGGGTTATGTTGCCATTATTTGACCCAATACAAATACAATTTAAAAAAGTGACGCCAAAATTATTAGTAAAACGTGGCATCTTTTTGAATGATGTTTAAATATAATTAACACCAGTTCAGTTTAAAATGTTTGAAATATGTACACTCTATCTATGAAGTGCACAGCAGTTGATTTCTTAATACAACGGAAATAGGTGACACGAGAGGGAGAGGGAGAGTAAACAAACCTTTAACTTTTCTCAAGTCTCTACTCATCATTTATGGATGGATTATAAAGTATAATATCACTTCACATAGTCAAATTCTTTTCTTCAGGTGAGAGTGTAACCATTGTAATATGATGTCCACAGCCAAAGAGAGCCAGTGTTGTCAGGAGGTTGACCAGTACAGGGATAAGTGCAGGGCTAGGGACCCTCCTGTCTGCTGTCTCACCCTCCACCCTAGTTTTTATGCTGTTTGCCTGAACAGTGAACACTGATGTGCTGGATACAGCATAATACCAGTTCAGGCAGCAACCAGATGAGCAAGTCAAAGTGACAAAAAAGAAGATAAATCTGAAATGAATTATTTATTTCTTGACAATTTTTATGTGTAATGACAACACAAGATCAAATTCCAAATAACAATAAACTATACAGTGGTCAAACTTATTATAAACAAACTGCCCACATAATAAATGATTCTGAACTCATAACAATTTTCCTCTGTTTATTCTCATGGTGTATTTAAATTACATACCAAGCATTTATATGACAGATAAACATTCCACTACCATGAGTTCAATTTTCAAGCAAACAGTAACAAAAGTCTATGACAAGGTTATAAACTGTTATTCCTTTTTTTTTCGGAAAAAAATCTATGGCAACATTTCCCCCTCCAAATATAAAAAAAAATCTTTTAATGAGATAATGTATAACAAATAAATAATTTTATTTTGCTTATGCTAGAAAAAAGTAGGCAATTTTGTTACTGTACTGTTACAGTTTTTTCTGAAAACCCATTGGCTCTGTATCTCATTAGGAATCAATCCTTGGAGTAGAAACACCTGTAATACAAAATGAAATTCATCAATTTTCATAAGACATTGAAATATGAGGAACTGACAATGTAAATAATTTTTTAGTGATTTTCACACAATACAAAATATTTAACAATTAAAAAATGTTAAATAAAAGGTATTCAGTTTTATCTTTCATCTAATTTATACATTTGTCTAAAACTTGTATGTTAATATCTCAATGACACTATCTACTAGATTAAAATCACACTTGGAGTCATTTTGCTTTCACTGTTGTATTTTACAAACCTTTACTCCTCTTTGGTTTCAAATTAAGTTGAATATTTTTGTCCTTTACCTGGCTTCCATCTGCTTGATTGATGTAAAAAGCACCTTCCATAACAAACTGGTGTCTGCTGTGTTGCCCTCATCAATCACAATTTTTTTTGTAGTTTGGCAGTACCCTCGGTATCATGATCATGAGTTCTTGTCTGTAGCTTCTTGAAAAAAGATAGGAACTATTTTTAGTGATCAATTCTTGTTCACGTGTGAAAGAATTCGCCTAGGTCCTAATCTAACGCTGAATTTCAAGTGATCGAAAACAGGACGACACATAATCAAGAGCACGTTAAATTGTCATGATAGCCGACGTTTGTTTAGATTTTGCTTTTTGTAATTATTATAACTGATATTTAGTTACAAAATACTAACAGAATAACAGTACATATTTACTGTATCTAACATGATCAACACTCACTCTTGAAAACTCCCTCTGCCGAAACGATGAGCGCTAGGTCACTTCGACGTAAACGCCTACTCGGCCATTTTTTGTTCTTTCACTCGCAATATTGCGCTAACAGTTTCTTAAATTATGGCATACATGTGTTGGCAAGACCGTGAGACATGCACCCGGCTTCATTTTTGGGTTTCGATCCTAACGTTGTAGCTACAAAATTAGGTTTGATGTAGGAATCGTCGTTTAAATGTGCTGAACAAATGTAGCTGTATCCACTTAGGCTACTGGGTCCCGATTTCCAGTCGGTTCGGGTTCTTTGCACAATTTTCGTCCATTGTTTTGCGATATCCCATGGCAAAATATGAAGCATTAAGTTTACTTGTGTGATGTTACTACAGTTTACAGCCACCTAACACACATATACGAGGTATTTCCGACTCCTCTGTTCCCGACTTCCATTCGTCTCTATGTAAACAAATGGGGGACGATTCCCTTCGTGACGTCATTAGGTCAAAGGTCGAATTTTGTTTACGTTTTTATAGGTGATCAAGTTTAGATGCCAATTACTAATTATTCTGGTCGGTTAAAAATTATTTGTTTGCATCATAAGTCACTATACACTTCAAATAACATTTCTAATCTTCAAAATAGGTCATATTTCCTATTCCCTTTAAGGTTTACACGCTAAAGTAAGAGGCCAATATTCACGTCCCTGTTTGCGCTTTTAAAAAATGACAGGACAGAAGAACCAGCAGTATGAAACAATTTGTTTAAATGTTTATTTACTTTTAAAAGATTAAGGGAACATGTGCGATTGGATGCACGTGCAACGTCAGGTTTAAAATAACGGGAAGCGTGTTTTTCGGATGCTTTGTGTTGTCCGCAGAGTCTTTCTCTAAACGGGTAACAAAGTTATGAAGACGGAAGCGTGTCGCTCGTGCATATATTGAAAACATCATATACTACTTTATATGTATGCTAAATTACGTGTTTAAATGTATTGTACTTTCTTTAAAAACAAGTTAAAAGTGCCAATAATCAGGATCGGTTGTTCAACGTTCTCTAGAGATATCACCCCATCTCCAAATAAATTCAATCTAATGAGATTTCCTTCACTATGAGCAAAAATCAACCCGCGCTCAATCATTCAGCTTGCTGCAATCAGTAATGACAATGCCTACATGTGTAAGTTGAGATTGTGGCTTAACATGAAGATAAAAAGGATGATCATTCTAAATCTTCAGTTCATTAATCGATTACTTTGGGTGATTTAAGGACTCAACTGAATCAACTGATTGTAATAATGTTATTAGAAATTAGAATTCAATCTTATCTCAAATTTTTATTCCATTTTTTCTATAGCATCCACTGCTTCATGTGCGATATGATACACACTTATATGAGAAATGTCATTTCTTGTGATTATCCTAATGAAAAATAGAAATAATGAAGACGAGAACAAGGTTTACACAACCAAGCTTAGATTTTATGACAAGGACATTCAAGAAGCAAAATGTCCATCGACTGGTACTTATTTAATGATGTGTAGAATCATATTATAGTATAGTATAATAAGGAGCACATAATGTCAGATGTGTTAAAACCGGACATTGGCGCGCACCAACAACTAAAACGTACTTTCTGGATCTTATATGTAGCAAATACACCGGAAAATATAGAATGATATTGCTGAGCTCATTTTCCCATGTAAATGAAACGCTGAAAATTCCAACTATTAACATTTACATGTCCATTTTTAATTTATGATAAAAAATAAGAAAATGTCATAATTTTAGCATTTAAGATATAAAGATGAAATGCTAGACAGACGATTCGAACTTAACTCACATCCAAGCCTCATACAAAATTCATGAAACAGTATCTGTGTCACTTTAATGATATTATAAACATGATTATAATATGATACCTAATCTCACTCTCATGTGTCATAGGTCAGATACATACCGCCTTAGGCATCAATTAGTCTATTAGACCTGTCACTGACGAATGGGACATTAACTCACAATAATTGAGAATTGTTTCTCAGATAGTCGCCCAGCTGATCATTTTGAATATAGGTTTGCGACACTTTTAATATTTCATTGAACTCAACTGTACACATTGGCAAGAAAGTCCTATAGAAAAAACCCCACAAAAAGTCTAATAAAATACAAGTCACATCAACTAAGCTTATCATTTTACATAAAAAATTCAACTTCAAAGAGATCGTTCATTTGTTGATGAATGCCTTCTGTCTACCTGTCATCTTGTATATCCATCACAGAACTCTATCTAGCAGAGTTTCTCACAGATAACATTTTATAAATTTAACTTATTCAATTCATGAAAAATGTTCAAATGTTTTTGCAATTTACGCATAATGCACAATCACATATCAATCTTTGTAGTGAGGAATTATGTAAAATCTTGCATGGTCTTAAAAAAATTTGGGTGTTCAAATTAGAAAACTCATATCTGGATACACTCTTCATTAAATAAATGCTAAAGACAATTGAAACATATTCATCACTATATGATGTTGTATACTTTAATGATGGGAAGCTGAAAATTCAACTGTCTATGACCAATACAACAACAACTTTTTACTGGGATTTTATTTTCTTAGTTCTTTGGTCTCACCAAAGTCAGTTTTTTGTGAGCCTGCCATTTGCACTAATTCGTGCTTGTCTTAGCAAAAGACTGGATAAGTTATGTAGTCTCTTTGGCAAAATCATTCTAATCTCTAATTGCAGTGCGATGCCCAGTCATTTAAGTCAGTGCTTCGTTTTTTTAACGGTGGCGAACACGTCGATCGAGTTCACTCCATTGATGTAATACATGTAGGTAAGTGGACCTTAGACCCGAACGCGTACTGAAGTAGGATTAGCGTCATCTTGCACGAACCAATCCCTGTCAGTCAAACATTGAATGCATGTGATTTTTATGGACGTTATTGAAACACTATTTATAAGAGTTGTTACAAGAGCGTAAAGCTTTTAGGCTCACTCTCACGTGCACTTTTCTTCACATGTTTTCTGAGCGTCGTTTTGGCAAAACCCCCCCAAAAATGCTACAACAACGAAGAACACGTTAAAATTGCCATTGTCATCAATCAACAATGTCAACAATCATACAAACATGATGTCGAATACGACATGTCTAAAAATCAAATTGTCTTCGCGTTTCTTCTGTTCGAGAGTGTACCTAAAAATCTATACTCAACAAAATAGAATGGTGGCCATCAAATGGATATTGATTTGAATGTATTGCAATGAATGGGCTCTTCACGTCCCTAGTGGGTCATTCAACTGATACGTTTTCTGAACCTCAGTGAAGATGTGGCCGTTATCCCTGCAAAACCATCCAAGCAACAAGTGTTAATGCACATCTATGTAATTCTTAAGTGTACACAAATAAAAAGGTTTCTTTAGATTTTCAATTGGTTAATGTCAAGTATAGACTTTGGCAGCATAGCATAAGTGAAGGCACTTCAGAATTTGCCCGACGACAGGACTTGAACGAATGCCAAATTTTAGCAAGGTCACTGTTTTTATTGCTTTGAGCAATTTAAGGTATTTCATTGCCTACACTAGAATTACAGAGGTAACGTGGGAAGGGCTTAAATAATGTGGTGGGAAGTTGACAAATACCCTGTTTATTTTGCAAAATGTGTCTGATAAGTAATACTCAAACATAATTTGATTATCAGATCCTGTTTGATCATGTGGATAAAAGAATTGTGGTAATCAAATCACTCTTATTGATACCAGAAACAGATAGTGGGATTGTGAGGGTGATTAGAACAACTGAATCACCTGAGTCACTATTAAATCTCTCCTTCAAAAACATCTGATTACATTGAGATACTTCATTTTCTGAATTGAACAGTATCTTACTAGCAATGACTTGACAGATTACATTTTGCACAAGCTGAAAGCAATAGATGGAACTTTGTGTATGTCAAATGTCCCTTCACTCTCTCGGCTGTTTGCCGCATGCATTCAGCTATATCGATTTCTCAACCTAACTCACGTATTATGCTTCATTGAAAACAGCGATCTCGAGCCCGTTTCACATGTTGCATCTATTTTCCTCGGGTTTCAACTTTTAAATCACCAGTATATGACTTGTAAAACTCTTGGATGTAACTTGTAAGTACCTGATACCTTCATATGAAATCTCCTTTTTCAAAAGATATATTTACATTATGATTTATTAAAACGGTCAACAAATTAAGAACATTACCCTTCGCGTTATCGGGTTGTCCTTCCTCTCAGTTTGTAGAATCCCCGGTAAGTCTTCACGGTCGTGGTTTCTCATTTGCCTAATGCATAATGTACCATTTCCTTGTTTTCATGAACAGACACCAAGACTTGGATTAGTGCGTCAGTAGTTATTTCCTTGTAGTCATGTAATTGTATTACAATGAAAAGATGCAAAAAGAATCATTATCATAAATCACACATTTTAAACTGTGTCAAAGAAAGTATAACATGTAAAAATATTTTAAGGGAGGCGGAATAGCGCAGTGGTTAGCGCGTTCGGCTACGGATCAAGAGGTCCGTGTATCGATCCCACTGGACTCGGCAACTTTGTCTGCAGTAGAGAACTTAGGGTTGGGTTGCAATGCTGCACTGAATTTCAGCGCAGTCTCAGCCATGGTTCGCTAGTTCCAGTCGGTGCTCGCTTGTTTCACCGCAATGCATAGCTACAATGGTGTTGCGGGCTAGCAGCCGCGATGTAAGCAAAATACTCTTGAAAGCGGCGTTAAACACAATATCACCTCACCTAGTTCTGTAATCAATGATAAACTGAAAAAGACCAGGCAGCCAGTCGGTTACGTTAAGTAAAAGAATAAATTGAGGTTCAGACCACAAACAAAAGTTATTTTCAAGTAGTTCTATCATCATTGTCATTCTACTAAACCACTACCCTATATCTGGTAGGCCATTCAGCTTTTGCAAACTGATTTTCCTGCCATGGGACACTTTTCAGTAAACAAAATCAAACAAAAAAACAACACATTTTGCTGCTCCGAAGACCGGTAGCCAGGGGTAACAAATGTCAGTCAGATTCGGCCTTGGGGTCAGATTGCGTGCTCACACCAGTACCATAACAGAAATCCAATATCAAGAAACATTTACACACTACAGTCTTAGACATTTCCTTAGCATCACATGTTACAAAATAATATTTACAAGTCAAAGAAAAAGCTACTTCTACTAGGGACTACGTTTTGAACAATTGCTTCCGGGTTGTGATAGTTAGCGCATGGAATGGCGGGTTGTGTCCAGATTTTATTAATTGTTTTGGTGCTACCGCATTACATCGTTCATTTACACACTTACACAATTTGAAATGTATAAAACATCCTGCTCCATTAGCGTATTTGAATCCGTAGTGCTCCTTCCAAATACCCTGATCCCCTTCGTACCTCTAGCTATCTAACCAACCAATGAAAGGACTCGCATCCAGCATTAGTAGCAAATCAACACTGATGAAAATATCCGTTGAGTTCAAGATAGATATTGCAATGGCTGAAAACATAAAATGATAACCATAGCTATCAACAATACGAGGCCCTTTGCTTGAAGGAGATCAGGGTAAGTACGGATTCAAATACGCTGATGGAGCAGGATGTGTATGAAAACACTCATTATTAATATTCTAAGTGTCAATTGTTTTTTTTTTGATGATACTTTTCAAGACGATGTCAATCGGATGGCCTGACCACAGTCATTTACACACCTTTCGACTGCTTTGCATGTGCTCTTCATAAGATGGCTATATTAACAACGTATCTATTGTCATTTGTATTACCTCCAACTAATTTGCACATGTCGGATGTTAGCATCGTTATAAGTCACGTGTAATTTTTTAAATAGTCTTCTGTTGTTAATTTCATATTTTGGGCTTTATTCATTTCATGAACTTTCCCAATCTAAGTTAAATAATACTCTCGAGCTCGGTTATGCTTTGGATTGTAAAACCTGGTGAGCGAAAAGTAAGACCGAAAGCGAGGTCTTACTTCTGTGAAGCTTTTATTCCCAGGGTTTTACAATTTAAAACGTGAGCGTAAGTGTACTATCCTTTACATAACGGCTCAATCTTTCCATAACTTTGAAAACTTAATCAATAATGTTGTGCTTGGTAGGGTCCAAAAATTCTGTTTTCGTGAATACATCATCTGTGGTGTTCAAAATTTCCCAAACCTCAATCGGCCATTGCCCGTTGCTCTTGTCTATTTCAGCATATCACTGTCAACAACAAAAGTACGCAAAACTGTTGCGTTTAATTATATTCACAGAACTCTCAGGTACTTTGGTATGAATTTATGGTCATTTTATGTATTACAAAATTTTTTTAATCACTTTGGGGCAAAAAGGCATCTTATTTAAACACCCTTTTCTTATCATAACTACTTCTCATAAGTACTTAAGTAAGTAATCATCATATCGCCACTATTTTAATAGGCTACTGCGTTATACGATATTTGGCATATAACAATTACAATTAATATTCAAAAGTGTTACAAACAAGCAATATATGAAACATTTAAGTGTGGATGCAATCTTAAATTGTCTTCAAGTAAAATATGTTTCTTACAAAAAAGGGTTTTATCTATAATTTTCTTTAAACGTTGATGGTTCCATAATTGTCTTTTATTCATCTGATTTTATTAGATCAGATTAAAATTGAATGCGATCACGCCTTTGGATAATTTCTGGATATTGATCCGTGTAGCTGATTGCTTAATGGCTTCGACGTTGAAATCTTCTATGGAAAAATGTACTTTAGAATTGAAAAAAACAACCATTAAAAGTACACGAATGTCAGTCATGAATTTTACATTATCATTAATTGATTTACATTTGTGTCATTCTTATATGAAGATAAATGCAGCTTTATCATGTTTGTCATGATCTTACCTGTCACGTGCTGCTAAAAAATATTATGAAGACCAGAAAACATCTCTTTAGCTAAATATGCAAATTTTATCATTTTATCAGTTCGAAACATGTCCTAGTGATAACAATGGAAAAATAAAGCAAAAAAAAATTCCCTCGCTATTTTACAATAAATCATTCATTTGAAAAACAGGAAGTGAGGTTTCCAATTCCTGCTGACCAATTGCCACATTTGCGATATAATCCGTCAATCGTTTTCTTAACTCGTGTTTATCTAAACTCCTGTACTTGTTAGAGAATGTAGATGGAAAGATAAACCTGACTTTGGGATATGAACATAAACGCCCGCCAAATAAGCTGATATCACTGTAATTGTTATACCCCCGCCTTACAGCGTAAGCGGGGCTCTATAGCGTTCATTCTGTGCGTCCGTCCGTCCGTCTGTCCCTCCGTCACAAATCTTTGTCTAAACTATACATGCTAGCTTCACCAAACTTCATACACTTATCAACCATGATCCCTAAATGTGCCTTTTGAGGGTTAGACCAACAAATGAGTTTTATTTTTTGATGTTTCCATGGAAACATGACTAAAACAGTGACTCTATGACCAAGTCCTTTGTCCGGAGCATATCTCCTAAACTATACATGCTAGCTTCACCAAACTTCATACACTTATCAACCATGATCCCTAGATGTGCCTTTTGAGGGTTAGACCAACAAATGAGTTTTATTTTTTGCGGTTTCCATGGAAACAAGACTAAAACAGTGACTCTATGACCAAGTCCTTTGTCCGGATCATATCTCCTAAACTATACATGCTAGCTTCACCAAACTTCATACACTTATCAACCATGATCCCTAGATGTGCCTTTTGAGGGTTAGACCAACAAATGATTTTTATTATTTGCGGTTTCCATGGAAACATGACTAAAACAGTGACTCTATGACCAAGTCCTTTGTCCGGAGCATATCTCCTAAACTATACATGCTAGCTTCACCAAACTTCATACACTTATCAACCATGATCCCTAGATTTGCCTTTTGAGGGTTAGACCAACAAATGAGTTTTATTTTTTGCGGTTTCCATGGAAACATGACTAAAACAGTGACTCTATGACCAAGTCCTTTGTCCGGAGCATATTTCCCAAACTATACATGCTAGCTTCACCAAACTTCAAACACTTATCAACCATGATCCCTAGATGTGCCTTTTGAGGGTTAGACCAACAAATGATTTTTATTTTTTGCGGTTTCCATGGAAACATGACTAAAACAGTGACTCTATGACCAAGTCCTTTGTCCTGAGCATATCTCCTAAACTATACATGCTAGCTTCACCAAACTTCATACACTTATCAACCATGATCCCTAGATGTGCCTTTTGAGGGTTAGACTAACAAATGATTTTTTTTTGCGGTTTCCATGGAAACATGACTAAAAAAGTGAATTTATGACTAAGTCCTTTGTCCAGAGTATATCTTCTAAACCGTACATGCTATCTTCACCAAACTTCACACTTATCAACCATGATCCATTGGTGCGCCTCTTGAGGGTTAGACCAAAACATTATTTTTATTTTTTGCGGTTTACATGGAAACGTTACTAAAACAATGACTATCTGACAAAGTGCATTTTCCTGAGCCTATCTCCTAAACTATACATGCTAGCTTCAACAAACTTAATACACTTATCAACCATGATCCCTAAGTGAGCTTTTTTAGGGTAAGACCAACAAAGAAAGCCAGACTATAGTTTGAAGCGGGGGTATGTGAGCTGAGCTCACTTCTTTACTTGTTCATTATGTGAGGGATTTGTTATTCAGTTAGATGTGACAGTGATCGGAGATTCTGCAGCTCCAGGTTACTGCCCTCATCTCAATAGGAATCTTTGCTATATAATCTCAATCAAATCAAACAACAAGGAGCTGGATTCAGCAACCATTACAGAATTATTTTGTAACACTCAATTTAACAGTTCGTAGTTGGCCAGAGCTGTCATGCAATCTTTTGACGAATCAGTAATGTCTTTTACGGTCACATTCAATCAGAAAATACACCATTTTGTAAAACCTTTGAAATTAAATCTAACAATAATACCTCATTGTCCTGTGAATGGCACAGACTTCATTGCAATAAAGTAACAAGTTTAAAGTCATTGTCTCATTTTTGCAAGGCAAATTGTAATAAATGCCGGACAAATAGTTCACCACTCACAGAAATCTTTCCCCTGGCGTTTGCATCAATCTTCAGAACTCTGCAGGCATTCTAGCCCTCAATAATTAAGTTCAAACTACCCTACCCTACCATAATATTACGTGTTTTGCGAGCGTTAGTCCTCACCACGTCATTTCGCTAAGGCAGTGACGAAGAACACATAAAATTTCCCAGCTGAATATCCAATTTAAAGAGCTAATAGCTTACCCTTTTTCAAATACTGAAATAACAAAAAGGTGGTTAACTCAATGAAGAATGCGTCTGTCATAAGTATCGGCGCTACAATTACTAGATTTCCGGTGTTTCGCACTCGCGATGGGATTGCACTTGATTCGGTACCTCAACGATCTGAAACGGCATACGCCAGTAAGATACTTTATCCAAAACTATAAAACGGGCATAAAAATGAAAATCTTTGCAAACGCGACAGAAAATATTTGTGTTAGTGATCAGATTTTGTTCGTGAAGAATAATTAGTTCAGTTTAGTTGCCTTACAAAAATGAGACTATGACTTTAAGCTTTTCGCCACCACTTGAATCAATACCTTATCGAGACCCTGAGAGTTATCCGAACTGGAGCTTGATGTTCCTGCACCCTGGCTGGCCAGGTCGACGGGTAGACGTCATACCAAATATGAGTCGTTCTGAAACCTGCTGTCTTTCTCTCCTTGTACCTTTCTTTCCCTAATCCCCTCATCCTTTCGATTCCTTCCTCACTGATCTGTCTGTCTGATCTCTTTAGGATGCTTGTCATCCACGTGTTTAACGACTGTGAGTGAGTTGCGGTCTAACGTGTTTTGAACAATATTTCAGTTATTAAACACGTGGATGACTTGCATCCAAAAGAGTGTGGACAGACCAGGGAGAAAGGGATCGACAGGATGAGAAAAAAGACGGAAAGAAAGGCACAGTGAGAGTCATAACTGAAATACTGTTCAAAACCGATGCGAATTCCATTAAACATTCATCCAAAATCGTTTTAAAACCAAATGCATGTGATACTGATTATGATAAAAAAGGGCGATCAGCTTTCTCTGGTTTGTTCCAAATCACAACTCTTGTCATGCTGGCTGTTTGGTCGGGGTCGGTGATGCATTAAGTGTTCAGCTGGCTTTTCTTTGCTAACTGTCTGCATATGAAATGAAATCTGTTTCCAGCTTTGAGACTCCATATGTTCATTATTTGCAAAAGAGGCAATAATACGATCAATTATTTCCTTGTTAAATTCATTTTTAGTGTCGAAATATCTTTCCACTTTGTTTTAGATTGAAACAGCATGCACTTCGGTTAAATTATGCGTTACCCATATTTACTGCTTAAAGTTCTTCAGATTCTAACTTGCTGACTGCTGGATCCAGGTGCGTGAAGCAGCAAAAGGTACCAGTCTGTCTGTATTTTTCAATAGGATATTGCTGCCATACCAACGATAGAATAACATGCCATGAGACATAAATACTTATGACTATAATTATGAGGATCAGGATGGAAAAAAAACTGAACACTAAACTTGTTTTCTTCATCGATTTATCCCTACTGGGAACAAATAAAGCGGATGACGTAGCAAATGGGGTCAAGGAGATACTAAAAGATCGGCATGACGATAAGGGCACATGAAGGAATTCGGGTTAAGAACATGCTGATGAAGATTGATGTCTTTTCTGTAACAATTGACTTATTAGATAGTTACACAGGCAGTATATGTGCCATTTTACAATGACTTTCCCTGCAAAGTAAACATAAAATCCCTTTTATAATTTGTAGTGATCATTTTGGGGGTTTGAAGAGACTATCAATATTTTATGAAAGGAAATCAATTGTCTGTAGCATTGGGAAACATGAACGCTTGGTTTTGCCAGAAGAGGTACATCAATCATATTTGTTTCGTTAGGTAGTTGAGGTGACATGAGTCCTATCTTTTGCATAATATCTTTGATGTATAATGCGCGTAAGCCCGAGGTTACGTTGCCTAAACTCAGATACGTCGGCAGATATATCGCCTATTAGACTTTAAAACTCAGACAACCGCCACACAATGTTTTGTAAATGTTGACTTTTTATTGAGAAATTTATTGATAAGAAATATCAACAGACACTAGATTCCAATTTGTTTATAATCATTTACATCATTTGGATTTAAAGGGAATATTGTGCCACTGCCTATGTCTTCCAAATGCCCCTAATGTTTTGTTGTGATCTTTTTAAGAGGTTCATATGCCTATTATTCTATCATGAAAGGAAAACACTTCGGTAACATGAATGCTTGTTCTTGCCATAAGAGGTATATGAATCATATTTCTGTCATTAGGTAGTTGTGGCAACGTGATTCCCATCTGCTACAAAATGTCTTTGATGTACAATGAGCGTAAGCCCGAGGTAAAGTCGCCTGTGATTAAATTCGCCGATATATCTCCTAATAGATTTTACAAATCAGACCATAGCACACGCTGTTTTGAACATGACATGGGTGTCATGTTATGTCATGACATTTTATTGAAAGTTTATTGTAAGTTCCAATATAAGAATTCGTTTATGTTTAAACTTATAAAGATGAACAGGATTCTGGCAGTTTATCAACTTTTTCTTGATTTCTGGGATTGTTTCGGGAAAGATTAAAGGCGCTGCCCATAATTTATTCCGCATTGAAGTAAAGCATTTGAATGACCTCACAAATAAATGACTCATTACGTCAACAACTGTAGCGTTGTTACGTCACTATCTATGACCCTTTTTGAGGATTTTCATTTCATATCCAAATTTGATGATTTCTCCAAAGTCTTTTTTAGATTGAAAGTATTATCTATACGAAAAGAAATAGAGTAGCCTTAATCATCATGTCGTTTTCAATATAAGTACAGTTTCCCCTGAACTATTATAAACGTAAAACCATTTTTAGAGTGAAAAGTATATTGTTTCGACGCCCATGTCTTCCAAAGTTAATGTCTCAAATGTCTTCATACTCGACCAAGAAAAAGAACATAACATTGAATGTATTGCCAAAGTCATATTCATTTGTGAAACACATTCAGGCCCCCAAAACTCACCTTCGTGCAGGTACTCTATGCGGGCAATACCATCGGGAAGTGTTGTCATTCAATCCAATAGCTCAACTGCTTTGCTCACTCTACAAACAAGAAGCAACCTAGCAGTCAATTGACCCGTCTTTTATGTGAAACTTTTTACAAAAACATGAAACATGTTGCGAAAATGCTTATTATGTTAAGTTGAATCCACAAAATATATATTTATGAGCGGAAAAGAAATTTATTTGATAAAAATCTAAACCGATAACATATATAACTTTGCAATGTATTGTGGCGTCATTATTGTAAATCATTACGTCATTACCGACTCTACGTCAGTCACCTGACAAATAAATCATCTTGCTTCTATAACAAATGTTGTTTATATAACACCTGGGAGGTGAAAGCTGTTTGAACTGTTTATACATATGAAATACATATATTTATTGATTATTTTGTAAGCTGTTAGTCATTAACCCAAAGTCATTTTGATTTTAAACTGCCAGCAATGACGACATTTAGTACAGCGAAAACAGGCACAATCTATACTCTAACCTGAGGGTTATCCCTCTTGTATCTGGACTAAACTTTTATAGATTCAATCCATGTAAGAAAAAGAACGAAATTGAAATCAATGAATATGACACGGTGTCCTGGTCCACAACAGAAATCACGTATTCACATGTCAGGTCAGTGCGACAATGCTCCACGACAAAACTTTTTGATCCCTTTCAAATTATATTTGTGTCTCGTCCGTCAACGTGGTCTAATTTAATTGGGATCGCTCCATGAAACAATTGAATACGGATATAGCTTGATAAAGCTCAGTGTTGTGTTATCTCTCTCATTTTTATCAACATAAGTTTCACAATGAAGACCCAAAACTGTCAGGGAAGGATTAATTGAAGTATTAACATAAACGATTGAAAGCTTGCACACTGCAGTTATGTACATGCACTATGAAGGTTTAAATCCAATATTTCATCATTTTCTACACACTTAGTAGTTAGCAAATGATAACAAAACTGGTTAAGAACATTATAAATACAGTATTCTCTATTGTGTGTTAAAACACGAGGATAAATAATAGTATCGAAAGACCGCATCAGTATAATTTGATATTGAATCATATGAGATGGTCTTTCAGTTTCTGTTGCAGATTTATAAGATGACTGCATCTCAAAATAAAAGTGATGAACAAGTTATTACACACTGAGCACGGGTTCCAATAGTCCTTATCGGCCTCTGCCTACGTCTGAAGGCATAGAAGTGTGAAGTTATTCACATCGGTGATGAATTGCCTGACTTGTTTAATCGAATGTTATTTGATGTATGTCTCTTAATAAAGAATGCCATACCTATATGCGTGATAACATGTAAATGTCGAAATTATACATTGAAAGTGTATCGACCACCATAATTTGCATGACTTCAGAGGGTGCCTTCCAAATTGAATCCTAAAATATTACATCACAATGGCAAACAGAGTATTCCTGTGTAAAAAAGACAAGTGTTAAGGTTTCTTTATCATAACTCTTTTTCATCATGACACAAATATGCAAATTTGTAGTCAATAAACTTGTTTAACCAAAATATGTAAGGGGAATGAAGATGATGTTTGCTCGAGTAACTTTAGGTACGAATCTCCAAGTACATGTGCTTTGATATTTGATGTAGGGGTGCTGTTTACAAAACAGTTGAAATAAAAGACGGATATGATTAAGTCATATTTGTTTGTATTATTCCCGAGAAACTTAAATTTTTCTCAGGATGCTGAAGACTACCACTGCGTATGTTACATCCATATCTTTGAGATATGAGACCATCCTCTGTCACAAAGGTGTTAATGATTTGATACTCTCCACGTATGGCCCCGTGTTTCAACATTTCAACACGCTGTGGTCTTGCCTTGTTGCAATTCCATCTTTTAGCTCACACAACTCACAATTAATTAGCGAATAAGATGTACTTTAAAATTCAAATTCACGTTCCTGAAAAATTCTAAAGTTGGCGTTACCAGCTCCTTTTTTATCTCCTCATGTCTGGCACTTTCATGGTGATATTGTTTTACAACAACACTCAAGGGCGGGTAATTTAGAACAAAGTCTCCTGTTGAAATTTCCCAAGGGTGGTAAGAGTATAGGAACAATAGGTCCTGGGTGACCGAGGGTGACATGAGTCGAGTTAACACATAAAATATTACTACCTAAGAGAAGAGAAATGGAAGTGTCCAGGCACCAGTTGGTCAAGAAAACTAAACCAATCAAGTGGGTCATCGAAAAGGTATTTTATTACCAATTATTTATTATCAAAATTCCCCCAAGAAACTTTATGAAAATATTGAGACATTATTATACTGTTGTGGTATGCAGACTGCGATTCTATTAGTATTCCTGTAAAGGTACAAGGTAACTCGCGGTAATTGAATTCGAGCCATTTGCGTGCCAAGAGACTACATTGTCAGTTATAACCTCACATTTGCCTTATATGTCCTGGTTCTTTATGCACTTATTTCCCATCTGCTCTATGTAGCGACAGATGGCCAGCCATTCTCTCTATTCCTACTTTTTTCGGTGAAATAGGAGATTATTGCTTTTGTAGATGTAAATAACAAATGATTCATAGACTCATTGGGTTGTGACTTTGATGATGTTCATAATAAGCAGACTTCTAGCTAGACTACTATTTATTTTAGTCATCAAGTTGATTAATTCATTCTCAAGAAAACATACATGTGCGTGTCATTGCCCCATTTTCGAAATTCTTTAGTCATATACATTGTAGCTATTTCTAATTAAACATTTACGGGAGTTTATATGGACATGTTTACTTACCTTGAATGAGAAGTAATAGAGAGCAAACTGATTAATTGATTAGGGAGAATAATGGTATAAAGGCAACATTATGTGAGTTATTTTCTCTCAGAGACATTCAAAGTGTCAGAAATGAATCGGCCTTAATTAATATGGCAGAATCATAATGACATATGTCGTAAACGGCACCCTTGAGGACCTGCTGGACCATGCCTTTCATGTGACGTGTATCACTTTTCTTCATTTTCAATCTTGTGCACATACTCTATATGATATCGGTATCATATATTGTAATCCACAGATGTCCATATTTCAGTTGTTTTCTTATAAAAGTGACAGAGTATGGTTTATGATTTCTCACGTGGCTTAAATAAGATTCAAAATACCCTCTGTCATGAGTTGAGTTAAAATCGAATCTCTGAACTTCTGAACTGAATCTTTATCTCAAAAATGCCCAAATTTGGATATTAGATTGTTTTCAATGCCAATTGGAATAGAGCCTCATCAATATTAAAAAGTCGAAATTCCGCGTCCCATTTACATATACATGAGTTAAATGACGCACTGAACACTTCCACCTCATGTTTGTCTCTGTGTCTGCTGTCCGGTTTTCGATCACAAATCTCAACATGAACCTATTTATTACTTTTATACTGAACTGAAGGCATATGTTTAAAAACGACCGCTTCTTCTCGATAAAATAACAAAATTCATAAATTTGAACACATTTGAATCCAACAACGTACTCTATGCCCCTATAAGAAAAATTCTTTTACATGTATCATATACTTAGATTTAGTGACCTTGCTCCTCAAAATAGGGTACCCAGTATCCATGTCTTATTTTTTCTTCTCCAGAAAATGAAAAGTACACCGTTTGGTTTAGCTGTGTGCTAACTCTATGGCCAATGAGAATAAGTCAGTAAGATGTTTTGAATCTTTGATTCTAATTCCAGGAATTTGCCCCCTTTTATTTGACAAATATAATATGTACTATAAGTGGCATGATAAGTTACAGATCCCTAGGCATTTCAAACAATTGAAATAATATGTTTAAACAAGACATTGATTTCCTGAAAAACTGCAAATCATAACCTAATCACATCAGCCGTTTTCTTTTTTATTCAAGAGGAATCTAATGGATGAATGGAAAGTTTAAGTCTTTTAGAGGAATGTTGGATATAATAATATGATTTGTTAATGTGGTGTCAATTCTGTGTTAAAAAACTAACATAACTACCACAAAGATTCAAGGTCCATTTTGTGTCACACACATTTATCATAAAATTTTTACGCATCCTGCTGCATTAGCGTACTTGAATCAGCTGATGCAGCTTCTTCCATATACCCTGATAGGCCAAAAGCCTCGTATCGCTAGCTATCTGAACAGCCAATGATACGACTCGCATCCAACAACAGCGGCACAACCCGGATGGAACATTCAAAAGAGTAGCTTCAAACTCCTTGAATAACGATATTCCTTTGGTTTAAACAATAACAGGTGAACACAGCCACGAACACCAAGCCGCGCCAGCCGTACGAGGGATTTGGCTCAGCGGATTCAATTACGCTGACGAAGCAGGATGTGTGTAACATCGCAGTAATATCATACTGATCAAGTAAAGGGATACCATATAATGCACGTAAATGCAGATCTTCTGGGTGCATTCATATACTTGTCTCTCACGGATTTAATATTTTTATACAGAAATCCAAATTAACTAAATGCTTTCGCAAATTCCGTTTGGCAAAGAGAACGCAACATGTAAGTATTTATAAGTGGTTTACCAGATGTCATGAAAATTTTCAGTGTGTTTGTTTTCTACTTGAAATATTTTGAGAAGGACATTTGTAAATTAGAATAGTTCTGCTTGTAATGTACCTGCTTAACAATAAAAAGATTATTTGTCAAATCCAACCACATTTCATATTGACATATTCTTTATTTAGAGCAACAGGTCAACATGCTCCCAACTCCGCTTTCGATTATTATACTTCCCATGAATATCACATGTTGTATTATAGTTGCTTGTTAAAGTTGCCTCGACACAAAAAGACGGTGTTTTGTTATTGTCAATGATCCCTCAAATGTCATGGAACGGAAATCGTTTACATTGTGTCGTTAAAACAAAGTTGTTTAAAGTTCTAGCAACAAAACAATGTTTCAGTATCGAAGACTACACAATCTGACAGGAACCCAACATAGTTTACAGTTCCATTGCATACATAATAAACGAACTTTCGAAATATCATTTGGATTACTTATAATAGGTACAATGAAAACCTTGGGATGGATGAATAACCAATTTAAAATAAGTGTGTTTTTGATTCAGATTGTATGTCAATACAATACTGGTTTTCATTTCATCAATATGTATGTGATGCATCTGTGTATTTGAGATTTTGACATAAAATCCATCAAAACAATGGGTTTGCTAAAAATACTTATTAATTCGCTAATTCGTTGTAGTTTAAATTAATGAGATATGTCCCTATATTTAAAAAGTTTGCATGTTTCTAAACAGCGCTTCTTATAAAATTTTCTCGTCTTCATTATAGAAAATCACCGTAATGTGTTAATGCGATAATGTTTGTAAAACAATATAATTGATAACTGGATCTCGATATCTCGTTAAATGAAGTCATTTAGCGGCAAATTTAGGTATTTAATAGCAGGTTTGGAGGTAAAAATATAACTGAACAACAATCACGTTTAGATATCAGCTGTAACATACATGAATAGGTATCGTTTTTACGCTTTATCATTTTTTCAAGTAGAAATTCGGATTGGTGAACATGACATCATTCTTATGTGAACAAACATTAAAGCTAGCCACAGAAATACAACAAAATCAGGAAAAATAAACCCGATGAAAAATGTCTGTAATGCTTCAAATCAGTACTTGTTAGAAATTACCACTAAATGGTCAGATATGCCTGACGTTGACTGAAATCAATTAAAATTATTTATGCAAATACTTACGGCAAAAACCATCTGCTTGCACTTCTATTTCTTCGTACATGTTTAAATGAAATTTTTGTTAAAATGGACATTGATGTCCGTCTTGAATTGATTATCAGTTATCCTTATGAATACATGTATATTTATGTCCAACACAAAAATGAATTTCCCCATCTAGTGGGTGTATTAAATGATTACTTGCAATCTGAATTGATTAAGGTATAATATTTACAAGAAAGGGACAATAGATCTTAGTTAAAGATCGTTGCCCATGCTCAGTTAGGATTCAAATACTAAGGTACTTTTGTCATTATCTAAAACCGGTGAACACAATGAAACCAAAGGAGCATCAAGACACATATGCATACAACTGTTGCTGGTTTCACATGTCATTCCTAATTATATAAGCATACTCTGTTCATTTAACATCACATGTGAAATTCCTTGCTTGATAGAACCAGCCCAAACATGAATCACTATGGTAACAGAATCACGAGCCTCAATGAATCGCAAGTCTACATTTGCTACTGATTAACTATATTTGAAAATCTAACTGCAGTGAATCATCCCCCCTTCTTCAATAGCGATCGTTTATAATTTGGTTAACATCAACGTTTATTCTTGTTATAATACAGCTTATCAGACAGCCACAGGAGGAAATTATTCATAAAAACTTATTCCATGGGCAGTGGTTTCGTAATTAAAATCAATGAAAAGATGCTTTTAAATTAACAATCCATGTGTATGAGCATTCAACACAAGGGAAGGTGTTGGAAATCGTATTAGAATGTTTCTTTATCTAGGAATATTTGAGGCATAATGTATACCATTATCATAAGTGAATGTGATACCGACTATAATGTATAAGGCCATAGTCATATATGGAGATTTGAGGAATGAATTGACTTTAAATCTCACAGGTCTAAAGGCACAACTAAATCACCTGCTATTAGAATAATCTGATCAAATTAATTGATGCTCGTCAATTGATGTATTCATCTGTGTATTTAAACGCTTTCCATTGTGTAAAAGTGATACTATTACTCTGTTCTCAATCCGCATATGTTACAAATCATGTTTGTTTCTTCTTCCCTCTAATTGTCCACTCTGATGAATTAAATGAATACACAAACTGGTTCAAAATGAGAAACAATGTTCTCTTGGGCAAGGCACTTCATCCACATTGCACTCAGTCCACCCAGCTGTTAAAATGGGTACCTGAATATAAGGTTGTACGGACTTAGCGCTTAGTAGCAGCTTTGAAAGTACAATTTCCCTCAGGGTAATGATGTAGGCAGCGCTTTGAGCATGTCTTAGGACGTGGAAAAGGCGCCATATAAATATCCACATTATTATTATTATTATTACTCATGGGTCATATGTAAGAATTGGTTAAAACACATACCTTCTCATTTCTTATACTTTTCGCTGGAAAATAAAGACCTAAAGTAATTGAGGTCAAAGATGGAATCATCCTGCTAAATCAGCGTATTTCAATCCGCTCAATATTGAACTTTTTATACCTATCATTCTTTTTCAATTATACATCAAAGGGCAAACTTTTGACAAAATTTTTTAAAATGCTTAAAAAAATAATACAGCTTATGTCATTTCCAAAAAAAATCTAAGAAAGATTTATGTGGAATTTAATTAGAAACCAGGGTTGTTTTTCCTTTTGGACCCCGGTTTTGGAATCCATGCCAGATATGTTCTAGTTTGAATAAGCTCAAGATATTAAAGTGTGTGATAGGAATATGATTTTTCTTAATCGCCTCAAAACATATCTGTTGGCTGAAAGATAATTGAATTAGTAAATTTAACTGAATCCCTTTTACATCATAATTGCAAGAAATTTACTTGAATAAAGCCTATATGCGTGCATTTTTGCTCAAAAACTTAATTGTATCATGCGTGTACATTCTCAGCTAAATGGAAAATTTTCAAATGTAATTGTCAAAAACAAACTTCGCAGATATGTCATTGACTGCTGAATTTAAAAAAAATACATCATCTGACTGTATTACATCATCTGTAGTTACCAAATCTATCCTTGGGGGACCCACATCGTACTTGATAACTGTTTACTTGCGTCATCAATACAAAAGGTATAGACCAACCAAGTCATATACGTTACGTGCCACGTCCCTGTTCAATTGCAAAAGAAATGTACATCATTAAATACTATTAATTGTAAATTGGTTTGCGAGAATGTGCGACCTGCTTAACATCAGATATAGGACTTTCTTAAACAGAATAGATACGTTTTCGTTTCAAAAGGAAGCAAAAGTTGTAATGTAACGTG
Organism: Phorcus lineatus; assembly: GCA_921293015.1. Classification (NCBI taxonomy): domain Eukaryota; kingdom Metazoa; phylum Mollusca; class Gastropoda; order Trochida; family Trochidae; genus Phorcus; species Phorcus lineatus. The sequence continues at coordinate 53,322,872 of OV121086.1, read as the reverse complement.
AATAACATTTGCCAGAACGTATCAGATTGGTAGAATTTGAACGAGATTTCAATTGACTTGTTTGAATGCCTTTTCAATACGTGTTATATCTTTTGTACTTTTGATTTCCCGATAGCAAAAATATTAAAGCAGAGTAAATTATCAAAGTTAATCAAAATTTCGTCAGGACGTCTTGGCCACCTGAATTTGTTACTTTTGCCTCTGGAATTCTGGTGGAAGGTAATCTCGTATCAACCTCAAGAACTCTTCAAACAGACCAATTTCCATCATACATGGAAGCAAGATACCTTCTACAACTGGTATGAACGGCACAGGAAATTGCGAGAGAGCACATCCAGGAAATTTACTAGCATAAGATTAAGGAGCTTGTCTGGCGGCAGTTTCAGGAGCCTGTCCAGCATTAGTTTCAGGAGCTTGTCCGGCAGCAGGTTCAGGAGATTGTCCAGCAGCAGGTTCAGGAGCTTGTCCAGCAGCATGTTCAGGAGCTTGTCAAGCAGCAGGTTAATGAGCTTGTCCGGAAGCAGGTTCATGAGCTTGTCCAGCAGCAGGTTTAGGAGCTTGTCCGGCGGCAGTTTCAGGAGTGTCAGATGTTACTCGCGGATTCTGGGGGAAGTTAATTTGGTATCACAGTCTCCTATATCAACTCTTATATAAGAACTCTTCCACCATACCAATTTCCATCAATTTCGGCGGCAGGTTCAGGAGCTTGACCAGCGGCAGTTTCAGGCGTGTCAGATGTTACTTCAGATATAGTCTGGACACCATGATAAAGATGCCAACTGTCACAACTCATTACCACCGATCATTCTACACAGTAGCAGGAAACAATATTTAAAAAAGGGCCACCCGTCCTTTTCAGAATTGCATGTAGTTTGAGTGTTCCTTGAAATGCTTTTGCCTTGGAGTTTGCTTATGTCTCTCAGCAGCTATCTTTGCTATTTTTTTGGGGAAAAAATGCCGTAATTTCAACTGAAAGTACTCGTAGGTCAAATTCAAGAATTCAAAGAAGAAACTTAAACAATCGAATAAGCCATACAAAAGTTTCATCATGACGTAATTCATCAAAAGAGTGACATATTCATCAAACACGTTATGTGATCATTCAAGCTTATCAATGTTTCTGTCAAAGTAATTTACGTCTTAACATGTTTTTGAAGCAATTCAACATAAGGAAAGTGTTTGAAATAAAATAACTGGTTTAGAATTCTTTTCAGCTGAATCAGGAATCTCAATTACGTTACGTTTTCGTCAAATACGTTAGGCTGATAAATCGTCTCATGTAGTTAAAATGGATGACCCAAAATACTCAAATTTGTCATTTCAATACATATCTCACAGATTATTTGACACAATATAGGCATAATTTACGATGAGATAGATTCTTTGTCAGATGAGGTTTCCTACTTACCAATTTTGAGTGGATTTTTCCGAACACCAAAGTCAGTGCAATGCTCCCCTTGGATGGATTCCGTAAGGGAAACAAACTATAGAAACTTACTTATAAATGAAATTGTTTTCCTTTTGTCCCGTCAAGGGGCATGACATAAGCGATCATTAACACATCAAAATAGAATATTAACGATGTTATAATAAAGGGGACATAGGTAGAAAGGTCTTCAGAGTAGCGAATAAATGTATATAGTTAAACTAACGAAACCGTCCAATTATATGTATTTAAAAGCAAAAGTTGTAGCATCCCATTGGACATAGATTAACATACTACCATTTGTTCTTCTCTCTAAATCAGCAATAAATCATGTTCATATAGAATAAGCTAGCAAAGATCAAAATAAGTACACTGCTTAATGATTCTGCTTTCTGTCTAAAATCCAAAACAACTAGTTTAATGTTATCAGTAACAAAGAAATTGACGAATGTTTTATAGATCAAACAAAAATTCGTCAGGAGCTTGATAACCATTGATTTAACTAACTGTCTTTTATGTCAAGGAATTGAATCAAAATAAACTACTTTAAAACAAAAATAATTTATTCCATTGAAACAAGATATTACTTCATCAGTTTTACTTTCAGTTTCATTGGCACTTCTAAAGTTTGCCTTTGACGCTTTGACACACAAACCTTTACTTTGTTGACAGGAATCAAGGCAATTAAGTCTGATTTGTCTCTACTTCAGATTACATGTAGCTGTTGTGAGAATAAACAGGATCCAGTTTGAAGGAGCTGAAAAAAGAACACTTCGCGAGGACGTTTCACAAAAACCTAAACTGTGTTTACTCCATTTTCTGTTTTTAATGCCCTGAGTTCTTAAAATAGCAGCTTAATTTTGAAATATTAAAGATATAACTTTTTGTTTGGCATAGACATGAACGTATATATGTGGAATTAAGTATTTCAAAAGTTAAAAGACAAATGATAGTTGAAACCATTAGATTAAGTCTGCTTTTAGTTTCTTCCCCGTCAAGTCACTGTTACACCATGAAACTGAAGCCAAGTAACTGTGAATAAGGTCAAATTGATTTCATTTAATTTCATACTTGATAAATACAACTTGACACAGCTGCAAAGGTTGAAAGCCTTAGAAATGGGTGCAGTTAGGGTATATGTCACATTTAGATATTTCACAGTATTTGCAGTAGTACCGTTCCTGTATGTTTTCAAAGACTCAGAATCTTAACCATCCGATCAGTTCGTATTCAACCAGAAATCCCTTAAAAACACCCAAAGCCTTTATGAGACTGTCATCAACACTCATGTTATAGGTAATAATACAACAATATGTACAATTAGATGTATATCAACTGAATCACAGAGTATTGCCGTTTTTCATGTTCATAATAAATAATCCAGGCAGGGTCCAAAGGCAATACAAAGTCTTCGTACATTAGATGTTAGGTTCTAGATGCCAAAACTATTAGCATAACTCTATGGACTATCACCTGTCATACCAATTGCTCTACGGATCTCACATCTCTTCAAGTAAAAAAATATGTTTCTTTTCGTAAAGCTTGTTCAAGCCATACAATGCCTATCATTTCCTAAAAACTTTGATGGTTTTATACATTTTTTTGCTTATCAGTTTTTTGATCAGATTAAAACGTAAATTCTGTCACGCATTTTGATAATTGCCCGATAATGATGTTTTTAGTTTATTGCTTAACATCAGGATTTTTATAAACATGTTCTCTACTTTGATAATAAAACCTGAAAATGTTAGTCATGACATGTAAATTAGATTTAATTTGTTTTACACTTATGTTCTTCTTATCTGATGATAATTACAGCTTTATAACGTTTAAGGTTTTTGTTGTCACGTGTTATATATATAGATAAGTATAATTGATATTGGAAAACATTGGTTTATGGTTTTCACATCATAAACCCGATCTGATACACATTGTAAACATGAATGAGTAGACAACAAGCGATCACGTTAATGAAAAAACGCATTGTATCTCTACCTCATCAGCTAAATATGCATATGCTATCACTTAATCAGTTTATTAACCTGCTAAGTGTAAAAAGGGGAAATATGTCATACATTTAAAAAAAAGAGGTATTGAGTTTTTAGATTCTCACTGATATATGGAAACATTTTCCATGTTGTTGACCAGTTGATCTTTTATAGGACAACTCGTGTTATACTTGTTAAAAACTATGGGAAAATAACATCTCTTTCGAAAAGGTCATTGTTGTATGAAATGTAAAGCTTCATTGCACGAAAGTAACAGCTCTTACCCTTCCACTTGAAGCATTTAAATGCGTTTTCCATATGAGGTTGTAATACTGATTATATATGCAATATGCAGGATATGAAAGGATCATAAAGTAGTGGTCAAATGGAAATGACAGTTATTCAGGACACCAATATCATACCAAGATGACACCTGCAGTGATTGTCATCTGAGTGACAGATAACATGAGCCTCATGGTTACCAGGGTTTGAATTTTCTAAGCTCTCTTAGTGCAATGTTAATTGAAGGTACATACGACTATCTTAGTGCTAAGAGAGCTTCGAAAATACATGTCCTGACTTTTAAGTGTACTACACCTTTGTCACAAAACATGAAATTTATCAAAATAATGTTGGTTTGTTGAACAACTTCATTGGTTATTAAATCTTTTAAGATTCTATTAACTTTGATGGTCCTTTAAGTCACTTGCGACTATTTGATTTTGAGTAGGGAAGATTTTGTCTCAATTACACTGATGTGCATCATCTTAAGCTGTCAGTTTGGATTTGTTCCAAATCTCATTTCTTGTAATGCTGAATGTATGATCAGGGCAGGCATTAACTGTTCAAGCCTCTAAATCAGATATTTGCTAAACTATGTGTCTGTATAAGAATGAAATCTGAAAGACAAATTAACAACACATGCCTGTAAGTGTATGTGTTTTTCACCTTTGCAAATCCACACGTTCATAATTTGCAATGGATGCAATATCTCAAAATTGCTATCTTGTTAGATGTATTAAAAAATGTCAAAATATGTTTTCAGTTTTGTTTTAGATTGGAACAACATGTGCTTTGGTTAGATACCTATCTCCAAAGTGTTTTAAGTGACCATATCAGGCAAGTGCACATACATATTACAATCGCAAATAAGTCACACAATGGTATATTAGCTAATTATATACATCCACCATTGTCCTATGGTTTTCATAGCAGTAGACAAAAGTTTAACGATAAAGTCTGGTGAATTTGGCTTTCATGGTGGTATTGAAGAGAGTACAGAACAATTACCAACTCTTATATAAGAATCAGGGATTTGACTAAACATGTACATCTTTCTATAAGCTGGCCTTTCTATAGATTAAGTAGATTCTAGAAGCCGTAGCTGTACCCCTTGACGTGTCCAAATTTGTTGTGATGCCGCTGACATAGTACTAAAGTTCTAGGAGACATACAAAACTCGACACAGCGATAAGTTACTGTGTCATGTGAAGGAATTTGGGTTAAGGACTTACTTATGTAGATTGAGGTCTCTGATAGAAATCTATCACAATGACCAGCAAAACAAAACTAAATTGATATATTAAATTAATTATACAAGATTTCTTCATGCCAGCATGTCTTAAGTACATGTGTATTGACCAACACGTTTTTGACACCTCTTGTTCACATTTTAATGGACGATTTTGCAAAGTATATCAACTAAAATCTACTAAAAGTAAATAATCCTTGTACATATAAACATGAATCTTTTTAATCTCATTTATCTCAAAAAAAGGTTTTCTCGTGTTGCCAATATGAATTGGAAAGTTGAAATGATGTATTGGGTTGAGCTATTGTACAATTTGTTTGTCTATTAAAGTATATTGGCTGTTTTATCTAGCAACACGAACGATAATCTGTAAAACCTCAACGACTAGATGATCTCAATGCTGTGATGTAGGAAATTCCTAAAGTTAGCTATCAATATATAGAACATTAACTCATTAACGCCGAGAGCCGCGTATATGCGTCAAAATAATGAGATCCTCACAGCGAGAGCCGCATATAAGCGTCCGTTAATTAGCAGTTTCTCACAGCGAGAGACGCTTATGTGCGTTAATTGAAAGCACCTATTATTCAGCGAGAGCCGCGTATGTGCGTCCGTCTTATAGTATAACAATGAACTTATTTTTAAAATCAGTTTAGCATCCATTAATGTAGATAACAGTTTCGTAAATAAGATGCTATCTTCAGGAAAGCAATAAGAAATGAACATCGTTGCTCTTTGTGCAAAAATATACTACGTTTGGTAAAAGAAAACATTTTGAATATGTTGATCTTGGAAGGGAAAATAAATACTTTAAAAAGGTTTATTAATTCAGATGAAACGATTGGAGTCTTTGTGAAGTTACCAATTTTGAAACATTGTGAGATATATTTTATTTTAGTAAAACGCTTTGAATTCATATATCTAAGACGATATTATAAACATTTATGTACATGTATTCATAAATCATTTGTAAAGAATTTGAGGCTATTGAAAGTGACACTTTGATTTTACCTTTACTTCTTGAATGCATCACTTTGGGAATGTCACGTCATGAACTATCAATTTGATAATTGCATGTAATTAATATTTTGAACGCCAGTGTTGTTCTACTTTGAATACTATTATTTATATAAGAGTTTGTTCGAATATTACTTTACGAAACTAGCTGAGCGCATCCTGTATCAAGCACGGTCAGTAGCGGTCCTGTAACAATAATAGTTTTAGCATGTACATGGTTTTTTTTAAATTCGACAATATGTCTGCCATTGAATGGATACATACACATGTTAAATTATAATTAGAGTTGACAACGGAATAGATCACTTGGTCAATATTAATAATCATTACATTCGTTGATGTTACGTGCTATCACTTAAATCGGGATATCATTTCCATAAATTCTTAATTATTATTCAGATGGTTGAGATACCGACACACTGTATCTACTCAACATGGTGTGTAGATATGCAGTATTTGTATTTACAAATAGAAATGCATGTAAATCAACATATGTGAAAATATTAGGTACGTTACGTTTTTATGTGTTAGTACTTGCAAAGGTGTAGATTGAGAAAGACAATCTAACATGAAGATTGACAAATGCTTATAATGATATTTGGTTATGTATATACTAAATATATATTATAATATGTAAGTGTGTGTCTGTGTATATTATTTGCGGTTAAGTTTGCTGTTTAAGTACTGTTGTTTAGGTTCAAGTAAGAGAAATTGTCTCTCATAACATTTTGACCAATATAAAAGGTGCGATATCTAATGCAGTTTACATGTCAATTTTATTTGGTGAGACAATGAAAACAATTTCACTATCTCTTTCTCTTTGAATTGAAATCGGACAAAGCATAAACTCAATGGTGAAATATCACATGTTATATTCCTGTAAAGTATCAATATACAGCACCTGCATCTATCTTCATGAAACTATAAAACAATCAAGACTTTATGGCACAAGGCTAGACAGTTTCCGTTCAAAAGCTGTCGCGAAAAGAGCGGTGCTCGAGCTAATTGGTCTCGCTACAGCGAGCAGCGTCTGTGGTCAGTGGCCCAGGCGTTGAGCCGTGAAGCTGCCTCGGCGTTAATGAGTTAATGTGCCAATATCTCTTTGAGATATGTGATTTAAAAATATAACTCATAAAATTACTTCAACTGTACCAATTCTGTCATGTTAAATGTCTCTCCCCGAATGGCAAAAACATAAAATCCCTGTAATTATTTGCAGTGATCTTTTCAAAAGGTTGAAGAGACTATCATTATATCATGTAGGGATATCACTTGCCAGCGGCATTCGGTAAAAGGAATGCTGGTTTCTGCCGGAAGACATACATGAATCATAATTGTGTCGTTAGGTAGTTGAGGCAACATGATTCCCAACTTCTTCAAAATGTCTTTGATCTATAAGGAGAGTAAGCCCGAGGTCAAGTTGCCTTAGCTCAAATACGATTACTATTATAACAATCGATGACATACAAGTCAGACAAACTACACAACGTTTTTTAATAAATCACCTGATTTTCACGTAATTTGTTGATATTTTATTTAGAAATTTATTGATGAAAGATTAAATGGATTATAGATGCAGGTAGTTATGTTAACTTTATCTTGATCAACAGAGTATGTTTCATGACTTATCATGCCCTCCCATGTTAACGACACGAAAGTCTTCTCTTGATATGTCCAAAACGATAGAAAACTGACAAATGTAATTGACTTACCTTGACAAAAGCGAGACTATGATATTGTATTACTTCTTGGAGTCCTGAAAGCACCAGGTAGCAATAATTCTATTTCTTATACATAAATGTAATGTCATAGGCATAGCGCGTTGTCATATTTGATAGATTGCCATGTCATGTGCTTTCCATATTGACGAAACCAGTCAGCAATCAAAGGGTCCTTCTTTCAGTTGTGAACTACATCCAGACTGGCACAACTCGCCTCCCTGCAGGTGTTTTTATGCAGGTATTATCCGAACCATGTAATGTCACTCAATCAACAATGTCAACTGCTGTGCTCACTCCATAAAATCAGCAACTGCCCAGCAACTGAGTGCATTCCATTTATCCGTCTGTTTAGGACATAGCAGACTCCAAATATTTCATGTGAAGTTTCTTAGAAAAAAGAGCGCATTTAAAAATAAACTCTTCAAAAAGAGAAACTTGACACTGACTTTCAAAGTTCAATATAAAGACCACAGATGCAAGTTAAACATTGAAATGAAAACTAAAACGCTGTTTGAAGATCTTTGTTTAGTAAATTTTATTCAGAATAAGCATGATCTTGAAATGCACAGGTGCACAAGTGTTTCAACATCACAGGGGTGCACAAATGTCAGTATCGGGTATGGCCACCATTGGCATTGATTATTGCTTGGCACCGACGACCCATGGATGCAATCAAGTTGTCAATCACAGCCTGTGGAATATTCTGCCATTCGTGCTGAAGTGCTGCAAGAAGTCCTGGAAGTGTTTGGGGTGGTGGATTCCTACTGCGCACGCGTCGATCCAGTTCGTCCCAGAGATGCTCAATTGGTGACAAATCTGGTGACCTGGCTGGCCATGGCAATGTCTGGAGATTGTTACGCTGTAAAAAGTCTTGACAAACACGTGCAACATGTGGTCGAGCATTGTCCTGCTGAAAGAGACCACCATGGACGTTGACGTGAGGAATAACGTAAGGCTGTAGGATCAAGTCCCTATACCGTACTCCTGTGAGGTTACCCACAACATGCACAAGGGGTGTCCTAACACCGTGACGAATTCCGGCCCACACCATGACACTCCCACCTCGAAATGGGACAACCTCCTGAACACAGTTGGCAGCATAACCTTCTCGGTATACACGTGCTCGTCCATCAGTTCGTCGAAGCAGAAAATGGGACTCATCAGTGAAGAGAATGGTTCTCCACCTTGCACGTGCCCATCTCATCCTCTGTTGACACCACTGGAGACGTTCCGCCAGATGACGTTGCGTTAAAACGGGACGTCGAACCGGTCGTCGTGGAAAAAGTCAAGCCTCTCTCAGCCTGGTGCGTACCGTTTGGTCGTAAATTCGACGCAGGCCTGGTACCTGCGTTGTTGTTGACGTTGCTGTCCTGGTGCGTTCCCGAGAGTGGAGCAGTCGGATGTACCGATCTTGGGCCCGAGTAGTCACCCTTGGTCTTCCTGACCTTTGCCTATCATCAACGCTGTTTTGGGTGTTGAAACGGGTCCCCAATGAAGAGATGGTCTGTCTGGACACGCCAAAGTGTGTTGCAACATCTAGCTGCGTCACTCCTGCTTGCAGTCTGCCAATAGCGTTGTTGCGTTGCGCTCTGTCAAGTCTTGGCATTCTTCAGGTCGCTGTACCGATGTTGTGTAGTCTGAATGAACAGCGGCTGATATGGCTTTTTATACCCCTAAAGCAGACGTGTCTGCATGTAAACCTTCATGATCCCATGCTGCAAGTGCTTTGGCAGAAAATGCATTTGGACGAATCGCTCGTTTTCGTCCCTGAACACAACGTAAACTTTTTTGGCCATTGTTTTTGGTAAATTTACACTTTTGAGCAAGCCTTTCTTTAAATTACAGGAATGTATCATGAAAAAAACTGACCCGTTTCGAAAAAATCAATTTCGCATGAATGTCAAGTTTCTTTTTTTGAAGAGTTTATGTGGAAAAAGACAGTAAGCTAACTCAAACTTACAGACACAGTCCCAAATAAAACGTGAGATAGACCCCGAACATGACCTCTTGTACGATTGATAACCTTTTTAAAACTAATTTCCAGTTTTGGAAAGAATGAAATTGGAATCAATGAATATGTCATAGTGTCCTGAAACGTAACAGAAACCACACATTCACAGCTCAGGTCTGTCCGACCACATAGTTATTCAATTATTAATCTACAATTCATAATTCTCCACACGAAAACTTTTTGATCCCTTCCAATCTATACTTGTGTCTCTCCTATCAACGTGGTCTTATTCAGTTGTGATCGTTTCCTAAAACAGTTGAATACTGCAATAGCTTGATAAACATCAGGACGGTGTATTCACTCTCGTTACCTTCTAAATAATATTCACAATGAAGACCTGAAAACTGTCTGGATAAAGAACATTCAAACAACAACAGCTAGTGCATTGTCTCACGCATCTGCATTTCTCAACCTGCACGATTATTACAATTGTCCTTGAACTATAATGGTGTATATCAAATATTTTTTTTATTGTTGAGTAATTCGTTGAATCATGTTAACTTTAAAATCATATGTATCAGAAATTTTCAATAACTGGCTAATGATAACGAAACCTGGATTAACAATTGTATTAAAAGTATTATTGCCTTATGTGTTATCAAATCGCATCCATGGCAGAAGATAACACCCGAGTATTTACAATCAAATCGAAGTTTAAGATAATGGAATGTAATATCTCAGTGCCCAGAAGTATCAGGGGTATTGATAAGAGATCAGCTGAGGTGAACTTTCAGCTCCTCTTCTTGAAAAATAAGATGGCTGCATCTCGGAACAGACGTGATAAACGAGGTATGGCACACTGGCCACAGGTTCAGATCTTGTTTTAATCATCGTCTTCTCTTACGTCTGAAGGCAATGAAGTGTGAAGCATTCAGTCATACACAATGTGGGATGTTGTTTGAACTATCGCGTGCCCTGTATAACGTTTTACATATCTGCTTGATAACATGTTAATATATTTAATAGTTCCACCATGTACCAACATATCGACAAATTGGAAAAGTTTGCATCGAATGATATTACATCACAAATTCAACTTATTCCTGTATTAACGAGTAATGGTGCACAATCACAAACTTTTCCATTTATGAAACAAAGATGAACACATTATATCAGTTTTCCAATATAGTTGACTTAACCAAAATGAAAGGTGATGAGGTTTGCTCGAGTGACTGAAGACTTGAGAATTTAAGTACGAGAGCTTTGACATTGTCAAAGTGTGTAGTTTAAATACTCAGTTAAAGTATAATTTATAAATACGGAAAGGTGATTTGATTTTAATTAAAGCTATATTTGTGAATTCCTAACTATCTAACTAAAGCAAGGATGCTCTTGTCACTACTCCTATGTTATCAGTGTTCTAGAGGTATGAGTCATCGTTACACTGAAGCCTGTCAAACACTGTGCAGAAGAGTGGAGGTGTCAAGTCACAAAGATATTTAGGCGTTTGGATGCCACATTGGTCAATGCGATCACTAAATAAAGAACCGTAAGTAGCCAACGGTTTTTATATTTGTCATGTTTTCTATGAACGTTTACTAGAATTGTGTAGTCTAAAACACTATAACCCAAGGCACATTGAACTCAATCCATTTGCGTTTCCACTGCAATCACCTCGCCTCACCTCTCTTAATGGATACATGAATGTGCATATGATTGGCCCATTTTTGATACTCTGTATCTATGTATTTATGTGCATGACTTATCAAAGGGCAACTTTAGGAAAAAACCTGGTATAATTGGAAAATTCATCTAAATTATTTTGTCTAGAGACATTCAACGTAACATGAATGTATCAGAATCTTAAAATACGACAGAATCATCTCAAGAAAAAAGTGTCATACACATTAACACGCCAATCAAAATAACATGTTACAAGCTGTGTATATTTCATGAAGCCATTTGGCTCATAGAACGCAGAGCGTTGACCATTTTTATTACACAAATTAATTATAGCATTCAAAGTGTAAGTGAATGTGAGAGAGGTAAGTTTTATACCTACTTTTAAAAGAACTTGTCGTGTCATGCTGCTAATTTTGTCTGAATTACAAAAATGATATTTATGAAACACAGGAATTTACAGACACATGTTTTTTTAGAGAGGACACCAATAAAACATAAATGATTTGGAATATATTTTGAAAGAAAGCTTACATCATCTGTCAGTGGTTCGAATCATGTACTGTTTTCATTCTATGCTAAACCTACAAAATGAAATAATATAGACCCATGTCAAATAACATCGAACAATTTATGTCAACTCTTTTAACATTATTATGAACCCTTATCAATTTTGCAAAGTATATAAATAGCATGCATTTCTGAAATAGTTTGATTCCTTATAATATAAAGGTAGTCCTGAGAGAATCACAAAATTCATGTTATGCTACCATATGAATATAATAATAATAAGTAGTAGTCTTGTATTGCGCCAAAATACTCCAATCACGCAAATGTGGTTGCTCGTGGCGCAGCTTTACACATGATGGTATCTGTGGAACAAGTGAGTCTTGAGCTCTGACTGAAATGTGTCTAGGGATGGTGCTTTCTTCAGAGCTAATGACAAAGAATTCCACAGTGAGACAGAAGTGAAAGAGAAAGACCGATGTCCATAAGTTTTCAAACGAGCTTTAGGAGGGACAAGCTGGGAGTTGAAGGTAGATCTGAGTGTTCTAGTAGGATGATACTCTTCAATAAGGTCAGACAGATAGGTTGGAGCTGTGTTCTGCATGCACTTGAAGGTCAGACTGAGGATTTTATACTCAACTCTCGCTTGGATGGGCAACCAATGTAGCTGGATCAGAACTGGTGATATATGAGATCTTTTCTTGGTTTTGCTGATGAGCCTTGCTGATGCGTTTTGAACACGTTGGAGTTTGGAGATGAGGTCCTGACGAGCATTCCCAAGGAGACTATTACAGTAGTCTAGCCTGGAGAGAATGAGTTATCTGACAAGATGGTGAGCGGCTTCAAACGTTATTAGATGACGGATAGAGGCAATGCTACGTAAATGGTAGTAACAGACCCTACTCAGGGTGTTCACATGAACCTCGATTGACAGATTCGAATCAAACATGACACCTAGATTTTTCACTGTAGGACTGAAGGCAATTTGTGATTGGCCTACCAAGATGGAATTGAGCTTGACCTTGACTCTGTTGGTTGCCGAGCCAGCAAGCAGTACGTCAGTTTTGCTGTCATTCAGCTTAAGCTTACTTTTTGTCATCCATTTTTTCACAGACGAAATGCACCCTTCCATTTGTTGGATAGCTTCATCAGGATCTTGTGGGGGTAGTGCCTGAGAAGCTGAGTATCGTCGGCACAACCACCATGGTCGATGTTATGTTCACTGATCAGTTTCCCCAAGTCTCCCATATAGAGAGTGAACAACACTGGTCCTAACACAGAACCTTGAGGGACGCCGTAAGCTAGTTCACAGCTGTCTGATGTTGCATCTTGTATCAGGACCTACTGCTTCCTGTTGCTCAAATATGATGAAAACCAGTCCAAGATACTTCCATCCAGGCCAATTTGTTTATGGAGACAGTCTATGAGAAGCTTGTGGTCAATGGTATCAAAGGCGGCTGATAAGTCAAGCAGCACAAGAACACTTACATTCCCAGAATCTGCCGAACTGAGTAAACTGTCCATTATTCGCAATAGCACAGTCTCGGTGCTATGATAAGGCCGGTAAGCTGACTGGAATTTGTCATACAGATTATTTGTGTTCAAATGAACACAAAGCCGGGATTTCACTGCTTTTTCCAGGATCTTTGACACAAAGGAAAGATTGGAAACAGGTCTATAATTGGAAAGATTTTCAGTATCCAAACCATTCTTCTTCAGAAGGCGTTTGACGATGGCTTGCAATCGGGCACTTGTGCAGTACAGAGGCTGAGGTTAATGATCTTGGTATAAATTGGTAACAAAATATCCAAGAACTCGATGATGAAACGTGTGGGTGCAGGGTCAAGGTTGCAGAAAGTTGGCTTAGAAGTAATGATGATCTTTCTAACTTCAACCTCAGAAAAGCTCTTGAACTCATTGATATGCTCAATGGGAGTGAAATGTGTCCCTGGTTGTTCATCAGGAATATACATGTCATCAAGGTCTTGCCTGATCTTGTCTACCTTCCCCACAAAGTAGCTGTTGAAACGATTTGAGAGCTCCTCATTTTCAACTGCATTTGGAAGGCTGACATCACTGTTCTTTCCAAGAAGCTTTCCTAAGAAATTGTAAAAAGCTTTGGCTGTATCACTGTCTCTGATCTGAGATGAACAATAATCCGTCTTGGCTTTTTGTATTGTCAATAATTGATTTGAGATACGTGTTTAGACATTGTAAAATTAAATTTGCTATAATTGCTATATCGTTCTACATAGTTGAATATCTTCCTTTAGTATTTCCATAATTTTATAAGCATATAAGTTAATAAGTTATGAATCCCTTAAGTTCCATTGAAATCATCTCATCCGATAACATCAATTCTGATTTGCATGTCTTTCCTTATAGATAGTTCATTCAACAACATCCAATGATTTCTCAATTTTGGACTACCGTTACCGTACACATGGTATCGAGAATTCTTATATCTCATGAAATTTGTAAAATAGTAGCATCATTGTCATTTTGCATTTGCTCATCCTGCAAGGGAAATGTTTTGTTTTCCATAGGTACATGTAGGCCATCGGCCCATGGTACATATCATTGGTCAACAGATTTGCGATAATAAGTCGCATAGAGAATTAACATGGCAATACGTTTCATCAATTCCTTGTTAAGATTGGAAAGCAAAAGTTTTAATTTATGTATTGAAGGGTTACCAAAGTTCTTTTGAGGTATAAACTGGTTTTTAAGATTCCTGTAAGTGTTACAAACAAGTAAAAAATGATATTCATTTTCAATATTACCACGCTTACATATTGTGCATATCCTTTCTCGTTTGTAATGATCCTGCTGTGACGTTGAACAGCGAATAAATTTAGTTTTATCAGATTTATATATATATATATATATATATATATATATATATATATATATATAAAGGAGAATAGGTTTCTCACGTGAAGGAAAGTTATATATAAGAAAGAGTAAACATCGGATGGTTCTGACTGGATCAATCTTCTTTAATTCAATACGATGAATTCATTTCCACCAGTGTATCGGTCTTTTCAAGTGAAAAGACCGATACACTGGTGGAAATGACCGATACACTGGTGGAAATGAATTCATCGTATTGAATTAAAGAAGATTGATCCAGTCAGAACCATCCGATGTTTACTCTTTTATATATATTTGAAAAAATGAAATACTTCAGACGACACTTGCTGTAGATATCATTTAAATGATGACTGGATGCGTCGCATTTCGACTTGTTTACAAGTCTTTTCAACAGTGTGGAGCTTTTCCAACATGGCAAATATATAGGTACATAGCTAAACGCTGTAACAATGTGTAATAGACTTAGATTGATTAGCAAGTGACAAGTGGTTAGCGTGAGTAGTGCACAATGCACTATTTATGAGGGATTTAGATTTGAGTCATTATAGTGGCATCTTCCTGGTCGGTCCCTGTCCGTGAATTGATCTATTGTTTCAATTGCACAATTGACATTTCTTGTGTACATGTAATTTCTAGGAGTATATGATTTCATGCTTTTTGAAGAGTGTCTTTTTATGACCGACCAGGAAGATGCCACTATAATGACTCAAATCAAGTGTCGTCTGAAGTATTTCATTTTTTCAAATATACATTTACTTCACGTGCGACCTTTCACCTTTTTACCTATATATGTATATATCCTTTTACCCGTATTATTAGCTACAAGGAATTAAGGTGGTTTTGCAAGGAGATATACAACATATTTGTCATCACGTCGTGAACCAGCTTAGGCAACATAAATTGTATTTATTCATAATGTCTTACTGTTTCATCCAATCAGGTCTCCTTTTATATGTCACAACTCAGACGACAGCCACAATACAAATGTACTAATAATGAGGCAACCGGAAACATTAGATAGAAAAATTTCTATTTTTATGTGTTACCAAATCGCAAATGAATATCAGATGAAAGGTAAATATAAGAACGATAATATAATACTCGAGTCTTTACAGCCAAATCGAAGAGTTCGAGGGTAATGGAATGATTAATCTCAGAGGCCAGAAGCGTCAGTGTAAAGTTATACTAGATCAGCCGAGGTAGCCTTACAGATCCTGTAGTGAATTTATAAGATGTCTGCATCTCAGAAGAGACGTGATTAACGAGGTATGAAACACTTTCCAAGGGTTCATGTCATTTTCATTACAATCCTCTTTTACGTCTGAAAGCAATGAAGTATGAAGTATTCACAACAGATTTACTGCCTACAAATGCCAGAATCGCGTTATTGTTACTATTTTGGATTGGTATTTGAACTATGATTTTTCTAAACACGTTTTACATACCTTCTGTATAACATAAATGTCCACATTTTGAATATAACGACTAGGTAGTGGAATGAAATCATTTAAACTAAATTTATATGACAGTGAAAAGAAGTATAATCCCATGTGCACAAACAAATGTAAACAGTCTCTTAAATCATGAATATTCTTCATTTACGACACATATGAAAATACTAAGCTACTAAGCTCATGCCGAGTTTCTTCCGGCACGAGACTCCATGTGTTTGATGTCAGGGTTCCATGTAAAAAAAACAAATGAGATGAAATTTGTATGATTTACCTGAGGCAGAATTGAGATTGTCATATTGCATTATGTGTTCCGAGCACTTAAGCTATTTCGAGGATGCTCTACATATATGCCATCCCTACCCTAAAGTAGCCAGCAATGAAGTGTTCAGTCACCTTGCGATTAAACATAATGAAGTGGTCAAAAGTGTATTTATAAAGTTAGTTAGTTGTTCTCAAATGAAAATGTATGAACGCCGTGGAACTCTCTAAGACTATAATGCCACAGAGCCTCCGAGTCTTTTAGCATTTCTGTTTCTGTAAGGGGAAGGTTAGTATTTGAAAATCTGATGATAACAATTTACATGTCCAGGGAACTCATTGTTTAAACCTCATATTAACGTTCTGAGTCCTTAATATTCATTCAATTATGTGCATACATTATCGTGTTTGTGGCATATGTGATGTAAGTGAACTGGGATTAATTCCATTCATATATTTGCGTTATGTAGTCCAATCTTTGACATTATATATCATCTGATATATGTCTATTCTTCATTAGAAGAAATCTTTACGGTGGTAGTAATGGCCATGTATACAAAACCTGAATATGAAGACTAAGAGAACTAAGCTTAATTATTGGACTAGGGAGAAACATGGTATACTAGTAACGGGTTTCTCTTAGGTACGCGTCTTAGTGTCTTACAAAAACAAAATCATCGCCAATGAGAAAGGATAATCACAGATTTATTACACATTAAATTGCCAATAAAATTTACATTTCTAGTACAAAAACCATATGTAAATGCATTCGAAGTTTTTGTGAATTTACGTCAGAGTGATCGGTTGCAAACCGTCCGTCATGAATGAGGCAAATGTTATCTGTGAGAATCAAATTATATTATTATTTCTCACATTTAGAGTAACATTTACGTTTTGAAAATAGTTTTTACAGAATGAAAGTGCTAATAATAGGACTCGTACAGTCATTAACTTTGGTCTCTCAGTTTACAACATCCATGCATCGTAAATGTAAAATGTCAGAGTTATTAAATCATCTATTTTCTTCCATGCTGAATCTATGAATAACGTGTTGATAAAGCCGCCTATCGAACTGTAAAAGAACATAATTTAATCTCTTTTTATGCTTTTGAATTTATTACAGTAAATAGATTTAAGCAGATGAATCTTGTTTTTATCTGGTAATCTGTTTGTCCATGGATTTTGGCTATCACTCTCGTAAAACATTTGAACGTAACAGAGAAAATATGTTATGTATAATATGCTCGAGAACACCTGTAACATGTAGGTACGATTCGAATACATCTTCATGTCTCAATATGATATTTAAATTATTTTATAAGACAAAAAGGCCAATAGCAACGCCAGGCTAAAATACCTAATAGAATTGCTTAAATAATGAAATAAAATATCAAAATATCCTCTTAATAATCAATAAAATCACTATCACATGATCGAAATTATATCAATATTGTCTGATATGGCTTAACTTGGCTGCAACTCAAGATCAATTGATATTGCTAATATATATATTATTGTTAAGTTATTATTAAATTTATAATCATATATGTGAAATAGTTCATGCGAAATGAAATATATTTACCTAATTTCACCTTAAAACTGTATGAGATAATTATTTCTCGATCTCTATTCATCGAGTTTTCTTATTCACCAGAAAAGCACAACGTATTTTGTCATTTATCGGGGTCCATGAACATGTTGATGTAATTTCCAGAGATTTGTTTTAAGTATTTAAACAGATAAATAAAAAGTACAGACAAAATATCTTGTTGCATACTACTGTATCTGTTTTCACAAGTTGTATCTCATTACATAAACATTCTCTGTTCATCACTTGTTGAATTCCTTGCTTGATAGAACCAGCCAATACATAAATCACGTCAATTACAATGAAAATATAAAACATTATATCAAATCATTGAAAAAAGTGTGATATAAATGTAACCCAAATTTAAGCAAATACGTATCAATCAATTAATCAATCACATCGAGATGAAACAATAAGTTTAATGTTATAGACTGCATGAATAATACGTGCAAAAGAGAAAATTAATCGAGAAAACAGGCTGTTTATCAACTTAGAGGGACTCGTGCATTAATCAATACGCAAAATGACTTAGAAATCGATTACGAATTATAAATATATAAGATTATGACTGGTTCACCTTTCTGTATTTAATTGTCATCCTACAGGAACTGTCTTGATGATAATACACAGCTAAGAATTAATGTGTATAATCAAATTCGTTTCTTGCTTCTAGATATACTTTAAACATCAAAAGACATTCGAACGACCACAATTACCTATGCAAGTGGTTATCATACCCTGTTTAGTCATCAGCCTTAAGGTAGTATAATAGTTCAATATGCGGAGCACCCTCACATGATTACTTTATCAAAGTGAAAGTATAATAGAAAATTAAGGGACTACTTATACCAGTATATTATCTAGGGATATCTAAACCAAACTTTACATTGATAAAGAACAGGTTAAACGGTTTTCTAACTATAATAAAAGTATAACAATAAAAATATGACATAACTGAATTTTTATTTTCACGAGGTCAGTAGAAAAGTAAATCATCAAGGTTTAAAGTGACGACGAAAATTTTTAATCTAGTGAAACATTTCACAGTAGTTGGCCTCTTACTGAAGCTTTCCTTTTCAATCTTTCCATTTACTAACATCACCATTCGGTTTACCAGGGAGTTAAAATTTTCTTTAACTTCACCATCATCAAGATGCCAAACACTTACAGTGGTTGCAAACATCTATGAGCAAGGTCATTTACTATTTGTGAACATTACACAAAGACATACTAAACAATTTCATCTGCATGTAAAAAACATAGGCAAATTAGTATGACAAGTAATCGGATAAATAAGGTACGGATTTTCATCAAAATAATGTCAGTTGTCTTGTCTTTTCAGAAGTATTTTAGCTTGTCAACACCCGGCTAATGCAATACAAAGAGATCTAAATGATTTGTAAAAGGAAAGTACAGTCGGAAAGAAAGACTTGATTTAAGAAAGACAGCCGATTTCGGACTACTAAAGTTTTGTCCCTTCTCTTCCATTTGAACTGTCCAGATCTGTTGCACTTGCTGGGAACATAAATGAAGACGCCGACGCAGCACTTGATCAGGTATGCTAGAGGAATTTGGGTAAAGATGTGATAATATAAAATTTGTGTCCATGGAAGTAATCTCTCACTCTAATCTGCTTAACAAAACTGACTTGATTGTACATTAGTGTTTATTGTCACCAATTAATATATAAATATATTTATGTCACCTATTGTTAGAATTGTAATATACACGTTTTGATATTGCAAAGTTAATCCATAACAATCTATTATATAATAAATATTAAATAAATATGAATCCAAAGAAATAAAAAAAAGTATTAATTAGTGTTACCATTTTGAACTTGAGAGTAGAGTGAAGGTATTTTGCTGTGGTTAAGGTGCAAAATAAAGTATTTTTCGTTGTCGGCTGTTTTGTTTTAGTAATGCCAACACTTGAAAGGTTATTTAGTCCCAACGAAGCAGTAATACCTCGATGAACCTTGTCCTTTGATGCATGCCCTTTCTGCAGTTAGCCTATATTATTTTAACATTTGAATGTCACAATAACGTTTTACAACTTCAATTTTGGATGATCGTTTAATATTGGCTATTTGATATTTTACAAATATAAAACCTAAGATAACTAGAAAGGTAGGACTGTGTCATTTAACAAGGCCTCTCCCTTCACGGCAAACATGAAATGCCCTTCATAATTTGTCGTGATCTTTTTGTGAGGTAAATGTGACTATAATTCTATCATGAAAGGAAAGCACTTAGGTAACATGAATGCTTGTTCTTGCCATAAGAGGTCAGTGAATCATATTTCTGTCATTAGGTAGTTGAGGAAACGTGATTCCAATCTGCTACAAAATGTATTTGATGTATAATGAGCGTAAGCCCGAGGTTAAGTGCCTCAGCTCAGATACATTGGCTAATAGACCTTACAACTCCAACAACAACAACCTGTTTTGAAAATGACATGGCTGTCATGTATTATGTTGACATTTATTTATTGTTGATAATTATAAAAAAAAGAACTAGATTCACATATTAGTATTACAAACATTATATATGTATATATTGTATCACTGCCTGTGTCTTCAAAATTTAACATCGCAAACGTCTTCATTTGAATCTTAAAGTCTTATCCTACCATAATTGTGCGAAATACCAAGTTTTGATTGGCTAGTCATGAAACAATTCAAACCGTTAAAAGAAAAGAACATCAACTAACAAAAGGTTAATTACAGAATATATTCACCTCAAACTTACTCCAAACTTCAATGCCAAAATACCGACGTCAAGTTTTAAAATATTACAAAAGTTATTCCGAACGCTGACGCCGGTCGCGAAATACATCTTCTGAATAGAGCTCCCTTTAAAGCATTTGGAAGTTACTGGTAGTGTCTGGAGCTTGTTACAAGTAACGCCTTTCAAGATTCAGAAATACGTCAACTCGTGAATGTCAGTTAGTCGTGCACGGGCATCGATGACCCAGCGTAGCCGAACGTACGCGAACGAATATAGTTCAAATTCAAATTGTTGTTATGGTAGAATGAATATAAAATCATATTGTGTTTCGGAATATATGTTTGCATATATCGGAATAATAGTATATCTAGATTATTAATTTAAAGCCTCACGCTACGTGTTCGACTTTAAATGAAATTTAGAGGTATTATTATTTCGTAACATGCCTCTGGATTTCCCAAAACAGTGTGTTTATCTCCTAAATATTTCCAAAACCATGGCAAAGTTCGGCGACGAGTCCTTAACTTACCCTGACAAGAACATGACAATAATAATGTATACATTTCTGAAGTAATTAAAAAGTTGAAATAAGAAAAATAGCGTTTCATGCACCAGCTGGCAATAATTTAACTCCTCATACATAAACATATGATAGTTATTACATGGTGTCTTAACGTTAATTAGATGTCATTTGACTTGGCAAAATTAATTTTCTCGAGTGCAATGTATGAAAAATATCTCTAAAGACCTCAATACAACAATACAGGTTAAATATGGGAATTACTATCCGAGAAAGTATATCACATAACTTAAAACAGATGGCTTCTTTTAATTAGACAGCAAGATCATTTAAGTGTTCAGAAAACTACATCTCTCCTTCATCTGAGCTGACGTCCGAAACATCTTTACAATCAACGCATATGTCAATATACTAAAAAAAACAATTTATGTTTGATTATTTTTAAAAAAAGTTGTTTTTACATGCAGTACAGAGGAACAAAACGGAAATGAAATGAAATGAACAAATAACTGAAACTAATAATGAGTTATGACTTACATTAGAGAAGGCTATCTGAAACTAACAGCCACATTCCCTTTTATAAGTAAAGGATTGATCCCAACAGTGCCAGCGTATTAATCATTGCTAGACTAATTAAATTCATGTCCCATTAAGAGAAAGAATGAAACTAGCATCATTGATTATGTCAAAGAGTATTGAAATATAATTGTAATCACACATTCTTATATCAGGTCAGTCCCAGGGTTTCTGTAATAGATATAAATGTGTCATTCACAATATTCCACATACAAACATTATCCTCAACTACTTAAATCTCATAACCTCTACAATATGTGCAAATACATCCTTGTACTATGAGGGTGTATATCAATATTTGAATAGAATGATAATTTGATTCATATAAACTTGTAAATCCCTTTATCAAATAATTTCAACATTTCCACATACTCATGAGTGTACATATAATAAAAAACAGAATAAAATATTGTATAAAAAGTATTGCGTTATCAAATTTCTAATGGATGTTCTACACGAGGAGACGATAATTATCGAGTATTTACAAAGGATTCTAGTGTAATAAAATGTAATATCACTATGTGGCCAGTTGCAACCGTGTAATTTGATACTAGATCAGCCGAGATAGTCTTTCAGCTATTGCCTTGAATTTATAAGATGTCCGTCTCGCATAATAGTCGTGATCAACGAAGCATGATACTGGCCAGGGGTTCAAATCCTTTTCATTATCTTCCTTTATTTACGTCTGAAGGCATAGAGGTGTAAAGTTGTTCACATCAGTGAAAAATTGTCTGACTTTTTTTAGCGTGACTAATTTGGAATGTTATTTGAACTATGTTTCTTCATAGATAATGCTATACATATATGAGTCATATTCACGAAGAGTGTAATTTTCATAAGGTGAACAACACAAACATGTTTTGTGAGATACTCATAACTTGACAATTGATTGCGCTGAAACATAATCTTGATTAGGAAATTTCACAAAAATGCAAGCTTAAACAAAACTGTTTACCTTGTGTTAAAACAAACATAAAATACATTTTCTGGAAGTAGAATCAGAGGTTTAACCATTATCAATCTCATTAGTCATTTGTTGAAGATCTGTCTCGAGAAGAAATCAGAATTATGGTTCTCTGTGGGTGATAATATATAATACGCATTTGATATAAAGGCTTGGCTTGGCAAAGGTACTTGGTTTTAGAGCAATACCCATCTTGGACATAATTACACCTGAAGGGATAATAGAAATAGAAAGTTTTATGATAACGATGGAATTCAAGACTTAATTACATAAAAAAACATAACATTATTGTGTTTTAAATTTTGCAAGATATTTAAAACGAATGATCGTAAGGACACCAACAACCTTAATAACCTATGATACGTTATACATGTGTTATCTTTGCATGTACTATGATCGGAAGTCTCACGTCATTTCAACCATACATGTTACCATAATAGAGAAGGTGCAGGGATTGTGCAAAAGCGTCATGACTGACTCTGTCTATTTTCGGCTCGGTGTACATAGTGAGAACTGTAGTACCAAGTCAGCACAAAGACATTTTACAGGGAAACAATGCAATTTGCCAATGCATTGTTTGAGAAAAATTGATTAATGCGTGACCAACTAATTGATAAGTTTGTTGTTAATAGAATATCATATCTGAGATGCCTCTTTTTATCTCTGCAGTATGTTATTAGGATTAGCGATAATATATTTGTGGATATATTAGTTTAGTGCACAGAGGCTCTTGTGTTTTGACAAGGCTAAATACAATTTAAAGGCACTATATAATTATTTTCAATTACAGTTGACTGATTAAGACATATAAGGATACAGGTACTTACTTTAACTATCTATCGATGCAATGTAATACTTATCACCCATAACAATTTACCTGTTATCAACAATGAAAACGTATGGACAGTTGGAAACGGCTGTGCCAGTAATGTGTGCAGCGCTTGATATTACCTTAACTATGAACAGAGAATAAAAATTAAATAGTTTTTATTAAAACATTCTTCTAACTTTACTGTCTTAATACATTTATTAAAGCATTGTTATCTGATTTCGTTAGCCGCTGCCATTTTCGCCCTTCAGGTTTTAAGCAAAATTTGAAAATTTCCGATTTTGTAGTTCATTTGGATTTAATGCAATGTTGCATTAATTACTACCGGTTTTCTAGAATCAAGATAACAACCTGAATATGTACATATTTATTAAATGACTTACAGAGGTTTATTACCTACTCTATCTGTGCAGTCGTTGTTTGTACGAAATATTGGTGCGCTGGTAACTACTTATCGACTGTATCAAATTTATTGAAAGATTGAAAGAGATTCGATGCTATTCATTTGTTTACCGATAGGAAATTTTATCAACATTTCAGCTCCAGAATGAATTTACAAAGGAATTATTTTAATAACTCTTGACATTTTACATTAACGATCTATGGAAGCTTGTTATAACTCGCTTTGTATGAATTTATGATTCCTAATGGAAATGCTCTCTTTTTAAATATTTTTTCCCAGGAAATGAATTTTATATTTCATTCTGCTCTACACAACACATTTCTTTCAAAGGGATAAGGAACCTGCTACCATGCACTTACCCCTTGCATATAGATGTTGCATATACATTTATGTCTTTAAAATAACACTGTCAATTTCGGTGGAGAATTTCTGTGCTGGACAATCTGTGAGAACTGCTTCCTATTGAAGATGATTCTGCCTTATTGTCAGAGGCTTTTGCATATCTGTCACGTTGAAAGAGAGAATAATTGAGCCATATATTCTCTTTATTCGTTGTTTCTCCCAAATCGAACAAATCAGCTTTGTTCTCTAATACTTATTATCCAAAGTTCGTAAACATGGTCACATCAATATATAAAAAAATATATATATAAAATACTGTAAGGAATCATAATTGCTTCAACAGGACTTTTTGATTATTTGATTGTTTACCCCACCTACTTATCAAACTTCAAGAGGGAACATTGTTAATGAGAAGTATTTTACTTGTGGTATAACTACTCGACAATAACACCATTAATTGTCACATCCTTTCCCTATTCCCCATATACATATACTTGTATATAATGGCTTTATAATGGTAATTACCACATTCTTGATGCATATGCCTAATGTTTTGACAATTGATATAACAAAGGGAAATATTTATTGCCTCGGATAACTTTATGCAGGCAGTTGTATTTCTTCATATGTATTTGAATGAATATTTGTTAAAATCAACATAAACTTCTCTCTTGAATTATATACCAGTGATTATTATGAATATATACATGTAGGACACCTTCTGTAAAATGAAATTTTGAATTTGTTACCATGCATTTAGTGTATTAATTGATTCCTTTCTATCGTTTTTTTAGGTATGTTACTTTACTAGAAAGGTGTACTCTAACATACCCAAGTGAGAGATCCATGCACATCCAGGTAAGGAAACAGATTACAAGGTACTTTTACCAGTATTTAAAACAGATGAACCGAAAGAAACATCAAGATGCTGATTTTACTTGTCATTCCTCATTACATAAACAATATTTGTTCATTATACATCACCTGTGAATTTATTTGCTTAATAGAACCCACCTAAACATGAATCACCACGCATATGGTAACAGAACCACGAGCCAGTGAGTTGCAAGTCTACATTTGCTACTGATTAACTGAATAATACAATTTTAGTGCTGTGTATAGAGTTTACAATCAGCATTGCCTAGAAGGATATTATTCATAAGTATATATTTTCTTTGGCAGTGATTTAACTATTTAGGTATTGACAAAACAAAAGCATTGGTCTTCTTCATTTAAAATACCAATAATTTCTACCGTTATCGTTTCATTGCTGGCGTTGAAATTGAATGTCACACATACAATAATATAAAAGGACATGCATATATTGAATTCAGATACAATCTGTTTCTCAGTGCTATTTTGGGAGACATTTTGGAGAAAGAGATGAGTTGTCCTCACAACAAAATAACTTGTCATGAGAATAATGTCACAATCACCAGAACAACTGATGAGAATACGATTTACGCATCCGTAAGTTCGTTTTTTGTCTCTAAACTTCATGGCCTGATAAATTTTCATTTTTGTTTTGTTTTGATACTTGTTTAATGAATTAAATTTCATCACAAAAATAAGTTGCCAATTGGTTAATATGAATCTTCCAAATTGTTTAAGAGGACCACTTCGACTTGTGAATAGCTATTCAAATTTTTTATGAAAATAGTTAAACTTACATTGGTTTCAGGTACAATTTAAAATGACCTTTTGACAAAAGCCAACCTTAAGTATACCAAATGAGGACTAACTGGGGTTATTGTAGATTACGCAATAGCATTTGATGTACATTTGAAATAAACAAAGTCATATACATCTTGCATTATGTTTATAATAATGAATAACATTGAGAATAATCAATCACTGTATACCTCGGTAAAAAATATGGTTAGAAAGAGTGGTCAAAAATGACTTCAGAGAAGAGGCGTTCAAGACAAGAAGTATATTAATTCATTATGATCTTCACGCTATTGATTTCTAAATAACACTAATTTTTTACTTCCCCATTTCTACTTTACGAGAGATTGAATCTATTTACGGTTATCTAATTTAATAATAAGCATTAAATAACTTTACATTTGTCTTAAGGTTGATGGATATTACTTAAAATATATTATGAAAATAAAAACAATGTTACATATTTAACATTAAAGTATTTCATAGCATTGATTCAAAGTCTAATATAAATGCAAATGCAACCGAATTTTAACGAAAACAAGCTATATATTCATGATTCGTGATTCATGATTCCGTGCTTCAATATCATATTAAATTTGATATTTTATCATCCACGATTACAATTCCTGAATGATACAAGCAATAGAGACTTTATAGATAGAGAAAGTGTGATGTTTATTCAAAAGATAGTGTACATTGTTTATTCAAACAGTTTATTAAAATGGCTTTAGAACTAAATTACGAATATTTGAGAAAATATAGTATGCAACATAATTAGAAAATTCTATTAATCAAAGTTATAATTCGATCCTATCATGCATAATATCAGGTTATGACTGATTCACCTTTACGTATCTAACTGTAGTTCCAATAAGTCGTGACACTACCGACCTCAAACTGAATTCTTTATAGTCAAACATTCACGCCATGCCTTTAAGATATACTCCAAACATCAAAAGGCATTGGAACGACCAGAATTACCCTTTGTGCACCGGTTAATTACTCCAAGGGCTAAAGTGATTATAAGATTTTCTTCAGTTATCAGCCTTGAGGAAGTAGTGCAATATGTAGAGCATTATGAAATCAATGTACAATGTAAGTTAATGTGAAAGTATGACAGAAAATAACACCAGTATATCATTTAGTGATATTCAGATTATGTATTATTTACTTGTAGTAGTAAAACGAGACGTTGATCCCTTTTCTATAAATATTCATAACAATTAAAAAGCGATAGTAATGAATTTTTGACAACGACTAGGAATGACTCAAGGTATTTAATACAGAAGCACAAATGCAGCTGCGGTAGAAACTGTATATCTAAAATTTACATTTTCTATGGGTTATAAAGTGATCTAACTAAAACGAAAATATTAACCAATTGCATAAAAATAGTTTTAGTCAATAAAAGAAGTTTTTCATCGAACCATAAAATTATCTCATTTTGATGTGCATTATTCATCAATTTCAATTTTTTATCGATACTCAATTGTCAGCTACAAGGAAATTCTTCATGTAATGGTTTCACTATCTAACAAAAATATGTCAATTAATTTTACTACCATTGAATTGAGTGTCTTGTATGTCAAGCAATAGAATCAAACTAAAATTCGTAAAAACATAAATAATTCGTTTCATTAAAACAAAATATAACTTCTTTCAGATATTCCAAATTTCTCTGACATTTTAAAAATTTCCCTTTGAGTCTTTGACGTGTCATGGAATCATGGTAATTAAGTGGGATTCATAACTAGACATTAGTTGTTGTTAAAAGAAACAGGCACAAGCTTGAAGGATTTGAAAAAAAGAAACATTTTTCCCAAATTTCATTTAATCCTTAAAAGTGTAAGCTTTATTTTGTGTGTGTAATTTCCATACTTGTTTGATTAGGAGTTTAAAAACAAGAATTATTTACCCCTTTCTGGTATTCGTGCGGCACAGGCACTAGCGAAACTAGGTATTTCAATAGTCACTTAAACACAATATATTTTCAAATTATATAAGTTGAAATGACATGTTGAAACTATCTATTCAAACCAGAAGTAAACACAGTTATCATATCTGTTGAATAAGCACCACATATAACTTGTTGTCTAATGAGTTAAGTCATTTTGGTTTAGCATAATGAATCAGTTTGCGTAATCTTTCATGTGCTGTTAAAATTTCCATGTAATGTAATCAAAAGAGAACTAACGTATTAAACCTGCTTCAAAATTGATACCAATCACACTATCAAACCGAAGCAAACAAACTGAAGTTGGTAATTTCACAGTCATTAAATTGATACTGAAGTTTTAAAAAAGAAAAATTACAAGCTCTAAAGGTTAAAATCCCTAGAAACGCGGTGCAATTTAGATAATTTTAGATGCGGATATTATAAATAAAAGTATTTACTATATATCATTATTGATATTTTTCTGAAGATGCCTCGTACAAGTTGAGACACATGCTGTAGGAAAAAATATTATACTTATTGTCTGATATTGTCTAAGAAGTCAATATCAAATAATTACCCAAGCTTTTCAAAGGTAAATCTAGTAATTACGTTGTAGCACCTTATGAAAATGTCTTATTTTTTCCCATGCCACTCTTTTAAGATTATCTATACAAATGTTGTAGAAATTAAGCAAATCACCTGTGGATATAAATATGTATGTGAGCAAATGCTTTTTGTAATTATGTATTTAGGGTTCCATCTATTGATGGGAATACATAATGTAATATTTCCTTTTTTAACAGTTTAATCAGTACTTAAAAGGAGAACATTGATGGATCTTTCTTTGCTCAAACAAGGCTTTGTAAGGAACAGCTACTTAAATTTAATCAATGAGTAAACCTTAAGTGTTTATTAGTAAATCAAGAATATCTCTCCTAATAGATGTATCGCAAAGTTTCGTTGAATCATCATTCAAGCCTTACCACTACCCCCGTCCAAAGTGAGTAGCATAACTATTCTTTAATTAGTGTCCGAGTAATTGTTAACATTATGTTTTTTAAAATGTATCGTTGTTTTTTCTTGTAATCCCTTTTAAATGAGGGAGGAATATAGAATAGACATAAGTCACTTGATTTGTAAACAAAAAGTATTGGAATACAACGATGTGGTTTTGTTCATATGACGTCCAATTCAAAGATAAACGTGTTATAATGAAATTTGTTTGAACATTAACAAATTGACAAATTGTTTAGCCAACAATACCTTTTGTACAAGAAATGTCGTACTTCACTCGCATCTGACAACTTGAAATTGAATGTGTCATTTATTTCTACTGCAGTTTTTAGTTTCCCCCATGCACGCAAATTATGTTGAAAGCAACTTTAATATCCCAAAAATATTCAATCTGTTATTGCAAGTTGTAATTTTATCTGCCATTGATGAAACATTTCATGTTAAAAGCCAAGCAGGAGTTGATAGATAAAGTATTAGTGTGTCAGTGAAGGATTGTGAGGCAGTTAGTTGATTTGTAAAATTTATAGCTTTGGTGACAGGCAAATCCATTTTGAAGATGAAAAATACTGATGCTTAACTGAATGACATTATGGTGTTTTTTTCCTTGCGTTGTTAAATGTTTGACAACATATTGTTCATTCCTTAAATCCGGCACTTAAAGGACATACGGGTACTGTTGTACCGTCGAATTTTTAATTGTTAGTCAATCAAAATTCAGTTTGATGTCTTACAACAGTTAAAGGTTTATTGATACATCACCACTGTCCCCGGGCCACACACTTACACCTGAATGCTAGATCTTGATTAGTAACGATATATCTAAATGGCTGCTCACTGTTTCATACTGATTGTGAAAGATACACAAAATCCTTTTTAACAATAACATCAACATGTTTGAAACACAAGCATTCTTTATATCATCCATGTATATCAAAAGTGCAAAGTCGAATAAGGTAGCAAATGTCACAAATATAATGTAATAAGCGTGTGCACCTTAATCATTTTGATTAATAGAATTTGATATTGTAAAGGTGTTGTTATAATTATCCTGGATTTCTTCATGCTAGCGAATTTAATAGTACAATGATTAACACATCGATGTGTCCTCTTGTTAAAGTTATCATGAGCAGTTTCGATTTTGTTAAGTAAATCAATAACAATCTATTGAAAATACATTTCCTAAGTTATTCCTAATAGCATAAAGATGAAAATGAAGAAACCCTACAATGGGTTTCTCGTGTTCTGGTTGAGTTGTTGTGTTGTGATATTGTATCACTTTGATACCTAAATATGCCATTCATACTTTATATATTCATCTTTAGAAATTCATTGTAATTATATTTTTTAAAGCATCAACTAGCGAACCACTGGATGTACTGCGCTGAAATTCAGTGTAGCATTGCACCCAAACCTGACTGCGTGTAGAACAGTTAAAGTTGCCGAGCCCCTGGCGGGATTCGAACGATGGACCTCTTGCTCCAAACCCGAACTCGCTAACCACTGCGCTATCCCGCCCCCTGAGCTGAAATAAGTTGGCTGATACCTTTTAGACATGACAACTCAGACGACCACCATAAACTGTTTTGTAAATGACTCGTAATTTACTGACTTGTAATTTCTTGACAGTTTATGTGATATTTATTGTTGAAAATAGAAAGATAAACTAGACTCTGTAATTTATTAACATCATTTAAATTACAGAGTTTGTTGTATGACAACAACACTTTTAATGTTAAACAATGACTTCCAAAAAAATTACAATGTTAGGAACGAAAATACAATATTGTATTTATTGTCGAAGTGAAATATGCTTTCAAGCGTCCTTATTCACAAACGTAACATCATACATGTAGGTTTTATGAAATGTCATATCATTGATGGTGAAGTCACGTGCCCATGTAAATTTGATCTTTATCCAAGAGCTTTTATTATCAGGTTTTATAATATCATACATAAGATAGAATATATATATCAAAAGAGATTTTCCAGTCTGCCATAGAGTCTTTTTAGATTTTAGCATTATCTTTGACTTGTAGTTCTGAAGAGATCCACATACTTTATCAGGTTGTGACCCTTGTTGCCCTTTTTGAGGTCTCAGGGTCACTAAATCTAGAAGTTATAATCCTCAAGAAGTCTATTAATGATATTTCAGATTTCTAGGTCTGTTCATTCATAAAAAGAATATGAAAGTAGGTTTCTACGGTATGACCCTTGTCACCCTTATTAAGGGCTTCTAAATCTGCAATGGTTTAGGGAATCTGTATACAAGATTTCAGCTTTCTAAACATTCTCATTCTTGTGCAATCTAGTAAGAACTAGATGTAATATAAGACGTTCCGAAGTTAAATTTTCAGGTGAATTATCTAAATAGCATTTGTACCCGCTTGTACCATTGCTTGACTTAAATGAATGTCAAGAAAAACATAAATGAAAGCTGAATTCATATTCATGTTGAGTAACATAAATGAAATCACGTCTTCTTAGCCAAGGTCAATACAACCGCTAATGCATTCGGATATAAATATATAAATCTGATAATCACAATTATCCACAACAATTCTTTTCGACCCCTCCCATTTAACACCTGGGCCTCACTCATCATCGTGGTCTCTAACACAGTTGAATATGCCAACACCTGGGCCTCACTCATCATCGTGGTCTCTAACACAGTTGTATATGGCAACACCTGGGCCTCACTCATCATCGTGGTCTCTAACACAGTTGAATATGCCAACACCTGGGCCTCACTCATCATCGTGGTCTCCAACACAGTTGAATATGCCAACACCTGGGCCTCACTCATCATCGTGGTCTCTAACACAGTTGAATATGGCAACACCTGGGCCTCACTCATCATCATGGTCACTAACACAGTTGAATATGGCAACACCTGGGCCTCACTCATCATCGTGGTCTCTAACACAGTTGAATATGCCAACACCTGGGCCTCACTCATCATCGTGGTCTCTAACACAGTTGAATATGCCAACACCTGGGCCTCACTCATCATCGTGGTCTCTAACACAGTTGAATATGCCAACACCTGGGCCTCAATCATCATCGTGGTCACTAACACAGTTGAATATGGCAACACCTGGGCCTCACTCATCATCATGGTCACTAACACAGTTGAATATGGCAACACCTGGGCCTTACTCATCATCGTGGTCTCTAACACAGTTGAATATGCCAACACCTGGGCCTCACTCATCATCGTGGTCCCTAACACAGTTGAATATGCCAACACCTGGGCCTCACTCATCATCGTGGTCTCTAACACAGTTGAATATGCCAACACCTGGGCCTCAATCATCATCGTGGTCTCTAACACAGTTGAATATGGCAACACCTGGGCCTCACTCATCACCGTGGTCTCCAACACAGTTGAATATGGCAACACCTGGGCCTCACTCATCATCATGGTCACTAACACAGTTGAATATGCCAACACCTGGGACTCACTCATCATCGTGGTCTCTAACACAGTTGAATATGCCAACACCTGGGTCTCACTCATCATCGTGGTCTCTAACACAGTTGAATATGCCAACACCTGGGCCTCACTCATCAGCGTGGTCTCTAACACAGTTGAATATGGCAACACCTGCGCCTCACTCATCATCGTGGTCTCTAACACAGTTGAATATGGCAACACCTGGGACTCACTCATCATCGTGGTCTCTAACACAGTTGAATATGCCAACACCTGGGCCTCACTCATCATCGTGGTCTCTAACACAGTTGAATATGCCAACACCTGGCCTTCACTCATCATCGTGGTCTCTAACACAGTTGAATATGCCAACACCTGGGCCTCACTCATCATCGTGGTCTCTAACACAGTTGAATATGCCAACACCTGGGCCTCACTCATCATCATGGTCACTAACACAGTTGAATATGGCAACACCTGGGCCTCACTCATCATCGTGGTTTCTAACACAGTTGAATATGCCAACAACTAGGTCTCCCTCATCATCGTGGTCACTAACACAGTTGAATATGCCAACACCTGGGCCTCACTCATCATCGTGGTTTCTAACACAGTTGAATATGCCAACACCTAGGTCTCTATTTCACTATCAGAAATACCAACAAAAACGACTGAATGCATGACACCACCTATCTGCAATTCAGACCTGGACTATTACTTCAGTATATGACATGTGTTTTGTAATAGAGTTATAATTTCAATCATTTAAACTTTGTGAAGCTTTTGTATAAGAAAATGTCATCCTTTTTACACCCTTACGACTGGATAAATAATAAATAAACTATACTTTAAAATTTACAGGTATGTCCAATGAACATAATATTCCAGTATTTATAATCAAATTGAAGAGCTGGAAGGTAATGGATTCATATTGCAGTGGCCAGAAGCTGAACTGAGGTAGTCTTTCTGCATTTCAGAATAGACGTGATTAACGAGGTATCCAACACTGGCCACTGGTTCAAATGTTACTCATTATCGTCCTCTGTTATGTCTGAAGACAATGAAGTGTGAAGTATTCTTATCAGTTTTATTACATACAAATTGCGAAACTTGCTTTATTGTTGCATATTTTGAATACTTATTTGAACTATGCTTTTCCTGAACGCGTTTTACAGATATACTGAGTAGCAGCAAATGTCAGATTTATAAGTTTTACCAGCATATCGACCAGTTTGAATATCTTGCATTTCTGCAGAGAGTAGATTGCAAACGAATCAATCGCAAATGAAGTCATATTTCAATGTGCACAGACAAAGGTGAAGATTCACCTGAAAATCTTCATTTAGGACACATATGAACATACTTTGCAAACAACGTTTTCACACCTAAACTTTGTTACGGGAAGGGAGTTCATGATTGCGCGAGCTACTTACAGAACAATGCTCGATGTGGTTTGATGTTTGAAAATGTGGTGCAGTTTAATGAACAATTAAAAATTTAAGATGATTTACCCGAGGCAGAAGAAAAATTGTCACATTTCTGTGTGAATTCCGTGCACTAAAGCTATTCTGTGGTTGCTTTAGTCACCGCATATATGCCATCAATGTCCTCAAGCAGCAAGAAATACAAATGTGAATAGAAACTGAAGTGTTCAGTCAGCAGCCGTTTGAACGTCATAAACTGGTCAAAACTGTAATAAAAAATCTATTAAGTAACACATGGTTTAATTGATATTCCCAAATGTCATTGCATTTACTTTGTACAAGGGTTTCATAGGAATTTATTACGACACATACTGTAGGTGATGTGGTTATCAAACGATGAACTTTGAAATTGCCTCGACTACTCATTCTTTGCATTCAAGCTTCAAACGTTCAGTATATTTTATTAATCCTATCGGGATGTTTAATTTGACTAAATGATAAAAGAATGGAAGAGAAGTTTAATGTTTATCTGCAAGAGTTGGAATGCAACTTGTGACTTCGCTCTGTGTCGTTAAAGAGGATATTAATATTAATATTAATATTAATATGTTGATTGCTTAACATTAATTGTAATCTTAAAGGGTACAGAGACAACTACAAGATACTGTATACACAGTTATTAACTGGGATAAAGCACAATTAAACCCTTATATTTGTCTAAAACTTACTTTTAAGACATATTTTGACGCAGAGAAATATGCAAATGGCGGTCGCTATGACATTATGTTATTCAAGGAAAGATGTTATTTAGAGTACACTACATTCATCATGCGTGGGGCAACTCGTTTCATGAAATCACTTCGTGAATAAACGTAGGAATTGAACTTAAAGGTACGTATAGAGATGAGATACACATATACTAAAGTATAGTGTAGGTAAAGTAAATTATCAATGCAAACTACTCAAAGTGTTATCTAGTTATCAAATATTTTAAAAAATAACATTTAACTATGAGCTTCTTTAAAAAAACCCGGATATTATCATAATAGGAAAGATCTGCACTATCATATAACAAATAATGCCAATAATAAAGAAGATACTATTAGTTATCTTATCTAATGTACAAAAAATTCAGTCCCTATTGATTTCCATTTTCCATTTTTTTTACTTAGTTGATGAATATTTGATGGACTATTTCGTTGCCAATGGGAATATTATTTATTAAGTTACAAATTGTTTTGGCAAAAATGCCTTTTAACAGAAAATGTTGTACTGCACTCTCATCAGTAAATTGAACATGTCATTTATTTCTGCAACTCAGTTTTTATGTCCTACACATACACAATGTTGTTAAAAACAACTATTTTATTTCAGAAATTTTAATCTCTTCCAAAGACAATATCATTTCGTCCGACACTGTTGACAGATTTAATATAAAAAGCCATGCTTGAATTGTTGCAGAAAGTATTAGTCTGTCAGAAATGGATTGTGAGGCAATCATTTGATTGCAAAATGTATAGTTTTGTTGACAGGCAAATCCATTTTGAAGATAAAAATATAAGTCGAACTGTTTTTTGACAATTTGATCCTTGTTGTTCATTGCATTTGTAATAAAACGA
Organism: Phorcus lineatus; assembly: GCA_921293015.1. Classification (NCBI taxonomy): domain Eukaryota; kingdom Metazoa; phylum Mollusca; class Gastropoda; order Trochida; family Trochidae; genus Phorcus; species Phorcus lineatus. Next base: position 53,287,420 of record OV121086.1, on the reverse strand, counting down.
TCATATTTTCGGCATTTCGGTTTCCTTTTATAGTGAACGATAATCCTGCATCACTGAAAGAACATGCACGTATTGTATTTTGCCTCACAGTTGTAAGCGCTTGTAAAACAGTTTTCTTACAGCATTACATGAATAAGGCAGAGATGAATAATTAGACCCTGAATGAAACAAAAATATCAATCAATGGCATTAACCAGACAGTGACATATTAGTTTGCAGTTGACAACATAGAAATTAATATAGTCATTGGATTAATCTTAAAAGTATTTCAAGGGATTGGTCAACAGAGGCTCAACAGATGATATTTGAAAAATAACCTTGAACCAATTATTTACAGTTCCAAATGTTTCATAAGTTATTCCAGTGTGCATTATCAATATTTAATTCACCATGAAAAATCAAGAATGTAATTATTCACGTGATTATAAGTCCACACACATATGAGGATATAGTAAATCCTCTGGTCTCCAGAGTTCTTTTTTTTTGGGTATATGCATGTACTCGTCAAATTCACGTTTTGAGGTTGTTATGTCATTTGATCTCTCAACTTTCCAAATCAAGTTTGCCCATAAGCAACTTCATCTAGATACGTCGTGAGCATCGCTATTTTCACTTTCTGCCGTTGCCTTTACAATGAATCTATCGGTAATTTCAAATTTTGATCCAACTCAAACATGAATTGATGGTTTAAAAATTTAAACAGGTAAATTAGGAAGACGTTCTGCTTTTACAAATTTACAACACCTGACTTATAGTCTTTAGCATATTCCTTTACTTCATCTTTGATATTAGGATCTCAAAGTCTTTCTTTGACATGTATTTTCGAATGCCTAACTTATATGTTTCATAAAATATTATTGACGACAAAAATAATTGAAATATTTTGACTATAGCATAAAACGAATGATGACAGATAGCAATATGAAAAAAGAATTTAAAAGTGTACGTTGATAACATTAAAATTAGTACTATTAGTACTAAAATTTGTACTTTCCACTTAATGTTACAACATTTCTATTAAAGTACATGATTCTGTGCATGGTGAATAATGATTTGTAGAATTGAACATTTCTGATACACATCTCGTATCTTAATAAAAAAAGCATTGAAAAAACTCATCTGTATCAAACTGTAAAGGTTCAATGTAGATGAAAACACAGTATGTATATGGTAGCTAGTTTTGAATATTAAAACACATAATATGAACAAAACAATTTACAAAATAAACGAAGCTCTTCAATATATTTTTTTAAAAACGAGCTGATCATTTGAGTTGATGATCATATCTATTTTGGTTATTTTGGGGGCGTTTCCTGCCGTTTTATTTTGTACTGCCTGTACGTAGGTTAAGTGTTCTGTGGTGTTTGTGCTTGTGCGAGATGAACCCTTTGCATGCGGAATGTGTAAAACGTCCCTCCTCCAAAAAAGACAAACATTGAAAATCAACTGCTTTAAAGCTCAAACGAATGGGTCAGCATATCAGTTTGCGCAAACACATACGACCGAAGTTTTTCTGCATGAGATGAGAAAAAGATGGTATTTTATTTGTATGTTAATCAAATAATCTTATCATCACTTTCGTTTCATGGATTGATATATCCGTGTATAGAAGCAGTAAAATCACTACCAATGATGCTGTAATTACCCTTAATCATTTCAGAGCGATTGAGTTATTTCTGTAAGGCTTACTCCGACAGGTTTATGGTAGTACTAAATTAGAAATAATCTTATTAAGCACATTATGTATCAAACCACAGACACTTTATATTATTGGAAATTATTCTAGAGGATGCAAATGGATTTGGTCATCCATTGAAGACGTGTTTCAGGACGACAATAACCAACCAATTTATATCATCTCAGAAAATCCCGATAAGATTGGGCCAGTCGGATTTCGGTGCAAAAGGATAGGAAATATGTAATGTGGATTCGAGGTACCCATTTCAGAAACTAGCCGAGAATTCGAAAGAAGTTTTATAAATGATCCAAGGGCTATACCTCCTTCAGAAATATAATTCAGGATTGATTTTTAGACTTAATAAGGTGTAACAGCAGGTGTAGACACAACCAAAATATTGGTATAAAAGATGTTATAGTTTCCGAGAAAACTTAGCCATGTTGTATACATGTACATTAGAACTATGTCCATGACAAAACACAAAAAAAAACAATTTCCAAATGTTTTAAATTGGTTCTACTCTTGAAACAAACCTTATCAAGTGTGAAGAGTTTGGTTTTCACTGTTTAACAAAATCCTTCGCGAAAGACGGAATAACTGCTTTACATACCAAATTACTTCATAATGGGAGAATAATCATAAAGAACAACATAATGAATAACGCGTTCAAAAGTTCTGAAACGCAGTTTCATGGGATCAAGTTATAATACATATCTGTAGACACATAATAACCAGGCTTTTGGCGAACTAGTCAGGTACACCTTTTTAAAGTGTGAATACCATGTGATCGAAAACTTCATTTTCATTTCCCTTAATGGGTTAATTACACCAGCAAAAGTAATCTACAATTCTACACCACCAAGTGATTAAATCTAATCCTGAAAAGAAAACAATGTAATGACTAATTGATATTAAACATAATCCTGTGACGTAATAATAAGAGACTACAATTTGACTGTGTAAATGAGAGTTCTAACTTGCAGATCTTATTCAAGGTTTACATAGATTTTACACATAACTGGTTACTTTGTAACTATTGATCTTGTCATGTGCAAAGTTCTCTATTTGACAGTCATATATATATTATCTAACTGGGCATATTCACTAAATGATATTAGAGAAATGCCTTCGATGACAATGGTACAACATTCGATATATGTTACCATCCTATATGAAGACCTAGAAAAATGATTTGAACATGAGTTGTCACACACGCAGTTTTCATATAGGCATATATCTCTCACTATTTGAAACAGAAACGTTTGCACTGCCTGGTCCTTCGTTTGAAAACGTATATACCTTAATTATTATTCTGCTCACATTGACTGAAGTATCATTTTCCCAATATATAAGCTTGTTTTCTTGTTTTACAGTCAAATTGTATTTTTTGATAGATGCATTAGATGTCTCGTAATAAAATGAGATCCTATATTTGTGTAAATTTGCTTGGCTATGAAAATAGTGTGTAACTAGTGGTTTGATATCAAGATCTTGCAAGTCTAGTCGAGAGTAATCAGGGAACCAATCATGTCGATCTCATTACTTATATGATTGTCTGAAACTCAAATGGCTTTGTATTTTCCAGATCAGCAGTAGTGGTAGTTTATCAATCATTCTGAGCCATTTTTATTTACTAATGTATCTGCAAACGTATATCTACATTACACTATAACCTATTTATACTGGAAGGAAAATTTGTATTTCAATGGAAAACTGTACTGGTGTTTAAATTCTAATATCTGAAGTTATTCACATCGTTACGTTTTTGTGGTTCTGCCCTGGAATAAGCATAGCAACCTGTACTTCGATGGAAACAGACAAACATAACCTTTAGAACAAATCAGAAACCTAAAAACATACCACTACACATGATGATTGCTAAGCATAGTCACTACACAATTTTAAATTTATCTAGTCACCTTATGTTCAAATATGGGTTAAATGTTTAGTTAAAGATTTCATTAAGTTTATCATTAACTATCGATGAAAATAAATATTTACATTTAAACCTTAAAATACTTAAAAGGGTTGACGATAATATTCCTTATGGGATAGCCTTATACTTTCAAAAGTTCTTAAATCGTTTTCAAATAAAAGTTTTCTTGCTTAATATATGACCTACCTTCAAAGTACAATTTGTTTACTATTGCAGACACTAGATTAACTATCATAAGCTTTAATTCATTGACAAAAAACCCACACTTCAGTAAACAATCTCATATTTCCGCCATACCTAAATTTATTCTATTCATTCATTATAGTTATCATCTGTTATCAATTTGAATATCAATCAATATCTAAGTGAATTTTACAAATAAATATCATAAAATAAGAAAATTAGTCGCATTTGCATCGTTTACAATGCATCTTCCTACGAGGCATCGAAAGAATTATTTTATAGTTGGTCTTGATCTCTTTATGATGTTGAAACGACGATCAATCTCTCATAACAGGAACTTGCTTACCCGCGGCATAAGTTAATGGAAGCTATGTTCTTAATAAAGGTGTATTTTGCCAGAAGGGAAATATAAATCAGATTGGGATAAAACGGTATGAGGCAGTAATTGCAACTTGAGGATTATCTTTTGGAAAATGTCTTTGATGTTTTATTAGCGTAAACCTGAGATTAAAATGTTTCAGCTAAAGGCAACGGACCTGACCTTCAAATGGACTTCCCGTATGTCCTATCTCTCAATGACCGTTACAACTTGTACTACTACTACTACTACTACTACTACTACTACTACTATTACTACTACTATTACTACTACTACTACTACTACTACTAGACTGTTATAAAATCTGCTTGACACGTGGTCTGTAGCTAATTTGATTTTATATAAGTTAAAGATATTTAAAAACAAGACTGACAATATATACATTTTGTTCTTAATATCACGTATGCAAAGAGGATATCATGGAAGTTTTCACGTCTTACTATGTTATGACACTAGTGTCTCAACGCGTATTCTTCTGACCAAGTGTAAAGGATATTGCGATGTTCATGCATGAATGTCGTTACAAATACGTTAAATGAGTGCGTGTTTTCAACAACATTTCACTAAGGATAAAAAGATGAAATTGAAAGTATCATATAATTGGTGTGCCAGAGAGAGCTATTAATCTGCCATTTATGTATCGCCACACCATAACTTTATGATCCCTTCCAATTTACTCTTACGTCTTGCCTATCAACATAGTTGTATTCGATGTTCATCGTTTGCCAGTTAACAGTTAAATACAGCCTTAGTTTCATCTCATAATGAAAACTACAAGTCATCGTCAGAATAGCAAGTTTTAAAAGTAATAAAATCAAGACTACCCTCGGAAGATATTAAAACTCAGAAGTTCATATGTTGATAGATAAGTTCGAGTGCAATGGTCTGAAATATATTAGTTGCGTCTTTCAGTAGATCAGTCCAGCAGCGTCTTTGGTTTAAGTATAAAATGCGTACCGCTTTGTGAAGATTAGTCCAACAGATATGTATTTTAAATGTATCTTAAGTCTTATTTACTGCCATGTTCATAAGTAATGTATCACACATTGTGAAGTATTCCCTTATGTTTCATGTTGTAGTTGCCAGTACAGTGGCAAGACAAGAGACAAGACTTCATAGGAAATCATATGATGTGTGTCAAATTTGACATCAGTAAATTCTTGTGTGCTGTGACGTTGATACACGTCCTTAAACAAAACTCGTTATTGTGTGATATGAAAAAGTAATTAAATATGAAAGCAAAGTACATTCAGTAAAAAAAATGCTCAGGACAAAAACCTCGAGGTTGTCAATTCAAGTCCTTTGATAATATCCGATTTCAGGGTTCACTTTCATTACATCGTAAAAGTAAGAATTTTACTGAAGTGAATCAGACGCTTCATTTTCATATTGAATGTGAATTCATACATCTGAACTGTTTATAAGATAAGTTTGTTGCTTCATATATATCATCTGTTTTCTTTATAATATATATAATCATAACACTAAAGCATGCCTGTAATATCAATGAGTAGATGAGAACAAGTTTTCACTTATCAGTACAAAATTGATATTAATGCCTTTGAACGTGCGAAACCCGTAAAAAAGGTCCAAAATATCGTAGATTGTGAATGATTATCTTCACATTTTCTTATAAATGTTCTTAAAACAATTTGAGAACCATACTGAACACCTTTAAAATGTCACGCGGTTCGAGCGTGCGTCCTTTAGCCGCCTCTCATCTAATGTTCTTTTATCAAATGTCACCAATTATTGTATATCTTGATACTACATATTATGTACTTTACATTCATGTATCATTTTTCATCATTCATGTCTTTATTCGCCGACTTTGGCCATTTTTATTTGTCCAAATGTCATTTTCATGCCTCATTTATCAGCCTTTTTCCATGTAGCATGAATATGTCAATGCTCATACTATATATATTTATATCTACTTGTAGAGGAGTTTGCGCCCTTGTCAATAAGTATGTTACTGTAACCCAAATATTTATGGAGCTAGGGCTAATTTAGTTTGGCAAAGAAACACAACTTCGTGATATCTTGAAGTTAAGTTACCATCTTCTCTTGGGGCACGACCCGGTTCTCTCCGACGTCCGCACTCAGTGCTTTTAAGCGGAAAAAATCCTTGCTAACATTAGAACCTACTTGGCACTCGCCGCCCGCGGTCGTGTTAAGAACTGGGCTTGGCTCGAGCTGTCACGTATGGATTCTTGGACGTTGGAAGTGGATTGGTGAGGTTAACATTCCTTTATTTCTCTGTACCCTATTTGGAGTATGTGATCACTTCCTTTAAAGACTTACATAAGTCTTTTTATTAGTCCTACTACAACTATCTAGGGGTCTTATTTATTTACTCACTCAAGTAGTGATAAGGGATCATCTTAAGCACTGTGTGCTTGTTGTTTATTTATTCCTATTTTTAGTTCACCCGTGTCCCGTCAGCCCCTTGTCAGCAAGTGTTGATTTGTCTGATTGATGCTATCTCGTTAAAACGGCTGTTAGCTTATCTTGTTGTTTCAATGTCTGTGGGTAATGCTAGAGTGATTCCCTACCGCTTGTCTATTTGTCTATTCACGGGTCGTTGACTTCCTTAATGAGTTGTTATCTCCTGTTGAGTTGACTACAGGTAGCTGTTGTTGTACCCGGTTATCGTCTTGCTTAGGCTGCAAATAAACTCTTCAAAAAAAGAAACTTGACATTCATGCGAAATTGATTTTTTTCGAAACGGGTAAATTTTTTCATAATATATACCTGTAATTTAAAGAAAGGCTTGCTCAAAAGTGTAAATTTACCAAAAACAATGGCCAAAAAAGTTTACGTTGTGTTCAGGGACGAAACCGAGCGATTCGTCCAAATGCATTTTCTGCCAAAGCACGTGCAGGATGGGATCATGAAGGTTTACATGCAGACACGTCTGCTTTAGGGGTTTAAAAAGCCATATCAGCTGCTGTTCATTCAGACTACAAAACATCGGTACAGCGACCTGAAGAATGCCAAGACTGAACAGAGCGCAATGCAACAACGCTATTGGCAGACTGTCAGCAGGAGCGACGCAGCAAGAGGTTGCAACACACTTTGGCGTGTCCAGACAGACCATCTCTTCATTGGGAACCCGTTTCAACACCCGAAACCGCGTTGATGATAGGCCAAGGTCAGGCAGACCAAGGGTGACTAGGACAGCACCAGGACAGCAACGTCAACAACAACGCAGATACCAGGCCTGCGTTGAATTTCCGCCCAAACGGTACGCAACAGGCTGAGAGAGGCTGGACTTTTTCCACGACAACCGGTTTGACGTCACGTTTTAACGCAACGTCATCTGGTGGAACGTCTCCAGTGGTGTCAATAGAGGATGAGATGGGCACGTGCAAGGTGCTTTCTGCTTCGACGAACTGATGGATGAGCACGTGTATAGCGACGTCGTGGAGAACGTTATGCTGCCAACTGTGTTTAGGAGGTTGTCCCATTTGGAGGTGGGAGTGTCATGGTGTGGGCCGGGATTCGTCACGGTGTTAGGACACCCCTTGTACATGTTGTGGGTAACCTCACAGGAGTATGGTACAGGGACTCGATCATACAGCCTTACGTTATTCCTCACGTCAACGTCCATGGTGGTCTCTTTCAGCAGGACAATGCTCGACCACATGTTGCACGTGTTTGTCAAGACTATTTACAGCGTAACAATGTACAGACATTGCCATTGCCAGCCAGGTCATCAGATTTGTCACCAATTGAGCATCTCTGGGACGAACTGGATCCACTCGTGCGCAGTAGGAATCCACCACCCCAAACACTTCCAGGACTTCTTGCAGCACTTCAGCACGAATGGCAGAACATTTCACAGACTGTGATTGACAACTTTATTGCATCCATGGGTCGTCGGTGCCAAGCAATAATCAATGCCAATGGTGGCCATACCCGATACTGACATTTGTGCACCCCTGTGATGCTGAAACACTTGTGCACCTGTGCATTTCAAGATCATGCTTATTCTGAATAAAATTTACTGAACAGAGATCTTCAAACAGCGTTTTAGTTTTCATTTCAATGTTTAACTTGCATCTGTGGTCTTTATATTGAACTTTGAAAGTCAGTGTCAAGTTTCTTTTTTTGAAGAGTTTAAATCACTTGATTCACTCATTTGCTTCTCTCTTACTTTTATTGGCTTGATAATTTTCTTTTCTTACCTTACTGCCGGATAAACGGGTCTCGTCGGAGTTTAGATTTCGTTACACCGTGACAAAATTTATAAGTTGAATCACAGCCTTTTGTTTGGTCAGAGGACACGCTATTAGCTTAAACCTCCTGATAGGACAATCTCTCTTTGGTTTAGAATTTGACCCAGTGGTGAACAAATGTGTGTTCATTATTTTATCTTCATAGATGAAAATGGAAGGCCATGCGGCTTAGTAGACTACACTAATTTCAAAAGCAATCGGTTGTCAATTCCAGGAATTTTATAAACGATAGACTACTTCCCTATCGAGTTGTTCTTCATTTGATTTTTTAAATCACTTGAAAGGGATACATAAATGAACATTTAGTTGGCCAATCTTAAATTCAAGGAAGTATAAATGGTCACGTTTTCTGACCTCGATTATTAAGAGTATAATTCTGATTCTTTTAATAGAAACAAAAAGCCCAAGGTATTATTCATAGCAATTAGTTTCCTTGAAAGACATTCAACGTGACAAAGTGTTATAGGAGAAAAGCAAAAACATTGTGTGTTTGCAAAACATTACCTTCGCATAAAAAGTGACATAAAAACAAATTAAGTTAATACAATTTGAAGAATGACGTGTATGGTTTCTTCTTGCAATTTTGTAAAATGTGCCCAATCATATCTGTGTAGCGAACAGGAAATTATAAGAACACAAATATCTAAGCATATTCTTTACATCAATGTGATGAAAACATATTTTTATACATATTCATACAGAATATTGAAAAAGCTTTTGAAATAGGACTCACTCATTTATACACACAACTTTATACATAAAAACAACATATATATATATATATATATATATATATATATATATATCATAAAAGTAAAATGTCAAACTCTTGAGATCGTTAAGGCCTTTCTTCAATCAGTAATCAAATCTCAATAGAAACAAATGAAACGAGAATGAAATTAAATCTCTTTAAGCTTTGTATCGAGTTTTATGAAAACATATCTTGATAAGTTTTTCACATCATAACCTGTCTTACTCTCACGCCTGTTCAAACCATAATATGCAATCAGCAATAAGAAAAACTTTAGTCGGGCTGTAAGCAAGACAGTCATACGGAATATAATTCCCAATTTGCAAAAAAACAAAACAAAGCAGAACGCTTGGTTACTAGAACTTTCATCACTAATATGCAGTTGTTATTATCAAGAATGAAAAATGATCATAATTAAAGATATTTTGCGGGATAATTGAATCCAAAGTTCCTCTTAGACAAACACAGGTACAATGACAGATACTATCACCATTGAGTAAATCAAATTCTGACATTTATGTTAGTAAACAATTGTCCTTTCTGGCGAAGAGTAAATATATCGTATTAACAATAATCTTCTATATGTGGCATGGACTAGTCTGTGCCATACATATTTAATTAGAATCTGAATGATTAGGGTTACACGTCAACGAACGAACAATGGAGGATAGTGTGCATGTAGAACATTCGTTATTTGAATATTTCCACCTAATATAATCTCAGGGTTATTGAAATTCTTACCTTGCAGTTTCATCACGTCAGACATTATTAGCTTAGTCTCAAAGGAGTGTTGAGATACTGACCTCTTCTTCTTTATATGTTAATATGTTTAAAAGACGTGATTGAGTTTGGGTTCAACGTTGTTTTCAACAATATTCCAGTCATTAAACACGTATATGACATCAGTCAATGGACATTTGACAGATCAAGGAGAAAATGGATTGAAAGACAGCAGGTTACATAACGACTCACATTTGTTCCGGTTTCTACCCGTTGATTTGTCCAGCCTTGGTGTCCCTATCAGGTGCATATAAGCTCCGTCTGGCATAACTCCTTGGGTCTCTGAAGTGCCCAAACCACCACACGACAATGAGATAGTGAGTAAAGTTGTAAAATATGTTTAAAGTTACTTTCATCTTTATGCCAATTACACTCTGTTTGATGTTACGTAAAATAAGAAATAACTATAAATGTGTGTATCCGCTGGAAATGTCGTCATCGGAAATGATATCTATTTAAAAAGAAAACCTTTTCACAGCAAACGCGAGCAGGATCATGCATTACACTCTTAAATTTGCTGAAAATAGACAAACAAAATGCACGCCGCAAATGGCTGTAATATTGCCCAAGCGGCGTTAAACAACAACTCACTCACTCACTCACAAACAAAATGGATTTACCCAAAATTATTTTTCACAGATATCATCTTTCTTTAAAGGAGCTAGCAGCCATCTAATATGAATAGCACCTTTATTAAATAGCGACAAAACATGGAACATACACATTTAAAAGGAAAAAAACTAGAATTGTTTTAACGAAGAATGCTAGACATAATTGTTCTATAAATGTTCTATATAGATAGTGCCAATTTGCACTGAATGTTAATTGTGATAAAGAATGTGAATTTTATTTTGAATACATGTGAATTTTTTTGAAGTTTTGAATAAGAAATGTATTCTGTTGAGTAATATTCGGAAGATGTGCTGTACAGATAATTGTTATTTTAGGGATCTATGCATAAAAACGGAAGCATGTGTATCTAATGACTGTAACAGGATGGTAAGTCATGGCGACTATTTTTGTGTTTTTAAAATTGCATCTATAAAAATTACGAATTGTAGTACAGATAAGTACATACAAGTGGTTTGTATTGTGGCACCCGGGATAAGGTGTAACTGAGGGCAAGTAAGGGTGAACTGTGGTTGTCAAAAGCGAGATAATCAGGAGATTGCTGAGGTCCGAATAGTGTTCATCGTGGACTGATCATGAGTCGGACATTGGAACTACAGTGGACTGTGCTGACACCTGTGGTATGTTATAATCTGTGTGTTTGTACATACATTATGTACAGGTCAGGGGTTGATGCAAAACACGGACACTGTTACCTGGTTGCCAGAGTAACCATCATCTGTATCGCTAAACACAATATTATTTCAGTTATCTGTATAACTATACCGTTAACCTGTGTTTATATCACTGTTTGATGTCATTTACTATGAGATGCGTCTTTGCATGTAGTATTGAGTGTATCTGGGTGAGGCACGGAAAGCCTTGATATGCACGTATGGGTGCAAGTGAGATACATGCGCACAATGAGTTATCAGTGTTTCGTATGAAGTGAATGATAATGTGTTTGTGTTGTATTTTGCAAGGTTGGGGTTAAATAAACTTCTAAAACATTTCATGTGTTCTGATTTGTGACATCTTTGTCAATACATATGGCAGAGCATAAAGGAGTTGAACAAATACGACGTTAAACAAACTCATGTCAGTACGACCGCTTCTTTATTCAAAGGTTATTTGGCCATATATATCTATATACTTATCCCTTTCATTATATACGTGTTTCTCGCCTATTAAAGTGGTTTAGTGTATTCTGATTGTTATCAATACGGTTGAATTGTTGACAAATACAAGTACAGTGCGCTCTTCTTGGATTTATATCTATACCTTTGTAGTATTTTAAGGATAAGCAAAAGGATAAGTTTTTAATCATTCATCGTTTGGTAAATGTAAAAATTGAAATGTGGTCTCTAAATTCGAACTTATACAATCGTTTCACATTTTGTAATTGTCCATGGCACATAATCTGAAGTATATTTTTTCATTAATGATTGTCTGATATGTAGTTAGAAAGATACTAAATAATGAGGATATTATTACATTTCAAATGAAACCATATTCAATCAATTTTAAAGCGGTTAATTCAATTGCATGCAAACAAAATGATTTTGCTTGTACATTATATACATATTTTGCATCATATACAATGTGTAATAAAATATGAGCATGGATAAAAACTAAAGATAACCCTTTCAAAATACGTTAAAGGAGTATCGTCAAAATTAATACGAGTAAAGAAAGGCACAAAGTCATTGGATGTCATTGGTACAGTTAATGACACAATTATATAAAGTTTTGATTTTATGGTTGTGATTAAATCGATACAAAAGCTCCGTTTACATATGATTGTATGGTTTTATAGCCCTGGAAATATCATCCACTTTTAATGTATTCCATCCATGTAGAAATATTACTCAAATCACAACATGTATTAAAATTTAAAAAAATCAACAAAAATGTCAAATTAAAAGGACTGAATTGGTGTGCTAAACTGATCAAATTGTTAATGAAGTAGAGGTAATATATCTTTAAATGCCTCTAATGACTTTCCTAAAGGAGCCTCTATTAATAAAAAATCTGGACGGCAATCATTCGTGAAGTTTTCATGACAATCTGTTAAAGTAATAAGCTACAGCAGGTGCACTGTCTTTCTCAAAGGTACTTGGTATTCACACATTTCGAAAAGTGAAAAAGAGAATACTGTCTCAAAGTGAATATCGAAGCATTGGCCTATGTTTAGTTTTTAAACTTCTTCTGTCAACTGTGATTATTTATTCTGAACCAGAAAGACTGTTCATGATCAAAGTTTTAATATATTTGTAAGTACATGTATTTGTTTCATTCTCCAGAAAAATGATGCTATATGAGTCCAACTTCTTGAGTTATCGCCCCTTAAAATGTTATCTTGAACAAAGATATTCGACTTTTAAGGCTCGCTAAAGAAAAGTATCATCAATTCGTTAATGCAATGAGTTCAGCAAACCAGTCTTCTGCCGAATTGCACCAAACCTTGGCTACTAAAGAATTTCACTCTAAGAGATATATGCCAAGTCACCAATGAGCCAGTTCTGCAAAAATATCTTACAAATTGACTCATTTATCTTCCGATTCACTGCATTTACTCCGGACTCCAATCATCAACTGTGTATAATCCATCAAGAAACAGTGTGATACAGTAAATAAAATGACGGGCATCTATAACTAAAACGCATATTGAGATATTTGATATTTGAGATATCATGTAAGTGACCTAAATTACGATTTATTTAATGTTGGAATTAAGCCAGATTCAACATGCAAATGTGGTTATTTATGCGAAAATGTTTTTCACTTTATGTTTGAGTGTCCAATATATGATTACCAGAGAAGAATAATGTTCAACGTGTTAAAACTGTACCGTGAAAAATAATGATGTTAATTTAGATTTACTTCTAAATGGCAGTAAGAACGTATCAGATCTCCACAATCAGACCATCTTCAAAGCATTCCAACAATATATATCAAACAGTAAGCGATTCACCTGACTGCAGTATGTACAGTGATTTAATTTGTATATTTCTTACTATACCATTTCTGTAATATATCACTTTTCTTGTTACATATATTTTTTTTGTGTAACTTACATTAGTAAATACTTGGGAGAAGGTTACCTAAGTTGGACAACTTGTACCTAATCTTTTTCTTCACTGAATAAAATATGTTTAAACCAAAATCAAACGCATATTGGTGTCAACTTAGGATGTTAATAGACTGTCAAGATTGAATTGGTGTGTTTTTTACCTTTAACTTTAACCATTGCCTATTATGTAACCCAGTTACTTTCACTATGTCCGAGGTATCCACTTAAGTGCAAAATATACATGTGAGTGTGTATGAGATACGAAAATCTAAGTTTCCATGTAGGTAATATCTGAAGTATAGTTGAACACACATCAAACCTCAACTCACTTACCCCGTTGTTCGATACAAATAATTCATAGACGTCTGACCAACACATGTACAAATGCACGAAATTAAAAAAAAATATAGAATACCATAATCTGTAAAGTGTGTGGGTAATAAAGTGTCATCACCTATTCATATTTTTAAATTTACAGACGAAGTACTTGATTTAAAAATATACTTTTAAAGACACATTTGTTCATGCATAGGTGATTAGTTCGAGAATTTCCGTATCCAAGAAATGTTTTTAAACAAATAAATTTACCCTCATTCGCTAAACATAGTTTGATTTAGTTGTATGACAGAATCACACTGAATGACAGACGTACACGTTATTAACATAGAATTCAAGAATAGAAGCTTTTTAATTTTCCACTCACTACTCAGATGATGTTCTTTGATGTCAAGCTATTGGGAGCTTCAGACACCCGATATAAGCCCTGAAAGAAGGTGACCACGATGACCAACTTACACAATACACTAATGGTTCAGGTCACATCACGAGTCATCACATTAACTTGCTTCTCTTGTTTTGCAGAAATGGGAAGTAATAATGCTGGATCAAATTGCAGAAGCAGATTGTACAACATACACGACATAACGCATATGCACACTGCATTAATAGGAATTTGAATTTGTTGGCGTTTTAAGATTTTGTTGATTCAATTTGCAAAGATAGTTTGAAATCATAAGGATTAATTTTAAATAAGATAAATGTATGAACTCACTCAAGCAAAAATAACATAAAGATTTCATTCATACCAAAATTGAGACAAGAAATTGTACTTCATAAAATAGGAATAAATGACGAAAACTACAAATACCAAGGTCATTTACAGTTACATCTCGTGAATAGGCTAAATTTATGTGATCTAATGATGCTGATACCATTAAAAGGTAATGTTTAACCTTACCAACATCGATAATACCTCTTAATTTCTCAAGAAACAATGATAATGAAATGATATCGTCATCTAACGGTTTATGTATGAAACGAATCTGACTTACAACTCAATTCACATCACTTCAAATATTTTGTTCAACTCATGTTGCAACAGAGGAACTATCAATCTATTAATCAATCACTTTCAACACCCTCTTTGAATTTCACTGTTTGTTTTTGAGACTATTGCGCTCTGAACACTTTTATTCTGATTTTAGCACTATACACGTAGGTCTAATTATTATCCATATCAGCAAACAAATTAATGCGACTGTTTGCCACTAGACTAGCACTGGTAACACAGTACCTATGCCCGAGAATGTATATCATTACAGTTGCGGTCTGGTGGTTTGTGAACCCGCTACATCTGTGTAAACTAGGGTATTTTAAAGCAAAGGAATATTTAAGTGTTATTAATACACTTAAGTACGGTCAGTTAAAAACTTAACATTTGTGACGGTACCTTGCTTGTACACCATACAATCATTGAATGTATAAGTTATATATGATACAATCCATTAACTTTATCAAAAGTTCAGAGAGTAACATTGGTACCATAAACACGATTGAGGTCTTTGTCTTGCTGTTAACATCGCAACATTGATTCCCTCTTATGATGTGCTTTAAAGAATATGTTAGAATGGCACATTTCATGTTCACTATATGCATCCTAACTATTTCATAATTTATGCTTTAGTTTTCAAGATTTTAAGCTTGCTGATACGCTCGGCTAAATATGTAGTTTAACTCAGTAGATTGCAATTATTCGTGACAGATTACGTATGATCAAGTCAATTACAAAAAATGGATTTTAAACCTGAAGATAATTCTTATATTTTCTTATTTTAACTCAAAATCATGAATGATATGTTGGTTTTCTTATGACTTGCTTCCTTACATTTATCAGAGAAATAGCAAGTATAATTAAAATAGCATACAATATCATCACAATATGTGTCAGAGTAATCATGAACATGTGATAATTGTTGTAGCCCTTACGCCTTATACAGTAATCATATTTCTCTCGAAACACTTACTGTCATTCATTTTCTTTGTTTTGGGGGTTAAGCTGCATATATATGAGTCTAAAGGTAACCTTTAAGCTTGTGTACACAAGTTAAGGACAGTGTGTCTATTCAGATAAACGGATTTCTGTCAAGAGGTTCATGAAGAACAAGGCACGGGATAAATAAAATCCATTACCATATACTAATGTAACGTTATTGACCAAATGGCCCGAGAAAAACTCAAGCACAAGACCTGTAGTGACTAGTGAGTCCGGTCCGTTAGGTTTTAATATGATATTATCAACATTTCAGCCAAGAGAAAAAGTTGAGAAAAAGATTCGAAACTTGCATAGTAAGAGAACAGGAGGAGGTTATATACTGGCCGAATCCATACCTCTTGGTCATCATCATACACTTATTCTGCATGACTGGGGTATAATAAAACTAGAGTGCCCCCAAAACACAACATCCATCACCAGATGTCATTGTGCTACAAACTTTACCTTCGTCAGAAGCATATCAAATGCATCTGCATAGAATGCAATATTATCATAAAAAAAATCATTTGCAAAAACAGCCGTGTAAATATTGTATTGTATTTAAAAAATATAGTTCGCTCTACCCCAATGTGATTTGTAATAAAGTATAGTTTTGCCCTGAACTATTATCGTTAACGCACGAGGACGGTAGTCCGGATAATAGTTCAGGGCAAAACTATACTTTATCACAAAACACTGTATTTAAGAATTAAAGTTCGCTCTACCCCAATTGCCCTGAACTATTATCGTTAAAGCACGAGGACGGTAGTCGTTATAATAGTTCAGGGGAAAACTATACTTTATTACAAAACACATTGGGGTAGAGCGAACTTTCTTTCTTTTCTAAGATGCTATAATAATATATACGGGGACCACTCTGATTTTAATAATCTCGAAATAAAATATAGTATTTACGTTGCTCACATTAATAATCCATGAACATGGCTAACTGCTGGATATTCCAAGTATGGAACCCAACCCCTAGTTAAAAACGACATTTAGTTGGTTAAAGCTTTGATTACTGCAGTTTTGCACTTTTACTTTTTCATTTATTCAATTTTGAATTATATTTTCTTCTTATGTATTTCTTGAAAAATTTAAACAAACAAATTAACACCTCTTGTTTTTAAAAAACTTTACTTTTACAAACTCGTGTCGTACGATTATGCAGTGCGGGCCACATTGCCCATATCAGGCTTATCACGTGGTTTATATTCCATAAAAAATTATGGGTATTGTTTGTTTTGGAAGCGTGATGGCGGACTGAATCCGGACATCTATTTTTTTTGCTGCTGTCATAAACGTTGAAGGTGATGCTTCAATCTCTTACATAAAAAGACCGTTGGGGATGTACACCCAGAATTACTTAGTTATTAGGTTGACCTTATTACACTGAACCTGGTAGAGACGGTTGACGTCAACCAACGTCACAGGCACGGGGCGCCGTGACCTGACGTGAAACAAAGCTGTAACTCGACAGTCGACAAGTCGACAAGTCGACAAACATAACGTCATTCAATTGTTACGTCATGAAAAAACTATACCTTTATTGTCTGATAAAGTACTTTTTTTATTGTTCTTACCGCTAGGCATCTTCGAATGTATATTGCATTTCAACTGTGAACAAAGTCTTCATAACCAGCCAAATATTAAATTAGATTAGATAGACAATAAAATGCGGTTTCATAGTACTTTCATGGGTGATAATAGATGTGTATGTCAAATTGACGGGGAACATTTAATCTTGAGTCTTTTACTCTAGGTCGGGGGTCATAACAAGGGTGAAATTCATTACAACAACCAAGATAAGTTTTAGAAAGATTGACTTAATTTAGCTCGATGAGTCTTACCTCGAAGTGTTCAATTCCTAGGTCAATACTGCCAATCTGACATCGTAAAGTCGACCACTCCACGTCAAGGCATTAACTCCAAAAATATTAAATGCAGCAATACGAAACGTCGTAGGCCATTGATATGTATCCATAGTATGTGAAAAGTTTCATAAAGAATGATCAAAAACTGTAAGATGAGTTGATTACATCAGTTGGGGATAGAAAGCAATTTCAAGTTGTGATTCTTTTCTATGTCACAGGATGAAACAAGTTGTATAAATTCCGGTGCTCGAAGGCCATTATTTTTTTTACATAATTCTATTTTAAGTCCATGTTAGGTGTCCTACATAGATGAATTCACTGAACCCCACAAAAACATTGAAAGTTACATAAGAAGAATCAAATTATATTATAAAAGCGTAAACTAATCCCTTTAATCAATTAATATTGGGTTTTTTAAAGTTTTGTCAATTGAACTATTTCTCAAAGTGGTGAAAATCAACTAGGATCTTTCACAAATTTGAGTGGCAAAGAATATGCAACTTGCAAGGATAGATAATTAGTTGTCAATAAAATCCTCAATAATTCAAGTATGTTTCAGTCCAAATTGTTGACAGCGGACTTCGATAACAACACTGTTGAGGTTTGTTTGGCTTGTATGAGCTCTACTTGACAGAATCGCAATTAATTGCCGAAACGGTTCCAAACATTAAAAGCAAATTCTAGCCGTTTAGAGTTCAACAGAAGGAAATCCTCTCTACGCTGTTGATTATCTGACTTTGGAAAATCATATATTTCGAAACATATTTTGCAACAAAGGGGTCTGCACAAACATTAGGTGTTTGGTTAAGTGAACAAATATTTTCAAATATCCTTACTCGACTAGATAAATTTCAATACATATATTTGGTGACATAACATCAGTCCAGTAGTGATGTTTGCAGGTCAAATCTATGTATACTGCCATTTACATGTATATTAATAATCGGCGGTAAACTACTTTTTCGATAACATTCAAATAACTTGAAACAATTCAAATGATTTGTCCCTCCCTTACATTCAATTTCATATGAAACATTGTGTAATAAATAGGAACACAATAATTCACACACCTCTAAGGACCTAAGCGTGCCATCCTGCTAATTCAGCGCATATGAAAACCCTCGTATCGCTTACTATCTAACTAGCCAATGAGACGACACGCATTCAGCAACAGCGGTACAACCCAGATGGACAAATCCGTTGACAGTAGTTTCAAGCTCATTGGCTGAAAAAAAACAACAGGTGAGAATATCAAGCCGCCAGCCATACGAGGGATTTGACCCGAAAGAGATCAGGGTATAAGGAAGGAGGAGCGGATTCATATGCGCTGAATTAGCAGGATGTTGTTAATCATGCAAAAATTATGTTTTATCATTCGAATCACTACGTCATAAATCAACATTCATCGACATAAATCTTCTTATGAAATACTCAAATTTCTTGCATTTTGTATGCGTTTCCAACCCAAAACAGATAAGGCGCTAAACCTGTTGTGCTAAAATTATCATTTTAATCGATGCAAAACATTTTCCTGCGATAAATGTATATTTAAATAAATAATTCTTATTTTTCCTTATTTTTGTACGATTTTTGCTCCCAAATGTATGTTGCCAGTGGATAATTTTGGTGTTTTTTCCCCAGGTATCATCAGTAGTACTCTTACAGAGGCAATGTTTTAAAAAAATGGGTCTGTCATAGTAACTGGCCATGGTATTTATTTTGTTTTTTCTCTGGATTATATGTAATATTGGTTGTAAGATAACAGCCACGGATACAACAAGGTCACGACTACGACAATCTACGCGACATGGCCACCGTCAGTCGTTAAGCCTCTTGATAGTGGAGTACATATTCTGTCTTCATAAGGTGTACTTTTAAAAGCTGATTATTTAAAAAATTACTTGGTCGCAAAAGTTCACCAAATGTTACTAACATAAAGAAATGTAATAGAGAAAGTGATAATTTCATTAATTCATACTAATTTTACAAAATTAAATGCATATATCATATGCAATGAATGTGTTATTCAACATAGGTGGTAAGAAACCAGTGTTGAAGATGTCGATGTTATTTTAACTCGGGCCTTGTATTTTCAGACGAAAGAAGATTGCAAAAATCGTATTTGATTGCCAATAACTTGCATATGTGTTGATTGTGCTTAAGATGTTCAACTAAAATTGAAGTAAATTATTCAGAATATTGCAATTCCAAACAAATAATTTGTACGAAATATATTGCATTAAGAGTCATCCCAAACAAAACAATTTGTACGATCTATTACATTAAGAGTCAATATCGACGTAAGAAACCATGTTCAACACTACTATTTTTAAATGTAAACGGTACATACACAAACGTAATTAAGGCCATTGGCCCGAACAGTAAATGAGTACCAAATGTAGACTTGACGCTCACTGATGCCCGTGATTCTGTTTATCTACGTAATTCATGTTTGGGTTGGACCCAACGAGGAAGCAAACTCATATGCGATGTTAAATAAACTGTAAACGTATATTTAATGAGAAATGACATGTGAAATAAGCAACAGCTCTATGTCTGCATCTTGATTATGCTTTCGGTTCAGCAAGTTCATCTGTTTTTGATAATTACAAATGAAGCTATGAGTAGATACACTCTTCAAAAACAAACACAGAGAATTGTAAGAAGGTGAAATTTTTACATGTCTAAAGGCACGGAGTCTGCAGTTTTTCATGTGACCACATAAACTGGGACAGTGTCCTCAACCATGATTAAATGCGTTCTTCTCCGACTTTCTCCACGTTTCAAACAGTTCACTTGTGGTGAATAATTATATCTACTTTTAGAGAAACGTACGTTGATTGGGTCGGACCTTGTCATTGTTTTAGGGATGATTGGTCGACCTAAGTATTAGTAGTGAAAATTCGTACCTCTGAGGACATTGAAAATCTGTCTTCTGTTGATATTTTCATCAATGAATTAAGGAGGGGTTGTTCTTTGTTTTGGTGAATGCTTTATATAGTTTCATTGAAGTGTTCTTTGAACTGTATCGTAGTTTCACAAACAAATGGAATCGGTCTGTACTGGTTAAACCTAATCAAATCGCCCGTAGCGCAAGTCAAAACAGTTCTTCATTATTGGTCGTGTTTAGAATGGAGATAAATCCATTCAGATTTATTTTAGTTTGGGGTTGTAATTATTGTATCTTTTACCACTAAATTAAATTTTGGGATATAAAATGCACTACATACAGCCCCAACATAATAAAAAGAATGGATTTAGCTCCTAAAGTATCTTTATATAAGGAAGCAATTAAGTCTTGGGCAATTTAATTGATGGATCGGACATGAATGGTCGCCACATCACTAACCACATACAGACGTGCATTACATGCATAAACATCCAGTCACAAATACATTTCATGGCTTATTACCTCCAATGTAGGAGCTCATTTCCATACTAGACATCTATTTCATCCACTGAAAGAAGCTCTGTGCCCGGAGGACAAGAGTTCATGCTGACACTAGCCTCAACATCACTAGGTATAGTGATTTAGGCGGTAAAACCCTCACACACTTTCCTGAAGTGTAAAGCGTATTTGAAAATGTATACATGTGGTAAGGAGCGCCCCATTACTTCGAGGATATTTCACTTTAAGATGGTTTTTTTATGCAAGATTGGAATAAAATGATTTAACTAAACACATGATATGCATTGCATCAACTACCATCATTAGGCAAATTTACTAATTCAATAAACTAAAATATCCAAGTTTTCGCAAATAAGAACCGTATACGTAATGCTTAATAGCATTCATCTGGCATGTGTATAGACACTTGTCTACGAGTCAGCAAAATCTGGTCTCAAATATGGCATACATTGTATTGTTTCTAAGTTTCAAATGTTAATGTTCTTAATCCGATATTTTTTTACTAAGGTAAAATGAAATTTTGGTCATAGATCTAAAACTGACTGCAATAAATAGATATAAACTAAAAGAATCTTACATCAACGAAAGATATGAATGAAAATGTCAATAATTGCTACTGAATTTTCTTGACATTTCCCATCAAATCAAATGTTCTGCTCAACCGATCGTCTCGTAATAAGATTAGCAAATCAAAGTGTACAAATGTTCGCCTGACAGAGCCAACCGAAACTTGCTACAGACTGGCATTTGTTACAGGATTTTTGCACCTGAGAAAGCATAACCGATAAAGATGATATATATATATATATATATATATATATATATATCTCGGTTATGCTTCCTGGTAGTTTGTGATCACCCAAATGCAAAATTGCATGAAATACTCATCTAAAGAAAATGAATATGTATAGGTTATTGATGCATATATATATATATATATATATATATATATATATATATATATATATATTGCCTGCAATTAAAATCTGATATACATTTTTGACGGAAATAAGTTCGACTCTTTTTATTAACACATTATTTATACATTTCCGACTGAAATACGTGCGACTGTACTTATTCAGGCACTTGCACACTCTTTCTCAATAACAGCTTATCCATTCAACAGTCTTTATGTAAATAGCAAACATGCCACAGTTCTGAATCAAAGACTTGATGCTTAATACGTATCGGTAACATAGGCCTTTAGTTAATAATATTAACATAACATCCATTACAGCAGGAAGTTACCGGGGGGGGGGGGGGGGGGGGGGATGATAAAATCAGAAAGGACGATAATGCTTGTGGCCCTAATCCTTAGATATTTATCACATCTTTATTGATGAAATTTTTGCAGTCCTAAATGGGGTTTTAATGGGTTTTATTGCATTTTTATGGGGCTCAATCAAATATTTTAGCAGTGACTTCCATGAAGGACACTGCGATATTTCAGCTTAACTGATTTCTGCTAACTTGTTTAGATCAAAAGACGTAAAAACACATAATCCGAGGACATTCAGATTATGAGTCTGCAAAACAAAGTATCTGAGAAAGCTGAACTGCAAAAGTTACGTAACATGGAAACCCTCCGACCCGTATCACTCATACATGGGAAAAGCCTTAAAAAACGACCGTCTTCTTAATAAGTGCCCTGTCAATTAATCAATTGATTATTGTCGAATTAATATCGAACGAGCATAACCCAATGCCTTGATTTACACATGTAGTTTTCTGTTTAGGCGTTGTCGAATGAGCTGCTTAACTAAATATTTTCAGTGGCAACACATTAGCAACATGTGAGAATTCATAATTGGTAAAAAACAATTTAGAGATTTCAAGTTACCACTTGTAAAGAACCGAGTTTGATAATAACACTGTCGAGGTTTTATTCCACGCTACGAGTTTCCTTTGACGATATAGGAATTAATTGTTCAATCATTTCGAAATTCTAAGCAATAATTGCTTGTTAAGCGTTCAAAATAGGAAAAACCCTTCGTTGCAGCTCTTGATAAGACTGTCTATTAATCCATACTATCAGAATATCTTACTAAGCCTCCTCACAAAAATTTAATTAGTTTGTGTAAACAATTGATTAAAATATTTCCCTTTCAGATAGATTTCAAAATATCTTTTGATGGCATTGTGTAAATACAATAACAATTCAAATCTACAAGAGTGTAGAAGTTAGTTCATGAAGTGCAGTCCACAGAAAATTTCCTTCGCTATCGAAGTCTATATGATTAAACAGCAATGCTGCTACAGCTAATCGGTGCTTTACTTTTATCAGCTATACATACATCTATGTGATCTGAAGGTATTATCGAGAGACGATTGACGGCTTCCTAAGACGAAAGAGATGAAAGAATTTACAAAACAATTTATTTTGTCAGAGTCGTTTTCAATATAAATTCAGACTTTGTGATGTAAACGATATGCTGCATTCTGATTGGATCAGACATGGTCATGTGATCGGTATACATTTCAATGAACCCAAAGTTGAGGGTTATACAAAATAACCTTCAGTAAATGCAGGTTATACGATATCGTGCCGGAACTAGCCAAAACACGCTGTACTGTCACCTAGATTCTGGACAGTATAAATACGCGAGTGTTATTTGTTAACTTTGATCTATTTAAATTAAACTTTACATTTTCCACTTTTTTCCAAAAATATAATCATTGTTAGTTTTTTGATACACAAAATGTATTATTTGTAGAATAAAAAAGTGTCATTTTTACCGAGTCTTTGGAACTATTTTGTTTATGCGTCTGAATACGGGTAGAGATCCGTCTTGGTGTAACCGGTACGTAGGTCAGTGCGACAAGCAGCTATAGAATTGCATTTCGAATGCATTTTCGCTTTAAATACAACGTTTGAATTTATAAGAGATGAATTTCAAACAGGTTATAACCGTGTGGACAACCATATGATGAAATTCATTTCTTAAGTAAATGAAATTGTACTGTTTTAAATTTCTAAATAGGCTTGCCTCTTAAGAGCAGCAGTTGTCTTGCGACAGTAGTTTCAAGTCAAAACAGTAAATGGAGATTTTTGTAAGTACATTGAACCAAACATTACTGACATATAAGAGGAGGAGATTATATTAGTAATTCATTGTAGCTTGAATCATTGTCACTTCTTATCTTCTTATAGTATCAAATGTATTCACAAGTTTTAGACTTAGGTGCGGTTTTGATACTTTTGGATTCCAGAATATGTAAATATATGTAATGTATAAATGACTTTCATGTGGACTTTCTTTTAACAACATTTAGAATTGAAAATAAGTAATAAGTATGATATTAATGATGATAATTATTAACGATTCCGATAATAAAATTTAAGCAGGTGTGAGATCTTCCGTAAAGAAATTCCCTTTGTACTGTAGCTTTTGACATTCTTTCGGATTTTTATGAAATTGTTAATTGTCCATTTCTACCAAAATGCTTGGTCATTGAGCGTTACATTATGGACCATGAAAAGGAAAGTGTCATCATATTTTGAACATTCGAAGCACTGCATAGCCACAGCCATGGCGTAAGTGAAATAATCCTGAAAGCGGCGTTTAACTCTAAATCACCTCACCTCTCTTTTCAGGCGTATAACATATTTGAAAACCATGTTGAAATTACCGACTAGAAACGCAAACACTAAATTTTATCGTATCTTTCTTACGGAGCTATATCATTGACCATTTAAAACAGTGAGCAATGGGAAGTGTTTTCAGATCCGTTCCCGTTAAAAGGCGGGTTGCAAACTATAATTCTCCGGATTACCTACAGCGGAGCTATTTATTATTTTGCTTTTATCTGCTAAAGTAACTTACAGTTACCTGTTAGTACAATACATAATGAAAATAATAACAATCTCGTCAAAAATTCCTCATATTCCGAAAAAGCTTTTTCAAGTTGTTAATGGCGTGCCTACCAGATGGATACTCATAACTTGAATTTAGTGCTTTGCAGTGTGGTTAAGACTTAACCGTCGTGAGACACGTTAAAGTGGCACAGAGTTGTTGGAGTCAAATATGCCAAACTTCATAAATGGTGTATGAGTAGTGGTTGTCTCTGAATATTAACATCTCATTGCTTATAAGTTAATATAATAAATTAAATATTATAATAACAGGGGGAAAGTCGAGATATATGATCGAAAACCGGACAGTGGCGCACGTCAGTGACTCAAACGGAATTTTGGAAACTTATCCATAAGAGAAACACACCGTGAAATATAGGTTGGTATTGCTTCGAAGGTTTTTTTATACTAATTTTGATGTAAATAGGGAGCAGAATTTCGATTTTCTAACGTTTAAATAGCCGTACTTAATTTACAATCGAAAACAAGAAAATGTCCTAATTTTGGCTTTAAAGGGATAGAGATGCATTTTTAGATAGACAATTTGAGGTTAGCTCAGGTCAAATAATAGTTTGGCTCCAACAAAGCAACATACAAAATTCATGAAAAATACTCTCTACCATACATCTTTTTTTGTGATGTGATAGATATTTGCTAAATACCTTTTCTTCGCAAACTTGTCACCAGTTAACCAATCGAGAGTATGCTTTGCAAGAAGAGATACATTTAAACTCATTCATTATGTTCAGCTTTTCTCTAAAACAAATGCAACTTATGTCTCTGATACCCGGCATTCACGTGACATATCTGAGATATAGTTTGAAAATGTTCATGTCGTTTAAATTTGGACGGCAATTCTGATCTTAACTTTATCAAAAGAAGCATCGGTAGGATTGCTTCAAGACGGTCGTAAAAATATAAATGTCTTTTGGCATTACCAACCATGGTTCGTTGAGAGAGTGTGTGCGTCATTATTTAGCGCCGCTTGGACAGCAGCCATTTCCCCAATACTTATCATGATTTCGACGTAACATAACTTAACTCACCTGCCATTAACCGTAGGTCCTAAATTTAGTGAAAATATGTGAGTGTAAATTCTTTGTCAAAATGAATATGCATGATATAGACAAACAGTAGTCATATTTCTAACAGTAACTGACGAGTAAGATATATTTCCTCCATTTCTTAAATAGGATGATCAAATCTAAATTAACTCAAACAATTTCTAATCATACTACAGTTTTTCTTCTCTATCAGCATATATATATATATATATATATATATATATATATATGTATTTTTTTTCGGATGATAATTCTATTCTCATAATAGAAGGAATTAAACGATTATTGTTTGCAAAGGGTCAAAATGCACGTGCAAGGAAATCACCACACGTTGCAGAAATGACCAACAACCTAACTAAGGGAATCAATTATTTTACTTAAATCCTACTGGCGAGTAAACCAACTTTAATAGAATTAAAGCTAAAGTAGTCGTCATAATGATTGCTTTGAAACTTAATGAAAAACATCAGTGCTACCTTTATAAAATATGATAATATCGTTTATGCATAGTAATCGTCAAAGATTGCTTTGAAACTAAATGAAAAACATCACTGCTACCTTGATAAAATATGATAACGTCGTTTATGCATCTTGTTCTTATTGGATTGAAAATACGTGTTTGCATTTGAAGACATGTCAGTTTCCATAAAAGCTTGAAATTGAGCATTATGTATATTCATATATTTTTAAGTGGTTATTTAAAAAGTCTACTCCCATTGAACCACTCGAGGCTATTGTGAGCCATGATCTCATGTCATCAACAAAATAGATGAAATTGCAACATTAATAGCAACATTAATTATTGTATCACAGAATCTCATCAGTAAATGCCTTTGGCAAAATAACTGGTCTTTTGAAAGGTGCATGCGATAGCCTTGAATGTGAAGATAATAAATTTTCTGGTAAAAAAACCAATTGCATTTAATTACCTATTTTTTAAACATAAATGTCAATCGTGACCTCCTCATAATTCATTTTCTGACTTCTAGCATTTCAATAATACAGTAACACAAACGAAAAAGGGACATAATAAATACCTGCTTTTGTAGTGAACATGATTAGAATGTGACTATTAGAATATTAATCAAATTCATGCATCTGTCATTCAAGACATACTATTTTAATAAAATTGAGATAAAGTTAGATAACATATTTTAAGGTCTATCATCTATCTGAGGAATTCAATCAGGACACGCAGTCAGGTTTGGGTGCAATGCTAAACTGAATGTCAGTGCAGTACCACCCATGTGGTTCGCTAGTTCCGGCCGATGCTCCCAGGTTTCATCGCAATATATAGCCACAATGGCCTTTTCCCTGCAACAATACTAACAGCCGCCTTATAAGTGAAATACTCTGGAAGCGGCGTTAAACCACATATCAAATCCCCTCCCCTCAACCCGGACATCCCTTAAGTGATAATTATACGTTTATACTTCTGAAAATAATACTTTCTAACCTATGGACGAAACATGAAACTTGATTTATTGTGCGCGCGCATGTGTGTGTGTGTGTGTTTTGTAACGAATGTAAAAGGATTAAGGCCAAAAGGATAACGCGTACATTCGTTGATACAAGTTTTGATGTAAACATTGCACCAAATTTTACTTTGTAATAATATATTTTTTAATTATTTAATTTGATTAAAGATGTGATTACTTGAAAGCATTCTGATTTTGATATTTTGGCATTCACCATAAGACCTAAGATATTTGAAGGACCTGTGGCTATTTGATCGGAGGAAGGATGTTATAGTTTTATTCTCATAATAAAGAAAGAAATTGAATCTTCGGTAATCCTTTAAGTGATTAAAAAAAAGCCATGAATTGTCGCCACATCAGTACCTTCATTCAGACTTCCATTATGTTCATAAACATCAAGTCGTCACAAATATATTTCAAAGCTAACTGCATTCAATTAGGAAACACATTTCCATACTAGACATCTAATGCATCTACTAAAATAAGCTCTATGCCCGGAGGATAGGAGTCCATGTCGACACCAACTCTATTTCAGTAACTATAATATTTCAAGCTGTAAACGGCTTACACTGATTCCAGATGTGAAAAGGAGCTAAAGTCATTCCTATTTAGAATCTTATCAGTGGAACTCTTTCTGTTCACGAGTTCATGAAACATGTCAAAAGGTGTCAAGGAACGTGTATTAACTTTGTATTAACTTTTAGCTGTGCTTATATGCGAAGTGACACAAACTTAACGTACATGAATTGTGATGAACGGGCAAATTAAGTTATTTTATTAACTCAAATATCCAATTAACTTAACGTGAAAAGTAGCATCCCACATTACACATGACCTGCCGTGTTCGAGCTCTAATTGGACATGTTAATAGACACCTAAAATTTGTAATTGAAAGCTGACCCCAAATGTTGACAGTTGAGCTTCAGGTTAAATTGATACTATTCCTTGTTCTCGGAACTCTAGGGCTTGTAGGAATAACTTATACCTGGTATTCCCATTTAATGATTGCAGTTTAATGTAGGCATTCATTTCGATCTGACAATGTTATTACACAAAGCGAACTAACTGAAGACTTGAATCAGACAATTATACACAGAGGCTCTAGTACCAAAACAAGTTCATACTTTAATTAAGTAGGTAGAACCAATATCGGTTGAAATCATCAATTCAATGATAACACCGTAGTAGCATAGATCGCAAATCAGTGTTTTAATGTTTGTTGCAGATCGAAAAAATGAATTGTACATAATGCTTTTCTACCTCTGTCGACTGTTAATGTTTTGTGTCATTCCTTTTTTCTTAAAAAATCATAAAGTTCATCTGTATTTTTGCAAACCTCATATAATCTCCTCTGACATTGTTGACAGATTGATTGCAGAAATCCGCGTTTGAAAGACTGAAGAAGTATCCTTGTGTCATATGTGATAGTAAGGAAATCAATTAAGTACTAGATTACATGGCTTAAGTGACAGGAAAATTCATTCTGAAAAGAAAAATTTGATAGGTTCACATGACCTTGTCTTTTATATATAAATAGAAATTAGGATCAATTCAATTTCATCTTGATAACGTTTTATATATGATTAGTAATTGAGAGACATATGCGCATAAATAAAAAATGCTAACGGTGACTCAAGGAAATATCACCATAGGCTCAACAAATAAATCTCAATAAAAATAATTTTAAAAATATGTCAATTAATTTACACGTGTATAAGTAAGCTGATAGTTATACTAATTAAACTTTAAAAGTAGTTAAAAACATTTATCATTGGTGGTGATATCATAGTCTTCATCATGACTGCATAGAATTATAGCAATCCACGTTGAAGCATGATAAACCTTTTCGTGTGTATATGCAGTTAAATACAATTACCAGTGGTGGCAATTACTCTGATCCATTTGAGGGCATTCAAGGAAACCCAGATAGCTTTATGATACATAAAGACAATGTGGTTAAGCATATTTATCAATCAACTGAACCTTGAAATATTTCTAAACTATTTGCACGTTATTTTAGGAGTCTGTGTATTTCTAAATGATATGAAAAAGGATTGGCAAGGATATGAGTTAATTGTTATCTGCAATATAGAATATATATATATATATATATATATATATAACTTTAAATATTGGGATTAAATTCTGTTTCCGATAGTGGGTAAAAAACCGTTGAGAAAATGTAAATAAGTAGAAGAACCCACGCATAATTTAATATGTGTGTTTGTAAAATGCGTTAAAGTTATCTGTTTTGTTATGTAGTATATTTAAGGTTGTATGTAATTAATTGTGTTCTGAAGGAGTTCTGAAAAACGAATCGATATACTCATAACTTGTTGTGGC
Source organism: Phorcus lineatus (assembly GCA_921293015.1). Lineage (NCBI taxonomy): Eukaryota > Metazoa > Mollusca > Gastropoda > Trochida > Trochidae > Phorcus > Phorcus lineatus. Next base: position 53,257,458 of record OV121086.1, on the reverse strand, counting down.
TAATGAGTACGTTCCTCTTCGGGAGTATTCTTTTGATACAGTCGTGTAAAACCTTTTCATGATCATTGATTTCATAATGCAAAAATTGGGCTGGGCCTGAATGACACGTGAAGAATACAATACGAATTTGAACTCTCTTAGATACGATGCAAAAGGAGTGATCTTCCGAAGGTATCTGACCAAACAAAGCAAAACCTAATTAGACCGAGTGTGATCAAGTGTTTATTACAGTCGTTTTAACATTTATAGGTTAGCCTTCTGTTATAGATTACTACAAACCAACACAGTTACAAGCTCTTCATAACTTTTCTGTGATGTTTGCAATTAACATTACATAAACATAAGTTAATTATTTTAAAAAGACAATAAACGTATATCTTCACTCAACTGTAAGTAAACAAAACCTTACAGATAATTATGGCTATCAATGAAATCCACTGTTCATACTGATTAAATGTATATCTGTCTAAAAGTTTACAAACTTGTATATAAGTACGTGGAGATTTAGAAATAAGAAATTACGTGTTTCTTCTGAAATCTTAAAGCAGCTCCATGACAACTCTACCCCAATGGATAGGCCATTGGTTAATCAATCAAATCATTGGAATTTAACGTCACGTTTTTAAGACACTGATCATCTACATACTGCACACGTGTGACGTAATAGTTGTACGATCACCACAATGCTCTGTGCGTATGATTACAAAATATGTTAAATGTCTATATTGGTTGAACATAGCGTTAACAAATTGTCAAGACGGGATAGGCGACTTGGTAAGCTGCCGGTGCGGTTAGTGCTGGAGGTGGCGTCTGACTCTGAGGGTGTGGGTTCGAATCCCTCAAGGGACTCGTCCCGAAAAGTAAACTTTTTCTCTCCAATGTCTTTGAGTACAATTGTGTAGGATCATAGGTCTCACTTCACTACCGTCCATGCTACGTTCGGCCTCGGGTGTTTCTATCATGACCCTCTTCGTAAACAATGTGCGACTATAATTGAGTGTGAAATTACTTGTCTGTGCTATTATATGATACCCTGCCTAACATAAGAAGGCTTCAGCCCTAGTGTCTGAAACTTGAAGGCGTCGGCTTTGGTAACTGAGTAATCTTGTTTCGTCTGTCAGCTACAATTTCCTCTAAACTTCTCCAACTTTGATATTGCTTCTGGTGAGTGGGAAATCGATGAACATTTAGTATTTGGGTGATGAATAGATAGTAATTGGTAGGTTTGTCTAGTTCCTCACTCAGACAATAATCTAATCACAACTCTCACAAATAATTACAACAGTTAAAACACATTCTGATGACGGTCTGTTAGTCATTGCTAGGACAATCAAAGGTCGGTATGCAAGAAGCTCGGCATCTTGGTGGTGCCGCTATTGCTAGATAGGGGTCATATGTTTACTTCGAAAGTAGGCGTGTTTATGTTATCTACCTCACATGCTGAAAAATCATTGTCTTTGTCAAAGAAAAAGAATAAATCCTAATTATTAGATTACCTAATGTAAACATTGTCTGACATCACACCGTTTTCCTCATGATTCACATAAAGGGAACTTTCAAGTAGAGCTCTAGCAATTACCTATAATGATACTCATGGTAAAACTAGTATTTGAAGTGGAAGGAGACGTGCTATACATCTATACATAGTCCCTCTTACATGACTATCAACTTTGGTGTATGACTGTCTAGAGTCAAACATTATCATCAACATGTTTTCAAAAGATATTATAATTCACACAATTTACATTTCCTCAATGTATGTTGATTTCACAGTTTCCGGTGACTATGAAGGTCATAAAATGGACAAAGACGAGAGCTATTTATTTTCCCATAAAATATGGTCACAGAGCAGGGTGATAAGATTAGTTAATACATTTTTCCATCATAGAAATCAGTTAAGGGTATAGTAAAGAGTTAGAGTGTGTGAGTTGGGGTTTAATGTGTTTTGAATAAAGAGTTAGAAGAAATATTTGTTTTGAATGATTGTGTACTGTAAAATAGAGGTGTTTTTTTACTTGTTTCTCCCACTTATCCTATAACAACTTATCTTCTAACAGAAAGTATACGCTTTGATGTATATTTCCATATTTACGTGCGTTATTTCCCTAAATCATAGAAATGCCTGAAAAGTAACTATCATATCCTAATTGTATCACTTGAACATATCTTAACCTTTATTAAACTTGTTACAGGCATCTAATGTCAACAGATATAATGATCAAAGACTTGTGTGGGTTCTCAAGCATTTCAAATCTTAAAGACAGAATGTGATATTTAAAATAGTTTGATGATTTAGATACATTCTATTTGAAAAAAGTCATTCAGGAAGTTTTTACTTACAAGCGTGATTTCAAAACAGTAAATAATTCAATCTCTTGGTTAATTCAGTCAAACAACATTGCTAATAAATGTTGTATACCATTTTCCTCATAAGTATCCTATCGCTATCGTTATCTAATAAATATACATGTTACCCTATTTCAAATGGTAATGGAAATATGAAACATGCACCAAAATGATAACAGGAACACTAAATAAAATCGCACTGTATAAGTAAACCTTGCTCCATAACATTGATGCAGATTCTATAGTATTCTTCAACTCTCCACGTGTTGTCTATTTGACAGTTTAGTTACAATCTCTTCGCCCCCATGTTGTTAATTGCAATAAAGATAAAACCTTTTGAAGAAAAACAAAAATAAATCGCTCAATGATAACAAAAACTGTTCTTGCTAATAAAGTCTTGAGTCACTGTGTCTGTAATAAGCAAAAACGTAAGGCTGCAGGGACGTTGGCCATTTCATCGTGTGATGCATAAACATGTCCCAAAACTGCAAGCACAGATTGTGCATATATATATATATATATATATATATATATATATATGAGGGTGAGTATCATAACATCATCCCAGTTTTCAGCAATCAATACGACTGAAAGACAGTAGCATAACGAAAATGTTTTTAACAAATAATGTCCTTCAAGAGTAATGTGTAATGTGTCAGTGACAATGGTAATCTAAGGTCTTCTAGTAATGCGTGTCATGCATGACATGCCGCAAAACTACAGTCATACGGTGTTCACGTAATTAAGTGAACATTATAGGGCCAACTAATTTTAAAGAATCAATATTAATCAGCATATATTAATGGTGATTAAACTTAATACGACGCCTCTATGAAAGTAATAATGATCTAGCTCCGACATTTTTAAAAATAACTTGCTGTGCCACCATGCTATCAAATCTTAATACTTGATTCGAATAGAATGTATAGTATATTTTGTGTATTGATTAGTGAAACACCAATATTTCATAAATATAACTAATGCACATATAATGCATATCTCGCGATATTACTAACTACCAAAATTTAGGTAATCTAACATATGCCTTATTCAGAAACTGTGTTCGTGTCAAGGCTTAAAACTTTATTTCAAATTACTGGCAGCAATTCATTCAATGTAGCAATAAGTAAGCATGAACTGCGAAATAAGTGTACAAATTTTACGTACCATCCATCATACCAAACACGGCTTTAGCTATAGTTAAAAGCACATCCAACCATTTACAACAATCACTATTTCTAATTTGTGCACAAGCGACACTTAAGATTGTTGACATCCCTTTGTAATTTCAGCCACCTTAACTACATTATTATTGATTGCAAGTTAATCGTTTAGAATGATAAGTGTTTTAGTCAAAAGTTGACAATATTCCCCGCAAAGTGGTAAAGTCCAAAATATTGAACAATAGCTGTGCTGTGTTGGAAAGAACAACATAAGATAGAGGAAGTTGTTGAAAACCAAATTGGGATAACCAGAGAGGATGAAGTTTTAACATTGAAGTTTCAACAAACTAAACATTATCGGTTTTGATTGGGATCAGAGATAAAATTTCTTGTTGTGTTTCTATCAAAATTGCTAAAACTCAACGCGAGAAGAATTCAGAAACCTCAAATGGCAAATATCTTCACGTTTGAATGCTTGACAAAGTTCATGTAATTTTAAACAGCTAAATTTGAAAGTTGATATTTTTTGCTTCTGTAGGCAGATGTAATGGAATCCACGGACCATCGTAGCTGAAGGTCATCATGTTGATTGTTACATACATGGGTTTGGAGTTCTGGTCCGGAAACCGTATTCTTAGTTTTGTCTATGTGTTTAAAATGTAATCCCTTTCAGCTCAGACGCTGACGTACATTCGAGTGATCGTAGAGTTTGGCGTTTATGCAAATAAAGTGTACAGGTTCGAGACAGTATATAGCCAAATTATTTGTGCACTGAAAGAAGAAATTTTAGTTATTTTTCAAAGGTGATAAATAGCGAACACTTGACTTGAACTTTAAGATAGGTTTTAATTTGTAAATACCGTCTAAACCAGCTTTAAAAGTTGTAAATATAAACAAATCAAATTGCTTCTGTAGGCAATGAAATCCACGGACCACCGTAGCTGAAGGTCACCAGGCCGTTCATAAGGGATGATCATTGTCTAGCCACCAATAGCCACCCATTCTCATCTTAAAAGTCAGTCATAATTACAAGGTATAATCCTTGTTTTTGCCATTGCTTATTAACAGGAGGCCTTGCATTAAAAATCACGGATCGTAGTGATTGCATACATCAGTTGTTCCAAATGAAAGATGAATCAAACTATGCTCTAAGATAAGACTGTTAGGTTTAACAAGCATGTTATGATTGAATTTAAATAATAATTATGTTATGTTAATGTAGATGATCTCAAATATGATGTAATCATTGGCATACAAACTACATTCTTAAAATGCCATATGATTAGTGGAATATTTTCAGGTCTATCAATTAAGATGTGGAAAAATACAATGACGATAATCAACCTCAAAAACGCCTATGCATTAGAAGAGATGATATGAACTCCTCGTAAGGTGAAACACATTTAACACAATTAGTCGGATTAAAAGTTGCAAATATTTCCGTGAGGTGTCAATGCTGAAGATATTACATAAAATATAATTAATCCACAAATCACGTCTATATACTGACTTAATGTCATGAGCATGACAACAAATGTTCGTATCAAGCAGCCAAGTCATATCATTTCACATTAGAACATTTCCAGAGGCTCTCAATATATCTCTGAATTTGTGTCATGCCGTACACAGTTCATAGCGGCTGGATATCATGCACATTCGTATTTACAACTAGGCTTAGTTGTTTTGAGAGGTAAATCCGTTACTATTTGAAAAACAGGCATCACATAATACGAATGTCCGAATCATATACAGAGTGAGCCAAAAGGAGAAAGTCTTTTTTCTTATGACTATCACAACAGCAGTTGCATACTCTTTCTCTCTTACCTGGTAACGAAGAGGTTGAGAAAAGCTGCGAGGAAGTGAGTTGGGAGAGTATGGGTGTAGAACTTACTATGAAAAATGTTGCAAATTTATGGTAAAACTGTGAAAAGAACCTAGTTTTGATGTGTGAGTGAGTGAGTGAGTTGGGGTTTAACGTACTTTCAACAATATTTCAGTTATTAAGCACGTGGATGACAAGCATCCAAAAGAGAGTGGATAGATCAGGGAGAAAGGGATCGACAGGATGAGAGAAAAGACGGAAAGTTTTGATGTGTGTAAATTTAGATAAATCAAGACAATGGAAGCAAATTAAGTAATCATATTTTCCTTTATGAAAACAATATACAGCTGCCTATCAAAAGTTGAAAATAATGAAAAATCATAGTCCTATCACTTACCAAAAATGTTAAACCATAGCACTACAGGAACACATTTGGCCAAGGTTTATGAAACACTAGGGTCTAAAATGCTATAACTAAATTTTTCATTATCTTAAATTCTGATAATAAGATTGTCATTTCAAAATATTTTTTATTGAACTCATGATATATCAAAATGTCAAGCCATGTCGTCTTTTTTGGCTGTAAATTTAAAGTTTAATAGGAAGATAATGTGATTGTCTTTAGTAAGGGAATTTATATTTGACAGATATTCTGAAACCAGGGATTTTCAATTAGATAAGATAAAAGGATTACAAATTCATCGAATCACTTTGAAATTGAAAATGTAAAAACGTTTGTTTTCATTTTTAAAATTGATAAGCGAAAATATAATCTTGTTTACAGTCTCGATTCATCATGTTGAAACAGTGATAGATCGATGTAATATAAACTAATAGAATTAAAAGATTAATTACAACAGTTTTATTTATTTCTGTGAATTATCAGAATACTTGTATTTCATCATTGACAAATAGAGACATAAACGATTAGATGCATTAAGTGCAAATAAACAGATATGTATCAAACAAAACGACATCGTAAATCTTTCAGTGGTTTGATTATAAAAATGTTATAAGAGTGGTATTCCAAGATTATCTGAAAGTCAGTGTTTTATCGCATTGTGGTGGTTTCAAGGCTTCTGTGACCCTGAGAGCTGTGTGAGTCGGATATTTCATGCTCCTAGCTATATAGTAAAGGGTTTAAGCTGAATTGTGTACATGCTGATGACGTTATTCTACGGTCATCACAAGATGGCGGCAACCAATCCTACTAGGATTTTTCATTTCTTGTTTTCAGCTCAACATCTGTCTTCATGAGTCAAAACTATTGGAGATATTTAGATAAAAGTGTGCTCGTGTGAAAAATTATACGCCGCTTACAGCGTGGGTATATAGCGTTCATTCTGTCCGTCCGTCACAAATCTTTGTCTGGATCAAATATCCTAAACTATACATGCTAGCATCACCAAACTTCATACACTTATCAACCATGATACCTAGATGTGCCTTTTTAGGGTAAGACCAACAAATGATTTTTATTTTTTGCGGTGTCTATGGAAACATGACTAAAACAGTGATTCTATGACCAAATCCTTTGTCCGGAACATTTCTCCTAAACTATATAGGCTAGCTTCACCAAAATTCACACACTTATCAACCATGATCCCTTTATGTGCCTCTTGAGGGTTAGACAAACAAATGATTTATATTTTTTGCGTTTTCAATTGAAACATGACTCAAACAGTGACTCTATGACCAAGTCCTATGTCTGGAGCATTTCTCCTAAACTATATTTACATGCCTCTTCACCAAACTTCATACACTTATCAACCATGATCCCCTGATGTGCCTTTTGAGGGTCAGACCAACAAATGATTTTTATTTTTTTTGCGGTTTCCATAGAAACCTTTCCAAAACAGTGACAAAGTCCTTTCTCCGGAGTATATCTTCTAAACTATACATGCTAATTCAACCAACTTCATACACTTATCAACCATGATCCCTAGATGTGCATTTTGAGGTAAAGTTTATACTTACCTCATGGTTGTTTAGCAAAACCCCACTGTATTACATGCTCATGTAATTAATCTCTCTAATAAGGTTCCCTCACTAATGTTTCCTTGCGATGATATATATGTACCCAATTTCATATTCCCTACATCCCACCTGCGGAAGGAATAAGCATAGACTCCAAAAGGACGTGAATTTCACAATAAAAAAACAACAAAAGGGATGGCTAGGTGGTCATGTCAAGACATACTTAAGTGTGGTGTTTGGCGTTATTGCATGTTTTAGTTTTGTGTAAAGTAACTATACGTGATTGTTTTAGTAAGGATTTTTATATTTGAGAAATACTCTCAATTCAGGGATTTTCAATTAAGTGAAATCAGATATTGCACATTCATCAAATAACTTTGAAATTGAATGTGTCTAAATGTCCGGTTTCATTCTTAAAAGTGACAGGTGAAAAGATAATCTCTTTTAGAATCATCATTCATCTTGTTGAAACGGTGATTGATCGATGTGATAATAAACTATGTGGTAAATCGTAGAGATTCACTATAGCAGTGTTATTTATTGCTGTGTTCAAATCAAAGTATTTTATTATTGACAACTACAGACGATGACAAAGAGATGCATTTGGTGCCAATAATACTAGTTTCACAATTTACAATGGGTCACAAATCTTCCGAATGGAGGTAAGGAATAGACACGTAGAATTGCTTAACATTTTGTAAAGAAAATGGATTCACATCAATCATGGAAAACAATTTCCTTATTTCTTCCCCTCGCTTTGTTCATCATGACAAGAGCCACAGTTACATTTGCAGTCAGTGATCTCCTGAAATTAAAATGAACTCAACTATTGACAATATTAAGATTAATTAGATTATACTGTCTCCAGGACAACAACCAACCTGCTGAATCAGAGTATGTGGATCAAATCTCGCTCCTTCCCAATTACCTGATATCTTTCGGGCCAAATCCGTCGTACGGTTTAAGCGGCTTGATATTCGTGGCCAAGTTCACCTGTTGTTCTTTCAGCCAATGAAATGTCGTTATGAAAAAGAGCGTGAAACTACTATTTTAAACTAAACGGATATTCCATCCGGGTTGTGCTGCTGTTGCTGAATGCGAGTCGTCTTATTGGCTGGTTAGATAGCTAGCGATACGAGGCTTTTAACTTTTAACTTATCAATTATCGACAGACTGTAGTTAACGAGTAGGAAGGTATGGGGTGACAAGGTTAGTGCAATGGCTGAGAGACAGCGGTAAACAGTGCAGAGGAAAAACTAAATGATGGATTAATCAAAAGGGAACAAATCAATTTCACAAATACATGTTCGTTTTTTCTTGGCCAAAAAACATGCTTTCAGTCTTGGCAGAGTTTAACTTGAGCCTGTTAACAAACATCAATGACTTGATGTTACTGCAACAGACACCGATATCATCTAAGGCAAGTTTGGATTTTGCTGGGTTTCGAAGGAAGAACTTTTGTATACCTGAGAATAATCAGCGCGTTGATGACGGTTGAAGGGATTTTGTTCAATGATGAATCCAAGCTCTTTTGTGTAAAGATTCAATAGAGCTTGTCATATGACAGATACCTGCAGTACACCACACTCTAGTACAGTGCTATGAAACCGATTCCCATCAGTAATGACCATTTGGATTCTATTGTTTAAGTAAGACTTGAACCCCTTCAAAGCTATTCCTTCGATATCTAAACAGAGACGAGACGATGGATGAGTCTTTGATGATCAACTGTATCGAAAGCTGAACTAAGGCCTAGCATTGCCAAGACTCCAACATTGCCAAAATCAACCCATAATCTTAGGTCATTTAGGTCAAGATTTGACTTCAACGGTTTCAGTATAGCAACCTGTAAAGATGATTACATTTCTCAGGTTTCAGGCTGGACTTTATCATTGCTGTTATGATTGGAAACAAACTATCTAAACTGTCCGATAGCAAAGAGGTTGGGGCAGGATCAATTGGACAAAACGTCGGCTTTGCCCTCTTGATTAGTTTAGGTACATCAGTAGTGGTGAATTCCCTGCAAAAGGTGAGTTTTTCACAGCGAAAAGTTTGTTCGCCATGATGGCTGAGAAACTCATAATCTGATGGCGGAATAGTGTTACCAACTTCATCTGACACACTGGGTCTCATCTTCCAACATTGCTAATCATATCCTGGATATCTTCTCAATGAAAAAGTCCTGAAAAACTAGGTAGGCCATCAGGGTTGTGGTTTGATGGAAGAGGTTGAGAGGTGACCTTGCCCAGCATATGTGATATTATCCTATGACAGGACCGTGGGTCTTACATAGATTCGTGGGTCTTACTGGTGAAACAGGATTTCTTAGCACGGTGAAGCTCAGCAGCTACCTAGTTCCTAGCACAGCACTGTATCTATCTATTGGTTTCTAGACCCTCTCTGTTCTGCGCCATGTTCTCTAAGCTGTAAGGACGCAAGGCGTGACTAACCAAGATGAGATAGGGCGTTAAGGTATGTGCTTGTTTCGAAGTGGACAATGTTTGTCTTAAGAACATCCTGGAACAAACTTACGAGGCCATTTGTACCAGTCATGTAAGAGCCTGGAATTTGACACATCAGACCAGAAAGCTGATCTAGAAATATTCTCCTACATTGACCAAATCTCTTTTGGCAAGGTGGTTTGTCTGTATCTAGATAGGCATATACCAGATAATGGTCAGATATTTGGACATGTTCTTTGGGGATTGTGGAGGGCGTTAAAAAGCCGCAAAGTTAGCTGTTGTTTTGCCAACTGACATTATAAGGTCAATTAATTCAAAAGAAGATGGTACCGATCTCTTCAAAAGCAACATAATGAGATGAGTTCTGTAGAATTATTTCTTTAGAATGACAGAAGATTTTAGGATGGGCACCGTAATGTCCCTATAATTAATCAATCAATATATGATTGAGAAATGTAAAACAAGAATGATTAATTAATTAATTGATTTTTCATAAAGTTCAAACCAGAACTTGAGAACCTTTTTATCCTATATATAATTTCCTATAACAGAAACCGTAAGCTTTGATGTATATTTATATACTTTCTTCTTTATTTCCCTTAATCATAGTAAAATCTGAAATGAAACTTCCACGTCTTATTTGTATCACTTGAACACGTTTTAACCTTTAGTAGAATCTTGTTAGAGGCATCTTATTTCAGCGGATATTATGATCAAAGACTTGTGTCGGTTTTCTCAAAGCATTTAAAACATTTTTGTTAAAAAAATAAATGTGAGATTTAAAATAGTGTCATGATTTAGGTTTGAGTTTTAAAACATTCAGGAAGTGTTCCCTAGCAGGATTCTTTAATTTTCAAAGTAGTGAATAATTTAATTTCTAAATATGATTGGGATACTCAGTTTTAACGATAAATCCTGAAAAGAATTTCTACAACAGTGTATTTGGTAGCTATTCAATTGCAAACACTACGCAACATATCCAATATCCAAATGATGATTTGAAAAGTACATCGAAACGCGCACTGGGTAGGTAAATCTTGCTCTCTAACATTGCTACAGATTCATAAATATACTACAAACCTTTCAGGTGCAAATATCCTATTCGACAAGTTACAAAAAATCAATAGTTTAACGATAGATGATAAAAATTATGTTTTTCTTATGGAGTTAATACAGTTCATTATAAAATCTTTGACCACTGCGTCTGTTGATGTTGGTCAGGTCATCTTGTGAGGCATGAAATCATGAATTTAATGCTGTAATATTTCAAGCATACGCAGTCCACTTATATTTTAGCAACAAGCAATACAAACGAAAGACAGACACTGGTATCATGACTTGCCAATTTGAATGATTTGTTAACATATTATCTCTACTGAGTTAAAACACCCTTGTTTATTGATCCTGACATTTTTAATTCTCGAAACATGGTTCATTTTAAAATAGTAATACCAAATATTTTTGGTTTAATGTACGATAGTCTATGATATTGCAATTAATAAATTACAAAATGTAATGAAAATTTTCACATGACGAACCAGTATACATGTACTTACAGGAAACCCATATGTAAGGGTCCTCTATGGTAAGTTATCGCAACTAACTTATAATTATTGATCTTTTAAGATGAAATATAACATCACTTCCCAGACATATATGATTCCGTAATATTCGAAAACAAACCACATTCGGCGACTATTTGAGGAAAACTAAGTGCCATCCAATTTGATAAACAAAGGGTTATTTACAAAATTAAATATTATCGTATTGACATCACAAACTATCAGGTGAAATCTTGTATTAAAATAATCATTATCTTAACTAAAAAAACATGTTTTAATTAATTTCATTGTAACCCGATATTAAAGGTTTAACTATTGTAAAAATAAATGTACGTAATTCTCTAATTGGCGGTGATTTAGCTTCTTATGAATATGATAATGTTCTACTTCAGACAATGTGAATGTAAGCTTGCTATTATAGTTAATTTCAATACCTCCTTCAAATGTATATGTAACATATTCCGTGTACGATTATGCTTTCATCGCTTATCTTTTATGGTCAATTTAGTTTGTATATCATACATCTTTACATCCAGAAATTCGCCTTGTTATATTCCTTCGCTCCTTTTGACTCTTTACTTTTTCCAAATCTTGAAATAATACTTTGAAATCAAACATTAAGATTAAAAAGTTATTAACACATTATCCCTGAATATCGTTTTGAAGTTTTAAGGTATAGACCTTTGAGTCTTGACATTTTTGTCTTTCTCACCAAACTATTCGTATGAGGTCATAATTTCAACCCAAAGCCCATTTCATCTTCAGCGTAAATAATAATTACAAAGTAAGATACATTGTTGTTAATCCTTCAAATAAGTTACAAAGTAAGATACATTGTTGTTAATCCTTCAAATAAGAAGAATCATTGCATGAAAACATCAGTAAAATATTTTGCACTCTCACAGCCTGCATCCGTTTTTCACATTGAAATATAAATCAAACTCTTATTTAGACGTTTGATGTTTGGTAATTGTTTGGTTTGATATCAAAAGAATGAACTCAAATACGATGTAATAAATGACGCACTGATTGTATGCCAATAATTTCATCTGATCTTGAATTTTGAATTTAGTTTCATATAAAGTAAGTAAATTGTTGAACATATAAGGCAGTTATCATCATGTAAATACAAGACTTGCTTAAAGATGGAAAGGAAAAGTGGTTGTACCATCACAATGATAATTGGGATCCTTTCAGTCCTATCAATTAGGATGTGGAAACCATTTGGTTAATCAGCTTCAAAAGCTTTAACGAACGCCTCTGCATTACGGATGAGGTAAGATAAGATAAATTATTTCTAAAAGCAACACTAAAAAGTCAGGTACATCATTAGTGAACTCTCTGAAATTTAGATAAAAATATACGCTAAATAGTTTTAATATAGTTGCAAATGTGTTCTTGTTGAAATGTCAATGCCGTGTCAAATCATATTGTTTTTGACAATAGAACAAGGGGCTCACTATATCTCAGTTTATTTTAATGACATTAATGACACATGTTACAATATACCTTTTCTCGCGGCGGCCATGTTGCAACGAAGGCAAGACTAGGACACAAGCCAGTTTGACTGCAGCAGTGACTATCATGGAGTGCATAAAGAGTCCACATAGTTTTTCTTTCTCATTACAGAAAATATTGCTAAAATGTTTTAATTCATGTGAATACATTTATGAATATAAAATTTATGACTTAATAGATGCATTTAATCATGTATTATTACCTATTTAGATCAATAGCAATTAGAATGATTTATTATGATTAAAGACAATGGAAGCTTTGTGAATGCCCCATCTATATAATATCCTGATCAGTAGATCATAATAACTCAAATATCACCAACATTGCTTACTAATGGCCTAATAATAACATATTTAAAAAAAAACAACACTCCTTTTGGTCGATTTCTGTAACTTCTTTTATGGAAACAAAAGTATTTTTAGAATGTTAATTGTGAATTATCGAACATGGGACGTATATATTTTAACTTAAATAACACGTACAAAGAAATTATTATCATTTTCGACTGAACTAAAAAATTCACTAATACGATTTACAAGTAAATTAAATGGAATGATGAATTAAGAATACTATTAGTTCAAACAATATTTTATCAGTCTTACTTATTATTGAATATCTCAATTATATCTCGTCAAATATAATCAATTATAACTATTAACTATTATTGGAACTGATAAATTATAGGTAAAAAGTATTTTTATTTTCATACTCCAGACAACATTTCGTGACATTTGACAAAAATGCGCCGATCAAATTTTGGTTTACGGGAAAATGTAATCAGTTGTCAGTGAAACATTTAATCTGTGTACTTGTATCTATTAACCCACGATAAAAACAATATCGGTCAAATTTAGCCAACTAGCTGAAATGGTCGTCCAAATAACTTAACCCAGCAGGCAATCTGGTATCAACGTTGAAATGACGTCGTTTGTCAACGTTAAAAAAACGTTGAAATATGGTTGGATTTGAAACTCGTCTTTTCGATGTTGCTTTAAGGTTGAATAGACGTCAGATCGACGTCGAGGCTTGAGGATCATTTAGGTCGTGTTAGCATTGTTTTGTATTGATTTATTCTGTGCAAACTTCATCTGAGAGTCAATTCTCTTAACTTCAGCACTTACACAGGCTTCAGTACAAGATATCGATAGCAGCTTGTGACGAGTTATCCATTAGATGGAAATTATAAACACTGTGAGGGTATAAATGTTTATTTGACACTGCAAAAATTTAGAGAATAGTGTCACCCAAAATGCAAAATTAACGTTTTGTAAGAACTACTAGCTTTATTCAAATTGAAAATTAGATCTAAGGACAGAGTTACATCCCTCTATTGTGAAATTGAAAGGAATTGACGTTCATTTATCTAAATTCAATATTAATAACCCTTATGAATGTCAATGATAGCTGTTCTTTTTTTCAATTTTTGTTTTGTTTTATAAAACAATCCATAACTTAATTCAGGTTAATGATAATAATAAAAATGTTATAAAAGTAATCACTTGTCGTTTTAAATTGTCCTGATGACGTTGAAACAACGTCAAGAAACTAACGTTGGATGCCTGATGGGAAGTCACTAAAGACTACAAGGGTAATTGCAATTCGTTTCTTTCAAAGGTTTCCTTTTTAATAATTCTTTTTAGTTATATCCATTGATAGACCATTTGCGGAAAGCTTGCACTATTTTAAAAAGAACTTTCACGGGGAGATAGATTAGAAGTTGAAGAAAGAAATTGACGAAATAATTTGATATCATAAATGTAAATCACAAACAGATTAAACAATCTCTCAAACTAATACCTCATATCTTGAGGTTCATTGAAACCCTCATAAATATTGGAACTTTCAAGGTTCGATAAAAATCAATTAAATGTTTCTCTGGCACCGGCGCATCTTGTACATAATACTTTACAAAAATGAAATTGTAGAGATTTTATTCTACAGTAATTATGAAAAAGTGGCATTCAAAGATATATTATTACTTATAAATATATATATAAAGTTAGAAGTTATACAAAACAATATATTCGTCGTTCTTACATATATTTTTGGTTGAGAAAAAATATTTGTAACGAAAGTATATATTTCTACATGCGATGAAAATTGTTTCGTGCAGATATTTAAAAGTAAATTTGTAAATATCGCCAATTTTAAAATTCGTAAAAATGGCCTCGGTTTTGACATTTTAGATCGTAATTTCCTTCTAAGCAACTCAAATATTTTAAATTATTTGATAAGCTCAGAAAGCAAATGGATATACAACTATCACAGATTTTTCAACACAATCAGTTTGCGTGAAGATTTCATGCCGTACATACGAACGACACTTGCAGATATACTGTGTTTGGGATATTATGAATCATTTGGACAAAAATCTAAACCAGGAATGCATACGGCAAGATTAGTTATCACTTCACAGCAAAGATACAAGGAAGAGGAAGCGAGGTCACTCTCCATTGTGACAGGTTCAATGAGATCTCTCACTGTCACCACTCCTCTGGCTAGGTGTGATAGAACATCGTTTTCAACAAGTTATCCAAACACTCTTAACGTTTGTTCGTGTATCGAACTAATTACCAACCCTTTCATGTTGCAAAGCTTTAATCACTGACAATTTGTGAAAAGAACTTAGGATATGAATGATTTTAATCTAAGACAGATCAATGTAGTGAAAGCAAATCAGTGCACTAATTTGCCTACATGTATGCGCTATACTGATGAACATAAGTCAAGTCAAGTCAAAGAGTTTATTGTATTTAAGGCCTCCGGCCCACATACAAAAGTACATATACAAATAGTGAAGACACACATAATATACAATTCAACAAATGACAGTTGAAAAATCCCGTTTTAGTTACTAGTTTTTAACAGTTCATCTCTAAGTCTTAAACTATGCTTGATAAATAAAGATAAATGGAGAATAACATTTTCGTTTTGAGAGGACATTAAGGATGTAAAGGCAACATTAGGTGATTTTGATAAAAACTTTTCAGGAATGTAATAAAATGAATAAAATGATCAGATGTTGGATCAAAACAACGAAATTGATAACCGTGTGGACAATGTTAAGCTATCATTCAAAAGTTTAGTTTTGGTGCTTATGTTTCGTTTACAGGAACTGTGATAGTTTTTATCATGGTAATTTATATTCGTCAGATATTCTGAATTTAGAGATTTTCAATTGAATGAAATAGAATATTGCAAAATCATCAAATCACCGTGAAATTGGAAATTTCAAAACGGCCAATTCCATTTTTTAAATGGAATAGGCGAAAATATAATCTATTTTAGAGTTTTCATTGATCCTGTTGAAACAGTGATAGATCGATGTAATATGAAACTTTGTGTTTAATGGAAGAGTTTCTCTACAACGTACAGGGTTATTTCTTTCTGTTTTCAAATTCAGTGAACAAGTGCTTCATCACTGACACCATACACGCATCTGGAGCAAACAAACTGAAAATCAGATAAATGCGTTGACGTTCTCGAATCTTGCAGCGGATCGAGGATGTACATAGCTCAAAAATATTTTACTTTGATAAGTTCATTTGTAATAATTCGATGTCCCACTGATAAAGGATGCAAATGGATATTTAAGATTTTAACAAACAGCGATCAGATTTCTCGAATTTGATTTATTTCTTTTAATAGTTCAAATTATCAGATAGATTATCAGATCACATATAACATTTTGATCTGATCTGTTCTCATGTTTTGATAAAACACGTATCACATGGTGAGTCGAATATCTTAAGTGACTTGATCAGGAATGGTCAACTAACGTTTCAAATGCGAGACATGACAATTTCTAAAGAAGGTACAATAATGAGTTCTGAGTTCATGGTTTAACAAGTAAGTAGAGAGTAAACTGCAGCAAAGCATTTTTGAAACCTCAAAACTTATAATAATTAGAAATAGTTGTTACAACGCCAACTACTGTTTCCTCTTCTCTCCGTATGTCATGCCAGGGTCGTGTAGCGTAATTGGTAACATTTTAAATTCTCTCAAAATGAGTCAATAAGTGAATGCCAGTGAACACAAGTTGTCGACGGTCCTTTTTGAGGGAGTGACAATATCTGAATAATTGAAAAGTATTGGACCACAATATGTATCTTCCATAATCTTATTACTGTAAAAGGCTCATTACATTATTTTGTTAATTAAGCAAATTCTGAACTTTTACAAACATATTTTCTGAATGAAACGAGAAAAATGAAAGACAAATGAACAGACTAATTTCTTACCGAACATGAAGCCATTTCAACAGTTTAGTGCCATTTCGTACTCACCTTTTTCTTGTGATTGACGTTCGAGGGGGGGGGGGGGGGGGGGGGGGGGGCAGGCTTGACCAAGATGAGCTGAGGTGTTTTCACTTAATCCATTCCTGATATTTCACATGAAACATTGTAATTTGTTATTCTGAAATCTTAAGTTTGATGCTCAAATCACAAGCAGCAGTTCTGTAGGAGACGTTGAAAAAGTGACGATGGTCCATGTCATAAGCCCTTATAAATGGCCTTTCAAGCCTGATGATCAAGTGCGATGTGACGTTAATCTTATTATATTATGTAGAGTTAAATGATATGCCGAATGACATCTTAATGATGTTTCACCATTTTGATACTTTCATATCATTAATGCGATGTTGAATATGGATTAGATTTCAGCGCTATGATTGATGTTGAATACGTGCGATTCACAATATACAGTCCACAATAAAAACTGCTCATTTGTGAGAGAGTTGTAAGACTGGCAAAAGATTTTAAAAGTATACAATAAAACAACACCTCATTTCACTGTAACAAAAGTAAGCAACTATTTGCCGAATTGAAATCAATGACATGGTATGACATAATTATAGGATATCAAACGAGCTTCCCCTTTCATATCAAGTTTATGTCCCAAGTGAAATAATTTTGCTTTGTCACGAGCCTTGGCGAATGACAAAACAAAATTATTTCACGAGGGACATAAACTTGATATGAAAGGGGAACGAGTTTTGTATCCTATTTATTACCCACGTTTTTTACAATGAAAACATCGTCAAATTAAAGTAAAATTTAGCTTCCCTATAGAGAAACTCAAAACGCGGATTAATACATTACACTGGTGATTGGAATGTCGGCCCCTTCACTTCGAAAAACGTACGCTGCTTTGGTGTAATGTAGTTCATTACATTTGATTAAGAGACACATGAAAAAAACTACAACTGAAAGCAAAAACCTTTAATTCATTTCATTTAAAGACTTGGTTTCAGCTACCAAATGTTTTATTCAGCATAAATACGCGAAAACTGTCAACATTTTGAACTGATAAACGTGACCTAAATCTCGGCTCAACGTCAGTCGGCCGTCACTCCAGGCGAGTCGTGACGTGGGTAAAGTCTATTCGGGAACAACGGATTAACAAGATACGTTTTGAATGGCACACGTAACATTTGGCCTCAAAAGGGAATAACATTGAAATTTGAAAAACTGTCAACTGGTAAAGAAACTTTTCATTCAATTGCAACTAGTCTTCATCAGAGAACAAGTCACTGTACATAAACAATACGGCGACGCTTGGCGAAACAGGCAAAACAGTAAGTCTATATCTAGGTACTTGCTTTTCCCCCTGAGAAGTCTTGACAACACATATGCTGAACGTGTTCAAAGGCCGAATAACATTCACAACTCGTCCAATAACTTTTCCACAGATTTTGACCAAATCATAAATTTTTATGGGTGACGCCGTTTTTGTTTACATGAGTCCCGATAGACCTACTAGCAGACGAATTTTTTTACTTATTTAGATTTATCGTTTTTCTATTCATTTACGGACATTTCAGTAATTAAAGGAAAGAAAAGCTTTTCATATAGCCACAATGAAAATTAAGTGTTATTCGATTATATTATGAAAATTCTCGTTTTTCGTGTGCTTAGGAACGAAAACTTATGAATGGAAATCATTAATGAAATAGCTGATGAAAGTAGTACCGGTAACGTCAAAACTCATGTATAAGCCAATGAAATCACTCGAAGGTGTGTCATAACAGATTGTTATGAATCCCCTTTACGAAGTCCCACGTGGGTAATAATTACATTTCCTCCTCATTTGTTTCTTCCAGGTTAACCTTGACGGAAAAATCACTGGTGGGCCTCAACTGAAGCATCATTGTAACTCGAAGAGAAATTTAAACAAAACCCCTAATTTTCTATGTACTTCTTAATATAAATTTTATTGAACAAGAACTATCATTTATAATCATTTGTTAATGACTTTGTTACGAATGAATTTGAAATGGGAGAATGTCCCCAGTCAAACCAGCAAAATATAACAAGACAATTGTATATTAATTACAATTTAATCAATCAAATAATAAACAAATTAAAGTGTTTAAGGTTACAATATCAAGCTAATACAAACTATAATACAATATCAAATGAGTCACACTAATTAACTAAATAAATATATTCACCAGTCCTTATGAATCACACAGTTGATGAATGTCGAAAACAGTCAGTGGGTCTTGATATGATCGCAAAGTTGATTGTAAGAAGCAAGATGAGTAAGAGTTCTAATGCCAGCCTATAAATATATATAGGTACTATACCTTCCAGAATGTTCTTAAAAGTTCCACGACAAACTCCAATCAGAAGTGTCCAACTCAAGCAATCAAGAAATAGATAGAACATTCTAGAATAGATGATTCTAGACACTGCCAGCTAAGACTATCAAAACAAGTGTAAGTGTGACCCACTAAACAATACAACAATGTTATACAATGTTAAACTTATAAACAATCACACACTCATAACAACTTGATAATTTATTTGTCCATTAGTGCTTTAAGTTGAGGAAAACATGTCAATAGTCGAAAATCCGATATAAAAAAACACACTTTTCACTTGTTTTTATAGATTATATTATTTACAAATAGTTCAATTGTAGCTACTTGATTTATTTTAAGTCCAAAACCCTCATGACTCTCATTGTTTATTTAACAATTATTCATGA
Organism: Phorcus lineatus; assembly: GCA_921293015.1. Lineage (NCBI taxonomy): Eukaryota > Metazoa > Mollusca > Gastropoda > Trochida > Trochidae > Phorcus > Phorcus lineatus. The sequence continues at coordinate 53,237,615 of OV121086.1, read as the reverse complement.
AGGTCTATGATGTTTTATTTACGAGAATGCCATTCTCGATCAATTGAACACATGTTCTGACCATTATACCGTATTTCAATACAGAAGAAGCAACTTGATACCTTTGTAGGCGGTAGACTTAATGAGTCCTTGGGACCATGGTAAGTAAATGAGATCTCTCAGTCGATATAAAACATTTCAGACGGGCACATAAAGCTTAAAATAGAATACAGTCAACTATGAATGTGCCACACTTGCTGATGTCCTCATTCTTGTGTTATCAGCTACCCGCACGTCTTTCCATGATAAAATGTAACTGGTCATCTCACTATTAAAGTCACATCTCAGATTGTGCTTAAAATCAAGCATCGTATGAGGGGCAAGATCCAAATGTAGATGTTTAACAGAAAAAAATAGTCTAAACCATTGGCAAATATCGATACATTTTGATACTTTCCTATTTTACGTATCTGAAGCTTTCCGTTTTTAAATGTTTTTCTACTTCCGAGGAGGGTTCAACGTCACTTCTTATATTAACACATCAAATCGGGAAATCTTTCCCTTCAAAAGTTATTGCAGCTATTATGAAAACACACTCAATCTTGACACATCAAATAACCCAAACAGAATGTAACTGAGATGAACGGTAACGTAATAATATTTTATTTCTTACTGAATTAATGAAATGTGAAATCTTAATGATGAAATTCAAGGTTGTAGCTCTGATCAATATACATTCGTAATATATTCTTCACAACTAAGTACACCGTTGCAGTTAATATAATGATGTGTTGATTATTATTATTATTATTATCATTATGTTATCATACCAGATAAACAAGCACATTATATATATATATATATATATATATATATATATATATATATATATATATATATATATATGATGTCTATAGTACATTAGGTCATTGCATCAGGTACAACTCTAAGGCCGTTGAAATAAGGAAATACAATATGGTACAAGATTTGAAATTATCTCTTTAGAATCCGTAATGCAATAAATGCAAAGTACATACCAATTTTATTTATATAATATGATAATAGTTTTGTGTAAACATTTGGATTAAATTTGGAAAAGAATTCGTTTCATGTAACTGTAGCAGTGAACTCGCGATAATGCTCCTATTCAAGAGAACTTGCACACGCTTGTCAGTTTCAGCGATTTGTATTCCTTTGAAACAACAGCGTATCGTTTAGAATGAATTATGTGTGCAATATCCAAAGTTGCCTTAATGATGATGGTTGTAGTCTTGAAAGATTTCGACGACTTGTATGCTCATGGTTTCCCCATTTGGGCGTATTACAATGATTCCAACTTTATGAGAATGTTGTATTTTAATTTTGTATAAGTTAATCGATACCACAATGTAAGTTGAGTCGACGTATTGTGATAGGAAACGATGAATGTACTTCTACATGTGTTAATGTCTGTATTCGATCGTTTATCGCTCCTTGTTTTATTACATTCATATCATCCAAACCGTCATTAGTTGTCACCATGCTGGTTTCGTCATTAAACGTTGGACAGAAATATCCAACATCTAACAACTTTTGTCTGGTATTTTCATATTCTGGGTAAAAGATAATGTTCCCCTCCCAGGGGTCATTTGAGCGATGGGTAAATTCATATTCAATCGATAAATTACATGTTTCCCGTTTCTAGCGTTTATTGCTTAGAAGCAGTATTATACATAAACGGACACTTCCACAGCAAGTCATCCTCGGTCACCCAGGACATGAAGCAAGAGGTATTAAAGCTAAAACCTAATGTTCAGGCTCCTTGGCTGATGGAATTCTGATGTATAGACTTGCAATTGGTGACCCAGGCGCTTTAGCTAATGGGGATTCTAATGCAAGGATTTGGTGATCCTATGCCCGCTACAAAATGGCCACCGAGGCAACTTCATAAAAAAGCCTTCAAAGGTAAACTTTTTGTGCAGTTTCTTAAAAGGCGTGGATATATTTCTTGTTTACTACTGTTGGCAATAGTTCGACAAAATTTCCTCCATCATTTCCTTCACAATATTTCTATTTTTTAAAAATCATTTCAGTAGTCTCTATAGACATGCAATCAACACAAGCAGTAGACGGAAGTTTTGGGGGAAACATGGGATAGGGGAAGTTTCCCTATCCTTACTAGTGAGGAAGCCAGTGAAATTCGACACTGTGAATGAATCTTTTGCTCCACTAGAGGACCGGTTGGGTATGATAATGATAGATATCTGGTTGCGTGCAACTCACTGTTAATTCAAATTCGGAAACAATAATGAAGTAAATGCAGGAAAAGTACTGTTTTAGTGTTCAATTTGGTTCTAAAATATTTAGGAATTGCCCTACCATATAGTGTCAAGTACAGGTGTGAAAATATGAAAACTTTCGGGTAAGAAGATTATAAATGATCCCACACATGATCATAGCTTCCTTGATACTCACAGAGTTGGTTGGTTGTCATTTTATGTCCCCAGTCACGCTTTTTGGTGACTTTACGGTACGACCGCCTCTATGTATTATGACGTAATATACCTCAGTGGACAGGCAAGTGAATTATCTTTCATTTTTTATACGTTCAAGATAGTACAATAATTGCTTGGTACCACGTCGTTTATCATGTAAGGTACATAGTAACGCTTTTTGTGTTTTTACCGTAAGACCGCCTCTATGTCAATCAATCAATCTTTATTCAGTACTGAAGAGGCCACAGGCCTGTAGTACATTACATGTATAATGAGCATTAAGTCACTTTTCAGTTATTTTCTAATACAATCTTTCTTCTTAACGACATTGCAAAATATATATACATCGCCAAATTCTGTAATACTAATGTGTTATTAGCTGTTAACAATGAAATTAAATTTCGCTCACTAGGATTTCTATAATAATATGGTTTGAGATACATTTTTCTTAGATCTGTATAGACAGGGCGTATAAGTAGGAAATGTAATTCATTTTCTATATTATTTCTGTTACAAAGTTGACATATTCTTTTTTCTCTTGGTACACCTGAATATCTACCAGTTTCAATGTAGAAATCATGGGATGAGAAACGAAATCGGGTTAAGGCTACTCGAAATTTTTTTACATTAACTTTTGATAAGTAGTTTTCAAAACTTATATCTGATTTCCATTGATTGTGGAATAAACATTTAGTTGACAGATGCAATGATTCGGACCATGATTGTAAATACATATCTTTCAATCTTTGGGTAAATGATGAAATAAATTGGGTAGGGAATTGAATATCATCATCGTTCCATACATAACCATATCCCGTTTTGTTCAGCAATTCTTTTATGTCCGTCACCCAATTTCGTTTCCCATTTTCGTCGTACATTTTCATCATTTCATAACACATTTTTGGGAATCTATGACCAGGCATTTTCTGTAATTTTAACCAGTATTTTAAGGCTCTAATAGAGGAATATAAAAATAAGGGATATCTACCTAATTCTCCATAAATCATAGTACTACAAGTACTCTGTTTTACCCCAAGAAATCTTTTGCATGCATATAAATGAACTCGTTCTATACTTTCATATTGTCTTAATCCCCATATTTCAGATCCATAAAGAAGAATTGGGCTAATCTTGGTATCGAAAATTTTGAAAAATGTATTTGAAGACATATCACCTAAACATCTCATATATTTATAAACTCCAATTAAAACTTTGACTGCTTGCACTGATGTAAGTTTAGTGTGCTTTGACCAGGCAAGAGTGTTCGAGAAATTTATGCCAAGGTATTTATAGACATTAGTTGTTTGAAGTAGGTTCCCTTGATAATACCATTTTTCCATTTTAGATAACTGCCCACCTTTCTTAAAGACGACGATTTTGGTTTTTTCTCGATTTACACTTAGTTTATATTGATTTGAGAATTTCTCTAATTCATCTATTTGTTTCTGTAAACCGCCAATGGTACTAGAAAATAAAACAATATCGTCAGCAAAGAGTAACAAAAATAGTTGTACCATTCCCGGATGAAGTTGAATCCCGTTCGTACATGTGTTTCTTATTTGAGTTGCCAATTCATTAATGAAAAACGAAAATAAAAACGGGCTTAAAATGCAACCTTGTCTAACACCTAATTCACTAATAAATGGTTCAGACAATTCATTCTTATTTCTCACAGATACTTTAACACTCTCATATATGCTATGTAACAGGTTATTCATTTTATTACTTACACCGTGAGCTTGCATAAGTCCCCATAGTTTCTGACGTTGCACAGAATCAAAAGCCTTGGAAAAATCAACAAACAGTGCATAAAACTTCCCACCTTTCGTATTAAGATATCTTTGAACCAGGCTATATAGGATGAAAATGTTATCAGTCGTTGTGTATCCCTCCCTGAAACCCGCTTGACCCTCGTATATTTTATCCATGACATCGGCCCATTTTACTAATCTTTTGTTGATAATATAAGTAAATATCTTGCCAAATATACTAAGGACTGTTATTCCACGATAGTTATTTGTATCATTCGGATCGCCCTGCTTAAAGATGGGTATTAGGATTCCTACTGACCAAGATTCTGGAAATTTTCCGGTGTCGATAATTATGTTAAATATGAGCTCAAGATAAGGAAGTAAAATATCAGACGAATGTTTAAAGAATTCTGGGATAATATCATCAATGCCTGGCGATTTATTACATTTCAAATGCTTTATGCTATTTAGGATTTCATCTCTAGTTATAGGGGCATCCAATATGTCGATGGTAATGTCCGAAACGGGAGGGCGCTGATTATCGTTAAATGATTCTGTGTCGATATCTGGGCCAGAGTACAGTGATCTAAAGTAATCAAACCATTTGTCAGTTTCAATGTTGTTGATTTTTCTATTCTTGGGGTCCAGTGTTTTAAGCTTATACCAGAATTTTTTGGAATCTCCTATACAAGTCTCTATTGTATTTCTTTTCTCTTCCATAAAAGTCTTTCTCTTTTCCTTGCAAAGTTTATTGTATTTATTTCTAGCGTTGTGGTAATTATCAAGAGAAAGTAATGTCTTAGATTTTCGGAAGTGGTTTAGATATTTACATCTTTCCTTTTTCAAATGATCGCATTCATCATCATACCAAATATTTGTATTAAATTTCTCTGAAGGAGGGCGTATTTTCTTTTTCATATCTGCAGCAGCTAGACACAGCGCATTTACTACATGATCTACACTTTGATTAATATCCAAAAAAGCTATATCCACAGATTTATCTAGTAAATCTTGTACATCGTCTGATAAAAGGTTTTCCCGGTATTGTGATAGCATAGTTTTATTCCATATAAATTTATATTGATCTTGCTCAGGTTTACTTCTACTCTCTATGTATTATGGCGTTAGATTTCTCATTGGTTAGGTTATTGAATTAACTTTTATTTGAGTATACTACAAGGTGGTACAAAGGTTCCTTGGTACCCTTAAAAGTCTTTTTTTTCAAATAAGTAAATGGAAAAGTTGAAAATCAAATAAGAAATAACGAATAACTAACCAACTTCACACTGCCGTCTATCTCTCCCCATGCCTTTGTATTGCTCTTTTCGCTAAGCCTTTCGAACCTTTACTTCCCTTGTACTTACAATTTCCCGCTCAATACGCTAACTGAATACGATCACTATTTAACAGCATCTCAGTCATTCTACATGTGGGATCATTAAGAAAGTCTAATTCTTTCAATGCTTTTTAATTCAATAAGAAAATCGAAGATTGTGTAAAACACATTTTATATGTAAATCAGAAGATGTAATTATAGAAAAGAATGCAAATATTATCATTATCAAATAACACAGGTCTGGTATCAGAGTCACCGCGTGAGAACAGAAGATATATTCTTAAGAAAATCTATTTATGTGTTATTCAGGTCTTTTGGAATTTAATATCACTTCTTATCACCTTGAGGCTCCTTGTGCTAGACAAGAACACAAGCAATAATCTATTGATTTCACATTTCATTACCATCAGACGTGCAAGAGGCTTAAATGCACACACACCCTGAATGGTGAAATGATGAGCAATAATCTCTACGTGGGAAATTAATTCTAGACACATCAAAGTGAATTGATACATTGTCTTACTTGGTGACTTGCTGACGAGACAATGTGCATAAGAATGGAACCAGTAATCAAATGGCATTTCAATTTATATGAAAACTAGATTGGTGTATTCTGGTAGATCGTGTTTTGCATGTATTTCTTGACTAATACTTCTTTAGTGAGTGAGTTTTAATTTTAAACTTTTTTGTACAATATTCGAGTTATTTAACACTTAGATGAAATCATCTACAAGGGAGGGGAGAGATCGACGATGAAAACTCGGAAGTAGTAAAAACGATGTCTCAGTAAAAGATGGTTGCTGCTGAAAAGGTAAAGACGGGGAATAAATAAGGAAAGTAAGGAAAATGCATTGCACTTTTTAGACACGTCAACGTATTTTCTTTTCCCATTTACATGTTTTATCTTCTTAATGCACTCCGCCTTTTTACCGCCTCTTCCCTGATCCTGATAATCTATTTTCTACCTGATCTGTCCACACTCTTTTGAACGATTTTCATCCACATGTTTAATAACTGGAATATTGAAAATACGTTAAACTGCAGCATACTTTTTTCTATCCTAATATTCATTTAATGACGATGATGTCTCCAAAAGTACGGACGTTCCATCTTCCAAACTTAACAATGACCTGAAGGAAATAAATTCATTGTCAGAAGCAACTGGGAGAAAACATATCTCAGGCGTTAAACTCTTGTAAGAAGTGCAACTTAAAAGATAAGAACAAAAGAAATGATACGTGACATATATATAGTACAGGCTTTGCTTAAGTCGAGCAATATCCCATACCGAAGTTTGAGGACATATAGTAATATCAACAAATCGTCCGTGCGAGGAAATGTTTTTACTACCCAATTGCAGGAAACCTATAATTATGTTCGATTCTTTTAAAATTTATTACATGTTTTCCACCCTATTATGAAGGGTGCAGTGCCACATTTCAAGCAATTTCGTGAAATGTTTCATCGTTTTACTGATGTCTATGCATTGTACTTAGTCATTTCTTAAGATCAAAGTGGAAGTGTTTGACAACTTCATCTGTATATATTCTATATTTATAAACTAGGCGAGTCTGGTAATTATCATCCTAATATAGTACGCGTGTAACAGTCAATAACATTATGTGTTGTCTCGTCTAGTACAGTATTTGAAAGTTTTCAGAGAGTCATCTTGTAAGGTTTCTTATCATTTCGAATTAGTTATTCAATTTTTAGATGTGTCCCAACAATAAAGATCACATACGGAATCATAAATATATATCATTAATTATTGTTCTTTATACCGTCTGGCTACTGCAACGTGTCAAATTGTACAATCGGTTTCATCACTTATTGTCAGACAAAAGGTCTCTACAGCTTTCGCTGATAATATTGTTTCCTGACAGCCATTTGGGCTCATTTGTTTACAAGTATTCCTCAATATGAAGATAACTATGAAACTGACAAGTTTTTGAAATTTTCTTAACGCGTTTTCCTACCTTTGTCTGCAGTAGAGAACTGTTCTACAAGCAGTCAGGTTTGGGTGCAATGCTACACTAAATTTCAGTGCAGTACCACCCATGGTTCGCTAGGTCCAGCCGATGCTCGCAGGTGTTGCGCGCTCTCTCCCTGCAAAGCCACGATGTAAGTGAAATACTGTTGAAAGCGACGTTAAACCCTATATTATCACCTCACCTCACAAACACCTTTCACCATTCATCAGTGTATATTGATGAAAATATATTTGTTCAAATGAGTTATCAGTAACTAAATTGCAACTGGCAAAACGAACTGTAAACCAATATTACTCAAGATAAAAGAGATATGATAAAATAGCTCATTGTCGTATAGTTATTAAGCATTATGTTTTACCCAATTAAGTCATGACTAGTATCTTTAACGGTCGACTGAAATGACCTGTTGCAACTTTCGTGATTCATTAAAATGTATTCAAATTTCATACTCACTAAACTTTAAATTTCTGACACTGGCCCATAAACAACTTAAATACGGCTTATTCAAAACACAAGGTAATTAGGACCATTGAAAAGAACTGAAATGGTCCCTGGACACTGAAGCGCGAGTCTTACCGCGTGATGTGGTAGGAGGCGCTCCTATAGCCTCCTTATTGAAAATAGAACAGCAATTTCGCTGTTTTAACCTCAGTATACCACTCAGTAACCATAGTAAAAGTCATCCAAACCACTCAAACCTTTGTTTAAATGATATTATCTTTAGTAATTTGTATTTTTCCAAGAAAAGGACGGTGCATTAATACGATGCTATGCGCACTATCCTAAACCATTGGCTCTTCAATTACGACGTCTGCCAAATGTTGTTACAAACAGACTGGGTACAAAGGACTCAATTCTTATGACAAGCAGGTGCCCTTTATGTAATCCTATCGCATTCAAATTCATTTCTTGTTTTATTACACCTATTGATTTTGATGCCTTGGCCCCTTGATACCAAACGATTATGTCAAACGTCCTGTAATAATGGCGTATCTCTTGGTATTCGAATGACATTGGGTATATCGTCATTGGGTATATCGTCACGACGTTCAATCATTATGAACTTATAAACTTGTAGATTATATTATCAACCAATAAATCAAGTTAGGGAGATTGGGCTCATGGTTTTCTACAATCATTTTTAACAATCATTTTTAAAAAAAAGGTTTTGAAAGGTCACCAAAATGTAAAGGATTTTGTAGCATATATCTAACGTTTGCCCCAGGTATGTTATTATATCATTGGTTGTTGCATCCATAGACAGAGACATAGCCACACTGTGTGAAAGGCAATACCAGATAAAAAGATATGTTAGATACCTACAAACGAATCATCCACTTTAGTACCAAGTTGTCACGAATGTTAAGTAAACAAAGATTGTCTGCAAAATATTATACAAAGGTCACTTCAGTAAACATATATGACATTGTATCTTGTTCAATACCGACTTTCATTTTTTTCGAGACAATTCAATTTTTATATCGATAAATAATCTGCATGATATAACAATACGTGTTATTCATTTGTGGTGGATCTCTCATCACCAAAGTTCTAAGAGTGTTTTTATCAAATCACCCGGGAATTGTCACACTCCAATCAAAATGGATATGACGACCGAGAAGGAAAGCCGATATTATTAAGCAGTAATATGTCATATTTATAAATTATTTCGGTAATGCTACTACCTGTATGTTGCTGCTGAATTAGCTAACATATACAGAGAAAAAAAAGAGCTCAGCTCAGGTTCAGCTGACTACTAACACGTCACACACCAGGCGCGGCTTTGAGTTAAGCTTTGATGATTTTTCAAAGATTTCCCCAGTCTGATTAGGCAGTTATCCTAAAGCGGGGTATAAAAGGTGTCTTAGAAGTCGAATTGAAGTGAGTGCTTCTTTTTTCCCCCTTTTGATTCGTATAAGTGAAACGAATGCAGATAATAATATACATTAATAAAAATTATACCTTGTATTGTAAATTAAGTCTTGTATTTTCACCTTTAGCAATGCCTTCATTGTGTGCAAAGGCAGATATACGAGATATAGAGAATGATTAACATACACCAGTAGCAATTCCAGACGATTGGTAATTATAGATGGTCGCAGACTGATTCATAATAAGAGATCAGTTCAAAGAAGTTTCCTCATTACATTAGTAAAATATATTGGGCAAATGACAAATACCATTGAGATAACATGAGTATATAACATGAGTTGGTGAAATATTTTATTTTAGTTGAAGTAACAGATAAAAATAGACCAATCAATAGGTGAATTAATTTTCACTGTAAGTAATCGTTGCCTTCTTTTGATTGACACATCCTGAATACGCGGAAATAATCATCTGAGAGTTTAAAATATTGATAACATCGACTAGAGTTAAAGAACATAGGGAAGGTTGGTTGATCCTACACATTGGATTTAACCTCCATGAAATGTTATCACTGGCATCCTTATCAAACAACTATCAACCTTCTATCATTCCCATTGTGATGAAGTACACGATTGTGAATTCCAGGATGGACGCCAATGATATACCTTAACTACCCCTCTGAAGATGAGAAGTTAATTAGCCCAATGATATGATCAAGGCTTAACCTGCAAGCACAATGATACTGTTTTGTGAGAATGGAGCAGTCTCAATGCCCTGATCAGCAGATCAATATGAGATTGAGAAGTCTCTTGGAGCTGAAGCATTGCAATTCCATAATTATGCAATAAATCGTGCCATATTTGACACTTGCCCAGACTGTCTGAGAGCATAAGATGAGACTGTTCATGTCCGAATTCGAAGGCACTAGTGTTAAGTGAAAGTCCATAACAGAAACTAAATCAGATGGCATTTACTGATATCAATACTAATGTGTTATTTACAATATTTAGAGTAAATGTGTCTATCTTACTCTTTATTATGATAGCTAGAAAAGAGTGAAGCTAACTCTAACAAAAGCAACAGATATACATATATCAGGGTGTTTAAATCCGCTCAGCTCCTTTCTAATACCCTGATTTATTTCAAGCCAAAAGCCTGGTATCGCTAACTATCTAACCATCCAGTGAGAGGATTCGCATCCAGCAACAGCGGCACAACCCGGATAGAAAAATCCGTAGAGTTCTAGATAATAGATTCAAGCTCCTTGTATGACGACATTTCATTGACTGAAAAAATATAACAGGTGAACATAGCCACGGATAGCCGATCCATGAGTACGACGCATGTGACCCGAAAGAGACCAGAGTATTTGAAAGGAGCTGTGCAAATTCATATACCCTGATATAAAATAATTGGACAGTGGGCACGAGAGATTAGGGTTTTACCTGTTGCTATTTTTTCCAGATTATTTGACTTTGATAGGGTTGTTTCAATGGTGGCAGATGGCTATATTTTAAAGTAGGTTGATATCATCATATGACTGTCACACAATATGTTAGGGAAGAAAAAAGATGAAGGGATACGATCAGTAATATGAACTGCCATCAGCTCAATGCTTCTGCTTCAGCTTCAATACGTAGGAGGTGAATGACAGGTGAATCACTGAGAGATGCTACAGTTCCCGCTACATCTAGGACACTTACATTTGATAAGCTGTTAACCAACGTGTATCAGTGGACGCTCTGACTAACCAAAAGCCTAATATACACAGGAAAGATTTGCTTTTAACCGTCTCTTGAATTGTCAGACGTCCAACCTTTCTTTTGACTAAGTCACTGACATGACTAACAGTTTTGTAAGGGCTGAATAACAATAACATAGTAAATATTGTCTAAAACATGTTTTGTGAACAGCCAAAACTTTTGAAAAACCCTTCGTGATCCATCACAAGAGTTAAATCAGGGGAAGAGCGCCTAGTACAGATCAAATGTTGCAAAGTATCGCACAGCTTTTGAGGAAAAGAAGGAACTATTGACTATCTCCTTAGACTGTTCGGATCTTTGTAATCAACAAAATTTTTCGCAAGAAGTAGATGTCATCTGTTGTGGATCTTTCCAGTTGTATATTGTAAGCTCTACACTAGCCCTGATCGTTGAAGGCTATCACCTTTTTTGTATATATCAAGTTAGATAGTTAGTTATTATTATCATCACCTTAATGAATATTTTCAAATATCTACTTTTATATTTTATAGTTACAATAAATATAAAAGATATATAATTAATTTCAAAGAATAATTTTTTGGCACTCTTAATATGATCATTGCAGAATTTTTGATAGCTTTTGATCTTTTACAAATGTAATAAAACAGAAAATGCCAATCCAAATTTAGTTTAAATGTATAGAAGGTGCATTAGGTCTGAAATTTACAGTCATCAATGCCTATCAGCACCTGCGCAAGACTTCGATGTCTGCCACGTGAACACGTCTTATCTATATGAGTCATTCTCAAAAATATGTGAAATTCCAAACACAACAAAATGAGATTTTTTTTTAACAGTATCTGAATTTTATTTTCACAAATGGAAACTTATAACATTGAGATATGAGAAAAATAAAAAATTGAGGCTTAACGACTTATAGTAACTCTTTGGCTAACTAACATAATTACATTGTGTGATCATAAGTGTCTTTCCTGTAACATTGATGATTTGTCATGAAAAATTCTTAATTGAATGAATATTTCAATACATTGTCAATTAATAGAGTAGTTATTCCTATATTGTTGTATGGATATCATGAAATATGCTAAAACATTGCTTTGAAGGTAAAATTATAGTGTACAAATGTTGTTAAAAGAAAACAGAGTACTTGACTAGATGTTCAAAACCCTTAAATGCGAACAATATTAACTTTGAGAAACAGTTTTGCATTGATTTGGTCACATAAACAGTAATGCTTTGTTTCAGGACATCGTCAACATGATATATCACTTTTAATTAGCTTACTAAATTAAAAGTAAATGATGTTACAGCAAAGACAATAGTGTTATATCAAAGACACTTTATGTTACTGGATAGACAAATGAAGCAAAATATTTCCAAATTCTACTGTTGGCTCAAATTATTGCATCATTTTATTGATCAATATAAATATGGAGTAAAAAACTTTGCTCACAATACTTTTTATAATGTTATGAAAATAATGTTATTCCGAATACTGTATTGATATTGCCAAAAATGTTACAGAAAAGACACTTAATGTTACAGTAAGGACAATTCAATCAAATTGAGCTATTGTTAGGAAAACTCATTGATCATTTAGTGCAGGACAAGAGAAATAGATAACACGTCATTCAGGGACTCAAATTATCACAAATTAGGTCGTTGCATGTATCATGTATACTCAGTATTGACCCTATGGACGTATTTTGTTACAGTAAAGACGTATCTTCGTTACTGGAAAGACACTAAGCAGAACTATTACAAATATTCATGAAACGAATTACTATAGGTTTAAATATTTTCAACTGAAACTGACATTTGAATAAGGAGAATAATGTCTACCTTTGAAAACAAGAATATTGTGGCATAATTAAATGAAAACACTATTTGAGGGATTTGTTACAGGAAAGAAAATAATGTTACAGGATAGAAAATGCTTGAAATATGTCTAAACATTAGCTTGGTTAACTTGCAAAATAATCGAAAAGCCAATGTCATTGTGGATATTTTTCAGAAACTGTTGTTAGAAACCTAACAAATGGAACACTTTGAACTAACAAATATGGCAGAATGTCTGCAAACAGCAAAAGGAAAATACTCAAAGTTCAATGATTTTTAACGTTAACCAGAACATACAAACTTCAATTTGAGAGCATTTTCAGCTCACTTATACCTTAACTTGAGGTATATGACATGAATCTCAAAAGGCTAACATAACTGAATTTCAGAAACCTCAAACACTAACTGGAACATCAAAACACTTGATCAAAGAACGTAACATGTTCTTGCTGAGGGGTGCTAGACTTTAGTCCTTATCCGTATGAGTTCACTTATACTAGTAAGTGAGAAATGGGACATGAATCTCAAAAGGCTAACATAACTGAATTTCAGAAATCCTTTAGAAAACTGTAACTGGAACATCAAAACACTTGATCTAAGAACGTAACATGTTCATGAAGAGTACTAAAAGAGAGACATTTTGAATACAACGCAATGTGAGCCATTGTTGAAAATGTGAATAAAATTTATATGAGATTTTCCTTTGTCATTCGGGTTGACCAAATATGAGCGTCAATGCTGAAATGTTGAGAGTTCTCTATTGGTTCTGGTGCTGGGATGATGGCAACAACTCTGTCCAGATCATACCAGCATTCGTCCTTAAGCTTTTTTGGCCAGTAAAACCTATTCTTGTCACCGCGTCCCACCTGATGCATATGTGTCACAAACACTTCATTGTCGTCGGCATCACTGGTCAAGCCAACATATAACCTGCCATTGTAGTTTACAATGACATGTTTTCCAAGGCATGCTGTACCACTGGGAGCAGAGATACAGTCAGGGTCATCATGTCCTTCAACTGGATCTGGTTCAGGAGATGGTTGATCACAACTTGCTGATGCCTCAACACTGTCAGGAAGAACTGCACTTTCAGGTGTGTTACCATCACAAGGCAACTGGCATTCTGTACCACTGGAAGCAGAGATACAGTCAGGGTCATCATGTCCTTCAACTGGATCTGGTTCAGGAGATGGCTGATCACAACTTGCTGATGCCTCAACACTGTCAGGAAGAACTGCACTTTCAGGTGTGTTACCATCACAAGGCAACTGGCATTCTGTACCACTGGAAGCAGAGATACAGTCAGGGTCATCATGTCCTTCAACTGGATCTGGTTCAGGAGATGGTTGATCACAACTTGCTGATGCCTCAACACTGTCAGGAAGAACTGCACTTTCAGGTGTGTTACCATTGCAAGGCAACAAATGGACATCGTCCACTGGCAGTATAGGGACAAAGTGGTTAGGCATCCAGTAAGATGAGGGCATGTCTCTCCTTGTACTTGTCCACATCACATACAGAGGAAATTCAGATTCTTCACCCATTTGCCTTGGCATCACAAGGCGGTGTATATCATCTCTCACACAAGAGGGCCCAAGCTTTGGGTATACTGAAAATATGGGTGTTTTCAGGATACTGGACAAGGCATGGATTTGCCACATTCCCATGAATGTTGAATTCAGTCGAATCTTCAGTGTTTCAAGATGGATGATATCACGTACCAGCTTGTCTGTAAGGTGTGTTCCCTGTACGTACAAATCTGAATACTGTGCATAAATGTACGGCCAGTTTTTGGCATTGGATGAACTCTGCCCAGTCTGCAAGAAGTCTTTGTCAAGGTAAAGATGTTCATTCTCGCAAAGTTCGACAAGAATACGGATTCTCATTTCTGCAGTTCTTTCAATTGTCCCATAAGCAAAAACACTGCCAGTTGAGGGTAAGCAGTTACCATCTGCTTTGACAGCACAAGGATAGAGGGTTCTGCCATCATTGACATCGTCTGGGTAGATATCAACAGAGTTTATGTCCACATCAAGACCAGGGTACGGGAGGGTCAATGATCTACCCTTCTCAATTTCGCCGATGTTTGCTGAAATTTTTTTACATTTTCTTTTCAGCATCTTTACTGTTTTGCATGGCTTAAGTTCCTTGAGATATCTATCGAATGGATCCGGTTCTGCAACAGCTTCTGTACGTGGAACTTTCTTAATTTTCGATTTTTCTGGTGATAAGCTTCTTTTCGATGCTTGTTTCCTTGTATCCTTGATGAGTTTGGCCTCAGTGAGTTTGTGGTTTGTACATTCAGTTGGTTTATGGCACCAGCAACTGTGATCTCTGTGGAACACGACACCAGGTGTACCTAACCAACATACTTGGTGAAGTCTCATTGTTCCTTCCACAGGTTTTAGATTCAACTTCTTGAGTTCTTGAAGACCTTTGATAATGTCAGTGTCAGATTCCAGGATTGTTTTAATTTCACTTCCTTCAGTGGCTTTTATAAAGTCAGCTGCTGTGGTAATGTCCTTTGTGTCTGCCCTTCTTTTAATAGCACCACCGACGGCATCTGGCGTGCCCTTGCCGTGGCCTGCCTCAAAAAAGTTCCAAGTGACACATTTAAAACCAATATCATAGGGCTTTTGTGAAAGGAGATAGAAATTGCCTTTCTGGCGATATTGTGAGGTAGGCCCATCACTAAAAAACTGTAGTGTATCCACAGCTGGGTACTTCCATTTGATGTGATCCAGGATAGGTTGTAGATGTGCCCAAACAGCCCCAGGACTGTGATCCAGATTTTCTGACACTGTACAGAATGTTTGAGGTCCATTCTCTTGTTGACAGTAATACACACCTGTGTGCAGCGACAATTGCTTCTTCGATGCCCCAAAATGCATGCTCTGTATTTCTGTACCTAGTTTGCAAACATAATTTTCTGAAAAGTCAATATGTATGACACATTCGTTTGCTTGAAGATTCTCCCTCTGTTGTTTGAAAAACATGAACTGATGCTTGATATTGAAAGAGTGTCTTTTGTAACGCTCCAGTTGTCTCTCCAATTGTTCAGCCAGGTCGCATACCGAGAAGGTTCGAGTCTCTTTCACAGTGAGAACGACTTCTTTTTCTATGTTCTTCTTATTCATTTTCATTGTTCTCTTCTCTTTCTTTGAGACCCACTGGCTACATTGGACCATGTCATCATTTTTCTTTCGATCATAGGAGAGTCTTGTATCCTTACAGACTTCACATTGGGCATACATGCAGGTTTTTGAATCCTCACTGCAAACTAGTCTACAAGTGAGAGCATTGAGGTTATCATTTTCGATAACTGCTGCTTTTTTCAATGCTGTTGCCATGAATTGGGTATTTTCACACAGTTTGCACAAGCATGTGCTTCTATCGCTCGGCCTTGGAAAAACCACCCAAAAGGGTCTAAGCCTGCAAAATGTTGAAAACCCTATCTTTATTGAATTCTGAGATATATATTTCAGATATACATTTCTCAAAGTTTCTTTCAAAATGCGTCTCTGTTTTTTTTCTTTCTTGTAAGTCACGGTTTGTTTTTTTCCTGTTTTGACATAAGAGATGTCATCTCGCTCAAAAAAATTTCTAACCCTCTGACATTCCCTGAGAGATAGATATGTGTGCTCAGCACGTTGTCTTTTTTGAATTCTCAATCCAAACTTTGAAGATGCTTGGCTAAGGAATTTGTACTTTTTCAAGATTGCTCCACTTGAAATCATTTCAGCCAAATGTTTCTTGGCAGATTTTTACGATTTGTACCAGAACCGCATTTGTTCCATGAGTGCTGTCTGGAATAGCAATGTCCTTTTGACTGTTTTATTAGATATGTTTCTGATAATTCTCCTCGTTTTGCTTCTTGGAGTATCATGCTTTCCAGCTTTCTTCTGATTTCTCAGGTACCGCTTTCTGTACATTTCTGATCTTTTCTTCATCTTTTCAAGTTCAAGTCTTAAAGCTTTATTTTCTCGATAACACTTTGCCTGATCCCGTTTAATTTTCTTGGTGCTCTGTTTTCTTTGTCGAGATGGTTCCCCTATGTCACTTACAGGTGACATGGGTGGTGTTATCAGTTCTTCAATCTTCTTTTGCTTTGCCCTCAGTACTTTCTTTTCTTTTTTCCATTTTCGCCTCAGTATTCTTTTTTCCCTTTCTGACAATAACTTTGTTGAAGCGCGGACTCCCCTGTCCTTGTCCTTTTGGTACCTTTGTCTCTCCGATGTCAGATAATTCTGTCTTCTCACAAGGTCTTTATCACGGTTCGCCCGGAACTTTCGTTGTCTCTCTGCATTTGTTAAAGCCATATTGGTAGCCTGAAATTGAAAGAATAATAGTTTGTCTTAGCCAGTTAAAAAATGGGGGGAAATCAAAACTCTTTTTCATATAGTAACAATGCTAGGTCTTTACTATAACAATGAATGTCTTTGCTGTAACGCTTGCATCATTTATAATATTCTGCTTTTAGACAATGATAAATAATGCAGCAAATTACGTAGAGACCTGTGTGGAGGATTTCCACTATCAATGTTCAGATAATTAAGTTCAACTTGTTATTTCTTAGTATTTTAGTTTATTTTATACTCTAAAGATTCTTTTCTGTAACAAAGTAATGTCTTTACTGTAACGATTTCTCATGAAAATTCATTGTATTTTGATGTCTGTAAAATCCCGTACAACGTGAAGCATTAAACATGAAAGTTCAAAAGTTCTTTTTATAGAAATGTATAATTTAGATTAAATATTGATTTATTGTACTTAGATTTCAAAGATATAATGAAGGAATGTCTTTGCTGTAACATTTTCTGTCTTTCCTGTAACAAATATACTGTTACGGCAAAGACTGTTACAGGAAAGACAATTTCACTTAAAAAAACACAATTAAAAATAATGACTGTTCCCTCATGATGGCCTGACCACAATTTTGTGTTTGTTTCAACAACCTAGATACATGACCAGTTCAGAAATTTGGTAAATCAGGCAGCATTTTGGAAATATGTGTTATAGAAAAGACATTGGCAAAATCTATTCTTGAAATTCTTACCTTGTACTTCACTTTTTGCTGAAAATGTATGCCTGTAGTCCAGAGCACATGGCTAGGTCTGACAACCAGAAGCTAGTACTGAGCATGACAGGAAGTGTTCCTGGCAGAACCTTAGGGATCATATATTATTTCATAATAATATGGCACTGTTACGGGAAAGAAATTTTTTCCTGTGACGAACTTTAACAGAGTGAAATAAATATAAAATCTTATTCTAGAATGGTTTGAGAAGCATAGGAAATATCTAAAGTGTTGTTTCCTTGAAACACCTGTGGGAAAAAAATTTATTTTTACATTGCATTTTAAATTATGGGCTTTTGAAGTTGAATTTGTCTTTGCTGGGACATGCCAAAATGGCTATTCATAGGTCTTGTTGATCTAATTAAAAGATTAATTAAAGACATATTTACATATATCAGTTGTATTTTATTTAAGCTTAACATATTCTTCCAAAATAGATTTAACTATTTATTTTTTAATTTTTGTTTCTATATATAACTCTGTTAGAAGATGGAGGACAGGAATTTCACAAACTTTTGAGAATGACTCATATAGTCTTGAGTACCCATCACGTCGAGCGTTACTCTTATCGTACTAAGGTAGTGTGTTCAAGTCAGCAAGTCATTTTGTTAGGGGTTCCATATTTGAGAAGGAAGCTTAAGCACTTGTTAAACTTCCCCCTTTTAAACAAATGGTTGACAAATTAGTAATCTTTATGTTATCTTTATAAGCTAGTTATACCAATTTACCAGATGTAGAACAGTTAGTTTTATTACGTCATGTCACGAAACTCTTAAAGTTTTTATAAATGTGTCAATTTGTTTATTTTGATTTATAAGAATTTTGTGCAATGTACTTTATACTTTTTATTCTGTGTGGGGTGGTTTATCATTCTTTGTGTCTTTCATCAGATTAATTTTGATCTCCAAAACAAGTTAATTGGCATCGCTACACTGTCATCATACTCAAGTGTACCAAATTTAAAGCTCTAGTTCTTGAACTCTTTACACTTCCAGGACAAATTAGTAGGACATATACCTTGATGACCCCCTGCAGATGAGAAGTAGAGTAGCCCAATTGGGTCCTCAATGGTATACCAAGAACCACATTCATACAGTTTAGGAGACTGGAGGAGTCTCATTCAACCATTTAGAGGATGAATACGTGATGGAGAATTATCTTCGTGCTCATGCACTGCTATTGTATAATTATCCAATAAATCATATAATCATATGATCTAGACTGTCTGAAGCATAAGATTAGACCATACATGTAAAAGCTTATATGTATCAAGTTTATTGTTCAACTAACTTAAAACATAGAAGACAGATCTGAAATCTAATATTTGTCTGTCTTAAGGTTATTTTGACTTTACGCGTTCTGTTACACTCAACACTCAGAATTAAAATTACATTTATCAATGCATGCCTTTGTTTGTAAATAACATTTATGACCACATTTCTCATTTTACAAGTTCGAAATTGATCTATCACCATAGACCATGTAGTCTGGTGTAGACATTTTTACTTTAAGAATATATTTACAAAATTTAAGATGGAGCCTTTCCAGACAAAAAACACATTTAAATCCCTATACCTCTTATGAGTATAGAAGTATAGGTTGTACAAGTTGATAAAATAATTTTAACTGACAATCAAGGGAAATGTCAAGGATATTAACTTTACGCTATAAAGCAAACATTGATCTTGAGGCTTGACCATAAAGTCGTTTTATACATTTACAGAAACGACCATGACAATACAATGCCAGGGTAAACATGTTCTTTATCAACATCAATAGTATCATTGTTAAAAGTAAACAAAGGATGTTTTCTACAAAAACCATTTAAAAATATAACTATTCTCGTTTTTTAAATGTTTACTTTTAATTTCCAGAGGATGCAATGTTCTGAGAATGCATCCATAGCATGTTGAAGATCTTCGCTTGATTCAGCTAGAATAACTTTATCGTCAGCATATAAAATTATAATTTAACATAAACATGAATTTGTTCTTCAAGCATAAATTCCACTGCACTTAAACCACCGAAATTGTTTTCTGTTAAGACGGATTCAAGGTCATTTAAATGCAATGCAAATAAAAAGGGGGATGAATTTTCACCTCGTCGAACCCCAATTTCACATGTGAAAAATGAGGATATTGCACCATTGTGGGAAACTCATGACTAAATATTTTGATACATCCTATGAATAATTTTGAAGCATTTTCCACTGATGTTATTTTTAATCATTTTCAACCAAAGACCTCTTCGCAAAACAGTGTCAAATGCCTTACTAAAATCAGTGAAAACACAGTAAAGCTTTCCCTTCAAGATTTGATATAGATCTATTAGAACTTTAAGAGCAAAGATGTTATCCGAAGTTGAATAGGATTTCCGAAAGCCCGCTTGTGATTCTCTTATCAGGTTACATTGAATGGAGTAGTTTTGAAGACGCTTGGATATTACCGCAATAAAACGTTTTCTAAAGCAACTAACAATAGCTATAACGAGAGCACTCTCCTGCTGCTCACAGGCTTGGTCATCAAGTTAATACCTAGACAGGGACACCTATAATCTACTACCTAGTATGTTGATATCACATTTTATTTCTGTGCCAATATATTTTATTGTAACAAAAAGGATATAGTTTCACACATCTCATGAATTCTTAATCTCAAAAGAAAACAGCAGTGTACATATCTATAAATTAACAGAGGTCTTTACATACATCCGCACACCTGTTCTATCTCGATATTTGTTAAGTGCAGTGAAGTTAAAACGGCAGCTGTCATTCAAAAGTGCTACAATGGAAAAGTGCCTGATGAAAAGGTAGTGCCTTACGTATCACTATAGGAAGCATGCCGTATGACTTTTGCTGTTTAGAAATTTTCCACATTTACATGAATTTCATGACACATTTCATTACACAGTTCTGGGTGTAAGACTTTTATCGATTCTATTTGAATCAGCTTTTAACATCCAGAAAACAGCCTGCTTCAACTTATGACGACGCTTATACCTTGGCAAAAACTATATGTGCACACATGAACACGTTTTTGAATGTAGAAAAAATGAAAAATCTATTTATGCGTATAATATATATATATATATATATATATATATATATATATATATATATATATATATATATATATATGAAAAGTTGAATTGGTTCAAACGCAAGGTAACATATAGATTAAATATAACATACTTCACATAGTCGTTTGAAGAATCATTTTAATCCGATTCTAGTAGTATTGACTCATCAGGGATGAAACGATATCATATCGTTGATGAGTCAATACTATTGACGAAATACTAGTATCGGATTAAAATGATTCTTCAAACGACTATGTGAAGTATGTTATATTTAATATATATATATATATATATATATATATATATATATATATATATATATATATACATTTTGATTTTAAAATGACACTATATATTTTTCTGTAAACTCATCAAATAAATTTATAAATAAATATAATAGGGAATGAATATTAGAATTTAAATATTATGTCCATGGAAAAACAATTACCAAAACTTGAAATAAAATGCTTTCCGTTACCGTTTCCTCCTGCTCTTGCGCTGATGTATGTTAGCTTATAGTTTTTGTTTTATGTTGTTCATAAAAAATCGTCTGTGATTTCGAAGCAACTCCGGAGTTCTTTATCTGTCAGTCAATGCGAGTCTTTCTTTCAATTAAACAGTGGTTATTTATCAAGCACATCCACTTATTTCTGTTGAAGAAAACGAACTCACTTCAGCTTAACCACTAGGGGAGGTCAACGACCAACTACGGTTTTCCAAAGGTAGAAACTCATTATACCTCAGAGAGATATCTAACTATAGTGCTAATACAACCGATTAAAACGGGTAGATATGACATCCATAAGTAACATTTTATTGATTCTCAGGCTTTTGTTGCATAAACTCCGTCTCAGTGGAACGAAAAACATCACAAAGCATCTACCTGAAATAGCAAAATAAAGTAGAATTAAATTATTAAACCACGTGTCTACAATCAAGTTGAAGATACTTCATAGTATCGGTAGACCAAAAAGAATAATGACATGTGTTTTTTACAAGAAATGTATTGTTTTGTATGTTTTATTTAACCAGTACGTAATACCTTGGGATATAGTCATCGTCCGTCTGTAATCATTTTGTTTTTGGTGCAGAACTCTTAAACCGTTCATCAGATCTTTCTTAAACTTTGCATGAGTATTACCGACCTACTGGAGTGGTGCCTTTTGGTTGTGTCAGAATTCTTTAAACAACGTTTTTCGTTTTCCGTTGAATAAGGACTTATCACATATTTCTGAATTTTTGCATGTGATTTAACCACTTGTTGAAGTGGTGTCTATTTATATTCAGAGAATTCTGACTTTTACTCGTTGAATTTATCGTTTCCTTTCAAGAGCAGAGTTTTAAAATCCTTCACCATTTCTTTGTGAAAATTTGTTTTAATGTTACTTATCTCTATAAGTTATGCCTTTGGATATTTTCAGATTTTAGGAACACATTATTTCAATTTACTTGGAAACAAGTAGAAATGGGACAATCTAACGCAATAGCGTAATTTCTTGAGCAGCAAAAAAAAATGCTCATCATATCTTTCTCAATCTCTATTCAATGGATGTATAAGAAATTTCTATTGTATGATAAGAAAGATATAAATATGTTAGGAATTATTGGGTACTGGTGGTATATGTTATCTTCTGATGACTCTTGTCAATTGCTCTGCCTGTTAATGCAGTTTCTCAAATATATTGATGGTGGATTATCTATTCCAATAGGATGTAAAGCTTATTCTCAAAGGTTTACCCAAATGATCAGACAGAGACGAATCAAGGTCAACAGTGGAAATGAACAATATAAGTCGTGCTATACTGAAACTTCCTTTCCCTTCAGCATCTTTAAAGTTTATATTTAACGAGTGTAGTAAAAGCCTTGATTGCGATGGTCACATATGATGCTGCTTAACATCAGCATCAATAAACAAACGTGGGTAAATAAAAAAATTGTAGACTAACAAAGAAAACATCAAAACATTTGGACCAGCGACATTCCAGCTTTTTTATGTAATTCTTTTAGGACTCCTAGGTCTCAAGAAATCTCTCCAAGGCAGCAATCAGGCTGTTGTTATCAGCATAAAACACGTCCATGTGAATGGTGATAAAGAAGTGTGAAGGCTTCAAATCTCAAGCCACATTCGGTCGCAGCAGTGACAGCAACATGTTGACGGGATCATTGTTCGGTAGGAGCAGCACTAATGCAATGAGCTTCTCTCACCGCTTAGCCTTGATGGCTGCCTCTATTTATTAGCACAAATTGCCCTGTTGATACTTTGTTCCAGTTCAAAGTAATCTATCACGATGATACCCTGATACCCAAACACCGAGTCCATCTCCTTTCCAGCAGGTCGAACTTGCTTGAATTGGCATGCTTCCACTGTTTGCTTTTGGGTTTTGTTACAGGGTGAAAGTGGTATTCCCACCTCCAATCTTGGGTTAGTCTTCCCTGAGAACCCATCTTGCAGAGAGCTTGTTTATGTGAAGAAACATCTGTCAGTATTGTGTATTCCATCACACGTGTGTCTGCAAGCACCATTTCGTGAACAGCATCAACTTAAACATGACTGATGGAGATTCTCAGCATCCTACATGGCAATTGCGGAGGATGCAAGGGAGCCACAAAGTCTTCAAGGATTTCTTCTGCAAACATTCCTTTCCTTAAGAAATACCTGATGACTGCACGCTTTTCAGCATTATTCATTTTTCCAGTTTCTTCCCCCCTATGGACTTAGGGATGGTTGAAATATTTTGTCACTAGCTTCAGAAAAAAATGCTTCCAAAGTTGTATATTATTTTGGAGTAGTGGATTATTACATCATGCTTATTCTAGTAACTTTTTTATATAGAGAAATCACGATCATGAACTACAGTCATAAAGTTCAGAGACGGACACCGTCTGAATTATTTTGGTGAAGTTACGGCGCTATGGCATTATGTCGAAAATGGTGTTTTCATCACTGGCCTTGTAACAGGCTTAGCGATTTGCACTGTATTTTATTCTGTAACTCATGAGGCAGGTTGAATTTTCCATTGTATCCAATGACGTATTTTTTCAATCACTCCGGTAATAAAGTATGCTTCAGTGAGTTAGTGCAGTTATGAATTGATACAATAATAGGGCTAACCTTTATGTATCTTTTGTTCTTCTTTTCAAAATGCAACAATGTCACATAATTAGGTCAAGACATATATTTTTATCCAAGACAAAATTTTGATAATTAAACTACCGTATTTTCCCTAATACAACTTTAAGGTTCTATTTTGCTAAGCCCCACTTATTCAAGGCCAGAGTTGGTGGTTTTCGAGGAAATACGTTACTGGGCAGACTGTACCCTTAGACAGCATCTTTTGCAGTAGGACAGCAAGTAATTTATCAAGAGTTACATTTCTAATAACTTACCTGACATTCCATTGAGTAATGGCTTACAATCGGGGAGCGAAATTCGTTGAAATCTCATTTGAAACGTCAAAGATAACACATTGCTGTTTTTTTTCTCATGTGTTGAAATTTGTGTGTGATTTTACTTTTTGAAAGGTTTGTACCTCTCGTTTCATTAAGCGTAAACATATCTATCTTTGGGGAGATAATGACTTCCTGATTGTGTCAATACATCATACTTCTGACATGTGACAAGCTTGTTTAGATCGACTCAGGTAATGTTTAAGTTATGAGTCAAACAGATTTTGAAAGAATATATGAGTAACTTGTAAAACTAAACACTTAAGGAACTGTAACATGCAAACGGCACATCTACACATCATAGTGATTAAATGTGTCCAGTATTTGTTTTGTACATTCCATCTTTGATGTTTTGAGTTTTGCTTTGAGTTATGAGAGGAACAAGTGCGACGGACGGTTGGATCGACGCCCTAACCACACTATTCTTCCTAAGTGGTATAGAATGTATGAAAACAAGTTTGGTACAAATTAAGTATTTCCTCAGGTTTCAGTTAATAGGTTGCCTTATTCAGGGAATGATGTCTTAAAAGATAATGACCGTCAGGGGTGTGTTCATATAACCTTTGTAGAAAATCGAACAGTTCAGTCCATCTTTATCGGTTGTCCTTAAAACTGATCCAGAAAGAAAACTATAGATGCGCCAAGAAACGTTCTTTATTCCAATCAAACTATTTGTAGAATCCACAATAACAATCTTTTATTTAAGCATGGAAGTAAAGCGTATGTCATGTTTAATTTTACTCTATTGAACTAAAAAGAAGACAAAAAAATTCTTATTTGAATTCAATCACATGTGAAAACGGTCTCTGGCTTGACTTCATTTGTGTCTTGCAATATTCTCTGATGTTCAATCCATCTCTGGTAAGTATAATCCTCATTGATGCCCAAATGGTCATTCTTAACACACAAACAATGGGAATAATTACACATCTCTTTTATAAGAGATTTGAAGACACGCTGGGTCAAACAACTACGAAATGTACCAACCAATAGAATATTCATCGTGATAAACGTAGCACTTTATGAATGATGGTCTAATTCTTAGCGACGATTATGGAGCCATGCTTGCAGACCTTGGTGAACTGGAGGTTATCGCACAAGAAACTTCACCATTGCATTTGTACAACACCAGAAAGCCGACTTTGCTGTAGATCAGTGTACATCGAAGAGTTGTGGATCAATTCATGTTTAAAAAATTGATATTACCGGTAAGTAACATTACTATTCTCTGAACAAAATAAAAATTTAATGTTGAAAACAAAAGGCCATTTCTATTTTAAAGTCTTCCAACTTAACAGATGACTCTTAATTCCTGTCCTGGTGTATCTGAACTTAATAGCAGTCAATTATTAGTTCAGATAAGTAATCATGCCATCAAGCGTAACAAATTTAAACATTAAGATTATAATAAGATTTTCTAGAAACCTATGAACAAGGAAAACTATATAATCCTAATATTTTCTAAAAGTTGAATACAATAGAAAATATAATTAAATATTTCAAGATAAAATTTCTTGATGTGAAATAAAAAAAATCAAGAGATTTTCAGATACACGTCAAGCATTCTTTTAGAGTCTGCAAGTGGCACATATCACTTCGCAAAGTACTCACTTTTTTGTAAGAAGTAAATACCTGGTTGCTGTCGATTATTTTTTTCAGAATTGGTATTGTTTTTGACATAATCGATAAGCATTGCCAAAGAACATGAACATTAATTAATTCAAGCTATTCAATACACTAGAATGCGATTCTTTAAATTTGTACCTTTAATGGTCCTTAACAATTTGAATTTTGTCCATTCAGCAAATAGGTCCAATGCTGTTTCTCTCGTGCCACACTTCGATACCAACACCATAGCTCAGTTGTTGTAGTATTATCTGATTATCAGTTAGTATTGATTGTGGATTAAGATGAATACCATTGTTCTTGATGGCTTGTCGATTCAATAATAGATACCAATGAAAGGTTAACAAGCGCTTGAAGCTTTGTCAATATGAGCTGGCGTTTATGTCGACAATGCCACTAAATGGTTAAATCGTTATTCCTTCTGTTTGACGATGTCCACAAATTGCTGATTTTGGTGAAATTGATATTTCCCACTCTTTATAGTACAAAAAAGGCAAATTGTTATATCGGATTTATAACACAAAAAAGTAACATATATTTTCAAGTAATATCTGATTGTAGACAATCACAATTTTTACCAGACAGATGTTGTACAAAAATAAACAAAAACTTTGCACAGGTCAGTCACTCTCATGTGAAAAGTATCTACTTGACAACTTTTTATTATCTTTCAAATAAGCATTGTTTGAGTTTTTGGACATTTCAGTAATTGTGCCAGTGGACTCAGCCGAGAAATCTTACTTCCCGAAAAGTGAAGACTCTGTCTTTCCATCCTCACACTCTCTATATACTCCATGATGCGTCGAGTGATGGCCTATGTAAATAACAATGGAGGTCAAATGAGATGTTTTGTTTCATTTTAGTGCATGTATTTGAAATCTTTAGAGCGTGGATTGTCTGCCAAAATATTACCAAGTATCATCAATTAGAAATGTTAATGATTTTTAAAAAAATAATTGTTATGGCAATCTAGCTTCAAACTCAACATCCAAGTCTGCTGTTTTAAGAATCCGAACCTAAGTTTACTTGCATTGGTAACACCAGAGTTGACATTTAACATGTTTATTAATGACAATAGCTTTACAATAAATTGTTGATAATAAAAGGATTAGATTTTCAATATTCAAGGAATTAAAATGTATATCTACTACACGAAATAAGTGTCATATCAATGACCAACACTAACTCGATCCACAATTTCAGAGTAATAGGTGACAGTAAGTATCATCAGGGAGATTTCAATGTTAATATTTTGTAAATATAGTGTGTGTTATTTGATACAGCCAAGACGAATGCATGTTTACTTTAATTGTTTTTTAATCCTTTTGTTTATCAACAACCTAATTTGTGATATTATTAGTTACAGAGTTTACCGCCTTGAAAACTCTACACTACGATTCTTATGTTTTATACTCCGTTGAGTTTGTATTGCAGACAGAGCATTACTTCAAATACTCTCCATTGAATAATTCTTGAAGAAATATGTGATCTAAAAGGGTGTTAAATTCATCAAACAATGTTTTGAAAGGATATACGGGACTGTAAAACCCTTGTAAATTTCACAATTTGCATTCGAAATCTACAAGAAACTGACAGCCCCTTTTACAAGACTGAGTCACTCATAGCATCTGTAGGTTGACGGAACACCTCAACAAAAGGCAGGTTAGCATATAACATATAAATGTTGACATAGAATAGTTCCTGGCACGGGTCAGTCTGGTTGAAATTAGATATCCTAAAACATAAACTTATGTATCTCTGAAATCTTTGAAAATAGTATTACGTTCGTTGAATTGGTAGCTCTACGGATACTAATAATGGAACAATAAAATTCATTTATTTATCTTTACATATTCACCTTCAGTACAGTCAAGAGATTTCAAGTTGTAGCCTGGACTGAAACTTAGCTTAGGAAGGAAAGTAATTAATCTCACTAGGGCTTTTCATGTTAATGTACCTTAATTGTAATCTGCTTTAGCTTTCAGAAGATATGAAGCCGGTATCCCGGCTATGGTTTGTAGTAATATTCGGACTAAATGGTAATTCTAATAGCATGATTCATGATAGCAATTGAACTTTACTGATAGAATTCTCAATCATAAAATATAATCATAATTCCATTATGAATTTTACCACAGAAGTAATAAGGTTTGTATTTTTTAAAGTGCTTCAAACCGTGGGGTCAGTGTCTGCTTCATTACTGTTCCGAGGATCAAATGTTTCTGGCAGTATATAGCAGACTTAAATGTTAAGTTTTGAGCTAGATTGTCATAAAAATGTAATTCAATCAGTAGTGATACATAACGTGGTCTCAGAAGACTCGCTGCTCTGAACAGTTATTCATGGAAACGTAATCAGGATATACTTAAAGATAGGAATTACTTCATTCTATAAAGAACCTGTAGAGAGTGAACATATCTTGTTGAATCAAGATCCCTTCAGAAACTCTGATCTCATTATTGTATGAATAAATTTAGAAAATTTCCGGATCATATGACATAAATTGATAACAGAAACATATGAATGATATATATGCAGATATGCTTGACTCAAAGCCTTGCCAAAGTATTGAATGATAAAACAATGCTTAATTATTACTATTATTAATATTGTTATTATTATGATAACAAGCAGAGGTGTTAATAACGATATCAGTAACAGTAATGATAATAATAATAACAAAAGTAGAAGTAAAGAATACAAATTCTACATGTAGGTTGCCCTTTCATTGAAAGCGATTAAGCGTAATTTTGTAGAGAGTTGTTCCGAAACCGCAGAGAGACAGAAGGACAGAGATACAGACGAACAGACGACAGAGCTTAATGATGAATACAATGATGATAATAAAATGTTTTATCTGTCAAGTCAACTGATTTTGGAATATTTAACTTAAAATGCATTAGTATTGAATCGACATTGATTTTCTTCTAATTCGTTCAAAAAATTTTTTGTACGATAGTAAGTTTTCATACAAATCTGTTCTTACTTTTCTTGTATAAGCAAACTGAAGAATCATTTAAATCATATTTGTAAAATGTTGACACATAATATCACATCATTACCACAATTCCTGCTTGATAAAACGTACTTATTTGGGTTTTGTAGTTTCTATTGTGTATTAAACGGTTTGAAGCAGCCAGATGAGAACGTAATCCCTTGCTCTGACAGTCTTGGCAAACATCATATCGATTCTAGTAATTACGGAATGCATGTACAATACTTTAGGAGGAATATTTGCAACATTTGCATTTCTAATTGAGTGAATGAAATCATGTCAGCTACATACCCTGTAAAATGACTAAGGATAAGAAATCTATATGTAATACACGTTGTGCTGTTTTACTGCACTGATGTGTCTAATAAAGACAATTGTGAGGATGATATATTTAACACGTGATATCCTATTAAGATGATGCCCTAAGCGTTCGATATAATCTGAAAAGGAGGCTGTAAATCAGCCATTAAATGAAATAAGTGTGATGATAAGATAATAACTGCAATTATCCAGATATTGAGCAAGGATGTTTGTTTACGTTATTGTTGAGAAGTTAGAGGAGGTTAATTTTAAAAAACAATATGCTTAAATTGCTGTATTTACTTATATTGTCCAGGTGATTTTTAGAAAAACGTGGTACATGTTTTCTCATCTATGTCTTCGTGAAACCTTCTGTGACAATTTTTTCAGTTATGATATCAAATTCTCGAATCACTACACAGACATAAACTGCTCTAAAAATACTCTCCGAAACTACAAACGCATGATAATTTTGATTATTGTGGATTTTGTAAAAGAGTTTAAACAACCATAATATTTCCTTCCAAAATGATTATTGTATGGTTTTTAACAGCCCCTAAGTATCCGAAACTCCTGATTCGCTCACCAAACCTGGCTGTCAGATTCACAAGGAAGACCTTGGTTTTATCTATACTTGTTTACATTTTTAGGTGCAGTTACTATACCCCTACCTAAGGTCGAGGGTACAAAGTCATACCAACGATTCCATTCATCCGTGCGAAGACATATTTTATATCAGAAACTATTGAAACGATTCTCATCAAATTTTGCACATGCCATCTATCCAGTATCTATCAGTATTTCCTGAACTTTTTGGTATTTGACCGATTTCTATGTTTTGTTCTTAGTCATTTGCTAAGTTCATAAATTGTCCGACCCATTACAAAGATTATAAAAGCGTCATTTTCAAATTTGCACATGTAGATTAGAATGATGACAATGCACATTGTCAAGTAATTTCGTTATTTAAAGAATTATTTGACAGAATGCGCTATATTTATTGGCCTCCAATTGGCGAAAACGACACAGCGTTTTAATTTTTACTGGCGAAAACGGAACCATTGATGGCGAAGACGGAACCATGGACAAGATGAAACAGAACCAACTTTTTTCATTTCTTTTATTCATCATAACACATTATTCTGAAAATAATGTTGTCGATTTAACCCGTTACATAACTGTGCCCATAAATTGAAGTAACACAGTGGCACAAAATTCATGGCATGTGTCAAAACAGTTCGCATGGCAAACATAACAAAACATGTTGTCATGCATTGGAAATTTGACTGTCTGTGTTTATTCAACTGGAGCATGTTGCAGCTTTGGTGAGGAGTTCCGCCTCACTTATATCCCAGCGTCTGTAACGACGCCAGAGCGTGAAAATCTCCAGCTGTCTGCGGTTGGACTGCTGACGGATGTAGCATCTCAGCTGACCATCTTGTATCATCCGCGTCTGGATCGGCAGCAAGGATGCCTCACAGGGCTGAGAGAAGCCTGTACAAGCCAAGTGATTGCTCTGACACTCTGGCGTTGATCCATTGATGCCAACCTGTAATATACATATATGTATTTATTGCAATATTAAATCAATAGCATTATCTGCTAAGTGAAGGTTGCAACATGTGTATCAACGGTAGCATTATTGGTAAGTTTATGCAGCTATATTATGCAATCTATATCATTTCAATGAACATACCTTCGACGTGGTTGTTGGTCCTGACAGTGATGTTGTAGATCGACCAAGTCCGAGGATGAAACATTGCATGATCTATCCACTGTCTCCTGAAGTATCGGATGAGTCGTGCAATGTTAGTTTCTGATGTCAATTTTCTTTCAAAACCTATGGAAAGCTCGATCCTTCATGTACGCAGCCTGTAAAACCATTAATATTTGGTTACCGAGAGTCTTATTACAATAGATGATTATAGTGTAAAAATATAACAATAAAAAACTGATTACATCTGGATATTTATAGATAGAGGTTTATCTACGTAAGTATAAAAGGCGTTTCTATCTACCCCAAGCCCTATTTCCTGAATCTTCCTAAAGACAGCTTGTGTGTGGTTGAACAAACACCCTCGAAGGCGCACGTCGGGAAGTAATCTTGAAGCAGCTTTCCATGTTGCCAGTTCGAAATCCATCACTATGATTCTCACTGCAGGTGATGACGGAAGTATTTCGATTAGGGAACGGAAGAAAATGGGGTAATCCGACTGTCCGACGGCGTGACATGATCACAAAAACCGAGACTGCACAAAAGCATGAATAGACAGAAGTTGATGAAAAGGTTCTTTGACAATCTTAAAAGTTCCATCCATAAACCACTGTCTACTCGCACTTAAGAGACGTAGTTGCTGGTCCGTAGCTAGAATTATATGCCGTTGACCTTTGTGAATTATGTCGGCCTGAAAAAAGCCGATCGGCAGAAAGTCTTCCGGGAGCTAGAAAGAAAATAAATATGAACATGTAAAATTTTATATAAATTTGTATGAAATGATAAATTGAATGTATTGATGTGATACAAAGATAATATAATTCTCTCTCTCCAATGTTGCATAAAAAAGACAATTCCTCAAAGGTCAGTTCACGTGGGTCCTTCGGCCGCAGCTTTTCGCGTGTCCAGTTGGTCATCCGAGTTAGCGTAGAAGGATTCTGAGTGCCACCGGGGTGATTTACATCTACTTACTTCCTGTGAACGTCCTCAACTATCTGGCTTCCTGCAGTGAAGATATTAGCCACAGCCTTCTTCTTCACCTGTTGGGAGAACAAATATCATGACACCCTATTCTTTTGTTAAACTATTTATTCAAATGATATTTCATTAAGATAATGAAAAAGCTACTGTTTTATTACATCATGGTTTGCTAACATGGGGTAGGGTGCAGTGTTAAACTAAAGGCAATTTTGTAATTTATTTACAAAAGACTCTTACAAGTAAATTTAAAGGTAACGCAAATCAGAAACAAACAGCAAAAGCAGCATTCACAAAAGAAAGAAAATTATTTGCCAAAAAACTTAGACAAGCCAAGAGAGCTTATCAACTGAAGAAACAAAACGAACTCTTAGATCTTCACCTGCAACAGAACGGTAAAGATTTCTGGAAGAAGATTGGGCAGTTGGGTATGGCGAACGACAGGAAATCATTCAACAGAATACCAATGGAGATGGTAGAGAACGACGGATCTGTGTCATCTGACATTGACAAGGTGTTAAACAACTGGAAGGACTCGTACAGTACACTCCTTAACAGTTGTGAGCACGCAGATTTCGATGAGCAACACTACGACAAGGTGTGCGAGCACGTGCGTAACGGTACAGTGGCGCATGTACCGATCGATGTTTCTGCGCTGAACGCACCAGTAACGTTACGCGAGGTGGAGAACGCCGTGATGCAGACAAAGAAGGGCAAGGCAGCCGGGGAGGATGGTATCCCGATTGAAGTTTTACAAAATACTCACTGTATCCAGTTATTACATATGATCATAAGTCATTGTTTCGAGAACTCTGTGTCACCAGCTCAGTGGGGGAAAGGACTTATCAAACCGATTCCAAAGGATAACAGTAACGCCTCTCACCCGTTATCCTATAGGGGCATCACTCTTATATCAATTCCATGTAAAATATATGCCTGTGTTTTAAATATAAGGTTAAGAAATTGGTTGGAAAAAAATGAACTTATTGCGGAAGAACAGAACGGATTTCGAACGGACAGAAATTGTATTGATCACTTGTATACATTGTGTAATGTAGTGAGTAATAGAAAATCAGCTGGGTTATCTACCTTTGTATGTTTTGTGGATATAAGAAAAGCCTTTGACACTGTGGACCGAAATTGCCTGTGGTACAAACTCATGTCGATGGGGATAAAAGGAAAACTATTGAAGGCAGTACAGAACTTATATGCTGATGTGAACTGTGCTGTGCTGCTGAATGATCATATGACTGACTATTTCCCAGTATCCCATGGTGTGAGACAAGGGTGTAAACTGTCACCAACGCTGTTTTCGGTTTATATAAATGACTAAGCAAAGGAGATAAATGACCTGCAGTGTGGTGTAAACATTGGTGGTGACATGTTATCTAGTCTTTTATATGCTGATGATATTGCATTAATAGCGTCTGAGGAACTGTCTCTCCAGAGGATGCTGCATGTTTTAGACACTTGGTGTAAAAAATGGCGTCTTAATGTAAATCTTGATAAAACAAAGATAATTCATTTTAGAAAAATATCAGCTGTTAGATCTTCTTATGTTTTTACTTGTGGTGATAATACCATCTAGTATGATTCAGTTTACCGTTATCTGGGATTGTCCCTAAACGAACACATGGATATGCATCTTACTGTGAAGGAGTTGTGTAAATCCGCCAGTAGGGCTTTGTCTGCATTATACGCTAAGTTTATTAACGCTGGAGGAATGTCTTATGAAGTTTTTACAAAGTTGTATAATTGTCTTGTTGAACCTGTGTTGTTTTACGGTGCTAGTATTTGGGGTATGAATAAATATAGAGAAGTACAAGTAATCCAGAATAAGGCCTGTAGATTATGTCTTGGTATCGGTAAAAATGCTCCCGTAAATGCAATAAGAGGGGATATGGGATGGTTCTCCGTAAATGTTTCACAAAAAATTGAATGTTTTAGATATATTTTTAGACTTAAGTATATGTCTAACAGTCGCATACCAAATTAAAATGGGTACACTTGTGGTCATCGCAAAAAAGAAAGTCTTTTGATTATAGGATTTTAATGTTGTTATCCCATTATAATTGTGATTTCTTACGTTTTAATGATTGGGGCTCTAAGCGTTGCATAAGTTTTATAAAGGATATACTTAAAAGACAAGATGTTGAAATTTGGCATGCTTCCTTGTGGAATGATGTTGGAAAGTTAAACGGAAATAAATTGCGCACCTATCGTTTGTATAAATACACTCTCTTTGTTGAAATTTATGTAAAAGATTGCATGTTTAGAGATCATCGTCGTATTTTATCAAAATTTAGATGTGGTATTTTACCCTTGTTTATTGAAACCGGCAGATATGCCAAGCCTCCGGTTCCTCTTTTACAAAGGCATTGTAAATATTGTATTAAAAATGTAAATAATCAACATGTACATATGGTCGAAGATGAATTTCATTTCTTAATGAAATGTAATCTTTATGATGATTTGCGTTTTACTCTGTTTGAAGCTGCTTTTAAAATTAACGGAGCTTTTTATGACTTAAATGATAATGAAAAGTTTATTTTTATTATGAATGAAACACATCTGCAAAATATTTTAGCTTTTTCGATTTTAAATATGTTTAAAAGAAGAGAGTTGTTACTAATCTGATTATGTTCAATATCTTACATGTATATTTAAGTATATGCATTTATCAACGGTAACATGTGTTCTTAGTGTCTCATAAGCCAGTTGTGGCTCGACGCATTGTTCTATATTGTGTAACATGTCCTGTATATAAAATGTAATGATGCGTGTGACACTTAAATAAAAATTATACTACTACTACTACTAGTAAATTTTACAAATTGCTATGTATTGAACTAAGTTATTTCTTAAGGTTAGAATTTGTGAGACCAAGAGTTGCAGTTGTATTTTTATTGTATTTGATATTGTGATTCCTATTTTTGGTGTTAATTAAGTTTTAACTGATTCATTGAAATGGATTATAGACATCTGCTAATAATCAGAGTTAAAGAAAGGTTAAAGTTTGGGGAAGTTCTTTTTCAGGATTCAATTGATCGGGATACACGGTCAGGGGTATTATTGAGCCACGCTATTTTTATCGCTTATTTTATATTGTATTTATAATTTGTCTTTCCTGGTGAAACATCCATAAATAGATAAATTCTTATGTTATTAGTAAATAATTGATAACAATGCGTCACTTTAAAAATAGGCAAAATAACATTTAGTGTCACTGATTGTGAGTTTCCTACAATTCTTGAATACTATCTGATCAGCGATATTCTCATTAATGTCTAATTTCACAGTACGTATAACTGTGTGTATTAAAAAATATGACATATCTTTTTCCAATTGCTACTAATGGCAGCAATATTGCCAAAGCTCATGAGTCCTGTTTTCATTTTGCAGTTCTGCCAAACAAATCCATTTGTACGATTTGGATATCAGAACAATTTGCAACTGTAATTATTTTGTAAAAGTAGGGCAATGTGATAAGCTGTAATTATTTGAAATTGGAGTATCTTATTGTCTGTCTTGAAATAACCATTAAGACTGCCATAGACGAAGTATAGTTTTTGTTTAAAAAAATAAGACACTCTTGATGAGACGGACTTAACGAGATAAAGTCACCTGATATGAACAGACGTTTGTTGCAAATTACTGTTTAAGATCTTGTTCAGTCCAGTTTACTTAAGACAATAGTTATTCATTTTAACGTTGCTATTTATTCTAAATATGTATATATTAGTTTTGTATACTTCTAACATGGAGGAAACATTTTTAAAGATATTACCGAAAGAAC
The DNA here is from genome assembly GCA_921293015.1 of Phorcus lineatus. Taxonomy (NCBI): domain Eukaryota; kingdom Metazoa; phylum Mollusca; class Gastropoda; order Trochida; family Trochidae; genus Phorcus; species Phorcus lineatus. The sequence continues at coordinate 53,201,641 of OV121086.1, read as the reverse complement.
TTAGTGTTATGACTTTTACGAGGCATTATAGTGAATGTATACATTTCTTTGTTACCTATTTTTTGTCTTTGAATCACTTAAAATATTCAGAAAACCGTCTGATTCCTTTTCAATGCCCGACTACATCATGCACAATTGTTTTGGTACGTCAAAAACAACAAAATAGGGTAACTTGGGCATATACAACTTAGGTTTGGCGAGAGTGATATATGCATATGTGAAAAATATGTCAATACTTGAGAATTATTGATTTGAAAGTTCATCATTATAATAACGTAAGAATTTGCTAGTTACATTAGGCTATCTTTTTGTTGAGCTCTCTGTAAATAAATATATTTGTTGCTGTTGCAAAACCTGTCATTTGCTATCGAAGTAATTAACTCCCTTAAGTAAGATGGATTTGCCAACTTAAATGCACGAATGCAAAAAAATGCAAGTTCTCATTCGTCAAAGAGAATGTTTTCATGTGAAAATCATGATATTCTACTACTTGTTAAAACATTGATGGTTTGGATCATGTGAAAACTAAATCGTTAAGGAAAGGCAATACTATGACAGATTTACTTTATGCCAATCACCTGTCAACATTCTTTCTCGCCAATGCTCTCAAATTGAAATGTTTATTCATAATACAGGACATTAAAGATTACAAAACATACATTTTTAACTCCGTGTGTAAATATTTTGAAATAGCTTGCATACATATAAAATGGAATACATATTATTTCAACATGTAAAGTTACACAATATACTCTTCTATTGGGATTCAAGAAAAAAAGGCGAAAGTCGAGGAAAGCTATTGAAATTATCTCAAGGCAGTTTATTTCTTTTTCAGTGAGTTCTCAAACGTACCAGTTATCTTTAAGACACAAAACATAAATAAACACATTTGCCTCAACATACTTAATAAACAGTAGAAGTTTCAATCAATGTTTCCATGGCAATTTGTCAGAATTACCTGTCTAGTTTTCTATTAAACAGTTGAGCTTCTTTTAATAGATGCTTTAGATGTCCAGTAGTTTGTCCAGTTTTAGACATCATTTACCGACAATTATTTTAGGTCTAATAACTTCTTCCACGTCTATCTGTAATGAAGTGGGGCAATTTTATGGCAGATCAAATTCTTCTCCAAGTAACAAACCCTATATCTGACTGAATAACTTTCTCATTCACTGACAGTTTGACAAAGAAGGAAATAATAATTCAACTTTAGCAAATGAGTATCGGCCACTCGTGTTCCGTTGTATATCTTAAGAAAACTAACTGGTATGTTAAAATGCCATTCTTTAAGTATGATCAATGGACGTCTGTATGATGTGTGACGTTGTAAATTATTATACAAGACACAAGGGATAATTAACTATAATAGTATATGTATCCTGATTTGATGATTTTGATTAAATGACATGCTGTACAGTGTTTATCAAACATCTCCTTTTAGCAATATAAGTAATCGATATAATTAATTTCAAATTGAAAAATCCTTCGTTCATTCATTCATGTTTATATAGAGTGTCTTATTGAAAACCTTAAATTACATATTTCTCCCCGATCATTTGTTGATTAATATAAAAACTGACTGCTTCCTCATTCAAGTCATATCAATACCAGTTTACTAATTTGTGGACAATGATACAATAACTGTCTTATTCTTAGTGACGATTAACTGAGGCATATTTGCAGACCTTGTTGAACTGATAGGGTTTTTTTAAAATCACTTACATTGCACTTTGACAACCTCGGAGAGGGTTGTGTCCACCGAAGAGGTGTGGATCAATTCATAAAAAAGTGAATGTACAGGTAATTAACATTCCCTAAACAAAATATATAATGATATCATGCAAATCATAAAACAGGCTATTTTTATTTGAAAGTCTTCAAACTGAAGAGCTGATTCTTAATCCCTATGTAACGGTATTTGAACATAAGCGCACTCAGTGCTAGAGATAAGTTCGGATAGGTAATTGTGACGAAAAGCATATCAAATTTAAACATCAAGATTATAATGAGATTTGATAGAAACCTATCAACAAAAAAAGTTGTAATTTTAAACTTTTCCAAAAGTCGGATACAATAGTTGAAGTCACTTTCATGTATGAAGTAAATATCTAGTCGCATTTGATCATTTTATAAATTTGCATTGTTTTTGACATAATCAACAATCGTAACCAACGAACATGAACAGACGTTTATCTCAAGTTTTCAAAAAAAAGTTCGTATCCTTCATTGGTCTGTATAAATTTTAATTTTGTCCATTCAGCAAACATTTCAAATGCTGTTTCTTTCGTGCCATACAGCTCGATACCAACACCAATGGGTTTCACTCAGCTGTGATAGCAATATCTGATTATCCTTAAGTAGTGTTGGCGGATTCAGATGAATTCCATTGTTCTTGATGGCTTGTCGATTCAATAATTGATATCAATGAAAGGTAAACAAGAGCTTGAAGCTTGACAATGCCAATTAATGGTTAAATCCTTACTCGTTCCGTTTGATAAGGTCCACAAATTGCTGACTTTGGTGAAATGGATATTTCTCCATATTTATAGTATAAATGGCAATTGGGGGGGGGGGGGGGGGATGGGCGTGTTTGTTTATCAGATTACATTGAGGGTTTGCAACAGACAAGACACTACCTATATCTATCTACCGCTTAAGTTTTGCGTGATCATCTTTAAGGCCACCTTAGATGTATGTCATGATATTTTGTTTGAGATCTCTGCATTTAATTGATTTTTAAAGGGCATGTAGGGCAACTGTTAAGAAAACAACAAAATACTCTTTCCATCAATCATGCGCAAACTTGTGCTTACTTTAAACCTCAGTTTACTCTTTATTTTCATTGTTAAAATCAGTAGTTGGCATCGAACGTGTATATTAAATAAAATGATGTTACAATAAATTGTTAACAATAATAAGTGTAATTGTTCAATATTTATAATGCATAGGAGTTAAAATGTAAATTTTTATATCGCTATGGAATCAAAATGTACAAATCATATTGCTGAGAAATGGAAAAGTAAATTTCTGGCTAACTTTTAAACGCAGTAAGTGCCATTTGAATGGCCCTTTACACCAGTGAGTTCGTATCCGCTACCTGCTAAAAAGATATCCTAATGTATTACCTTGAGACAATTTTTTAAAATCCTGATTGGTAAATTGCCAATCCATAAAACAACGTGTTGTCTTATTTACCAGGGGTTACCAATTGTCATCCTGCTTCATCAGCGTAATTGAATATATATAATTTCTATATACCCTGATATCCTTCAGGCCAAAAGCCTCGGATTGCTAGCTATCTAACCAGCCTAACTAATGAGACGACTCGCATCCAGCAACAGCGGCACAACCCTTATGGAAAATTCCGTTAAGTTCAAAAGAATACCTTCAAGCTCCTTGGTTAACAACATTTCATTGCCTTAACCAATAACAAGTGAGCACAGCCACGAACATCAAGCCGCGCCAGCGGTACGAGGGACTTTGCTCGAAAGAGATCAGGATATATGGAAGGAGCTGAATCAGCGGATTCAATTACGCTGATGTAGCAGGATGACCAATTGTACACCCCGTCAGTCAGCTCATACAGATGACCGTGACCTAAGATGGAATGCGGAAGTAAAGCAGCCCTTTTACAGTACGCAGTACAGTCCTGTACACAGTTTAATAGTTATAAGTAATAGTTTCTGGTTATAAAAGGAACACCTCAACATGAGACAGATAAGATTATTACAGATAAATGTAGACATAGAATAATTCCTGGCATGTGTCTGTTTGGTTGAAATTGGATATTATGAAAACACAAACTTTATGTGTCGTTGGAAATCCTTAGTAAAAATATAACACGAGTTGAAAAGGTTGGTCTGCAGGTAAATATCTTGGAAAAATCACGTCTTTTTCAATATTTCATATTCAACTTTAGAGCAGTCAAGGTATTTCATGATGTAGTCTGGACTGCAACAGCTTTAAATAGATTGGAAGAAAATTTATTTATCCACCAGTCTCACTCGGGTTGTTTATGACATTCACTTGTTACTGCTAAATATAGCTTTCAGAAGATCCGAAGAAAACCTTTGAATCAATCTTCCCGGCTCTCTTGTTTCTACCTAACCAATAACTAATTCACTAATTGTCGTGTAAATCAATCTTAATGCGATCCTTGATTTCTTATCTCCTCATGGGTTAAGTCTATATGAAAAGTTATTTTCAAGCAACGTTGGTGATTTACTTACGACTCATTGCTTGTATTGTATGTTAAATGATGCTCGTTTGGCTCTTTAAAAAAATAAATTTTACCAAAAATCCTGAAAAGATTGATGATGAAAGATTGATGAAAATATTTGTATTTTCTGTGTAATTAGTCTTTTAGATTCATATTATTCATAACATTCCGAGAATAATACACTCAGAAACAGAAATAATAGGGTTTAATGATTTGTTAACGTTTCAAAGGATTAGTTAATGAGGCATTGTTATATTTGAAATCACAAATTCTGCAACAGTATAAAGCTTTGTACACTTTCAGGCCTATTCTCGGAGTCTTGCAGCTATCGCCAACACTGACTTTACTTACAGCATACCCATTCAAAAACAGGGTGATGAAAGTCAGAGTGTTAATACTTTAACTCAACTTTAATTCCCGAATGTCTAATTTACCATCCCCTGGCTTAAATGGGCAGGTCTGTAGGTTTTCACTATGGTGTCTCAATCTTTAAGATCCTGTAAGGTGATTTATTCCTTAATATGTGCATACTTTAAAAGAGCTATGTTCATAATCTACATGATCCAAAATAAATAACTACTGTTTCAAGGGAAATGGATTATCTTTCCCGATTTATATCAATTCAAATTTGTTATGATAAACTTAACAACTAGACATTTCAATTTTAATGTAACTTTGATTTTGACAACGACATACCAATCATCAAGTATCAGTTATCCAAAGACAGAGAAACATTAGTTGAGTGATGTTTTTTATTTAAACCCTGTAAGATGATTTTTCTATCTGTAACCACTGATTGTTTGCCTGAGATATCGGTTTTTTCTCAGAAACATGTTGATGTTAAAACTTTGGGGCTGCTTAATTACATTTATGTCTATAAAAGTGGAAAGGTTTATCGGGAACATATAAAAAATGCAATGATAAAGAACACAGCATACACGTTTTATTTTACATGTTTCAATACACTCTCCTGGGCAATGAAGTTTTCCTTTGATCCAGGAATATAGTTTGATCATATGTATCGGAGGAAACATTAGTTATCTGTGTTCAATATTTCAGATGAGTCTTAATATAAACTATATATTTGCGAAATTACACAAGAACATGCAAACAATATGATAGCAGCCGAATGATACTAATAGAATTCCAAATCTTAAAATCCTTCCTTTCTGCAGTTACCAAATGATTAATATGGATTGTGAGTTTTAGAAAAAGAGGACGCTTACCATTCTCTCCCAATAGAGGTAGCTCCGTCATAAATTTCTACACAACCTCTGTCTTAATTCGAAGGTTTCTCGGTCTTCCGGCACTTTCCCCTAGCGGGAAAATATTGCAACTTAAACACCCTGGCTATATTTCAGCCAATGAAAACAACGAATGCATGAATAACATATTTGATGTCACAAAGGCCTGTGCAAAAAACAGTCGGAAATGAGGCGTTTGTGTTCTGTAAATACGACTCAAAGTGCAAGGTGCATATTCGAATAAAATTTAGCTTTTGGGAAGCTTATGGAAATAACTTAGGCTATTTGAAAGATAACTTTTGAAACGGCGTCGCGGATTGCACAACTAACTTTGATTGCATCCAATCAGCGTTCTACATTTCGTGCACAAGAAACCTTTGAATTAAGACAGAGGTTGTATAGAAATTTATGACGGAGCAACCTCTGTTGGGAGAGAATGGACGCTTACAAACGTGTGTTCATTGCCTGGTTCATTACAATTCCGAGGATCAAATGGTTCTGGCAGAAGACAGCAGACATAGATATTAAGTTTGGAGCTAGATTGTCATAACAATGTAATTCAATCAGTAGTGACCCATAAAGTTGTCTCCGAACAGTTATGCATGGAAAGGTTATTGTGACCAGCGTTCCAGACATACTTACTGGTAAAGAATGCTTCATTCTCAGAAGTTGAAGATAATTGACATATTTTGTTGAATTAATCAGGAATTCTGATCTCATAATACTATTAATAATGTTAAACATCTATAGCAATGACAATGAAATAACGACGAATATTGATAACAGAAACAAAGATGTTGGCATATGTACAGATAGTTTTGTGATGATATTGTATCTTTATGCTAATTTTTTACTTCGGAACTCGCCAACATATTGAATGACAAAACAGTCTGTTTACATCGTCATTACTATATAAATAATTGTTATTGTTGTTATTATTTTAATCAGTAGTAGTAGTAGTAGTAGTAGTAGTAGTAGTAGTAGTAGAAGAAGTTGTTGTAGCAGAATTAGTATGTTTCATACGTTTGCACGTCTAGGGTTTCTTGTAAAAATTGTTGCTTCATCTGTATCTTAATATCTTCCAATTCTTTTTGGAATATATATATATAGCTCTTGTCTATATTCTGAAACCTACTGACATCAAATATTTGGTAACTATATTCTGCTATACCCCCAGCCTAATATGATTTGTTTGGTCAGTTTCACTACCAAAACAATTGTTCTAAATGTAGAAAAACCAATTTCATATCATAATTACTCTATTAACCTAATTTCGTAAACCTAGGCATAACAGATTTAGATTTCTGCTCTAAAATACGAAACAGACAAACGTTAATTTTGTTCAGAGGTGAAAACCTGAAAAGCCCACAGCTGAATTTGGTGATTAGTCATCGACGACTTATGGAGTAGTTCCGAAATTCAATGCGACCACAGAAAGTAGGGAAGATGGAGAAAGGTCATCCTGCTGTATCAGTGTATATGAATACTCTCTCGCTCCTTCCTTGTACCCTGATCTCTTTCAAGCCAAAAGCCTCGTATTTCTAAGTTATGTTTTCCATTGCAAAGTATATTTAAAAATATCATAGAACAACTGTCTCAGGTATTTTACAAATGATAAAAAAGCACCATTTGTTAGCTATCGGGTTCATCAACATCGGCAGCACCAAAAGATATGTACAAACGAGATAACCTTCTAATGCCTTTGCATCTGACGAAATATGTTCTATGGTGTGGCTCATGTAAAACTTGGTCAGTGTCAAAAGTTCTTTAGATTATAAACCCAATAAGATATCAGTCATCTACGGCATTTTAATTATTAACGTTATTACCGCTTTGCCCGTAGGGTCACAAAATCAAAAATAATAATCCTCATTGAATCACCAAATCTACACTCACTGGTCACGTTACCTTTATACAAAATGTCAACTCTTCAGAGTCGGTGGTTCTTGAGAAGAATTTGAAAAAGTGCAAATGTTACAGACGGACGCGGTTCCATGCCATTAGCCAACGACTATACTTACAAGCTATGACATTTAGCAAGGATGTTAGTTTAATGTTATTATAGAGAATTAAGAAAAACATTTATTTACAAAACCTTAAACTGATTTTATTTTCTGAAAAATTAATTAACAAGTGACATTTGTCATAAGGAAAACTGTGCTAGTTGTTATCTGATCTATGCCTTCATGAAATGTGCTAATCTGAGATCAATTTTTCATAATTATCTCAACTTCTTGAAACAGTGCACAGAGTTGTCGAAATACCCTCTCCGAAATGGATAATTGATACTGAAAATTATAGACTCGTGTAAAAGCAGTCCAACATCTATAAAACATCATTGTTGTATTAATGTTAACAGCTTCAGTGCTCAAACGGGACAATTTTGACTTTTTCGTTTGTTTAATATGCATTTGAAGACGTTTCCGCAAAAAGCTTATTAAGAAAACATTTACATCACAATTCACGCGAGAGTAAAAGAAAGATTTTACTTGTCAGTTACAATAAGGATTCATCGTTTTAGACGCTTAATGCTACGAGATAGTGGTGATAAATTTTTTTATCTGTACGTCGGGTTATAACAGGAGTCATAATTTGCATCAGCCTTACAGACCAATTCCGTCCAAAAAAGCCATCCATCCAAGAGATACCAACCTAGGCAAGAATCTGTACACGCAGGTCGGCATTGCGTTGACTAAACAATGCCTCTCTTGTAAAAAGAATAGACGAAACTTACCGGTATTTTCATGAAGAAACTATAGTCCACCGGCCAGTGGAGGTCCTAATGCTTAGGGGTTACAGATAGCTACCATAACTCATTTATACATTCTTGCAAAATATTCAGTATCAATCTCCATATGATTGTTTGATTGAGCTGCTTTTGGACATCATCAATTTAATAAAATCATAGAATTAAGAGAGAGCACAACCATCAACAACATCACCACACACCACACACCATAACCACCACCATCATCATCCTCAAAGATGTCACGTTGCGGGGCCTTGATGTCGATGTCTCTAGGAAGAATGCTGCCATCAAACAACAATGGCTCCAGCTTCCCATCCACAAGAGTCAAACCATGACTCCCATTAGCAACAAGAACAACAGGCATTGGAACATGAGTTGTCTCTACTCTTGTTCCTAAAATTCAAAGCCTGAGTTCATTTTTTTGAATTCATTGCCTATTCAAACCTCGTTGTACAAATTGGTTTGTCTTAGCTGGTAAATCTTTTACGGAAATGCTACTTTAAAAGACATATAAGTATCATCGATGCATTTATGATTTTAAACAATAATGTATGTCCGATATAAACAACTGATGAATTGTATATCGGCATACGAATTTCCGGTATTAATATATAGTCATGTATGTCAACATGACAATTTCTTTCACATACGTCATCCGACATCGATCAGACATAAGTATAGATTATATGATTTACTACCCACATAAAGGTCAAATGGTATTCACAGTCTGAAGGGCCAGGCACCAATTAAGGTATTTGTGCCTATGAAGGAACTCTTCTTAAGGATAATCTATTAATGCCTTTCGTATTGTTGCTCTGTTCATTTAGTCCAAGCGTTTAACCAGAATGTTTTCTCAATCACGATTCCTTTATTTGATAGGGTTTACTCCTTTGCACACTAAAATTCCATATAGTGAAGTGACCTTACGTACATCAGTGGACTAGTTTCACCATTGAATTGAAAAGGTCGGGAAAATCGGGAGAAAAACACTAGATTCAATTTAGAAGTTTTTGATGAATATCATTGAAAGGACGATTAGTTTTCGAATTCTGGGGATGACACCTATCCTACCTACGCCAAATATCATATATTAACAATTATACATAACGATAATGAAGGGAAAACTACATGTATATCTCTGTTTTCTTTTGATAATTTATGTAAAATAATGTCTTTTGTAATGCAGGTTATTAGTATTTATTATCAAATATATGATTCAGCCCACGCTGAGCGTTATGTTGCTTGGATGTTTTTGTTATTTTAAAAAGGTAACCTAACAGAAACTGTTTGTTTACAATACATGATGTAAGAAATGGCTGCACGTTTGAATGCTCGGCTTTTAATTAAAAAAGAATATCAAGCTTAGTTTTTAAATCGGTAACGCGTATCAGTCATTGGATCCGTTCAGGTGCATGTAAACCGACTTTCCTTGAAATTTATCTTATAAGGGCAACTCTATGTTTTGTCTTTCTTATAACAGTCATATATAAAGAACCAAAAACGGAGGTATTCGTTTGTCTTAGTTATGTTTTTGTTATCGCATCATTGTTTTATGAACGGTTGTGTTTTTAAAAAAACTTTGGTTTTGTTAAATTTTTTTAGAGGATCCCTTCATTGGTGCTTCTCGTAGTATTACATGTTAGTTTTAAATAGCATTAGTCTCAAACATAACAGAAATGCTGATATCTGCATTCCTTATTCAATCAATCATTTATTCAGTAGAAAGGCCTGCGGCCCACGTACAGAATTATACATAGTACATATATTCAGAGTTGCTATTTATTATATGAATTACGTAAAATTAAAGCATCTTTAACATAGTTTGAAATGGACATTAAATAGGCAGAATTATCATTTTGGAGGTTATGGATCATAATATCTTCATTAATATACACAGGTATATTTTCCAAGTATTTAAGACGTAGATTTTCATATACTGGACATTTATAAAGAAAATGGAATTCGTTCTCTACATAATTGGATTTACAGATTTTACAGTAGCGATTTTGGCGAGGAATACCATCACGTCTACCAATATTTTTATAAATGGCTAACTCTCCAATTCTTAATAACGTAATCCTGCGCCTTGCCTCCTTAGATTTAACGGTTATAAGATAATTTTCCAAACAAAACCTTAGTTTTGATTTTAGAATATAAATGTAATGTTGAATACTCATTTATCTCAGACATTATTGATTGAACAGAACAATTCTTTATCCTTGTTTCGAAATTAATGAGGAAAATATCCTTAAAACCTACACCTTGATTCTCCCACACAAAACCAAAACCATAAGTGAATAAAACCGTTCTCACGTGATAAATCCAAGTTTTACGACCAACTTTATCCAGATTATACATCATAAGATAAGCCTGTTTAGGAAACCGTTCCGTCGGCATTTCAAGCAACTTCAGCCAAAATTTAATAACTCTTAACAATGAATCAACATGAATATAATGCCTGCCGCATTCTGCCAGAATAGCAACACTAGTGCTCTTATTACTCACACCTAAGACAAACTTACAAAATCTTACATGAAACTGTTCAACTATTAACCATTTTTGAAAACCCCATATTTCTGAAGCATATAATATAATAGGTTTTATCTGAACATCAAAAATTTTGAAGAGAACCAATGGAGATATATTTTTAAGTTTATAACCAAGTAATTTTACTGAAAATAAAGCCTTAGAAGCTTTGTTAACAAGATTTTGGACAGACTTGGACCACGATAGTCTACTCGAAAACAGTAATCCTAAGTAATTATAGTAAGATGAAATTTTCAACCTGTTTCCCTCAAAATACCAAGCTTCACTTGTTCTAACTTTACCGCCATTCCTAAAAACTACTACTTCTGTTTTGTCAAAATTAACAACCAAACCCCACTTGTGACAAAATTTAACCAACAAATTAATCTTCTTTTGCAAACCAACAACACTGTCCGAAAATAAACAAAGATCATCAGCATACAACAACAGGTATAAGTCCATAAACTCTGAACATAAGAATATTCCTCTATCCGATTTCTCCATTTTACCATGAAGCTGATTTATAAACAAAGAAAACAATAAAGGACTCAAAATACATCCCTGCCTCACACCACTGAAAGAATCGAAGTAGTCTGAAACTGACGATTTAGAAAGTTTAACACAAGCCTTTGTTTTTGAATATATATCCTTGATAATTTTAAACATACGATCGTGAATGTTATTGGATAACAAAACATAATACAATAAATCTCTATTTATAGAATCGAAAGCCTTCCGAAAATCAACAAATAAACAATAAAAACGCCCTTTTGATTTTGATAAATTCTTTTGAACAATGCTTTGTAAAGTAAATATGTTGTCCACCGTTGAATATCCTTTACGAAAACCACCTTGACTTTCCGGATACAAATTCATAAACTCAACAAAATCCTTCAAATGATTATTAAGTACAGCAGTGAACAACTTACCACAAATATCCATCAGAGACAAACCTCTATAATTATTTACATCATGTTTGCTGCCCTTTTTATGTAAAGGAAAAATTATACTTTCAGACCATTGCTCTGGAAAATTCCCACATTTAAATACATTATTGAAAAGTACAAGCAAATATGAAGAGAGAATATCATAATTATGTTTAAATACCTCAGGTGGTACACCATCAGGACCAGAACTTTTTCTCAACTTCAGATCATGTACAGCTCTATCAATTTCCTCTTGAGTAAAATCTCTGTTTAACAGATTATTAACATCATCATCATTACACGCAGCACAAAGAGAGGCCCTATCGTCATGACAACTTATATAATCCTTGACAAACGTGATAAACTCTTCATCAATAACAGCATGTTCAATATTAAGAACAGATTTAAAATAATCGACCCACGACGAACAATCAATGGATGGGGAAGTACACATAAAATTCTTATTAAAGGTTTTAACATAAATCCAAAAGGATCTTGCATTATTGCTTTGATACTTCACAAGCAATTCACTGGTAACATTTGAGTAGTAAAGTTCTTTCCGGTGACGACATAACTCTCTAAATTTGTTTCGAGCAGTATGGAATAATGATATATAGCCAAAGTCACCCGTTGTTCTGAATCTGGTGATATTTTTCACGTTTTAAGTTTTTACAGTCTTTGTCAAACCATACTGCACTAATGTGACTGTTAACAGAGTTACTATTAACACAGGGTGTCATACCACAGCTTCCAGCTGACGACTCTATGCACTTTATCAGTTTACGGGCAGCAAGAGAGAGACTCTGGTCTGCTGTGTCCTTGAAATCCTCGATAGAGATATGACTTAATTCCTCACTCAATCTGTCATGAAAAGCCTCTGCACGTTCTGGACGCCATACTAGTCTTCTGATAGGAGCAGTGTTAGTACATACTGTAGGTGAATCTGATGATATGTTATTATCGTTTAACTTTAACGTACACATGATAGGAAAATGATCCGACTCCGATCTAGTTATAACACTAAAGTTCACAATTCGTGGAAATAAATCAGATGAGCACAATGAATAATCAACAAGACTTGCACCATTTTTTACGAAACATGTAAAAGCACCATGTGGGTCATCGTTAAATCTGCCGTTCAGAATGTGAACCCCATGTGAACAACACAGATTAATCAGATCCTTCCCATAGGAGTTTATTTCCTTGTCTTGAGTCGAACGTGGAACTTCGAAGTTGTCAATAATATTGTCAATATCATTCATCCCAGGGATATGCTGATGTGATCCTGATATAGAATAATCAGGTAGCTGACCGGTGCGGGCATTAAAGTCCCCACTTATTAGAATGTCACAGTCACCATATTTTGATCGAAGTTCGATGATAGCTTTATCAACATATTGTACACCTTTAAATTCACGTGTGTCGCTCATTATTGAAGAGTGTTCGGGGTGTACATAAACAAATCCTAAAATCAGTTCCCTTCCTTGACCAGTGAAGAATGCATCAAAAACAATGAATATACAGTCACTGTAGGTCATGTATACCTTAATTATGTGAGCAGTAAGTGACTTTGGTACTAACACTCCAACCCCGCCTCGATTGTTATACGTTCTGAAATTCACATGACAATTATGATCTGGGAATGCATAGTTTATATCAGTTATTTTACAATTACTCCATATTTCTGTGAAGCTAATAATATTATAAGACAAGCAAAATTGGACAAAATCAACGTTGGAAAGTTTTGTGGAAAGTCCATGGATATTCCTTATTCACAAATAAGATAACCTATTATCGAATATATCTTGTTGGTTGATCATTATTGTTAACTTTACTTGCATTCATAAGCATTTTAAATACCAAACATTTCATTTCCAGTTATAATACTGGCTTATTATGATCAATAGAAACTGTTGCAATTTTGAGACATCCAAATTCCATCAAAAATCTATTTGGTAATAATACCATCATGATAATGAAAGATCAATTATTGCCATTTATTTTAAAGCATTGAGCATCATTAGAGCATCAACACATTAATACCATTAACAGATTAACGTTATTAAGTAATTAATCAGTAATATGTGCAATCCAGAAAAAAAGAAAACATTTCGAGTGCCCTAAAAGTTCTTGCAAAGGCAGATGTCTGAATATATCCAGTTATCTTGATATTGATTGTTACTAAAGTCCATGATTTCTTCTTAAAGATTTACTCTGAGTGAGGTTAAAGTGTGGATAGTCTTAGGAAGGAACGGAGTCCGCGAAGGTGTACGGACCAAACACTGGAAACGCCTTGCAAGTGTACTGGTACCTCTTGACCTCTACCCTTTCATCTAGGGTAAATTGATAAGAATGGAATGAGAGCAAAGGTAGGAATGCCGTGCTCGATCATTTGACTTGTGTCAGGGTGAAGACAGTCACATGGTAGAATGTGATAATTGCTTTCAATGGTACCACACTTAATGTGTCATAAAGAAGACTATCAGTCCTGGCAGCAGGCTTCAGTTGTGGCTGCCACGTTATCCAACCTCTTCAACCAAAAAGGTATGATTTATTTAAAATGATTGTTTTAAATGTCTTGTGCCTAAATTGAGCTATATGAGCAACACATTGTTCAAATTTTATATATTCATTAAAGATGCATGGTTAAAGAATTTTGATTAGGAAACTTATCTAAAGCGTTCTGCAATGTATCCACTGGCAATTTCGCTTATCCATTCCAGTGTTGCTTTCAGTGTCATTTTCTACAAGGACCTACAAAGAGTAAGAAAAGCCATTCGAGAAATCAGCTTAGAGGTAAAATAATTTTTACTAAGTCATAATTAGTCTTATTTATGACCTAATAACCGATAAAAAGTTTCTTAGTCTTTTTTTTTTTAGGGAAAATACAAAATGTTACTATTTACGTTCAGTTACATTGATTTTAGGGAACGTTATCTTCGCATCAAATTTAGAACGTTTCTAAACGCTTTTACCTGCTATGGAATTTTCATTTCAGGAGTTATACCATGAGCGAGTTTACACGTCCTGGCGACGGAGGCAGGCAGGTCGAGGTCCTCCATTGCGAGGCGGACATGGAAAGCGAAAATTTGTTTCCACCTATTCAGCGAAGCAGTGGTATGTCCTTTACTCAGGTTAACACGTCTTGATAGGCGTCCTAACTCCTAACTAACTTTGTGTTGAGAGTGTATAGAGTGTGGCCACTCTGAATTAAATATATCTAAAGCAATGACATTACAGTAATTTTTTATGACAATTTTTCAGATCGCCTTCTTTGGAACGGAACTCTCTTGAGATGCCGTTTGAACATTCCCGTATCCATGATGTCTTTCTCCCAGAGGTGAGTGTATCAAAATTATTAACATTTCAACATATATTCGATTCATTGATTTTCTACAAGTACTGCAAGTAATAAATGCCAATGACAATGTAATTACATATCTAGAATGCGTTTTTATCCTATCATTTCACACCTTGTCTTTCAGATTGCAGTTCACGTCTCAATGGAGCAGGAAGGAATAATAAGAGTATCAGCTGAACATCTCCTGCACGCCTGTCAGTGGTAGTGCTTCCCTTGCCATAAAAGAGAAGGAACCAGGGCGCCGCCGTTCTTTAGATTTAAAATTACCAGTAAGTTAGTTGTTATGAAAATGTCCTTGGAAATAAAAGCTTTTAAATACACCATTCTTAGTTGTCATGATGTTTTTGACAAATTCAAAGTCGGAGTCACGAAGGTGGGCATAATTAGTTAATATATCTTTGAGTGAAAGTTAGCTTTTATTGTTATCATAGAAAAACAATGTAAGTAAGAATTATCATAACTTTGGATTCTAAGGCTTATTTATAATTTGAACAAGGTTGGAGTCAACACCTATCGAAATTCCAAGTTGGTATGGCCATCTTTGAGTGTAGGAGCCCTTAAAAGTGTTTAATAATAACATTTCAAAGGGTAATATATGTATGACTTAAGGATAGTGAGTTGGGGTTTAACATGCTTTCAACAACATTTCAGTTATTAAACACGTGGATGACAAGCATCCCTAAGAGAGTGGACAGATCAGGGAGAAAGGGATGGAAAGAGTAAGGGAGAAGACTGAAAGGAAGGTATAGTAAGAGATAGAAAGTAGGTTTTAGAAGGACTCAAATACGGTCAGGCTTCTACCCGTCGACCTGTCCAGCGTGGGTGCCCTTACCAGGATCATGTTGGCTCCAACTGGCATAGCTCCTACGGTCTATGAAGCACGCAAACCTCCACATCACGATAAGGTATAGAGTCCAGTGATGGCTTAAGGATAGAAGATATCAGTTCAACGAGTAGTCAAACAACGTAACTATCATCTCAGAGATTTTCTCAATCCTTCTTTACAAGCACTTATTGTTAATGGTGAGGTGAGTTGGTGTTTAACGCCGCTTTCAAGATTATTTCACTTATATCGCGGCTGCTAGTATTATTGCAGGGAGAAAGCCCGCAACACTATTGTGGCTATGCATTGCGGTGAAACCTGCGAGCATCGGCTGGAACTAGCGAACCATGGGTGGTACTGCGCTGAATTTCAGTGTAGCATTGCACCCAAACCTGACTGCGTGTAGAACAGTTCTCTACTGCAGACAAAGTTGCAGAGCCCCTGGCGGGATTCGGACCACGGTCCTCCTGATCCAAAGCCGAACACGCTAACCACTGCGCTATCCCGCCCCCAAATTGTTACTGGAATGCTTTGCTTGTTATATAGAATTATCAAAAATTAAGGAAAGACATTCAATTTTATATTCAAGGATATGATACAATGACAGTTGTATACGGTAAAGGTAACTTGAGTAACATAAAAGATGGTATAAGTTTTAAATCAGTTATCAGTTTATAAACAGAAGAAACAGAATTCCAAATAGCTCAACCCAATCTTTTTTTTAAATTTAATGTGGTTATCATAAGCTCTTCATACCCAACAACATTTGACAAGATTAATGAGAATTCACAAGTTTATTATAATGATGCTGTTTTCGCTGAATTGGAATTGCCTGTAGTATATTTTATCCGTCCAGCTTTAATTCTCATTTAAGAGAGCAAGAGAGACGTTAAATTAAGTCATATGGCTTGTTTGCCTATCCTTATTTTTAAAAGAAGAATATGTATGAAAGGTTGTTTTGAGTGTATTACCCGGTCTAGACATAAATAATTGATACATGTTAGAAAATTACAGAGATATTTAATATTGACTTTGACATTGACAAATTTAATATTGAAACTGTCAATGCTTAGTGTAAAATGTAATAATATTTCATTTATTGAGAATATACAATGTGTATTTTTATGGTGCTTAGTTAGTATATTAATATCAGTTACTTTGGAAAGTTTAAGCTCTAAGTTGAGCACTTACGGAAGATATTTCGAATGTTGGGGAACTATACTTTGAAACTTGTTAACTATTTGTACATTTGATACAATCAACCAAGTCGCCAAGTAAATATACAAGAAAATAGTTTGTTTAAACATGGGCTTATGATGTCTCCATATGTTGTTTTAGCCTAATACCACTAGCGGTAAGCAAATTGGTGCCCATTCAAAAATTTTTCCTCTGTCATGCAAAACTGTCACATTTACATAACCATTCTTTTCAGTGCTGGTGCTGATTGTAACGTTGGAGGATACCTTGTTTTCTGCTTATACGAGGTGTTTGCATGAATTATTCAGTTGTCTGTATCAAGAACGTTCTTTTCAAATTTTATTTTCCTAAAAGGAATGTATCACTTATATTGTAAAATCTGTACTAGAACTTACATCATAGTTTTGTTTAATTGTTAATAGTTTATACCACCATTTTGAAAAACCAAAGATACAAAGATGTCTCTGTGAAAATTCATTCCACGCATGTATTGGTCGTTGGATAAAGAAAAATGCAGAAAAACATTATCTAAATAAAAATGTAAATAATGATCCGATTGTGGTATGTCGCTTAATAAATGTTATTCAATCAGTAATCAAATGTAAGTTAAGGTTAGACACCGCGTCGAACGGAATATAACCTGAGATGAAATCGAGGGGTTTATTCCGTAATTCTCGATGACAAGGTGTCTAAACACCTTACACCACGTGGGTTTGTTTATTGATATGTATAATAACATTTTCTAACAATTAGGATCAGTTTAAATAGTCTTAAACTGAAACGTTCCACATAACCTCCCTAGGGTATTTCACATAACTCCCTAGGGTATTTGTACATAACCTTTCCATATGGCATCTGATCAATCTATTAGCACATCATTTTCATATTTTGCTTTGAATATTAATATATCGCAATACATGTACCACAGTTTTGTACTGGGTAAAATTGATTACCTCTTGGTTCTTTACACGTTACATAACAATCTTAAAATTTTTGTCAAAACGACAATCAACCGTGTGACTACATGGACTGATGTCCATGTTGACAAATGTAGAGTTTTAATCTTTCATGTGATTCAACCGTACTTTTAAGGCTTAAGACGTTACACCCACTCAAGTGAAGAGCAGATGAAAGCCGTCAGTGAAGTTCTTGACGGCACCAATCCAAACTCCACGGCTGGAGCAACAACCAACGTCAGCCCCGAGAAAACTGAAGGCATCGACTCGGATAATGAAGAAGCGCGTCGCCAAGTTGTCATTAAACATTGTGTTTTGAATCTAAAAGTGTAATAAAATGTTACAGAAAATGGACATGACTATCAATGTCCGTCTGAATAAAATTTTGGACTTGTTTTTGTTGTTTTTGTGGAAGTAATTACATGGACTGATGTACAAAGTCATCGACGTTTCTTCAGAATAATCAGATGAGGTTGTTTGTGACAATGGGTAGTTATTTGATGTCGGTTATTTAAAATATGAACAATAAAAAAAACATTCTCACAGAGGGAATTTTCAAATAATGACGAGGCGAAGCCGAGAGATCTTAGCCGATGTATAATTCTCGAGGGAAGATACAAAGTCCAAGGCGAAGCCGAGGACGTAAGGTATCTGACCAAGAATAACTTCTAAAATGAATATCCACCTCTAATAACTACTTCATGTCATAGACAACTCCCTTGGAACTTAAAAATACCCGGGGTTAATGTTGGTTATTAGGGAAAATGACTCATCAGAACAATAGAAATAACCATCCCTATTGGTGGAAGTTTAAATAATTGTTTTACTTGTGTTGAAAGGTTCGTACTCGATGACAGATGAAACCGAGTCAGGAGGTGAAGTAGATAACATCAAATCAAATATTCTTCGTAGGTGTGAAAATAATATACCGAAATTATCTAAAAACATATTTTGCTGACACAATTCATGTTAAAATATGAATATTAGCAACATGTTTTAGTATTCCGCGTCAGATCTTAAGTTGGGACGCCCCAACTTGGGATTCCATCTTAAGACGGGGCGGATCCGCAGTTGGGATGATACAAATATGCATCCTCATAAAGTGCTCGCTTTATCTTGATGATTATTCAATTGTCTTCTGTGTTTCGATGTTATTTGACCCAACGTGTCTACAAATCTCTCTTGAAAGGGATATGTTATCATTCCCATTGTTTGTGTGTTAAGAATGACCATTTGGACATCGGGGAGAATTACTCACCAGAGATGGATCTTACATCACAGAAAATTACAGGACCCAATTAAAGTCAAGCCAATGACCGTTTTCACATGTACATGTGTTTATATTCAAATAAGAACGTTTTCGCTTTAATTCAAGGGAGAATGATACAAAATCGTTTTATGTTTAAAATTGCATAATTATAACCTCAACAATTACAAATACAAAATTTGTATTAAGCCAGCAAAGAGAAGGATTCGAACAAACAATGTTTCTTGACGCATCTATGATATTCCTTCTGGATCATGTTTTAGGACAAGCGATCAAGTTGGACTGCACTCTTCAAGTTGGATTGCACTGTTCGTGTTTCAACAAATGTTTTTGAGTCACTCCTGAAAGGCTTTATGAGCGTACTCCTGAAGGTCACTAACTCTTCAACACATCATTTACTGAATATGGTAACATATCAAGTGAAACCTACATGTATGTAAATACTTTTTATTATAAAACAACTTGTTCCATCAATTTTTATACCCTCGCCACGAAGGTATGGTGGTAAGTGCGTCTGTTTGACCGTCCCTTACACTTTTGTTCCTCTCAGACTTCAAATGTTAGAATGTACATAACAAAACTTGACACATGTCTGAATTCTGATATATTATTTGTGATGTCTGTGGAAACTTAAACCAAGACGGAATCAATAAGAAAGTCATTTATCTATCAAACGATATAAAGGGTTTACCTTTACGAAACGCAAGGGTAAAACCTTTGCATAATGTAGAAACTGCCAGTTTACAGTTTTCACATGTGACTGTACTTACTGATTAAAGTTAAACAAATATTTAAACACATGAGAAATACAAAAAGGAAAGAAATTCCAACCGAATTTATATCAAGGACTATACATTAGAAGAATTTATTTGGAGGGCATCCATATGAAAGAGATGAATTTAAGGAGTTATCTTAATACTTCATTATTGAAAGTATTGTTCATATCTGCTTTAAAACTGCTTTTATATATAGGTGATAACAAGTAGTGGTCAAGAAAATCTTCAATTAATACCGCGTAATAGTCCTGCGTTCATATGTTGTACCATATAACAGTGACATCATGGTAACAGACATGTACATCCTGAAAATAATATTTACATATTTATCACAGCTGAGGTCAAACTGCATCATACCCAAACATCGAAATGAAATAAATCATTTCACTCGTACTATACATAACTTTGAATAACTGAAGAGAAAGGAAGTTTTCAGCATAGCTTAGATATGATACCGGAAAAGACTGTTCTTTCAGACTATGTACTTTGGCCCGTGCATTTTTGCTTAAATGGGTAAACCTCGATAAGATGTTATACAGCCTATTTAAATAGGTTTCTATTCTCGGTAATTGACCAAATTAGTTCATGTGAAAAACTGAGATAACAGGCAGAACAAACATAAACGTACATAATAATACATTGCTTTCACAAACACAAAGCCATTTATGTTGTTTCTTCTTCTGGTCTACAGTTACTAGGATGTTATAAGTAACTCCGCTCACGGAATTTTGTTATAGATACATGGTTCGATAATCCAACTGTACTTTATTTACTTATTTTAGGTAGATACTTTGTGATGTTTTTTATTCCAATGAGATCGAGTTTTTGCACCAAAATAGCTGATACTCAATTAACTGTTTCTCAGGGATGTCCTTTCTCGTTTTATTCGATTGGATTAGCACTATATTTAGATGTCTCTCCGAAGAAGATCGAGTAACTACCATTGGCCGACCTTAATGGGACGTTGACCTCCCCTCCTGGTTTTACTTGGGAGAGTTCTTTTTATTCCTCGGAATTAAAGGAGCAGTGCGGCGGGTAAAGTTAAAAAGACAGTTAAAAAGTAAACTCAGGTAACAAGTTGTCAAACTTGAAGTTTTTCTGTTTTTGGTGAAAATTTCAGAACAATGAGTTTTAACCACTGAAAGGCACATAAACCCCATTTATAACATATATATACGTTAGGTGTTTCGGCAATTTAGGTTTGAGTAATGATCAGTTAATGCTTTTGGACAGACCCACGGACAGAGGAACACTCAGGCTGCAATATATCCCAGACTACTACGCAGCATGGGTATATAGAACTATATAGATACATAAAAGAGATAACATTGATAAATGTATTGATGTATCTTTAATAATCTGATATAACATAATCACATAGTTGTATAAATTAAAAAAAATCATCTGATAAAGTAGGGAGATGAATCTGTTTTAAATCCCTACACACAAAAAAACAAATGTTGATCCTCACTTCAAAATAACTTCATCATGGGAATAAATAAATCTTACTACTAAGAACTTGTGACATAAAGAAACATTTTCTATAAAATCATTTGAAAATATTCAAAATAAATCTGAGATTTGCCCCAATATGTTGCTGACAGTGAATTTTAGGTATGTATGAAGAGGAGAAAATAAGTTTTAAATTGCCCAGTGCAGTTTTAATTTATCAAACAATCATTCCATTGATATCTTTGGTAAAAAAAGAACAAACAAAATGTTTTCTAGGAATCAACAGATGAACTTAAGCAATTATTTTCAAATTCAACACCCTTTCAAATTACCTACCTTGGGTGTAAAGCCAGACTATTGATCTATGCTATGCACTCTGCAGATACCCAAAATAAAATATAGAGCAATTTCCTTCAGCTTTTTATTATATATCACATGGCCATAATTTTAAAGATTTTAATTGAAACAATCATACTGTACTGTTTTCAAACAGATATGTTCAGTCTTTATTGGGTTGATACTTGTGTTGGCTCAAGTTGAAAAATTCTTCACAGATGGTTCATCAAGCACCTAACTGCATGTAGGATAGTAGGTTGTCAAAAGTCAAACACTGACCACAAACTGACAACCCTGGATTTGATTCAACTCTGATGGCTTCCTGAAAAGAAAGTTTTGAATAATTATATTGACCGCTTAACATGAATAAGTATCAGTTAAACAAATAAATAGAATAAAGATTAAAACAGAAATTTTGAATCATCTTTTAGAAAGGTGACAAGTGGTCGAATAAAATTTAATAATAATCAAAGAAAATCAAATTATCAAAATTTATAGCAAGATATACCTCATCAGACCTAAAAATTCCAGAGGGCTTTTGACATGATACTCTACCTGGCTTTTTTTACTTTGTTTACCAATAACTCTAAGAATCTTATAGTTTCTGTACAAACACACTGACTAGTGAGGATTATAATTGATGGATTTGGTCACAGTGGCCACACTATGAAAATCTTCTTTTTTTTAAATTTCTACAGAATTAAATATCTTAAAAGCTTAGCTCTTGTATACAGTCTCTTTTAATAGATTAAGTGACCTTGTAGTCCCTAATAAAGATCACCATGCAAGGCCATGACAAATAATGATTTATAGATTTGGTCATCCTGTGACCCCTGCCTAAGAAAGCTAAAATTAGTATATATAACCACACAGAAAAGTGGGATTATAATACTACCGACCCAGTCCAACTATGATAACAAATTTTGATTTTGATTGAAAATTTACAGATTTTTTTAAAATCACTATGTAAACAGTTATTTTTTTCACATAAAATGTGCAGTATCCTCATTTCTTTTGATCATTGAAAGATAGTCCAATCAATGACAGAAAAACTAATGATGAAAATAATATCTGTATGAAAATACTTGTGACTTCAACAAATATTTCTTGATTTATATTTGAAAACATTTTGACATTGAAAATGTATTAATACTACTAATTATCGTCTTCCACTACAAATAATAGGACACAAAAAGTAAAAATTGTTTACAAACTGTATAGAATCTACATAACCTCACATTATTATTTTAATTCATAAATTAAAACCAAAAAAATAATGTATGCAATGAATAATATTTTTAAAATATCTATATAATTTCATAATAAGATCATTAACTTCTGAAGCTGAAAATTCCTTGAGACCAACATCGTAAAGTCAAATTAGTGATTTATTGAGGCCCAAGATCAGTCGAAAATAGGAAACATCACGATAGAGTGAGGCTTCCCAGCAGGCACATAGACGTCTAGCCTAGACGTCTAAATATAGTCTAATCTGTGGGACTAGAAAGACGTCTAAGCCTAGATGTCTATTAGACGTCTAAAAGACGTCTTTTAGACGTAATATAGACGTTTATTAGACGTCTTTTAGACGTCATTAGAAGTTTGTTAGACATATATTAAACCTCTATTAGAAGTGTAAATACCTCCCAAAATATTTAACAGAAGTCTGAAAAAAGTTTAACACATGTCCTTTAGTGGTTGTGTAATACCCCAGTATAATAATGCTATGCAGTGGGAACTTCATCAGGATTCAGAGCTTCAAACAAAAACCTGTTTTTGTAAGGTACAATTGCATATTTTAGATGAAAATGGATACATTTAAGCCCAATTATTTCACTATTTAAAACAATATAATGACTTATGATGGATACCATTTTAGAATTTGATATGGTGACTTAATTTCATGTTTAGGTTTAAATTTTCTTATGAATAGATTCAAAATTTTCAGACTAAGTGATGAGCAATTGTGCCTTGAAAATAAACAAGAAAAAAGCTCAAATAAGATGAAATATTTATTAAATATCAAAATCTATTTAATGCAATCAACATATATATATTGTAATGATAATACAAAAATATTTGCTTTTATATGTTTTGAAAAATTAACTTTACTTGAAATAAGATTTGTCAAATCTTCATATCATTGTCCAAAGCTGAGGAGTAATTCTTAAAGTATGAATGTCCTGATTCAAGGCCATTTTCTTCCTACACCCTCAAAGAGCATCTTAAAAGAATTCCGCCGTTCTTGAGAATTGTATCCTTGATTGCGTCCTTGTAACAGATTTGAAAGTATCTGAAAATAAATTGAAACCTTAATTGTTATCTCAACTCATGATCGTGGTCAACATTTGTACCTATATATTCAGATTCAAATCAAAGTATATGTTAACACTGTTAAATATTTGGTAAGCTACCTGTCCTGAAAAATTCAATATAAATTTATACACAGACACCAAATGAAACCATATTACTAACTAGAAACTAATAATAGTTGAATCTACGTAATAAGTCAACTATTATAAAAAAAAGTTTATTTTGCAGTGAATTAAAATGACAGTTATCTGAAAATGAAAATGTTCCACACTGAATCAGGTTCTCTGCATTTAATAAGGGTGTATTCATAATTAATATTCTACTATGAAAGTTCGGGTAACAAATACCAAGGGAAATAATTTGGTCATGAATTATTTGTTTTCAGTCAAAAAATAGAGAAAGCTATATTTTTTCAAATATATGCACTAACAAATCACTACACCCATGTTTTGAAGTAGCATCACAAAATTACGAGCTGAAAGTTATTAATGGAAGAGGCTGTACCACCAGATGCACGACCATTGTAAACAAAGGAAAGATACCGACAAATGAGAATCTTGGATATTACTGACAAGGTAAAACTAATTAGCGTAGCCAACATACAGAAAACAGTCTTACCTAAACTGTAGACGAAAAAATCCGTAAGGAACACCACTTCAGATGCGTTGATTTCGAGAAATCCCATCTCTTTTGAGAACAAAGGAATGAAAATGGCGCCTAAATAAAGCGCATGTAAGGGTCGCAACTCTGCATGGAAACATATTCATGTGCACTGCATTGACTACAATTTCGATCAGGATTGAAGTTCGAATCTCTTCACCCAGACCATTTCATAATTTTTTTTCTTATAAATTTGTACTTTTGATAAATCTATAGGGTGTAATTTGAATTACATTTGAGTGTTATATATAATTTGATGCAAATTATTTTCTTTACTTACAAAATATATTCTAATATTCATTTTAAGTGACAGAAATCTTTCAATGTTTAATTCCTAATTTTGGAAAGGTTTGTTTATATTCAATAAGCAAAGGAAACATCTTTCAAACTGAAATATTAAAGCATTATCATAAAATTGTATGAAAGTGCAGGTCTACCTTAAGACATCTTTTAGACGTCTATTCAACGTCTAGGCTTAGACGTCTATATGAAGACGTCTTTTAGACGTCTAAGCCAATTTAGACCTAATTGAGACGTCTAAAAGACGTCTTGTGCCTGCTGGGTTGTCTATTTTATCAATTTTGAACAAATCAAATCCTGAGCATATCCAACCAAGCTTGACTTGAAACAATGAAATGTTAAAACATTATTTTTGTTAATCATGCTTTGGGTTTGAAAGAACCGTGAAAACTTCTCACTCACCCCTCGGATCGACTGTCATAAAGGAAGCGGCCTGGTTGTCCGCTGTTTTGTTTGTAGGGACCGTGCTCTCCATCTCAAGTGAACTAGATTTCTAGTGTGTTACAGGTGAATATACTTCTGTCACCATTGACGATCTCTGTTTCTTAAACTTTCAGATGTATATTTTGTGAAATATATCCATTGCCGCTCAATTGTAAGACGTTTATTTACTGAAAGTCGTGTACACGCGAGTCACGCATTTCCGGTTTAGCCGCCATATTTATGGAAACGTTTCCATAATTAAGACGACGATTTTTGGAGGTGATTTTCTTGAAAATTAATGAAAGGTTTTGTTTCTAATTTGGTGTAATTGGCCAAAACTCCTAAATGAATAAACCCATGATTTTCATTTGGACAACAAACGCCTTGTTAAAAAGCTCAAAATATGCTGGACTGCTCCTTTAAGCACATGTGCTTGATTAATACCTTCTGTTTAGTGGAAAGAAGGACTCACATTGACTGATAGGTATAGATCTTTCGAGTTGATTCTAAATCACCGATTATATGGGGTGATAAACGTCATTTAAGGAACCTGTAAATTATAGTTCATCAAGATGTTTTTTACATGTTCGTTTATTGTTATGGCATACCACGTCTAGTAGTCACAATGCAGGAAAAAAAATTAAAAAAACAATTCGCAACAAAACACAGAATAATCTGATTACTGCTGACAGGTTGCAAGAAAAAATCCTGCATTGATGAGTTACTTAAGTATTGACTTTGACGCAACTTTGTAATAAAAAAGGGAAACCAAACAAGGACAAGCTGCAGTTGCGTTAACTTAATCGTTGTCTGGAGACATGTTAATTGTCATATTCCTACTACAGACATGATATATTGTTTTTTCATTACAAAAGGAAATACATTCTATGATAACTTATTGTTTTTCTAAGAATTTATGTACGAACAGTGGGTTAAGATACCAAGAACTAACTAAAACCAAACATGAGTGACTGATACGACACAAAGTCTGTAATGATGATAAATGTAGCTTTTATCTTTGGGAAATTGTCTACAAATAGAGAGAACGCCAGTCTTACAAAAAGAGATTTTACTGGAAAGAGAGATTGACGAGATTACAAGTTAACAATTGTGTTATAAAGTTGCATGAAAATAAAACTGTCATAAAATCGCCACACTTCATTAAAAATGGACGAGCAAGAGGTTGATAAGCCAATAAATGAACTGTTGGTATATAAAGTCAAACCATGGGCAAATTGTGAATATTTGAAGTCACTTTAAAGACGCTAAAAAATGCAATAGAAAACATTGAATATTATACTGGCAAATTCAAACTCATCTACTCTATATGATTTAGTGACTTTTCATATTGAACAAATAACGAAATGTTGAAATTTTCTGTTGAAGAAAATATTCTTTATCATGTTTTCTTTAACAAATAACTGTTGATTTTAATCATTCACAGAAATAAATATAATATTTATCAATTATTATTTGTAAAATCTCCCAATTATGATGTGTTGTCTGTGACATTGATCAATTGTTAATGCCGTTACTGTAGCTGAACCTCATTAGGTGGAGCAGGCTAGGTTTTTTATATTTTCAAGTGATTGAGATATAACCTATAAAAGTATTACACACAGAAAAGCATCATGTTAAGTTCATGAATTTCATTCAAATTGAACAAATTTCTAATAAGAACAAGTCATACAACACACAACCCATGGTATAACATTGGGCAATACATTTGCATAAAGACGAAAATGTAGCATATATTTCAACAAGCTTTAATACATATCTGGTGACTCTGCGTTCTTTGTACAATGTGTTTCATGAGCATCTACTTTTGTAAACACAATTCGTCAACTCCGGCACTTCTTAACACTGATACAAGACAGAAAATAAGAACTCCAGTTTCGAGCAATTACATCTGACCAGTTTGTCCCATTTTCAGAAATCAATAATAGTGTCAAATTGTTTGGAACAATTCAGTCTTATTTGTGTGTAAAGTAAGTGGTCACCAAAAGTAACGAGAGATTAGATGAGCTGAGATTAATTAAAGCTGGTAACAAGATCAATTTAGGGCAGATGTAAGAGCGTATTTATAGATGTCTGTTATTGTACAAACTACCTGAGAGTGTACACTGTTCGTTTCTTTTGAGATTTAAGAATTCATGATAAAGATTGTATGAAAAATAGGATCCTTATGTAACCCTGAAACATAATGGTAAAGCACTGAAATGTGATTATACAGGTCAAGTGATATCACCACACTAACTAGCTGATTATCAGCCCTTGTGTAGGTATGATATCGCTGGTGATTTGATGTTTGGACCTCTCTCGTTGATAAGCTATTAAAAGTTAAGACTAAAGATTAAGATTTAAGAAGAAAAGCGTCGATGCATCTAAGTGCAAAATTTTTCTGTAAATTGGCCCATTCTAGATTTTCCACATTAAAAACGAAAGATAATGTAACATAACTCCATAATTTTGACATAAAATATTGATGATACGATTCTTAACACAGCAAAGGGAATATATAAGGATTCGAATAAACAAAAGACAAGATTGAGCTTTTTAGCTTCTGAGGATAGGCAAACTATCGTACCTATAAACTTTATTTATCATCCAAAACTGTGTTCCACAGGATATATTGCTTGTGGAAGATCAAGCGATATCTCCTAGGAGATATTGTTTTGACAGTAGATTGTGAACAATGCCCTGTTACAGTCAAGTTCATGACATCACAATTGTTTTTCATCATCAAGTAATGACATCACAATGCTATGACGTCATAAACATGACGACGTCATAATGCTGTGACATCACCGCACTGAGAGTTTTAGAGTAGTTCAGTGTTCAGAAATATAAATATTTCACGGAATCAAAACGAAAAATGATTTTGAATGTTGAATAGAATTTCACCCTAGTGTCATCTGATATCAAATATATCAACACTCGTTGATAAAAGTAAAAATATCATCGGCGAGCCTCGTACATTTGTAACTTTTATCAACTCGTGTTGATATATTTGATATCAAAAGACACTTGGGTGAGATTCTCTATATATCTTACAAGGTAGTCTATGATATCTATACCCCTTCTATAAAAAAACTATATCGTATAATGAATGGAAATTGTTTATTCTGTTAGATTAAAAATATCATTTTATTGAAATGAACCTACAACTTTGACTCGATAATATATATATTATTCTTTAAAAATAACAAACTGAAGATTGGTCTTCATATAAGTTCATTACCAACTGGTTTCATAACATAGTGATCATCAGGGAAACTTATAAATTGTGTTGCTAATGGTTTAGTATACATATTACGTGTTATTTTGTTACATGCTTGGATTTGTTATATTTGACTTAAATAACCTCTCAATTGATATATTCATTTCATATTTCGTAGTAATTCAACATTAAAAGTTGGGGAAAATGCATCAGCCTACAGTAATATGAAGCATCAACAATGGACAGTTTTAACAATTTTACCAACTACATGGTATTTATGGTAACAAATGTAATGATAATTAATATATGTTAACTACAAACAAACGAATGAATACATTGATAAATGTAACTTTAATAATTCGGAGCCTTGAGTTTAACAGCACGCGAAAAGTCAAGACAACCGTAAGACAGACAAATCAATTTGCTCTACATTTAATAGATTTCAGATCTGTATTCTGTCTTCTCTGTTATAAGTCAGTTGAACAATATACTTGATACAAGTTTCACATGGACGGTCTTATCTCATGTTCTCAGACAGTCTGGGTCAGTGTCATGGTATGATTTATTGGATAATTATGGAATTGCTGTATTTGAGCACGAAGATAATTCTCCATCACGTATTCATCCTCTAAATGGGTGAATGAGACTCTTTCAGTCTCCTAAACTGTATGAATGTGGTTCTTGGTATACCATTGAGAACCCAATTGGGCTACTTCACTTCTCGCCTTCAGGGGGGTTATCAAGGTCTTACTCATTTGTCCTGGAAGTGTAAAGAGTTCTAGATATAGATCGTGAAATATTTGAGTCCTGAGTAGGATTATAGTTTCGAGATGTCAATGAAGCTGTTTTGGAGAATAAGATTTACCTTACAAAAGTGACATAAAAAAATAATAAACCAACCCACTGAGAATAAAAACAGATTATAAATCCTATGAAGAAATAGTTTGTACATTATTCTTATATAGTATTAAGAAAAGTAATATTAATAATTGCTAACTAAGTATAAGAGATTTTGTAATGACATAATAAACTTACCTTTTCAACACCTGGTAGATAATTGAAAAAGGCATTCAAAGATAAAACATGTTACTTTTTAAAAACATTTTCTATATCAGGGGAAGTTAGAAAATGCTCTAGCTTCAATCTAAACAGTATCTTAACAATAACAACATACTGCTTCATCTAATGGTAAGTAAGTTATACTGCAGGCCTGTATAAAGGAATATTCAACTCTAAACATTAACAAAGCTTTCCGATAATAAATCATAAACTGTAATTTTGATGTGTTCAAATAGATAAGAATAGATTTCAAGAAAGATAACACCTCTATAAATTTTACACTTTCAAAAGAACTGCTTAAATGTGAAAACCTGACATAACGCCAAATTTGTTCTATTATAGTCTAACTTTGATTGCCTACAATGTGATGACCTATAACATTAAATTCAAACTATGACTGGATAACAGCAAAATGGCTAATAATCAATACACAAGGCAATTCTAATGCATCATTTATTTTAGATATGTATGTTATATAGAATATATAGATTAACCATGAAAATTGGAGAGTATGTTGGAGTCATAAGGGAACTCGTAAAATGACTTTTGAAAGTCATTGTGTTTCATTTGCATTAGTGAACGAATCAACCTATACTCCAACAAAAGGTAATTATGTGGTATGGGACCAACACATGACCTTTATGTACCCGGCATTAAAAATGATGAGCAAAAAATATTAAATTGTTATATGGAATCAGAATCATCTAAAACATGCGAAATCTAAAAGCACTGAACACAAAACATTTCCTTCAAAATATCTTAAGAATGCAAGTGTTTAATTTTGATGTTACATTGTCTTTGACACTGTCTCGGTTTTATTTATGTCTTTCATTCTCAATTACACAGTTTCAGGACAAATCGGTAAAACAGTTATGACACCTGGGAGGTATATACGGGGAGTTTGTTAAGTACGAAGAATTTGTCTTATACGGTTTGTTAAGCTTCCTTCAGGCAAAAGATATTTATTACCCCGTTATAAAACCAATAGAGGTCAACATACATTCATTCCTTTCAGCGTTCGTTTGTTGAATGATCTTTAAATTTATATAATGTGTTTGTTTATGTATCACAAGTATGTTCCTGTATGTTCAAACTCTTATAATGATACAACATGACTTGGTTTGCATTTCTCCATGGAAAGCAAATTTGTAACTGATAGAATGTTGAGTTGAAGATAGGTTGTCTGCTGATTGTATTAAGTTAGTTACCTGTGTATATCTGTTTATTTAGAGTTTGTTTCACTCTAATCCAGTTGTAATAACGAGAGAGTAAAATTTTGTTGTAGCGCAAAAGGTAAATATTGTTAGTAAACAGTCTTACTCACATTAGTTTCTATAGCAATAAATTTTGTGGTGCGAAATGAATACTTCTTTACAGAATGTTTGACCTAAAGAATGAGTGCTCAAAGTTTGTCACAGAAGTTTTGGAAGGGACAGTGCTTGTTTCCTAACAGTTAAGTAATCTGTGAGTTACCAGGAAATGTCAAAAATGACATTTCTGGTACTTGGTTTAACAATTACTGACAAAACATGTAAACATGCGCTGTCTTACTTTCAGCAGCTAAACATTTCAAATGATAAACAGGGAATTCTATAATAACAATAATAACAGTCGATTGATCTTGCGCTATTTCCATCCATAAGCGTGCTAAAAGCGCATTAATCATTTCTAAGGCTCGGTACACAGCACGGTACAAGGCCCAGGTCACATAAGTGAGGTGCATCCACCTGGTTCGAATCTGGGGAAATTCGATAAGAAGTCGGCATGTTAACCATGACGCCACTGTGCTCCAAGGACGATGATATGCTTGAGGATTTTCAAATCAACAAAGAAACATACATATTTGGTAGTTCATTCCTACCTCTTTCTTCGTTTGAAAATCTTTCACGATGTGTGACGATAGTGATTCCGTCCATTCTTTGTTTGATTCGAAATCTGACCTGATGTGACTGATTATACCGGCGTGCATAGCCCTAATGGTAACTGAAACAACCAAAAGCTCCAAGAAAAATATACATTTATACATACATGATTGTATCAATGTCAATGCTTCGGCTCTTGTAGAATTTGAATAGAGTTTGGGGGACGGGGATTATTTTGAACCTTTAAATGTTCTTAAAGGGTTATATCCCCTGCAATTAGGTTCTGTTAGGACAATTTGATGTGACTGAATTGTATCAGTTTATGCAATAACGGAAATTAGTGTAAAACATTGTTGTCTCAGTATTTTGTAGATGTAGAACAGTCCCCTGAAGAAAAAATACACCTGATAAGTGCTACCATTTGGTTATATTATCGTCTGTGTGTCA
Organism: Phorcus lineatus; assembly: GCA_921293015.1. Taxonomy (NCBI): domain Eukaryota; kingdom Metazoa; phylum Mollusca; class Gastropoda; order Trochida; family Trochidae; genus Phorcus; species Phorcus lineatus. Next base: position 53,169,525 of record OV121086.1, on the reverse strand, counting down.
TTTCTTGCCAATTTCTTAGACTATTGTTTGCTGTTGCCTTTGCTGTTGATAAGATATTTTAAACCACACTGTTCCAAAATTGGTCGATGCTACCTGAGTTAAATACTCATATAGTAACAGCTTGACATGACAAGTCACAGTCCATTATAGAAACACTTAAATTCTTACCTGCAAAGTTCCTATGTATATAACATGAAATCTGATCTTTTCGTTCAAAACATATCATCTGTGAGGTAAAATTCATCATGTGGACATACAAAAGACATTGCAAACAACATCAAACGTCTTTCCGCACTTCTATACACAGAATTAAAAATTGACAAAGAGTTTGGTTGTTTTTTTCAATTTGAATTACAGGTTTTGCCGACTTGAAATATTAAACCCTTCTAATTATCTCACTTCAAGATTCATTGAGTCTCCAATCAAGTTCAAATGAGCTATATTATCGCTTACAACACAGTAAAAAAGTGCACAGTTATTAAGGTTTTGAGGTACACATGGGGAGGTATGTTAAGCAAAATATATACACATTTCATGCCAAGTGAATTGATTTGCACTGCAATATGTAAAGACATTTGGTCACAGTAATTCAAAGTGTATTGACATTTTTTATATTTCAAGGAACTAAATGCAACATTTCAACTTGATCCTTAAAAAGCGGTTAATATTGGTGTACTATTGATGTTACATCCTTGATAGACACATTTTGTTACAGTGATTCAGAGTTAGTTTCGTCTTTTGTAACTATCCAACATTTACCAGCAAATTTCATCTAAGATGTGGGGTGAACCTTGACTATTGTTAATACATGAACCATATGTACCCGTCTGGATTACATCTCTTACAGGGTTTGCAAGCAGAGGTTTTCATAGCAAACCGTAAACATTGATAACTATTTAAATATGATGCAAATTTATTTGAACTAAATGCTCAATGCCATGCGTATTGAAATACAACTTGGAGAAAGTCAGTACATCATCTTATGAAAGAGGTAGAAATTCATAAACTTTGATAAAGAAATTTTGAAAACACAATTTGCATCTCATGTAATTGCTGATATGATATATGATCTCACCACCGACTAACACGATTATTAACACAATAAATGTATGTTAATTGTTATTGTGTTTTTGAAAAATTTTCATAGGTTTATAAACATTGATGACCTTTCTCTGTTATTAAGTTAACAACAAACCTATCAAACACATTAAACTTTGCTCACATATCAAAGTTCTGTGCTGAAGCAAGGCGTGTGTCTTAAAAAATAGTTAGTAAATAATGTTAAAGGTATCGGCAGGCACACAACACGCTAATCGCCTATATAAAGTTACCTCTGTGGACATAAACCAATTGATACAGATTTTAGTGATGTTGAAATGTGACCTAACATTTTATACGAGATGACACTCTATATCATTGCTGTGTCTTCATTTATCACCTTGAACTTTAGCTACTAGTTTATTAGGGGGAAAAGGCTTCAATTATCGGTCATATATATCATGTTTATCACACTGAATTTATTGCATATGGTATCCTACTTCCATGTTTTTGAATTAAAAACTTTAAATATCAAATCTTCAAAAGTGCCATAAAGGTTTTAATACATAAATATCATATCCAATCAGCTAGTGCATGTCCTAAATGATATCCGCAGTCATTATATACTGTCATATAGCTTTTTAGAAACACCATAAGGTTCATTTTGTCGATGACTTTGTGTAGACAATTTTATAAGTCATTATTTCAAAACAGTAACAAGTAACACTGTTGAAGTTGCTCTCATCCATTAAACAATGTTTCAAATTATATCAAGCTTTCACTCTTGACGAAAACTTTAATATACTGAAAGAACACTCAAGGAGAGTGCTCGAAACACATTTTATTCCTGTATAAGATATTAATTAAATAGGACTGTAACTAGTTTGTTAATTACTGAAAGATTACTGAATAGTTGTTAATTTCCCTAAAATTGTTAGTTTATCAGTATAAATGTCATGGAGAAATTCACTTTTTCAGGCAGTTTGATTACCTGCAGGTTCTCATGCTTCAGATCGCAGTATTAAATGTCTTACTCCTAGTGATTCTTTCATTGATTCGTTGTATCTCTTAAGACATCTTTCAGTCAGGTTCAATTTCAAATGTGAGCCTTACTTGCCTTAGTGCGGAAGGTTCAAGCTGCCAGAAGAGGTAATCAGGTATTTAATGAGTCCATATTCACTTACACATAAACCTTTCACTTTATCATGTTTATTATTATTTTTTCAAATATGATGACTTACCATGTAATTTTATGTCGAAGTATTATTGGGGTCGCACAGATCTGTATTCACACATGAATTCCTTGAAAAGCATTGAGCAAACATTGACTAAACGAAAGTGGACTTGTTACATAGGATGTGCTCATTATACATGAGGACAGTACAAAACTATTCAAGTAGACAACTACAAGTACAATTATTTTCATTTAGCAAAGTTTCATATTACTTTTTAAATTGTTTTGTCATTTTCGTAAATTGTATTTCCTAAAGATGTTTTTGTGTGAGTAGTAAGATATAATCATATACTATGTGTTCATGATTGTCAATTCCCAGACATCTTTAGGTTCAAACTGACATATCCTCTAAATTGAACGTATTCTCAGCTTGGATTTCTTATTTTCGTTCTTTAGTTTTGGAAAAATCTTGCTTCGCAAACAAACATAAATAAATTGCCTCAGAAGAGGCTATCAATATAACCAATACGAAAACATAGGACGAATTGGTTAGCTGTAATTTCTTGAAATGGAGTATTTTTATTGCCAGTCAGAGTTATTATTCAGTGCAATAATGGATGGTTTGCAGATGTCCAGATGTATCAGAAGTGCAATAGATAACACTAAAATCACCTGATAAGAATTGAGGTTTCTCTTCTTATTTTGAAATCTATATATCTCGTACACCACATGTGCAGTTCCTTGTTTGACGCAAGGTTACGAGGCAATCGTCTAAACTGAATATGGTTTTACAACCATGATCATTTTTCAAGAAGTTAGCAAAACCTTATTTATGAGTGAATCCAATTCAAAATTTAAATCAAAACAAAGCTGAAAACTGGACGCGATACATCTTATATTCAGACAGGTCTTTTGATGCATCGACGGTTTTGACCTTTGGATTCCATTATAAGTCGCTACATTTTTAGGAATCAAAAGGTATAACAAATAGCAAATGTCTAAATATACATACTTACTTAGTGTTACTCATTTCATTTTGTATTATTAATTTGTATAAGCCTGACATCGTTATCTTTCTCATTGTAATCTTTTTGTTTCCTATCAGAATGACTGAATGGTAAAAATTATAGACAATAGTTTGTTTTAGTTTTTTTGGTTTGGAAGTAACATTTCGTCTTCTCATTGATGTTAAAGCTTACAGGGAGGCCAGCAGTAGTAAACATGGTGAGGATCTAACTTGAGGTTGATACATTCCCCTGGTTCCCGTAATGGCAATAAATTTTACAGAGGACTAGGAAGATAACTTTCAAAACGACCTCGGTATTGGAATTTGTATCTAATGCATTTTTTCATAAAGCATGCAAATTGATAAGGTTTTCCTTAATAGGCAATTCAAAGAAACTGAGCCAATATTAACATCAATATCCCTTGATTTCCCCCCTTTTTATGCTTTGCCACGAGAACTCAAATTGTTAAATAATCAGATGTCTTATACTTTTAAATTTTGATAGAAAGCGTGAGAATACTTAAAGGTTTCACAATTTCTTGGTAAAGGTATGAATCATGTCATTAGACTAAACCAAAACATGTTTAACATTTCATGCAACTCTTACATTTCCATAATGCTAGCATGGAAACTTGTGTACACCAAATCAAATTACGTATACGTAATACGTATTATTACACAAAAAACGTCCATACAATATTCAATAAAACATTTACAAAAAGTTGTTGTGTAATGTTCCAAAATAGCATGTTTATCATAAAAAAAAAATCTTCAATTCATAAAAAATACTTAACAGTGTGTAAAGATAATTTCCATTTGTCAATTATTTAATTTGCAAAACTATATTACCATCCAGAAAATATAAATAATCGTTTGATTATGACATATATCCTTCAAATCCAAGTCTTATTGAATTGCATGTTTTTTTGTAATGCAGTTCCAAGAAAAAGATAATCACGAAGGCCTCCACCAGAAGCATTTTGAAACATTCACAATTCCTTTTTGTGATTTTAAGTTAGGTATGTTTTTTTCTCACAAAAGGATCTTGTTTCTTTCTCATTTTTGCTTACTTCTTTTTTAAGGTATTTATAAACGTTGAAACGCGAAACGTTTTATTTGAATACAAACACTCGCAAAACCTTCTATTCCATTTATTTGATTTGTTCTCTCTGTGATGTCCAATTCAACTATGGTCAGTTAAATGATCCATGACGCCGAAATGGTCACTCTGTGATGAAGGTCACTCTTAACACACGAGCAATAACATTGGATAAAACATCTATTTCATGTTATGAGTGTGTGATTGTTTATAAGTTTAACATAATATAACATTGTTGTGTTGTTTAGCGGGTCACACTTACAATTGTTTTGATAGTCTTAGCTGGCAATGTCTAGAATCAGCTATTCTAGAATGTTCTATCTATTTCTTGATTGCTTGAGTTGGACACTTCTGATTGGAGTTTATCGTGGAACTTTAAAGAACATTCTGGAAGGTATCTTACCTTTATATATAGGCTGGCATTAGAACTTTTACTCATCTTGCTTCTTACAATCAACTTTGCGATCATGTGCCGTGCCACTGATTTTGGATACCTTTACAAGCCGGATTCATCTATCTCCTATCAAGACCCACTGACTGTTTTCTACATTCATCAACTGTGTGATTCATAAGGACTGGTGAATATATTTATTTAGCTAATTAGTGTGACTCATTTGATATTGAATTATAGCTTGCTATTGTAACCTTAAACACTTTGTTTATTATTTGAATGATTAAATTGTAATTAATATACAATTGTCTTGTTATATTTTGCTGGTTTGACTGGGGACATTTTCCTATTCCAAATTCATTCGTAACATTCAAAAGAGATGTTAAGGAAACCTTTGTTATAATATTCAAAACACAAGGCAGATAATTGTATAAACATCAGGAAGTATCGATAATTTTACCAAAACTATTGTACATTTCTGGGAATACCTATAATGTTTAAAAATGCAACTTCTTGTATCATCAAAAGCACTTCTGAAACGGTTATTTCTGCTTTGATAAATATACGATCCCTTTCTGAAGTGTGCCATAATTTAAAAAATATTGTGTATGGCTTTTTTGTACGTTTCAAGAATTCTTGATGATCCTTTGCAAAATCATGACATAGTATTCATTAATATTGGTATGGGATAGAACGTACCCACACCCAAAATTGCAAAGATAGATTGTTCCTATAGGGTGACTTTTGTCAATTTCCTCATGGTGAGCACTTGTTTCACCTTGATACAACTAAAAGAAAATCTAACCTTATCTAAGATACAAGACCAACAATAATTAAATGAACTCAGTTTCCGTGCATTCAAAACTAACAAGCTTGTCCTGTGATTCCAAAATTGGTAATACTTGCAAATTATTCTAAGGCATTTGCTTCTCCTTTGTTTGTAAAGTAAGGGGCATTCAACACTAACGAAGGATAGGAATAGCTGAGATAAATCAAATCCGAGAACAAGATCAATTTAGAGCCATGTGAGAATGTATTTACAGATGTCTTTTATAGAACATGCTACCTAAAGTTTACATTTGCTTCTTGAAAGTTCCTAGTTTTGAAAATAAGTCATAATAAAATTTTATTTTTATGACGAACAACAATGGTATAATTATGAAAAGAAATGTTGATTTGAAAAAAAATCGTGTCACCATGTTTTAGTTGATGTTAGTGTTTCCGATGAACAATTCACCAATTATACCTTGTACATCACCAATTATACCGTCTCTTGCAACTTGTATACAAATGAAATTTCCAATACAACATCGAAGGCATAGCTGAACATAAGAACTTGTCATTAGCAAGCCTCATTCCTTAAGCTTTATCAGAACAGTGTTTTTTAATCTCCCGATTCCTTTAACGATTATTATCAAGGCAAGTCAAACGTTTCACAGATATTTCCATGATATAGAATTCTCACATATACAGGCAAAGAACCTACAATTGATAACAGATTTATGCACTTCTCATTTACGTAGAGAACATACGATATAAGCAAAGTATAAAAGAATAAGTATAAATAACTTTAGTAATATGTAAGACATACCATAATAATGAACAGCACATATACACTACACTTTTATTGTTTGATAAATCTCAAACGAAAGATGTATCAGTATTTTTGCATTCTGGTTATATGCTATGATGAACGAACATCCAGAGATGTTAAAAATCAATACTTCCCTGATATGACAACATTAACGTTTCAGAGAATATGCCTTAGGACTATATTAAAGACGATAAGACGTGAAACAGTTTTATTACTTTCACCATTTTATCTCATCAGGCCCATAATGGCAATTTTGACAGGACTAATATTCCCAGAACAACTGAGCAGCTTTATTGGGAGGTACCCTGCACATATAGGATTAATGGTTGTGATACAGTAAAAACATTTATCCTCCAAACCTAGCGTGATAAACATTACATTTTAAACCTTTTAACGTCTTCTTTTCTAACACAAATTGTCAAATTAATCTACAGATTTTGATTAAAGACACTTGTAATATCAAACTTAACTTTTGGGTTAGGTTTTAAACTGCTGTTAATGCTATCTAACGCTATCAGTATCGCCCCTGAAGTCTTTAATAGTGTAAATCACCCTAACACCTATTACGTTTTTCAAGAAAAACAAAATACAATGCTGACATTTTCGGAATCAAACTCCAAACCATTGACATGAATATTGTATTTGACAAGTTTGCATTAAAACAGGGTCACATTCATCGATGTATAACATAGCAGATAAAAAAAACAGGCAACGTACAAAGAAAGAATCGCGCTCTATTTTCTTATCTTATCAATTAAAATCATGAGAATGTTTGAATTAGATATTACTGATTAACAAGAAGTGCCAAGATTCTCAGACTTATATCTTAACATGAAAATATCGACACTTACCAACAAGACACATGAAACTCTGGTCACCAAGTATGACTACTTATTTCTCAAGAACTCAGAGGTTAAGATAACCTCAGGATAGAGAGAGCAATTGGCCTTTACGTAAAGGACATCAGATTTATTCTCTGTCATGGACTTCAACTAAACAAGACGCGTACCTAGTGCTTTTGAACTTCAACATGGACAGTCTCATATCTTGCCCTCAGACAGTCTGGGTCAGTGTCAAATATGGTATGATTTATTGGATAATTATGGAATTGCATTGCTCGAGCTCAAAGAGACTTCTACATCACATATTGATCTTCTGATTGGACCCATGAGAATGCTTCAACCACACAAACAGTATCAATGTGCTTGCATGGTAAGCCTTGAACATGTCATTGGGCTAATTAAATTCTCATCTTTAGAGGGGTCTTCAAGGTATGTCATTCGCATCCATCCTGGAGTTCAAAATCTTGTACTTTATCACCCTGGAACTTAGAAAATAGGATTGTAGTTTGTCAGTCGTTCGTTATGATAAATATGCTATTGTTAACATGTCGATGAACTTGTCAAAGGGGTAAATCCAATTTGTCGGAATTGTTTTTCAACAAACGTTTCCCGCATTCTATTACATCAGTCAATGTTATTGATATTTGTAACCTTTCAGATTACTGTTTTTGCTTATTCCAGATTTATCAATCAAAAAAGGACAATAATAATAAGGAATACGGATATTTATATTGCGCTACTCCACGTCACTGAGGGAACAATCTACACCAGGTACCCAATGAGTACTGCTGGGTGAACAGAGGCACAATTCGAATAAAGTCTCTTGCCTATGGAGACACCACAAGTTTTTCACTTGTGTCTCAGTGCGGGGCAGGGAATAACCCTTCAAACTCTCAGTTAACACAGCAATGATCGGGTGACCCACCCACCCATCCAGCGAGCCACGCCAGATATTGCTGAACTTCGCTGTTAGCAGTCAACTGGGCTACGCACACCACTTACCAACAATGAGTGGGTAGAGTTCGAATCATTTTTCCATTCAAAGGTGTTTATTTTAAACTATTATTTCAACATTCATATGATAATTCATCAACTCATTTTATATTTAATTAATGTGTTATTTGACACGGTTATCTCTAAATATATATGTATATGAATACAATTAAATTGCTATATAGACTTGATAACGGAATATGTTAATCATTTTCCACATAAGGAAGGCAAGACAAAACGTTTATCAAAGATTCTAGTTTATATTTTGGATCTTCATCAAAATAATTTATACATCACGTTTTACATTCGATAGGAATGACTTGTATGATCATTTGGTATGTGTTCATTTAGAAATGGAGCATCAAACCATCAGTCAAGCCAGCAAAATATTTAACAATCGAATATGATGATAATAATTTCACATGTAATAAACAAATACTTAAATGTGACAATATAAACTAATATAATTACGTGACATAATATCAAAGGTATAATAAACGTACTAAAAATATATTCACCGAATTCCTTGGTCAAACAACAGTTAATAAGATAGTCTTGTCTTGATGAATCCGGCTGGTAAATCCCAAAAGGTGGAGAACAATGTCGCAGCAGAATGATCACACAGTCGAATGAAGAAACCAATAAGCTAAAAATGCATGACTTATAATAGTTTGTCTTAATATAGATTATAAGCCTCCATATATTTCGTATTGAAGAAAGAAATCAAAGCAGTCAAGAAATACATGGAAAGGGCGGAACATTCTTGGCAGAAAGTTCTAGTTGGACTATTCAACAACGCTATTCTAGATTACGATATCTTAAACAATAAAAAAACACGTGTGTAATCCATTGAACAGTGTAACATGTTACACATTGTTTAACTTGTTAACAATCATATGCTGATAACATCATTGAGGTATAATAAGAATTCTTAAGGTCTAGATAAAGGATTTACCAAATTTACTATTTACGACAAAAAACAACCCACTTCAAATTATCGTGATTCATACACATATGAAATGATTCAAGTAAGTGTTACGTTAGATAAAAGATATTTGCACATTTGTATTCATTAAAAGATATTGTTGATTTATACATTAAGCAAACATTGTTTGACAATATTCTACCAATCAAGTAAAAAAATTATAGCGTTGTTTACAAGTAAATAATTATGAAAATATTTTTCTTCATAATTTCCCTGGAAACTTCAAAAATTCTTATGTAGGTATTACCTTAGAAAGGCACCACAGCGGGAACAAGGTAAGTGAATACAGCTAGGACAATTGTCGCAGAGGTCATAGGTGCCATATAACACAAAATGTTGCGTGGTTTGATGTGGGTTTATTTCAATCTCGTATGTCATAAATGATGCCCTCGTCTATGGGACGCAGGCAAACACTTGCAATTCAGAGATTGCCACAGCATACAATCAGTGTAACCCCAATAATGAATCCCTCCCGAGCGGACTGTGCCAGAATATGTGCAGATCGAGAAATGTAGCCACTTTTATAGATAAAAGTGCTATGAGAAAAGAGTGAAAAGCATGGCCAAGCATAGAAGCTGACCAGCTAAGAACAATAGCCGGGTCTGAGACCAGAGTGGCCTAAACACGAAACAATGAATCCTATTGCATAACATACTGAGTTAGTCTGAACAAGTGTGCATTTAGTACACTGAAGGTTGAGTTTAGGAGCCTTAAATTAAGGTTGAAGTATATTTATAATATGCTAAATACAATTGCTGAAATACACTAAAGATACTATGAAGACTAAACTTAAACTAGCATGATAAATATATTATCCTAAAATAAATAATTATGTCCTGTCACACAATATTAGTGTAGTAGTATTTTACTATATTAAGTATTTTCTCATTAAGAGCCATTGCTTGACTCACGTTTCCATGGAAAACTTTAAAACTGAAATCAAGATATTAGTTGAAGGTCTAGGAGTACATGGACGGATCATGGTTGATATGTGTATTAAACTGGATAAATATGGATTGTGTTTACTAACAACTTTACAATGATGTTAGTATCTACATTGAAACGTCAAAATATTGAAATAAACAAGTTGGAAGTCAACAGAAACTGTTTTGACCATGTACTTCAGCCGCAGTCAAGAAATGATTGGACACACATCAGAGGCTCTACAGAGTAGTGCCCTTTTCATGTTTGATTTAATAGTAATTATCCTTAAGAAAGAAGGAACTCAATACAGAGTTAGCCTACAAGAAAACCTACAAGAAAAACTGGACCTTCGAATCATTTCAATACTAACTTCAAAGAGGTATATTTGTTTGGGTGTAGAAACCATAAAAAATATGGCACCAGTGTTACCGAAATACATTAAAATTATTGTTATCAAATAATGAAAATAAATATTAAGGATATATCCATAACTTTTTCAACAGTGGTCAAAGTCTTGAAAACGTCATGGTCGCTCAAATCGACTGCTGTCCGCGTACTCCTCCGGTGAAATCTTATTAAAAAAAACTGAAAACAGGTGCACCGGTTCATCTGACAAGGTGTAAATACATTATCATCAGCGAAAGCTGTAGAGACCTTTTCTTCCTGATAATAAGTGATGAAACCGATTGGACCATTTGACACGTTGTAGTAACTAGACGGGGAAGAAGCTGATACGAAAAAGAACCAGAATTGATGATGGATATATTTGTGCTTTCGCAAGTGATATTCAATGTTGGGACACATCTAAAACTTGAATAACTTATTCAAAATGATAGGAAACCTTACAGGATGACTATAATTCTACAAATACTTTACAAGACGAGACAACAAATAATATTATTGACTGGTTCATAATATACTAGGTTGATAATTGCCAGACTTGTCTTCTCTGTAAATATAGAGTATACAGATGTAAATGTAACTTGGCTGACATCTGAGACTTGCATACAGGGTACTTGATACAAAACATGTTTGTGTTGATAGACATTATGGCATTCAAACCAAGGTAGATTTCACTACCTTCATTCAAAATGTTATTTTATTCTTTTTTTTTAAAACACAATTGTCAGTTTAAGTGTGATTCAGTACTAGTTGACGTGAACATGCCGTAAGTAACTGCCTGTACACTGCAGTTGTTGAATACATCAATTAGATAATGTTTGATAAATGGATGCAATGAAGATGTTAATGTTTTGGAAACTACTTTTGAAGTATTTAAGAATTAACAAAATTTTACACAAATGACAACCTCTTGGGTAGCGTACATTTACATAGGTTTGTATACTCTAATTCTTTACTTCTGGAAAAGAAGATGAACTTAGTTTAAAAGTAAGACAGGGACATCGAAATCTTACTTTCACAGATAAAAGAAGATGCTCATCTATAAGAATTGTCCTTATGTTTCTGGACATATTTTCTTTTACATACGGCAGTTGCTACAAATACGTCATATCAGAGCGTGACGTGCACGCATGAAATTTATTTAGAAATTTAGTCTACAAAATACTTTATTACAAATGTGCATGTACTTGATTATAATGTAAATAAGCATTACTTGACAAAAACATAATAAGAAATAAAAATCCTAAACAGATTTGTAATGTTCTTTCTTATAAAACAATTGGTGATTTTTTGTCTAGGTAATAGTCATTTGTCTAACTATTTGACCAAGATTCGACATTGATAATGTTAAGACTTTTACGTTATGCCACATGTCTACTAATGAAGTATTTAGCTTAAAATCGTATATACGAGTGTCTGATACTTTTGGATATATATTTAGTGGTGATACATTTTGACAGCAGGTAGCATCATGACTTGTGTGACGTCGTGTTAGCTAAATCGATTTAATGTTGCCAACACAATTTCTAAAGTACTAAATTTAATTAACAATTGGTTATATGGAACGGTGATACATAAGAGATTTATCAGAGCACATTTCCTGTTTTACATTATATTATCGTACTATTAAAAAATGTAAGTGATGTGAAATTAAACATAACTGAAACAAATCAAATCTTCTTATATTAGTTGCATTTATCAATAACAATCGTTTATTGAAAGTATTCCTCAACTTATAAAGGACATTTACGTTTTACACACTTTTTTGATATTATATTGATCATGCGTAATCAACATGACTGTTTGGTATAAGCAGAATATCATATAACCATATAAAGTGTATAATGATTGTGATGATTTTGTGTAACTTTAAAAGCACATAGCATATTATGCTTCAGAGTCGTCGACGGTCACTTTCATTGATACCAGAAACCTAAACCTGATGCACCGATATCTTCTCCAAACTAGTCTTGTTGTAAGCTCCATTGTTGTCAATCTTTTCATTAGGTTTGGATAATCCTTATTTTACACACAAACACGACAAATTAACTTAGAACAATGTCACCCTGTTACTCATTTTCGAATCACATTTCAAACTGGTTATCTTTGAATGTTTGGATTAAAGTGCACTTTAATATTGACGGTCTTGTATTTACCATTTAGTGTGTTGTAGATCTGGATTCACCAGTGTACAGATGAGTTTAAGACTAACCATGAGATGAATACAAAACATGAACATTATACTTATCTAAAGTGAGAGTAGTTTCTTATAAATAAATTCCTGAACCTCTTAACATGTTTTGCATATTTCTAATTAAACAAAAAGACACGAAACAACATACATAATCTGTATTAGGATAACAACGTCAAACAGAACGGAAATACATTTTCCCTAATAGGAAAATGTAGTTCTGAAATCTTCTATTGAATTACAAGAAAACAGGATTTTAAAACATGAAAGGTATTCAGATACATAAACAATAATTTATCATTGTCCACAAATAAGTCAGTTGTAATGAAGTGGATGATTTCTTTTCATTGATAATGATTCTAAATGGGTATGCATTGAAAGACAGTTGATTGTATTCATCTGAATCAGCTAATAATACTTGGCCATAATCAGATTATAAATTTTCTAAAGTTTCTGTGTGTTCATATCAGGAAGAAATGTGTTATTAAAGGTTATCAATAAGGAACTCAAAGTAAGTATTTTTGAATGAACGAAGGATTTTATAAAATTAAAATTAATTAAATCGATTACTTATAATGATAAAAGGGGAGGTTAATAAACACTTTACAGCAAGTCATCCAATCATCAAACTAGAAAACATAAAAAAATATTAGAGTTAATTATATCTTGTGTCTTGTATAGACATTATGTAAACGTCAAAACTCATACATGCATCCAATGATCATACAATAGAACTCACTAGTAACTTAGGCCACTGAAAACATCTTTTGAGTTTTCTTAAGGTACAAAACGGAACATGAGTGGCCGATACAACACCACTTAATTACTGATGATGAATTTTTATTTTCTTCTTGATCAAACTGTCAATATTAAAAAAAGTTATTCAGTCAGATAGAGGCCTAGGGTTCGTTACTAGGAGAAGAATTTGACAAAGTACAACAGAGCAGTTACATTTTTAGTCTGCAATGCCACAGATAATATATCTGCCATAAAATCACCACACTTCATTACAGATTGATGTGTAAGGATGTATCACACATGAAATGAATTGTTGGTAAATGAAGTAATGAACTACCAGACACCTAACATCTATTGAATGAAGCTCGATTTTATTGTAGAAAACCAGACAGGTAATTCTGACAAATTGCTCTGGATACAACGATTGAAATCTTCTACTGTCCTAATCCTAACTTATTTCCCTGTAGAAGTTCTCATTGATGTAGAAATACAAAGCCTTAAGATTACGTTATGAGTTTTGTTCATATGGCGAAATAAATCGTATAAATTTACATCTTGAAATAATATGTAATTCTTTTTATATCTATGCAAGCTATTTGAAAACATTCACACGGAAATAGAGGTTATGATGTGAGTATGTTTTGTGATGGTTAATATCCTCAATTAGGAATAAACATTGTTTTTTTAAGAGCATTGGCAAGCGAAAATTTTGACAGTTTATTGACATAACATAATATTTTCATAGAATTTCCTTTCATTAACAGTTTAGGTTTTGCAAATGGTAGGTTTTTATTTGACAACCAATATCTTTAAATTTTTTAAATGCCAGCCCATGGCCTCCTATCTTGTGAATTCGACAGGCAATGGCGCCTGTGATAGGACTAGTGAGTAAGATTCAGGTGTTCGGATACTTTGATACTTCTCTCATATACCTCCTGTACAAGAGTCAATGATGTGCTAAGTGCTTGGAAGTAATTAATCATAATTCAGCTTAATAATTATTATGTAAAGATACATTAAAGAGTTTGATGGTAAAAGTATTACAAATGATCATGGAAATATGTATGTACTGTATTGGGCTCAAAATATGAAAACGCTTCTTCAGAGTCCCAGTTCTAATTAATGTAAGGTAGATTACACAACTAATGCAGGATTATCTTATTTGAACTTTGAACAAGTGCGGGTTTATCAATATCTTATTATTCTTAATTTCTTTAGATGTGATTTAAAACTAAATATAACTATACCTAATCGCCAGAGTCCTGGTTATTTCTGGTTGTTGAGCAATAAGTAATTGAATCCACATGCCACAATCTAGCGAGTAGAGTCATCAGCAACTTCGTAGCCAGATACTGAGATTTGTCTGGACATTTCATTTCATCATTGCAGATATCGGTATGATTAACTGTTGTAAGAACGTAAGATACAATTATATAAAATCAACCTCTTATAATGATATAACCATTTGATCGTATGATATTGAATAGAAAATTTTATTTATATGTGGTCACTGTACCGTGAAGACAACGACATTAAACAAATACAGCCAGGCAATCCAGATACAAAAGTTCCGGCATTGAATACGTTTGTAACAGTTTGCTTTTTTACTTCTTCTCAAGGATTACTGACACTACAAAGCTCATTTGTACATACTCCTTTGTAATTGGGCATTGGACACACGTTATAGATTAATCGACTTCATAATAGTTCTGCCTTTTGGAAAGAATAGAGAATTCGAGAATATGATCATTTCATTTCTGAAAATCTGTTGCTTGGACAAAGAGACTTAGCGACTTCATAATAATACGATCCAACAATAAAGTTAATTACAGAGGAATTTGAAATAACTGTCATGTATTGTATCCTTGCAAGCTCTATTCATCCTCAAAAATATCACAAATGCAACAAAAGAGATTTGTATATATTTTGCATACAGGCCTTTGGCCTACAGAAAAATAAAAGACCTGACTTGTCCCTATGCTACATAATCAAATATTGTGCAGTTTTATTATAGTCCTGTATACGGCCCTATAAGCTACAAAGAAAATTGCTTTAATTTTATCATATTTCGTTATTTTCTTAGTTTCAGGGAATATTATTGCCACTTGTCAACAGCTTCAAAGGTAGTTAAGACATATTATATGTGGAAATTATCCAACAAAGTTTTACTATGTTAACAAAGTTCAATCAGAACCATTAAAATATTTCACAATGACAACTTCAAAGTGACGCAGAAAACATGTCAAAAGTTTGTTGTTCGAAGCAATTACTTTTGTAAACATTTCGGATTTTCTGAAAATCAATAAAAAAATGTTTCATTTTTGTGAAAACATAAACAGATAAAAAGATCAAACGTTTGTATCTCTCTTCTTCAAGCTTTAAACACGTTCAGTAAACGTAGAGGACTAATCTCATGGCAAAGATATTATTTCAGAAAATAATACAAATCATAGCACTGGGTGAGTAACGGTTAAAACAATAACTTATATTTAACTGGGTCCATGCAGTCATTCAAACATTATTTGCATAGCCTAATAAGCGGGTAACAGAACTGTAAAAAGTACGTTAACTATTAAGACCATTTGACATAACTTTAGAGATTATAAATTGCAAATCAAAATGAGTACATAGTCACAAACAAAAATTGTGCATGAAAGCTAAGATAGATAAACACGTGGCATGTTTTTTTTACTAATATCTGATATCACTTCTTGATTTATAAAATTAAACAGATAAGACGGTTAACGAATGCAACAGGAACCTTTTGTTACTATTCAACTATGACAAGAAATGAGATTCTGAGGAACAGATCTTGGTGAATAAACTAAGTCAATTCTGATTTACCTCTTCAGTCATTCCCCCTTGCAAAATTAATGTACTCCATAGTCAAACTTTGTTAAACCATTAATTGCTGTTTTAACAATATCTTATTGTTTTTTTCGATAAAGTTTCGTTTCCCCAAATATTGTTGGTTTCTCCCTACCTTTCTAGCAATGAGTTTATTAAAATGAGTCTGATTAAATTGAGCCCTAGGAATAAGGTATGACAACAGAAAAAATGACACGAAAGAGACATGAAATCATCCCCACAACACTAGGCATTTGTCATGAATGATTCTTCAATACTTCAAATGAGTACAATTTGGGTTTGACATTGTTAATCTATTGAAAGAGAACTACGCAAGCAGAAAATAAGGAAATTAACTCACTCTTTAACGAGTCCAAATTGTTTACCATGGAACAGAACAACATAACATTAAAAAAGAGCTTTAACCCCCAAAAGCTACATTTGACAATTAGTTTTAGAGCTATGCACTGGAAACGATGGGTGATGACATAATTTTTCATTAGTTTTTTCAGTTCCAAATATTGTATTTTTTGTGGTGTTTGATATTGCAATGGCATAGAAATGGACATTTAAAGCTTAAATTTAAAACGATTCTGAATGGGAATTGGATCTTGAATATTTATATATTTAGTTTCCAAAAGGACAAGAACATTTTTGCAGAAGTTTCAATAGTATGATTTACTAAAAATGTTTGGATGTAACACACTTCATCATATGTCATGACAGTTAATGGATCACTGAGAACATTCAAAGTTTTGTTTTGCTGTCGAGATTATAGTATGAGATCAATTGATCAGTGAATAGTTTTACTGATTGGTTATCAAAATGAATCAACGGCTTAATTTAAAATTACACTGACCTTTCTCATTGGCAAGGACATTTTATATGATCGATAATATTATCATTACATCTATTTACTGACCTATTTACAGTCTTTATTGCAAAGTTCGTTGAACATTAAGGGAATCATCTAAATGTTGTAATAGGAGGGAAATATTTCACCTCATAACAATATCAATTAGATGCATAAGAGTAGCCGAATAGTCCATATATTTGATATGGGTTTTTGATCCTATGGCTATTTTAAATATTCTGTGGCTGAAATGATTGCACTCGCTGAATAGGAAGATCAAAATGTTGTTAAGAAATCTCCTAAAGCAATGGGACAGTCATTCTTCAATTATCAAAATGGTCGGATCGGAATTGATATTGGCCCAGACCGTCTGAGAGGTAATCAGTTCTCCATTTATTACACTGCAGAAACTACAGATATCAATTCCGTATATTATCCAGCAGGAATTAATGTGGTATGATATGCTTAAATTCAATAAATCTTATTCAAATAATCTTCAGTTTGATGGACACAATAAAAAAGTAGAATTAAGATTCATATGTAAATCATACAGGGTGCATTTAGAACAAAAAGGATGAAGATCAGTGTTTAATTCATACAAATGTGTTTCAAGTATAACAAATGTTTGCCACTAAAATGGCAATGTCCGACCGAATGATAAAAATTATTTTAGCAAAAGGTCAGTGTGTAATGTCTCATAAAATGAATAAAGATGAATAAAGTTGCCTGAGATGTAGAAAAAATAAACTTCAAGTTGAGGGGTTCATAAGCAAGTGGTCAAAATGCTGTGGTGACCTTGCACATGTGGTCAAGGGTACCATTTGTAATTGGTGTCTGCGCTATTTGATACAGATACACATACAGGCTGCCACAAAATTTTAAGGCAATGAGTGTGACGGTTTATGAAATATTATGTTAACAAGAATTTGAAATGCAGGCAAAGTAATATGAAATGAAAATATAAAAATGAAATCAAGGGCACAATAAGCAACTGGAGTCTGTGTGAAAACTAAGTGCAACAGTCTATGAGGTAACGCGTTATCATAGGTATAAAAGTGGTAAAGGTGATTTGGTGACCTTGAAATGTTTAGGTCAAACTGACCCAAATTGACTGATGTCTGTTTAATCTCCCATTGTAGGCTGATACGAAAAATGAAGACTTTGAGTGCAAGGGTTCATGATTCATATCGCATTAACAGGGTACATACGTACGGACGACGCTGAAACCATCGCAAGGAAGAACGGGGCAAAAAAGGGACCTTCGTTCACAGATGCTTAGTTTGAAGTGGGGCCAATGTTGCGATCTTGATACTCAACCAAAACGTAAACAGAACTAAAATAAAAAACAAACATAATGAGTTACTGATTTTTAGCTCTTCATGATCAGATAATATATCATTTATCTGAAAAAGCAAAAGGCTCACCAAATCTATCAATCAGAATCCCCATCAACTAAGAAGTCTGTACACAAGGTTTCAGATTTCTAGTCATTTTTTCACTGGAGAAAAAGGTAAATAATTTTTATGGCCTTGACCCTGTGGCCCATAATCTATAAATTACAATGCCTATCATTTAAGAATTATGTACACACGGTTTCAGATTTCTAGGCCTTTTTATCTGGAGAAAAATATAAATAAGGGTTTTATGGCGCTAACCCTGTTACGAGTTGCATATACACCACATTTATAAATTACAATCCACATCAACTCAAAATTTACAATAGTGTTAAGCTAACTTATTTATTAGCATCTATGGAACGGATGAACATAGGTTTTTAGTGCCTGGTCTCTTTGACCCTCATTTGGAGTCACAGGGTCATCAAATCTAACTGATAATCATAATATGTATTCAGCTTCCCAGGCATTTTGTTTCCAAGGAAGATATGGTGAAGGGCGTGGCCCCTCTGGTCCTTACAAGTGGTCACAGGGTCACGAAAGCTAAACATCATGTTCTGTCTCAGCTAAGGAATCCGCATACGAGGTTTCTGCGTAGGCCTTTTGCTTCCGAAGAGGCGACTGAAAATAGGTTTTAGGGTATCGCTCCTGTTATAAGGGTCACAGGGTAATTAAATCTGTAAATAAAACCTTTCATTAGTCAAGGTGTCTGTACGAATTATTTCAGTCCTTATGAGACTAAACCATAATTACATGAGATATGACATCGACTCCAATATTGTCTATTTGTAGAGAGATAAAACTATTCTAAGAGGTTTGTTATACAGTAGTCATAATAATAGTAAATGAGGATGACAACTGTCTTTCTAATATCTAAATATATCAAAGAAACTGTAAATAGCTAACGCTTCTCTCTGCCACATGGATCAGATGTAACCTTTCAAAAAGATTTAGTATTATTATGTGTAGTATAGCGTGTTTTTTGAAGAACCGAGTATGGTTTCATTTACAATAGGAAAAGGGCGGATTTTGATTTTAATTAATTTTAAATATGACAACCAACGCTTGAGTTTTTATCTTTTGACACGAGGCATTTTCCATATCAAAAGTCTAAAAAACAAATATTAAAAGACAAATCTAATATGTAAGGGCATATTTTCATAGTATATATATAGCTTTTACTCTCACTGAACCATGGAGATGAAGAGAGGCAGATATAAGCTAACCAGCGATAAAGAAGTGACGGTGCACTAGCTTATGGTATCACGTAGCTACATCAGTTGTTGACCTCTTTATTCTCTAACGGGTCACGTTCCGACATTACACACACTCTATTGCACCTCAATTTATCTTAAGTACAATGTCTAGGGAATTCGAAAATGATAATACCATAGACTGCATTGTGAGATATACACCTACTACTGTTAAAGGACTATTCTGTTATCTCTGTAGGAACCAACTTATCGGCTGATGTGTCTAAACTGTGTGTCAACTCCATTGTCTCGAACGACTTCAGGTATAGGGCAGATCTCAGATGCTATAGCCATACATTCAGACTGTACATATTATTAATTGTACCAACTCATCATTTAATAGATTAATGATGTATCCCAAACACTTGGTTAGTTTGTGAACCGTATCATCTTGCATTCTCTGTATTCAGTAGCATTACCGTCTTAGAATATATGTAGGGATGTTCTCAAACAATAGAATGCCCAATATCTGATACGTAGTTTCTCCTTAGATGAAGTTTGAGGTGAGATGAGGTGAGTTAGTGTTTAACGCCGCTTTCAAGATTATTTCACTTATATCGCGGGTGCTAGTATTATTGCAGGGAGAGAGCCCGCAACAATATTCTGGCTTTGCATTGCGGTGAAACCTGCGAGCATCGGCTGGAACTAGCGAACCATGGGTGGTACTGCGCTGAATTTCAGTGTAGCATTGCACCCAAACCTGACTGCGTGTAGAACAGTTCTCTACTGCAGACAAAGTTGCCGAGCCCCTGGCGGGATTCGAACCACGGACTTCCTGATCCGAAGCCGAACGCGCTAACCACTGCGCTATCCCGCCCCCTAGATGAAGTTTGAGCTTCGAACAACCTACATGGTAGTATCGTCTGATGATGTTTGATCCACATAGCCTTTTAAGATTATTATAATTATAGATTACAATAGCACCTTACACATGAAACTTATTTACTATTTAACAGGACTAAAGTTATGAATATTTCCGTTTCTAATTATATCCTGCATAGTTTAGATTAAATAATCCTAATTTTTAGAATTTCTGTGGCATTGTGAAGAATATGAAACTTGCGATGACTGATGTATTGTCTTAAAATATTTGAAAGAATGCATTAGCATATTATGATTTAAAAAGTTCTTTGTCGAATAAATGTACAGTTTGAAGTTATCAATCTCAATTCTCAGGCGATTATTCCAGTATTTGCACTATTACCCAACCTGAACAGAGCATTGATGCTTTGACTGAATTGGAAACATAATCTCAAGATTTAATTCCCCCACAGCCTAATGAAGAACAAAAGTGATTACTTTAAAGTAAATGTTAGAGGTGATTAAGACTGTCCATGATACATGTAAAAAAAATTCATAACAAACAATTCGTCATTTATTATCAGACCGCATCTATGCAGATACTGAAATATCTTGTTAAAACCTTTTATACAATGGCTGTGGACGTATATCGATAAATCAGCCAAGAATATAAGTTTCTATTATCCTTTCGTACTTGTTCATTAAATTTAAAAACTTTCAATTTTCAAATAGCGCAGACCCATACACTCCAACATTCTCTCCCAACAGAGGTAGCTCCGTAATAAAATCCTATAGAACATTATAGTCACAATACGAATGTTTCTCGGTCTAGAAATGTGGAAGCCTGAATGCTATCAAAGTTAGTAGTGCAATCACCGACGCCGATTCAAAAGTTATCATTCAAATCCCCTGAGTTATTTCCGTAAGCTTTTGGAAAGCTAAACATTATTCGATTATGCGACTGCATCTTTACATAGACAACAAATATTTTCTTCATGAATTTGGTGTTTTCTTTGGCTGAAATGCTGCAAGGTAGTTTATGTTACAATATTGTGCCGCTAGCGGAAACTGCCGGATGCTCGAGAAAAGTACTTATCGTAACCGAGGTTGTATAGGAATTAATGACGGAGCTATCCCACCCCTACTTAAAAGGTAAAGTAAGGACATCCTGTAGATATTTATGTGCATGTCAGTGATTATTATCAGGCGCTCGCATTGAAAATGAAATGGGAATCGTAATAATTAAAATAAAATAAATGTGCTTCGACAACTTGGACGTGAGTTCTCTCGTTGAATGAACCTGTTATGTTACACTTAATCGAACGTATAACCGCGCATCTTACATGACAAGTTTCATTGAACTCTTAATCTCGTATAGAGAATGATATGTAATAGATCCGTCGCTGATGCAGTTTTGGTCTTGATTATTTCCGTAGAAAGTCTCTTTATTTAAGAAATTATTCTGGGTTTGTTATACATATATGTAAATGAATTGTTTTGATGTAACTCACGTTTCACAAATTGTTTTATATTTGTACTATAATAATGGGGAAATTTCTTCAAAATCATCATTTTTGGACCTTTCAAAACACAAGAAATAAGTATCTGTAAAGTAGAATTATCGAGATAATTGACCTAGCTCGGAGTTATTGTTTACTTTTCATTGGTGTCAATTATTGAATCGACAAGCCATCAAAAACAATGGTATTCATGTGAATGCACCAACAGTACTTGACGATAATAAGATAATGTTATCATAGCAAAAGGAAACCCATTGGTGCTGGTAGCAAACTGTGCGGCGCGCGCGAACAAACAGCGTAAAGGCGCATTGGAACAGTTTGCTAAATTAAAAAATTCAAATAAACAAGGAAAAGGAAAGATTACTACTTAAATGTAGCGTATGTGTTTTTTCCCCAAAAATGGGTTTGTGCCTGTTCATATCCTTTGGTTACGATTACAAAATTGTAAAAAGCAGTTAAATCAATACGTTTATTAATAATAATAGGTTACTAGTTATTTAAATGAATGTTGAACTCTATTTTGAAAATATTAAATCCCATTTCTGTCGTATTTAACATATGAGAAACTTATGTGAAAAGTTACGAATTATTAACATTTGTTTGAACGTTCAAAGTTACTTTCTAAAACTCTCATTCTAACTTTGTCATCTTACGTTTGTTAATGCACATAACATTATCAACATACCTCAACTTATCTCTAATCTTAGTGAGCTATGTAATTCACACATACAAAAAGCAGAAATGGAAACAAATGTTTAGAATGAAGACTCTAAAACAGAGATTGTATGTTGTTCCATATAGATGTTCATAAATATGTAGTGAAGAAATTATCCACAGTTTCCTAAAGCACAAATTTTAATATTCCGAGGTTATCTAAGTGCAAGGCAAGTTGTGTTTCTGAGCAGCTAATCCTTGTGAAAGTATTGGCCTCATCGATCGCAAATGATTGCCACTCTTCATATCCTCACAATTTACACTTTCAGGTTTCATTGTAACAATGGAGGTCAACTGATATTGATATAGGTTGAAGTGCCTGTTTACTTATCGAGGGTATTGATCCGATATTGACAAACTGTCAGAAATAATGGTATTTATCTCAATCAGCTAACGATACTTAACAATAATCAAACTATTGTTTTGCATTGGTTCCTGAGTTTACGAGGAAGAAATTGAAGGTTCACAAGAATGAATCATATACATGTTATCATGCATACACTGCAATTTGAAAAGAGAGCGTTTGTTTATCTGTCAGGCCATATTTCTACGTGACAAATTACGAAATTGATTTTTTAATACTTTGGGAATGTTTTAAATGTCTTTTTCTGTCTATAAAACATTTAACCTAATAATTGTTATCTGGTCTGATGATTGGAATATAAGAGGCTATCATTATCTCTTGTATATTTAAACTTGTAGACATTACGTCACATAGTAGAAGAAGTAGAAAAGGTTTTATCTGACTAGTTTTTTTCAAATATATATGATAGAGTGTTCTGTGTGATGATTGGCACAGCTTCGGTGGAGATACGCCGCTAATGGCTGAAATATTGCCCAAGCGGAGTAAAACAATAACTCACTCACTTGGTGGAGACACTTTTAATTTCTGAATTGGGTCTCATACGATGCTCGCAGGTTTTTCCGCAATGTATAGGCACAATGACGATTTCTCCCTGCAATAATAGTAGCGGCCGCGATATTAGTGAATACTTTGGAAAGCGGCGTTAAAACATACATTACCTCGCCTCCCTTTGGGTCTCATACTGAGTTTTGTACCTCGGCAACGTACTTTGTCCACGTTGCACTCAACCCAACCAGCTGTTGAATTGGGTATCTATAATAAAGGTATCTTAATCCTAAAATTGCCAGGCTCAGCACTTGTTTACCTTCAAGGTAAAGATGTAGGTAGCGTTTTAGAAGGTATTTTATTCTAGAACATGGATAGAAAACCATATATATTTACAATATATTATTATTGTGTTGGTATTCATGCCTTATGGAACAAAAACAAGGTGAGGGAACAAACAAAATATGCATTGATTATCATTTATCACGTTAATGCAAATGCATTTATAATTAGAAAAATACATTAAAAATTGGCAGATGCTGTTCCTTGCTCGGAGCTCAGCAATTTAAGGATAAAACATCGCATGAAGTGGTGCTGCACTCTGGCTGTTGGTTACCAGGGGAACAAAAGTAATTCAAACCTTCATTGTAAAAAGAAAAATAGACTTATTATTACAGTTATTGTTATTATGACACATACTGCTGTTCTGCTGAAGAATGCATTTATTTATGAATGTATACGAGTGTCGGCGTTTGGTTCATCAATCATAAAATGCATGAAATACAACTCTAGAAGTGTTACGTTGTGTCAAGTAAGACTGACAAGACCTCAAGGAATATAGACCTGAATGCTACATTTAGTCATGTGAACATGAACATGAACAAGACAATCTACTTTAATATAAGGTACTTTGGTCAATAACGTGTTTCAAATAAGATACTTAACACTGAGCTTATATATTTGCTTTTAGACAATTCTTCAAATCCGAAGCTCTTAAGGAAAAACAAACAATGATAAGTTGGCAAGAATTTTTACCAAACCAGTGGTCTTTTTCAAAAATTACCATTTGATATATATAAAATTGATAACAAAATGAAGAATGAGAAGGAACAATGGAGCACCTTCGTAGATGGCCAAGGGTCTTAAATGCCTCCAGAACGCCTAGAATTATCAGTAAGAACTTAACATTCATTTCAATATAATGGTCTAAAGAACCAATGTGCAAACTTGGTGCAATAACATATCACAAAGACTTCAAGAAACAAAATATTGAGCAAGATAAATTACCCTTGTGTACAGAAAACATTCCCGTTCAACATTTGAACTTACACAAGACATCCATATACACATGAAATACATGAGGCATAAGTACCTTTTTGCAAGTTTTCAAGAGTTTTCACGAATCATAAAATTGAGTTAGTGAGAGTCAGGTTTTGTTATCCTGATTTTATTTTGGTGTACATAAACTGCTTACGTTTACAAAATTTCAGTAAGTTGGATCAGGCTTACGGTTACGAATTACGATGATGAAAATTAGTTTCAATCCCAACCTTACTTTTTGATAAAATTTCATAAGAAGTCAAGTCACACAACGATCTTGTCTGCAGAAATATCCAATATTACGTTTTGCGAAAAATGAATACAGCACGAGAATTTTCAACAACATATATCCTGACGCGGTGATTGTCTAAACATGTCCAGTAACTCTTATCGATATATTTCTCAACCCTTCAAAATATCCTGAAAAAGATATTGCTTATGGGCATTAAAACTATAGTTGGTGACTAGCACCTCCGCCTGCCAATAACATTTTACGTACATGTGGATAGTTAATGGTATTATCAATACTTGTGTTTGAACGATGATGACTGATATGTGTTACTTGAATTCTCCTGCAATGTTGACACAAGTAAATGTTTTTTTACTCACAATAAGTATGAAGATCAAATGATTTGTAAGGTAAATTTCTTAATAGTTTCCTTATATTAAACCAGGTAAATAGTTCACAAGTGGAATTTGGTTGAGGTGATGGCAATGATTTTGTCAGTCAGGTGCTCTTTTAGTCTGTGCTGAAGAACATAGCAAACAATTGAACAACCACTAAGGCCTGTTCACTCTCAAGAGGGTTGAAGTGAATCTACTCTAAAGCAAGGGAGAGAAGTGCACATCGTTAACTCTCTTTTAAATAATGTTACATTCGTCACATAAGAAATGTAGATCTGGAAGGTTTGATTGGTTGCAATAACGTGATATTGCATTTATTGTAATTAGTAATGGGTCAACATAAGCAATTCATCTACTGAGTAGAATATAAACAGAAGCAGATGATTTTTTTTCATCTAAATAATTTTTCGGTACAATGAAAAGGTTATAAACACACCAACATAAACAAATAACCACATGAACTTTATGCCGTCTTGAACAGAAATTATTACTCTTACTTTATACCATGGCAAACTAGATCCAAATAATAAGGGGAATATTCTGAAGTATTTTTCCAGTTTTATTTCATGGTGATGTCAAATTAATGTGTTTGAAAACTTCAGCTGTTCTACTCCCCTACTGATTGAAATCCTTTGTACATACTACATTGCTAATGAAAGTTTGGTAGGTTTTAGGATTGTAAGGTGCTACAGTCACTTATAATTTCTCCTTAATTTCAGAGAATATCATGGATATTTAATAACAGCTTCATAGATAGCCTTGGATAATGTTATTAGTCTACATATTTGAAATTTTATCACAACATGTATCCATCGCTTTAAGATTTAAATGAACCTTGGAAGGCAAAGAGTTCTACAAACTACATGTAATTCGAATTCAACATTTCTTCTGTGGAAAGTAATATATGTTTTACTCAAAATAACATTTTACATAATATTAACAACAAAGTGCAATCGCGAACATTTAAAAGGTTTGACAATGCCACTTTCAAAGTGATATAGACAACTTGTCACACATTTGTTGTTTGAAGCAATTACATTTCTAAACAATTCGGATCTAGAAATGTCAACAGGTCTGCTGTACATCATTAGAAAATCAAATGTGTCAAAATATCAACATTAAAAGGCAAAATGATAAAAGGACCAAGGATAAAAGGATTGGTCTCCTTCAAGCTTTAAACACCTCCAGTAAACCCAGAAGAATAACTTTTTGAAAAAAACATATGGTAAAAAATATGACAGATCAGTGCTCAGCGTGAAAACCTGTGAAAAACAACATTCTAAATATGAATAGGTTGTTGCAAAATTTTCAAAATCGTCTCTATTAGAGAGGTATGTTTTCTTTCGTAAACAGTCCACAGGCCCATGATAAAGATATTGTAAGGGATATTCTTGCAATACAGAGTGCTATAAAATGGCAAACAAATATGTTATCTGCATGTAGGCATATTCCAACATGATAAATATATTACATAATTATTTATTAATTTTTATGTTAAATTTTAAATCACTATTGTGTATTAAGTGCGTCTCGGTCAACTGAGTTTTTTTGTATTTGCATTTCTAGTTTTGATACACTATTAGGACTACATGATATATCTTTCAAGATTTGAGAACTTAAGATCATGACACCAAAACCGACCTACATGAATCCTAGGATAAACAAACAAGAAACAGGCTGTCATTTTTATTTAGAAGATAAATAGTTGCGTTTGTACAATTTCCGGGATTCATTGTTATTCAACATTCAAAACCGACGTCGCTAGCCGGAGGTTTTAAACGCTTAAATTTGCCGGCGTTGAAAAACAATGAATCCCGGAAATTTTATAAACGCAACTATTTATCGATATTGTTACATGACCGTTAGTTATTAGAAGTTTAAGAGTGAACTCTGTTTTTGCGTACTTATTTTTTTGTGTGGAGAGGACTTTGCGACTGTTCTATTTCTGTAAGAGGTGTGATAAGGTCTATCTAATGTGAATTCCCAGCATAATTTACATTACAAACATCGTACTGATGATACAAAATATTGGCATTCGTAATAGCGAGACCTTACAAAAAACTTGTTTAATTCGAGACAGAAATCAACAATTATATAGCTCGTAGAAAAATATCGTAAAACCCCGAGTACAAAAGTCTTGAACTAGCCCACAACCATTGTGACAGCGACGCAAACATTGTGACGTCAAAACGGTTGGCCTTTGTGACGTCATGCCATGGGAACGGCATTCGAAAGAAGGCGGCCGCATGAAACTTTGTGGCAAACTTGGACTAAGTAAGCCAGTTGAAAATATTTTCGTTCTTCAAAAATAAATCATATTAAAGTGTATTTGTAATATCTACAGGTAGACACAATCTAAAAAAGGACAAAGACAACTGTCAAATCGGAGAATCGGAGTACGTCACGAATTTTCTAAGTAACTGGAAAATTATAACTTGAGTCGGGCCGGCACTAGTAAAGATGTTGTATCACTTCGTGGTGATTCACCTTTGCTAATTTGCGGGTATTCATTGCCATTCAACATAGGGTAAGTTTTCAAATCAACCAATCGAAATCGAGAATACAACGAAGTCATGTTGGTAATATTACGTGTACATTTTGAATGTGTAAATAGCTATAGTATAAAGGGTTAAGAATATTCAACAAATCAACATGAACCTTTTTGTTCTATTCAACAATGACATGAATAGAATAGCTAAGTGTCTTTTGGTAGTTTGAGCAGCAGACTCTTTTGCACAAAATATGAGGAAAACAATTTCTTATCAGTGTCTTTTTCTTATCATTTTCCCCACCTGACTGACATCTATCTTTACAGTTGTGAACAACATAATATATACAATACGTTATGGGTTATTTCAATAAATAGTGCATCCTGTGCGTCAGTTCATGAGGTGGTTCAAGAGTACGTTCTAATCAAACTTCATCTGTGAACGCATAGCAAAATTATCTGTAATACGTTATGTAAATATCAAAGGGAACATGAACAAAGACATGAAATTATTCTTACAAATACTAGGTTATTGTCATGCTTGATTCTTCAATTCTTCAAAAAGTACTTTAAGAGTACAATTTGGGTATGTCTTTGACATTGTAAACATAATGAGAATAACCACGCGAGCAGAAAATAAGGAAATTAACTGACTCTTTAACGTTAGTCCAATTTCGAGATCAAAAGAAGATAACTTGAGTACATCCCGCCGTGGAATTTTAATTTTTACGATCAATACAGTCCTTCAAAAAGCAGACTGCAATTTAATGCGTTTTGATATTTTCTAAGCCTTTGTTTAAATTTTTACCATTTGACCTTGATAATAAGAAAGTCCTAATAATTATTCTTTGTGCACTATGATGTATTCGTAGATCTTTATCAAACATAAAAATTTCTTCCTCAATGCAATCCTTATGTCTGCAGCATTTTAGCGACAGGAAAACCGTGCATGAATAAACTTCTTGTAACAAATACAACGACGAACCTTTGTTTACCAAGAAGCCTTCCTTCAAGCTGAAATCGCTGATTGAAATTGCCGTTCATGCATTTGCTGTAAATGTCGCGATATACAGAAACTGATTCGTCAGTTTTGAGATATCTGTTGAGTAATATAGCAATATTAACCATATTGGAAGATGGACACAAGGTAGTATTTTTCTGTAAGTCACATGGGAGTTACACATTACACATTACATTACACATCTTGGCATTGGATTGGTTGTTGTGAACCAATGAAATTGACCGTTCGGCCTGGACTATTTCATTCATCTCTCATACTTTCCCCGACTGGGTATTTGTTTACCCGTATACTGCATTTTAACAATGTTTATTTCTTCCGCGTAGATGCCATTCGTCATTTCCCAGACGTGCCGCTGCGCAAAAGTTAGATAAGTCTGCCAAAGTGCACAAGAGCATAGAAATAAGCGATTATTGAATTGCTAAGGCAGTTCGTTTAGGCTTAAAGTCGCGTTTGGTTTCGTTCTATTGTAATGACATCATAGACACTAGCGGCTTACGAGCGAATTACGAATTATTACACCCCTTGGGAAGTTATTCCCTTTGTTTTAATTGACGGTTATGTGCCATAAGCACCATGTGCACAGGTTGGTTATCTCATAACTACCATGGTCGGTTATGAGTGAGTAGATCAGAAGGGTTTAACTTGGTTTTTTTAAACAACATATCAGTTATTAAATACCTGGGTCGGTTATGAGATGTTCAATATGTACAAACAAATGGACTTGTAAAATTTTTAAATTTCATCAAGTACGACATATAAGATATTTAAAGGGTATTTATATAAGTGGAATTCGAACCCGGGACCTCTCTCTTGCCAAACAACGCCTCTACCACTTAAGCTTACGAGGATCCATGTCAGCTGAGGTAGTTTTTGTTGTGTCATGTCTGAACTGATTTTTCCCCTGTATATATTTATAGGTAATATGTTTTGTATAAATTTGATGTAAAGGATCTAGTTTTAAGCTTTAAATTCAAAAGCGGGCGTGTATTGTAAATATTCTTTTTGACTCGTTCAGTCAGAATACATCAACCCGCAAAGTGTTAAAGTATAACCTTTATAAATTCATTGAATTTAAATAAATAAGTTAAAAACTATTTTAGGAATGTTCCGCGGGAGTGTAAGCCAAATAATGACCGATTCCCTCGCGTTATGGCAATAGACTCGGCTCGGGCTACGCCCTCGCGAGTTTATTTGCCATTACCGCTCGGCAGCGGGTCATTATTTACTACATATAACTCGGGAAAGATAATCTGTCATTCCACGTCACTCACTCGTTAGATATTGTCTATTTAATTAATTTCCTTTTTGTTTTTTTCTTCTAAACCATGTCTGACACTTAGTTTTATCAATTTCTGAGTTTGTCTACAATCACAGAAGAGATGCTCAAGTGTTTCAGGTTCCTTTGTACAAAAGATATCCCTATCTTGCGTATAAAGGTTTGTGTTGTTAGAAAGCAGAAAAAAGAGAAGCATTTTTTCAATAAAGCTTTCTAAACTAACGTTATTATGTGGTGTTCATTATGACAGGTTATAGAAATTGTCATTCAAATATTAATGCAAGTCTATAGTTGATTATGACCTTATATATCGATATATTTACTATCTAGTCAGACTAGAAAGTTTGTGCCATAGGTATTTTTAAATGATTCATTAAAAATTGTAATGATAATTGTATATGATAGCCGTTGACCTTATGTCATGTCAGTTAATGTAACTTAATTAGGATCAAATGGAACATTTAAAGCTATATCAAGTGTCGAGATTATATTAAAGTAAAAGATAAAGTAATTATCGGTGAATAGATTTAATGTCTGATTATCAAATCTCTTATCATAGGCAATGACATTTCATATGCTCGGTAATGTTTGATATTAACTAACATCTTATCGTCAAGTTTATTTGATTTACTGACTGATTTACAACATCCATTCTAGAATTTATTGATTACTAAGGGTATTATCTAAAATGAGTATGGCGTTGGAAATATATCCACTTAAAGAAGTCTTCATTCAATGATTAGAAGCAGCAGAACGGCACACGGTTTATTCGATATGGGTTTTTATCCGATGGCCATTTATACATACCACATAGCTTAAATGATTTCATTCGCAAAATAAGAAGATCCGAACGTTGGACAGAATTGTTCTAAAGCAAAATGACAGTCATCCCTACTAATCAAAATAGTCAGATCGAAATTGATGTTGGTCCAGACTGTCTGAAAGCAAGGGATTTGGTTCCACTTTGGCAGTTACAATCCGTGTATTACACAAAAGTGACCTCAGTCTCAATTAACAAATGTGATTCAGTTGATTCATCAGTTTGCTAGAACACCTTTTTAAAAGTTGAGATACAGATTATTAAGCAAACGTACATACAATTCTGAGTGCATCTAGGAATATATGACATCAATGTTGATTTCACATAAATGTGTAAAGTTTACAAAAACGACCAAACTGACTTCACAGATGACTTGGAGATTTGGTTTATTTTTGTACATCATGGAAGAGCATGAAAAGGGTGAATTTGAATAGAGAGAATTTGAGAGAGCGTAAACAATTAATAAACTGATCGATATAGTAGGGGTTATTTATTCTGTTATTAGTATGTTGCTTTGGTTGTTGTCTAACATCGAACGTTTGTATTGTTTTATCTTAATGTCGAGTTTTCCTTCTTTTGATTTCACATCATTACGTGGGTTCATTTTCAATTTGTGTTTTTTGACATGTATAAAGTCTGCTAACTCAAATATGTCAACTTAAACTGAAGTTATATTTCACAAATGTGAAAGAACTTTTACAATAAACATGCACATGCATAACTAGTAATGAGTATAGACGTGTGCATAATACTCTCACCGAACCATGAAGATAATGAGAGACAGATAAAGTCTCATCGGTGATAAATTTTGGATTGAGTACTAGCAAACCACGTTAATGTATCACGACGCTATCAGTTGCTGACTCACTTCATTCTCTATCGGGGTACGGTTCCGACATAACCGTCTATTGAACGTTAATTTAGATTCCAAGCTGAGGATAACATACACCGCATTGTGAGATCTACACATTCTCCTGATAAAGGACTATTCCAGGATACATGTTATCTCTCTCCGTACCAGCAAGTCTTTAATAAATCTCCTTTGTCTCAACGACTTAAGCATATCTATAAGGCAGATACGAGATGCTACAGACGCACTTTCACGGGAGACTATGTGCTGAATCGGTATACATTTAGGCCACGCCTATCATGACTAAAATGCATCAATTTTGTAAACATTATGTGAAGCGTATCACAATGTAGAGTTTGCATTTATAATTATTTTCGTCTTTCAACATATGTTAGGGTGTTCTCAAACATCCGCTTTCCTAAGTTTGACCTTAAATGCTTTATACATAAGTAGTTTCTCCTTAGATAAAGTTTGAGTTGCAAACATCCCAATTTGGAGTTGACTGATGTTTAAAGAAGTGAGGTGAGGTGAGGTGATATGAGCTTTTAAGAGCATTTCACTTATAACACGGCTGCAAACATTATTGCAGGGACAAAGCCCGCAACACCAATGTGGCTATGTAAGCCAGTAAAACCTGCGAGCATCGACTGGAACTAGCGAACCATGGGTGGTACTGCGCTGAAATTCAGTGTAGCATTGCACCTGAACCTTACTGCGAGTAGAACAGATCTCTACTGCAGACAAAGTTGGCGAGCCCCGAGCGGGATGATGTTTGATGAACATAGCTTCTTTAAGAGATTCATCCGATTACATCAGCACCTGACACATACTATTTATTTACCACTGAAAATGACGAGCGAGCGAGCGAGCGAGTTGTGGTTTGTGTTGTCAACCAAATATTTCAGTTATTAAACATATGGATGAAAAAATTCCACAAGAGAGTTCACAGCTCAGGGAGAGAGGGATCGAAAGGATGAGGGAAACAGGCGGAAAGCAATTCATAGGGAGAGATAGACAGCAGGTTTTAGAACGATTAAAATTTGGTCTGGCTTCTACCCGTCGACTTGTTCAGCTTGGGTGCATTTAAGCTACGGCTGGTATAGATCTCGGAGTCTCTGAAGCTACAAATCACAACACCACGATAAGGTATTGAACCAAGTGGTGGTGAACGTGACGATCAATAAACTTCGACAAGAAACAGCTTCCTTCAAACGTTTGTTTCATAGTAATAGCTATTTTGGTTCTTTTGTTACTTTATAAGTAAAGAAACAGAAAAGCATAGTGCAGTCTCAGTGATTACACATTTATTTCCGTGTTATTTAAAGCATACATGTCTTGAACATCTTCTCTATTTTCAAAATTATTAAAAATGACACACCGTCCTGTGTCCAGCAACTCCATACGAAACGTTACCAAGACAGATGATTAGGTATAAAGTCTTAAACCGGAAAGGACT
This sequence comes from Phorcus lineatus, assembly GCA_921293015.1. Taxonomy (NCBI): domain Eukaryota; kingdom Metazoa; phylum Mollusca; class Gastropoda; order Trochida; family Trochidae; genus Phorcus; species Phorcus lineatus. The sequence goes on along the minus strand of OV121086.1, from coordinate 53,136,061 downwards.
TGCAAACATTTGGAACTGAGTCATCACATTGTCATAAATATCGCACCAAACAATTGTCAAAATCATGACTCTTTCACGTAGTTATAATCCTCATTTACTATTTTTTTTATTAAAAACAATTTGAAGTTATGAGCCAGACATGACTCGAAACTGTTTTCTAACTGAGTCATCACTTCATACCGAAAAAATGCAAAAATTACACCCTTTCACGTTTAAGCATCTTCCTACTAGATTTAGTCAAAACCATAACTATTTTTAAAGGTTTAATATTTGATGCGGACAGAATTTGAACAAGTTTTCTGAGTCCCTATTTTTTCAAACCCTCCAAAGATTTACAAGCATATTTTGAAAATTGTTAATAATGACACACAGAAAAATGTGATCAAAATTAGATGAATTGCTTAGAATTATTAGCCGGACAGGCCTTGTTAAAAGTTTCCCTCCAAATCTACAAATCAGCTTCAAATTCTTCTAAAATAGTTAATAAACCCACATTAAGACTTATATCTGAATTAATTTCAATTGATGTGCTTGATAAGTTACCAAATAGACAAATGTTGTAGAAAGTGTGCTTGCTAATGTAACAATATCGTATCAACATGTATTTAAAAATGTTAAAAAGTCAATTAACCTAATTGCTTTGATTCTGGGCCTATTATCTGTGGGGATCAATCTTAAACCCCAAAAAGCAATATAAATCAAAGAATAACAACCAAAAGTAGAAATATATTTGTATATCATCAATCCTTAGAAGAATTTAGGTCATTCGTTAACAATTGAAAATAACTTAGTATACTCAAAATAGTTTAGGAATAGCGGAACCATCAAAGCATACACATGCAATTAATGAATAAGTTAGTGATAAAGTAGAAATAGGAAAGGTGGGGGATTATTGGCTTAATATGTTTCTTCTGATATTATGAGCCTTATATAACAGGTAGAAACAAAGGGAAAATATTACCAGACCATTAAGTCGGATTATTCGGCAAGACTTAGTGAGATATATTAATGACCATTTTCTTCTGTTCTTTTGAAAGCTACTTCCTGATATCAATGCTCTAATACCGTACATCCTTAAAAATAAAAGCCTAAAGATGAATCTATCACTACAGAAATTACTTGGTTTCCGGTGTACGGAAACCAGCATGAAACGACATGGAAACCAATATTTCCACTTGGTTTCCGGACTTGGTTTTCATAGTTTCAATCTGGTTTCCGTGAACTTGAAACTACCTGAAAATTACCCACATCCGTCTGGTTTTCATCACGGAAACATTACACACTATACAAGCGGGATCCAGTTGGTTTCCGTGATATTAGTTTATTGTTGGTTTCAACCTGGTTTCCATATTCTTTTACTTCATTGCAGGTTTCAACTTGGTTTCTGTGTTTTAATTTACTGAAGGTTTCAACTTGGTTTCCATATTCTTTTAGTTTATTGCAGGTTTCAACTTAGTTTCCGTTTTTTAGATTATTGTAGGTTTCAACTTGGCTTCCGTGTTTTAGTATATATATATGCATTCCAGTTCACACAAAGATGATCATCACGGTATTATACTTGTTGTTGATACGCTTGTAGCGTTAACTATGACAAGGGACGTAATTCAAATGCCACGTCATTCCAACATGTAATGCACAGTTAAGTTTGGCTTAAAATCGTTCTTTGATTTGCATCAACTCTTCACTGCAAATTTGATAGATTGGACAGATTTTAAACTAGGGTTTGGGTTTGCGCATTAATCTAGGTGCGCACCAAGGGGGATACATCTTTAATTTAAAGTTTTGATTTATCATCTATGTACCCGCACACTTGCTCTGATAACATCCCCCGTTTGGCCATTATATTCTTCTCCACAACCCGCGCATTTTTAATATATAATAAATTTCTTGAGGTGCAAGACATGTTTTCCATTATTATGAATTGTTATGGTTAATGAAGCAAGCATTTGAGAACAGTTGTCTCAGACTTTTACTCTGTCGTTAACTGTATAACATTTAAGTACCTTCAAGCGTTTTTTTCATTCATTAATTAGAAAGATGTCTGAACGTGGTTTCCTACTTTTGGGAAGATGTTTGGAAGTGAGGTAAGGTGAGGTTATTTGGGGGTTAACGCCGCTTTCAAGAGTATTTCACTTATATCGCGACTGTTAGTATTATTGCAGGGGGAAGCCTGTTGCACCATTGTGGCTATGCATTGCGGTGAAACCTGCGAACAATATTATATTGAGAAATGTTTAGAATGATTAAAACCAGCAGTAGAATACTAACTCTGTTGTGATATTTTAGTGATTGCACGAACATCATGCACTAAACATGCTCCTCAAAGGCAAAACAATGTCATTATACACGCATGTAAATGAATTTTAATAAATCAAAATAAAAAGATTGTCTTGATTTGCTGTACAAATAAAGAGAATTATCCATTTCACAAACATCAGCATTTTGGTGACCTCATGAAAAAGAAGTAATAAGGATTAAACCATTAGGTGGCATTGTCGAGATAAATAGCAGCTCATATTGACAAAGATCGAAGTCCTTGTTTACCTTTCATTGGTATCAATTGCTGAATCGACAAGCCGAACGAACAATAGTATTCATCTGATTCCACCAACATTACTTAAGGATATCCAGATAATGCTATCACAGCTAAGTGAAACCCATTGTTGCTTTTATCGAGCAGTGTGGCGCGTGAGAAACAGCATTTGAACACTTCGTTGAAATGACAAAGAAAAACATCAAAGGAGACGAATTTAATGAAGCATATATTTAAATATAAACAAAATCCTTGTAAAAACGATGACTACAAAAAATATTTTACTATGAGGCTCTTATTAGGTATATATCATCTACGCAGAAGTATCAAAACTTGAGAATGTTTACGCAATTTTTACCCCCGGATATTCTTTGACAAGTTCCTATTCAAGGTCAAGAGTTATGAAATCCTCTGGAAAACTCCTTGTAACCACGATAACTGTGTTGGTTGGGGTGCATCAAAGACCCCGGGATGTACTAGCCAGAACTCACACGATGCCTTTCTTTCCGTCGTTTCCCTCACCCTTCCCATCTGATCCGTTAACTTTCTTTTGGATGCTTGTCATCATGTTCGATAACTGAAATATTGTTGAAACCACGTTAAACCCAAACTCACTCACCAGCAGTGATGATGCAGGACGAAGGGGGGAGCCGTGTAAAATAGCGAGAGAGGTGTTTGTCAATAAATGGGTCACAGACCCATTATACAAGGCATAAAACGTCCACGTGTATGGCGCCAATGAAGTCATTTACACAATTGTTATTGGTAATGTATACTTAAAAGATAGTAGGGGTATTCACAGACCTAAAAATACTTTGCTTGATGCAAAATATTTCCAAGATTATTACGTATAACCTCATTCTTGGACATGAAGAACCGGCTTAACTTCTCCTGTGTTGGAAAATAATAATAATATTCGGGGATTGTAGTTTTTCTTAAGTCCTGTAAAATGGACAATCACTAAAAAATTCAAGTCAACAGTAAGAATTATGCAGAGAGGACAAGGCGATCACTGCGTTTAAGACCAACTCGTCTAACTTATTCGATCCTTATCATATTACTAAAGCTTCGTAATTTACTTACAATGATACGGAATTATTTACAATGAATGTGATTGATGTAAAATTCATTAGAAACATTTGCTTTAATATTGTTAACAAAGTTAAGGTTTGAGATGCATGAAATATTCACCTTCCATGACTGGTTGTCGTTGTCAATACATCTCTGTTTAAATGCCGATATCAAAACTTTGGAAGTTCCAACATTCTGGTAGAACCAAAAATATCCAAAAGCATAACGGCTTACAGGACTTCTCACTTTCAATGCCCAACATTGGCGACCTTTCTCTGCAAGTCTGAATTGATATACATACTCATATGTGGGTTTTTTTCCCCAAAATATTATCAACTTGGGAAACCATTCTTGTCCAATATTTATATTTGATAACTTTACGATACAAATTTACTTTAGGAGAATATCTTATATATATTTGGAGTATTCTTCGGAAGCCTCAGGACAAGTTTATAACATCTGTTTTGCAAATTAAAAATGGATTGATCGATGAAATTTGGTATCGAGGATCTAAGTGTACAATTACCTTTCCATGCCTTTTCAGCCAAATGTTTTGGAGTGATAGAACCTGTAAAAGACTGCCTGAGCAGAAGACCTGGGGTGACCTTCCATACAGGATGACTTGGGGGTGACCTTACAGACAGTTCGGTTTTAGGGGTAGGCTGACCAGGAAGAATGGCCTGCCTTGTTATGGCCAAGATCCAGGAATTACTGTGGATGAGATTATGTTGACTTTATGACTGTATTTCTGAACGGAAGGATTATAAAAGGAGAGTTCAGACTGAAGCTCATTCTCTCCAAACAGAGGTAGCTCCGTCATAAATTTATGACGGAGCTACCTCTGTTTGTGTATACAAATATTGTAAAGATGAGAATGTAGGACCACCTGGTCGCTACCTATTTTGTGGCCGCAACAAACTGTCCAAAATTTCCGGGTTAGTACATTTCAATTTTATAGTGAGATAATAGCAAGAACAATAGTCAATAATTTACAAATAAAAGGACATTCAAAATAATACTAAACATGTTCTCTTACTAAAGATGGGAAGTGTTTTTCGTGACTGTATATGTATACAAAAGCTGAAAAAAATTAGACATATTTCAAGAATATGATATTAAATGAAGTCTCTTGTCATTTGTTGTAGTTGTAGTGAAACAGGTCAAAGATCGCAGCTAATCATTATATGTATTCACAATTTCATGGGTTGAAACTCAAATAAAATTACTATAGGCTTACGTTTTCAAAACAGTTATTACGAAATGAATTTCAGCAAGACCTTGTGGCAGATATGACAACTTGAAATCAAATAATAATCTTGGAACAGTTTCCGTCTTTTATATAATGAAAATAAATGGAAAATTAGTTTGTGACACTGAGAAGAATCAATTTTTTACGCGAAAATAATAGACAGAAAATGATATATTTCTTTTTCCATATGAAGTTGTTTTCGTAATTTCAATTTGTATTAATTAATATATTCATACTTTGATATTGCAATTTGAAATTTGGTTTATGAATTTGGGACCGATGTCTGAAGCTAGGCAGATACGAGAATTAATATCACACGAGACCAGAGTTATTTCCCTTTCTCTCTCGCACATCAGCTATGATACTGTTTCGCCGTGCTATCTGCTATTAAGTTTTAGTGGCAATAAACCCGTTGGGAAGTAACTGATGATGTTTGATGTACCCAGTTTAATTGAAAGTAGCTCCGGTTTTACAAGCACCTGACTCTCATCAAAATCATTATCTCCTGGACAGATGACCTACAGACCACGAACCTAAGAGTTCTCGACATCAATGATGTCAAAGTGTGTGCTGAACCAGTATTTTTCAAATTTTCAGTGAGCCTAGAATGATTTTACAGCACAGGGTAATATGTTTGATCTACATCCCAGGATTGCATGGGTTCACGACATCAAAGGTCAATTAATTATGACTTTGTTGGGAACTAGTATTTGACAGATTTTAATTAATGCTAGAAATATATTAAATATTTTTATAACAGGGTTTACATATCGTTTTGGTATTCAATAGACAACATAATATCTATCTGCCTTTATAGTGGTTTAATGTAGCATACAAGTTCTTTGTTGGATCAGGATCATGATTTGATTTTCCCAACTATACCGCTCAGAAAAGATTTTGTTCAAGTAATCACTATTAGAAAAACCCTTTGTTTGTAAAGCCTATGATAAAATGAGAACTCAATATCTCTATAATTCCATAAAAGTGTCCTACTTACATTTCTCTGTTGTAAATCTTCTGAAAAAAACAAAACTATGATATAATTTATAATGTTTGTTTATACCTATTTCATGTTAAAAAACTTATCAATTCCAGGAAATAAGCATCAATGTATCACTGTGCGCACCCAAATGAAAACTGAAATTGCCTGTATTATGGGCCGTTGGCCTCCTTACTTAATAAACTGTCTGTCTGTAAATCAGTGTTGTTTTCCGGGTCCCTTTGAAAAATGTCCAAGACAAGACTCAAAGTGAAAGAACAAACTGCCAATCAGAGGGATGTCTGAGCAAAGAGGTACCTCCTTCAGCAACTGCGTCTTGTTTTTATAACTTACGCGTAAACCTGACATTTGTCTGAGCTAAAGAAGGATGTTAAAGATAGAAGGGTTGACTACTCACTACCTCAACTTCTCTTACTTCACGTGGGCGGGATAGCGAAGTGGTTAGCGCGTTCGGCTTCGGATCATGAGGTCCGTGGTTCGAATCCCGCCAGGGGCTCGGCAACTTTGTCTGCAGTAGAGAACTGTTCTACACGCAGTTAGGTTTGGGTGCAATGCTACACTGAATTTCAGCGCAGTACCACCCATGGTACCAGCCGATGCTCGCAGGTTTCACCGCAATGCATAGCCACAATGGTGTTGCGGACTGCATATCTCTCCGCGATATAAGTTAAATAATCTTGAAAGCGGCGTTAAACACCAACTCACCTCTCCTCTCTCACAGGAATCAGGTGCAAGGCCGTTCCATATGTATCATTCTACTGCATTTTTTAAGTGCCTGGTTCAAATTCCATCCGGTTAAACATCGATTGTGAATAACAACAGGAACACAGGTGAGGGACAATGACCTCCCATGGCTGTTTGTTGGCTAAGAATATCTATTTACTGTCTTTTCTGATGGAAACATGTGTTTCAATCTAATTAGTTTCCTTAAACGTTTTTCTACTTCAGAGATTTAAGTGATTTTTTTTCTAATTTCTTTTTGAAGTGTTTCATAACTCGGACACTTATCATTGGATTATTATAAAATTTTGAGAAATTTCATCACAGCGATGTGACCCGGGTTTTTTTTCGCTATTACTTTTGACTCGAATAGCCAATACGTATCTCTTAAACTATATATATACACATGCTAGCTTCACTAACCCCGCCTGACTCGAAACCTTATCGTGGTCTGGTGGTTTGCGTGCTTCAAAAACCCTGATAGCTATAGCAGCTGGAGCTTACATGCCCATGGTGGGGGCACCTAAGCTGGACAGGACGACGAGTAGAAGCAAGACCTAATTGGAGTGGTTTAAATCCTTTTGTCTCTCCCTCCAATGCCTTTTCCTTTCGTCTTTTCCTTCATCCTTTCGATCAAATTGTTTCCCTGGAGTGTCCGCTCTCTCTTGGATGATTTTCACCCACGTGTTTGATACCTGAAATTTTCAAAGAACGGTTTACCCCGACTTACCTGTTCAATTTATCATGTAAGTCATTAAGTGAGTGAGTGAGTGAGGTTTAACGTGCTTTCAACAATATTTCAGTTATTAAACACGTGGATGACAAGCACCCAAAAGAGAGTGGACAGATCAGGGAGAAAGGGATCGAAAGGATCAGGGAAAAGACGGAAAGAAAGACAAGTGCGAGATAGAAAGCAGGTTTTAGAAGGATTTAAATTTGGTCTGGTTTCTACCCGTCGACCTGTCCAGGCTTGGGTGCCCCTACCAGGAGCATGTTAGCTCCAGCTGGCATAGCTCTCAGGGTCTCTGAAGCACGCAAACCACCACACCACGATAAGGTATTGAGTCAAGGGGTGTTGTATGTCATTAAATATCCATCCAATCAATTTAATTATCCATCCAATAACAGCTTATGAGTATTGGCTTCCTTCAAATATGGATCAATAAAAAAAAATAACTTCATATGCCTCAAGGAATAATGTAAAAACCTCTTCAAAGAAATTCAAGAAATGTTGAGACAGAATGGATAATACCAAGATGGATTTACATGGCACTCAGTAAATGAGTTACTGATGTGGTAAACACTAAATAGTCGGGGAGATTGATAAGATTAGGAAGAACTCAGTGGATAGAATAACCATTTGCGCAGATTAATACGACAAGCAGAATAAATTATTTTTCTTCTGATCCAGCTATGTTTCAAAACATGTTGGATAACAGCTGCTTTGATGTTAGAGACGCTGTATTTAACGTCAACATTTTATATCTGTAAACCTGAAATATTGTTAAATACATGTATAAATCGATTTAAGGATTTCAAAGTTTCTAAACAATTATTTATTTAAATATATTTAAACATATTTTATTCAGTTAAGGAAAGGATAAGGTACAAGTTATTTAACTTAGGTAACCTCCCAAGTATTTTCAAATGTAAGATACAAAGTATATTATATGTAACAAGGGAAACGATATATTATAGAATGTATTTAACGTCAACATTTTATATCTGTAAACCTGAAATATTGTTAAATACATGTATAAATCGATTTAAGGATTTCAAAGTTTCAAAGCAATTATTTAATTAAATATAATTTATTATATTTTTAGCACATTTTAAAGATGTCTAATGTAAGAAAAAGGTCTATCAAGATAAAATCATCTTTGAAATTCTCCACCACTTGACTTATAATGGTGTGATGCGTGCTTTAGAGACTCTGGAAGCTTCTGAAGTGTTCATTTGAATTTGTACATAACAACAATTCTTATATTGCAGGAAATGTTTGGTAACCGAAAACATGTCAAAATCGCCCGTCTTGGACAGAAGTTTACTCCCCCTAATTTGGAGGAGAGTGTCATGTGGGCGTATAGGTATTTTGAAGAGAAGGGAGACTTGACACATACGTGCTGTTCACAGAATAAGAAATAGCCAGGAGTTAAATTCAGGTCACAACGACGGCTGTATCAACTACATCAAACGATGACAAGGCTTCATACAATTCTCTTGAATTAACTGAAAGTAAAATAACCGAAATATTACACCTGATAAAATGTTGTTTCATCATTGTTTGTTTTATATTGCATATAGGTATTTGCTAGACATTACTATTCTCACATAGATTGGGGTATCCGCTGTTCTTGATACTGCCTGGCAAGGATTGAAGAAAAGTGGTTCCGGCTGGTTCTGGAGTGCTGTTTAACCAACAGTTTGGTTGATATTAATACCGATTCGTGGTAGAAGTATGATTCTGATGGTCGCTGAAAACCATACTGTGTTTATGTAAGAACCTGTAACTAAAAGCGTTAATGTAGTTAAAACTGATTTTTGAATATATATATATATATATATATATATATATATATATATATATACAATTTGAAATATCCGTTGCATCCCCACAATTGGCATCAGCAGTAAACAAGTAATTAAACTTGATATAATAGTATAATTGATTTCCTTACCTTCTGAATTACTTATTTCCTTTTTTACAATTATCAATATTAAGATGTTATTATGCATTATATATTTCATAATATATTTAATTTTGATGACTTGAAAAATGACAGCACAATTGAATTTGCACTAGTGTGGAAAAAGTGAGCTTTACACATGCACAGTGTATGTTGTTTGGGTAACCATGTCAAACTTCATTAATGGTATTTATTCTTTGACAAGTAACATCGCAATGCTTATCAGTTATCATTGTGACAAAAACCGGGAAAAAAGGCGAGATTTATGATCGAAAATCGCATTAAACTCGGGTCAAATATTTTGGCTTACTCGAGCAACATACAAAATTCAAGAAAATACCCTGCGTCACTATAAAATATCATCGAGCGCATGTATTCAATGTATATGATGTTTTTATGAAATTTTATTTTTTAGAAGAAAACCTTTCCGCAATGAATTAACAAACTCCGATGATTTTACGTTTTACTTCAGGTGCTTTGTTATATTTTACCTTTATTCACTTTCTCAATAGTTCAGTTGAAAATATGCATGTATATGAAATTTAACAAACAGTATATGAACAAAATGACTTCAGATAATTTGTACTGTTTAAATAAAGACGTTTATTGTTACCCTTTGACAGTATCACATTATGTACAACAATGTCTTCAATGCAGGTGTTAAATGTTATCTAGATAACGTTTAGAGGGGGTGAATGTGCTAACAGGCATTGATTTCAGGAACATTTTGAAGCGAAATGACGTTTAATTCATGTGTCAGTCATTTTAACGTTGCAGATCCTCCGCAGTATTCACGTTATCCAATTTTGAATATTCCAGGCTCATCAAAATAAACTTTTCATCAAACATATTGCCATAGAGATTACGAAATATGAATTACCTCCATAATAAATAAAACAAGGACAACGAACGTTTGTATTTCACACTGCAAAGTACTGCAAAATGTACATTTGCAATAAATCAGAGTTGAGGGTCTATTGTCTGGTTTTTTCGACCACAACTCTCAAATGCTCCTCATGCAAGCAAATACCCTAATATCCCAAACGTCCTCGTCTGTCCAGGCTTCACTTCCTGTATGCAACATATCGCATACGTATACTATGTAGCTCACAGACGTATCCTACACCGCCAGCATTGTTTAGTTAGAACAGATTACGTGGGTGCAACTAATGAACCTTCATAGGGTAAGACAGTTTCCGACGGTGATTTGTAAGAATCAGCATCACGACTTTGAACACTCGGTTAGTGCGGATTCAACATGCACCAAAACATCACTTGCTTGAAAATGTCATTTGTATCAATATTGAAACGCCGTCTTCCTTTGAAAAAGGATTTGTCAGTCAATAAAGATTCCTTTATCATTTTTCATCACCAAACTTCTAGCACGTTATTTTTTATTTTTTTATTTTTATCACTTTATTTCTTTTTGAGTGGGGTACAGCTTTTTCATGACGTCAATGTAAACTATGAAACAATTCAGGTAAACAAGTTAAAGTATATCTATTCATTTCAAATAAACAAGTTGTGGCAAGACGACCAAAATGAGACAAACTTATCGTATTTGCATTGTGTGTAGACATTTGCTTTGTGTAGTTGATAATTATAATTTCATTTTGGTTTTAAGCCTGCTAGAGTCGGTAGAATGCTTCGTTTTCGAGCATATATGTATTCCTTAGTTAGGATAAAAAGGAAGTTTAGAACATCATTTCTTCTTTCACTGAATCCAAAATGAATTGTCTCTGCCTTTAGGTTCAAATGGGTGTCTGTTTCATTTTCGATCCATTTTAGTAGATCTTGCCACAGCGTTTTTACAAATTTACATTCATAAAAAAGATGGATAATTGATTCTGCTTCAACATTGCAGAATGTACATTGTGGTGATTCTATGAGGTTATATCTACGTAAATCTTTATTTGTTGTGAGGATTCTATGGAGAATTCGATACTGGAACCATCTATGTTTTGCACTATAACATGCTCGAATAGGTATAAAATTAAATGTTTTCCATAGATTCAAACTAAAATCTATATTCAGTTCCTTTTCCCATTTACTTTGATAAGCTAGTTTTTTATTTGAAATATCGCTATGTAAAAGGTTATAAAACATGCTACATCCTTTCTCAGCCTTAAATAGTATTTCTAAATTAGGCGGCATGAAAGGCAAATCTGTCTGCTTACTGATATTGGTCGAGTTCTGTTTTATAAATGATTTCAAAGAGGATATCAGACCAGCATATTCAAGAAAATTTGTTTTAACCCCATATCGTTCTACAAAGTCGTTATAGGACAGAAATGTGTCATTATCTGCTAGGAAATCATTTACAAATTTGATATGTGATTGCATATAATGGTCATATATAACAGGTTTGTTTCCTATTCTGATGTTGTCATTTGCCCATATGTACTGTCTACTGAGATTGATATTATCATATTTACAGTTTTCTTGTAATTCAGACCAAGCGTGAAATACGTCTTTCCAGAATAGACTAATGAGGTTAGGGATGTATTGTGTCTTTAGATAAGATGGTCCCATTTCTACTGGGTTAAGTTGGCTTACTGGGTGTGACGTAAACAAAAGGTTACTTAATCTAGAATCCTGTACAAATAGTCGTCTAATCCATGATATTTTCTGCGCTTTAATTGTTTCTAGTATTGTTGGAACTTTTAACCCGCCTTCTTTATAAGATTTTGTTAACAGACTTCGTTTAATTTCGTCGGGTTTGCCTCTCCATATAAAGGAAAAACATTTTCTTTGAAAGTTCACAATCGTATCGAATTTTGGGTTTGCTAGTAATGCAAATAAATGGTTAAGTGATGGTAGTATCAGACTCTTTAAGACTGTTATTCTTCCTAATGGCGTAAGGTCTCTGAGAGACCACATTGACATGGCTTTTTCTGCTTTTTGAGCTTATCTTTGTAGTTTCTCTCTACCATTTCTGCTTTGTTGTGTTGAAACAGTATACCTAATAAAACAAAGGGTTTTTGTGTCCATCTAAGTTAAACTCTCTGCAATATTGCACACTTGAAAACTGCGTTGAACCTATCCAGACAACTTTAGTTTTGTCTATGTTTATTTTAAGTCCAGAAAAGGATGCATATAATTCAAGTACATGTAAAGTTTCTTTAAACGAGCTTTCAGATCCATCTAGAATTATAGTTGTATCATCTGCAAATTGTGTCAATAAATATTCTAAGTCAACCATTTTAATTACTTTTATTTTTTCATTATTTCTTAACATGTGGGCCAGAATTTCGGCAACAGTTAGGAAGATATATGGAGAAAGAGGATCACCCTGCCTACAACCACGTGTAATTTTGAAAAATTCTGATGGAAATCCGTTTACAGGAACACTAGAATTTATATTATTGTAGAAAGTTATTAACCAAAGTTTGATAGATGGTCCGAAATTTAAAAAATCGAAACATTTCTCGATAAAAGACCACTCTACAGAATCAAATGCTTTTTCGAAAGCTATCAATATCAAAAGTCCAGGTTTATTCATGTAGTCTGTGTAGTCCATGATATCGTTAACCAGTCTTGTACACTCACCAATATATCTTCCTTTCATAAATCCCTTTTGATCGTCACTTATCAATTTTGGAAGAATGTTTTTAATTCGAGCTGATATTACTGCTGAAGCTATTTTATATTAAATGTTTAGTAAAGGAATTGGTCTAAAGTTTTTCAGAAGTTCTTTTTGTTTATCTTTTTTCGGGATACATGTAATGAGACCTTGTTTTTGAAATTTATTTATGTCATTCCAAAAGAACTTCTAAAATTCAGCTGTGAAACCTGAGGGGCCAGGGCTTTTTTCGTTTTTCATATTTTTTAATGCTGAAAGGACTTCCTCGTATTGCAATTCACCTTCAAGAGAATATGCGTCATTGTCAGATAGTCTTGGTATTTTCTTATCTTTGAATAAGTCCTCTAGGTTAACATCTACGACAGGTTTACTGGTATACAATTTTTGAAAATATGTCTTTGTATGGTTGATAATGTCTTTTGTTTCGCTTATTTGTCCGTCGTCTGTATCTAGTTTTGTTATTGCTTTGTTAAGAAAATTCTGTTTTTCAAGAGATAAGAATATATTTGTTGGTTTTTCTCCTTTTTCATACCATTTTGCCTTAGACCTAAGTAAAATCCCCTCTGTTTTGTATTTATTCAATTCAAGTTGCTGGTCTTTTTCTTCTAACAATTTGATTTTGTTTTTTTCATTGTCAGTGGTATCTAAATTTTCATCCAGGGTTTCAAGAGTTTTATTGTATTCATTTTCTAATTTTAATCTTTCTCTTTTTTTATGAGATGAATATTTTATGGTAAAACCTCGAACATTGCACAATATTACTTCAAAGAATAATTGTTCATTTATCTTTAACACTTTGTCCCCATCAGCATCTAGGGAATGATACTGTTCTGCAGTCTCATTAATGATACCTTTTATTTTCTGTACATATTCGGGATCATGTAGTAAGCTATTGTTAAATTTCCAGAACCCTTTTCCCTTTTCAAGGGATGTAAATTCGATATGCAAAGATATAATCGAATGATCCGATCTATTACCAGGTTCTATCTTCGAATTAATAATAGATTTCTCCATGTTTCTGCTTACGAGAAAAAGGTCTAGTCTCGCTTGTTTTAAAGGTTTTGGTTTTCTCCAGGTGTATCGTTTAACATCAAGATTGGTTTCTCGCCAAGGATCATACAGATTGAGTTCATCTATCATGTCAAATACTGCATCTTTTGATTTAGGATTATTTATGTGTAAATAGTTGAAAGTATCTTTTGATTGATCTTGAACTAGGTTGAAGTCACCGCATATGATGTTAGTTTCAGTTTCTAGACTCAGTATCTTATTCTTAATTTCTAGATAAAAGTCAGGCATGTCTACATTTGGGCCATAGACATTGGTTAAACTAATTATCTCTTTCTCAGTTTTTAACTTAAGTATCAAAACGTTACCGTTTTCAGTGTCTTTTATTTCTCTAAGAACCTCGAATTCAAAATTGTCTTGAAATAAGATAGCTACACCTCTTGCTTGGCTGGTATAAGAACTAAAACGGGTCTCAGAAGAGCCCCATTCTAATTTAATCTTTTGTTCAATATTTTCAGTAAAGTGCGTATCCTGTATACAATAAATATTAGCTTTGCATTTTTTCATATTTTCAAACACATCGATTCTCTTTTTTGAATTATTTAAACCTTGGCAATTTGCAGAGATTATGTCAAGTTTATGTGCCATGTATAATTATGTTCTTAAAAATAACAAGTAGTAATAATGTGGTAAAAATACGCTGCCCCATTTTAAGTGTGCCAAAGAAACATATTTTGAGAAATGAAAGTGATTCTATAATAGTTAACAACACAACAACAAAAAAGAAGAAAAAAATGACACTTTGACATCCGTCATTGTGACGCGAAGAGATGGTAATATTTACCCTCCTACAGGGCTATACCATAATATTTGAAAATAAAACAAATTATCCTGCCAGAATGTTTGAGTAAATTATACCTCTGGTACTATCCATATAGCAAGTTGAAATCTCATCTCAGTTTGTGATATACATATTAATTGTAACTGTGTAATTGGTAAGTGTTTTTAGAAGTAAGATCGAAAACATTCACTTTATACTCGTGTTGGTATAAAAATCCAAAAAGCAAACTGCACATAGAATAATGCATAGAACAAATATGTAATTCAATTTAGTTATGTCTGTATGCGCTATTGTCAAAATCCTAGACACTTAAATAGAATAAGAACATTGATTTGCAACTAGGGTCATAAGTCTATGATCAACTTAGGTCAATATCAGCTGTTGAGTGAGGCATCCTGGTATCTAGCTGTAATCAGGTCTTAGTTCATTACACTCTCTCACGAAGACAAGTTTCTATTCTGGTATAAATATCTGCACAGCTATCAATGTATCAAATCGTGTTATCTTTATAAGGTATTCAGATCTTTAGCAACTTTAGTCTGCCTTCAAACATGTTACAGATCGACCATACTGGCGCATGTCATGATTTTATACTTTCGGAGCATTTATCTATTTATCAGTTTAGGTAATTCGTGGTGATGTGTACTATCATCCACTAGGTTGGGATAATCATGCTTATGTCAGCAGAAGAAAGAGGACGGTATGTGAAGCTTGTAAACAAAAATGTGATTTTCAACTTACATATGAATGAGATGAACAAAATAAGCATATTGATCAAAATGAATAATTAAAGAACATATTTGAAAATCATGTTTATTTTCTTTGTGTCAAACATTCTGAAAATCCTTACATTCTGGCGTCAATTTTCTTTTTACAAAACTAGAAAAATCCAGTTTTCACTTATGTTAAAGAAAACACGCCCACCATCAAGAGATTAAGCAACTTTTACTTTATGATTCCCAATAATAATAATAATAAAATATATTATTTTCAAATGATTAAAATATGCATCTATGTTTTCTAAAATTGTTTTACCGATTAGTTGTTTCCCATTATATAAAATATTGTAATTTAACATGGCACTTTGTAGATTTTATCTTAAAAACTATTTTTTATGAATCGTTTATTTCATTTTTTACCGTTGAAACTTATCTATTAGAGCTATTAATGTATGTTTTATAGAGATAATCAGCAAACAGCGTGACACCTCATTCAAGTTAAGCAACTGATATTTCGTAATCGAACTCGGTCATATTTTCAAAATGGGTAATTTGCCTGTAATAGTGGTTGTGACTTCTAAAGATCTCAATAACCGAAAAGCGCAACATGATTATAAACTGTTAATACAAGTGTTACTGAAAAACCACTACTCCTGTAATTAATATGAAAGTTTCACGTTTCGGCTTCCGTTGAAAAATCTAGACTCTCGCATTCGGTATGAAGTCAACAATGTCATGCTTAATCAAATACGTTTTCAATTAAGCATAAGGAAACTTCAAAGGGAAAATTAACATAATAGAGAAAACATCCTGCTAAATCAGCGTAAATTATTGGATGAAAAGAAACCAAACAGAGAACTTTATCAACTGTTTAGTGGTTTTACTATAAATAAAGCAGGTAGATAGGTAGGTTTATTTAATTCCCCAGATTTGGACATACAAATTGAGACATTAATTAGGATATTTCAATTCATTGCATTTTCATTAGTGATGTACGAAAAAAATGAAGTAAACTATATTTATAGTGGGAGGCAGGTATAGCTAATGCCCATTACAAAGTGTCCAACAAGCAGTAACAGCTGTGTGGTGTCAATGTCCAAGCAGCACATTAGTCAGGGTTCTTTGATCAAGACTGTTCAGCAGAACGTAAGTGTCAACTCCGAAGATGTCAAGAATTTCAGACCACATGGTTTCTCGTTTTTCAGTGACGATGCTGTCCAAACACAGATGAAGTAGGTGGTGCACGAGACCGTGCACAAGGCGAGAACACATATTACACAGTTCAGTTCTCACTGGGTGAGTGATAAGAGACACGACTGCTTTGAATCTAGCGCGTCTGTGTGGATGAAATTTACCTTCTGTCCATAAATGATGTGGAGAATAGACTCTGTGGCTGTTCCTAAATAGCTCCATGGTTGGATCGCTGTCCAGTCGTAACACAAGCTCATCATTTTCTTTCTTGTAGACGTTCTTCTTCACCTGCATTTTCCAACTGTTCGTGGTCGGTAAAAAAAACTCCATAGTGAGTGCAAATGTTCTTTACTTCTGGGATGAATCCATGGGTATCTTGGTTGCTGGATAAACAGTCACAAAAGAACCGATACAAAAGAACAGATTTTGCTGAGCATACAGTTGGGCAGTTGAGCAAGCGTCCAAAGAGTGAGAGTTTTCGGATACTTATGGTTGCCATGACGGGGAGAATTCCAATTAGGGGGAGAACCATATCTGTATCTTGGATTATCTTCAGGCAAAGTCTGTGTGATCTTTCTAACTGAATACAACAGCTTTGAGATAGGGTATACAGGGTTTCACATCCATATAAAGCTCGTGGGAGAACGATAGATTTGTAGATTTTTGCAGCAGTCAGTGGGTGGGGACCATTTTGATGTATACCAATGTTTCTAGTGGCAAAGAATGTTGACTTTATCTTCCTGCAGATGAGGTCCACCTGTTCAGATGATTTGGAGTTCTTGGTTACTACAGTTCCTAGATGAGTATGACTTTCGGACTCTTGTAGGGGTTTGTCACCTAGGTACCAGCTTCTCTGAGAACGGTTGTAGGATGAGGATGATTCATTAAAAACTATGATGACACTTTTGCTAGCACTATATTGAAATCGCCATTTGTTGCTATATTGGGGGCAATTTTTCAGCAATGAATCTAGTCCATGTTTTGTGAAGGAAAGCAGCTTGTCATCTGCTTGTGTTGGTGCAGCACATGAAATGGTGTTGATCCGAACCCCCCAAGGTGAGGCAGCTAAGCTCTTGAGCAACTCACCAAGGTATAGTTGATATAACCACGGTGATAAAACACCTCCTTTGTCGTGTTCCTTGCTTAATATCAAACCACTTGCTTGAATGTCCCCTGTACATGACACAACTTTGCATGTTTTGGTACATTGATTTAAGTATAGACAGAAGTGACTTTGGCGTCCCCAGATGTTTTAGCTTGTGAAACAGGCCATCATGCCAAACGCAATCAAATAGTTTTCTGCATCAAGGAAGCAACTGTATAATTTAGTGTTATTTTCTACAGCATATGCTATACACTCACGGAGAAGAAATGACGTCACTGTAGAGTCTATTCCACATCTAAAACCATGCTGAAGAGGTGAAGAATCGTGCAATTTTTCAAGGCGTGGTAGCAACACCCTCTCAAACAGTTTGAAGAGGAGGGGAAGAGCGTTATCGCTCTATAACTGTTTGGTTTAGTTTTAGGTTTGCTGCTGCCCTTGTACAACGTAGTGATTACACCACGTTTCATTAGCAAAGGCATAAAACCTCTCATTATGAAGGCATTGAACAGTTTTGTTAGGCAGGTGATTAATACATGGCCTCCATAGATAATATGTTCATTGGTGACGTGATCAATTCCCGTCTTCAGTTTAGATATGGCATAGTTGACTTCATTCACTGACACAGTCGGTACATCACTATCCACATATGCAGGTACATACAGCTCTTCTTTAACGTGTTCCATATGTTCACAATCAAAGGAAGCATCTTCTAGAGGCGTGTAAAGAGCATTAAAATAAACACTCCATCCGTCGGTAATATCTTTGGGATCGCGAGTAACAATTCCATCTTCAAAGCACATGTCAGCACCAGCATCTGCTCCGTGCCCTCTTCTTTTGGCATTCAGGAACTTCCAGAAGGCTGACTGGTCCAGTTCTTCTAAACTCTCTTTTTAGCTCTTTATATGCTCTGTATGACATGTGATTGTCGCCCTTGGGTTTTCCATTGCGTATCCAAGCTGATCTGGCATGTCGATTGCTTTGTGAAGACATTTCAATTCAGATGACCAATACGATTTTAGATGGGAATTATACATCTTCTTTGGAACACATTGCTCTGCTGAGTTAATGTAATTTGTCAGTGCATTGCAGTAATTATTGATGTCATCTTCTGAATAGAGTTCTTCCTGGCATAGTCCACTTTCTGTTTACTGTTTTGACAAATAGGTTGAGTAACCAGAATAAATCTGATCTCTACTTAGTTTTTTCCAGTTGAAGGAGATTCTGTTAAAGTCTGGTAGCAAATTCGAGTATTCCAGATCCAACACACAACTTACAACAATTATTCTGTGGTTATTGACGTTGAGCGAATGATCATCTAGGATTTTACGTGAACAGAAGCAGTCTAGCTTATTCTCAGGGACAGCCATATGGTTAATAAGCGAATAATGAGTACCATCAAAGGAGACAAAGGAGTGACTTGCTCCCTTACACAGTGATGAGGTTGTTAAGAAAGACAAGTTATTTTCAGAAAGGAACTTTACTGCAGCTAAATCTCTACCACTGGAAGAAGTTTTGTCTAATTTGCAGTTGAAGTCACCCATGAAGATGACAGTCCCTTCGTCTTTGTAGAGATCATACAGGAGCCAAAGGGTATCTACATAGTCTACGAAGATTTGGACATTTGAATTAGAGGAAGGTAAGTACACTTGAAATATGAGGATGTTCATCGTCGAAGCAAGACGGAAATGAATACCAACTATTCTGTCGTCTGTGATGTCCAACACCCTGACAGCGTTATTCAGCCTTTTGTGCCACAAGAGCACAACTCCACCTTTACCAACCCTCCTGTTGCTAGGAAGCTTCAAGTCAGCATCACTCACCCCAAATGCTTTGTAATCAAGGCTAACAGTATGAAGGAGAGGCAGATCTTTTTCAAATAGCCAGTGTTCACTGATACCACAAATATCAACATCGTATTTCGGTAGGATAAACCTCAAATATGGAATGCTCGTTGTAATTCCAGTTGCATTCCACGTACAAATGTTTAGTTTGTTAAGTTTTATTGTTCATACTTAGCAAGGTACGTCCTGTTGCTCATCCATTGGCGGCATGTTATACTCCTCGGCCACAACCCTTCAGACTCCAACTTAGATACATCAGAAAAATGAACGTTATTGTGAGCTGAGACAGTTCCTTTCCTCCTACTGGACATAAGACGAATTATCGTTGTTTTAACACCAGGACTTGAAAGATACTTGATAATGTCATCTGTTTTGACATCTGGAGCTATTCCACTAAGAAAGAATCGTTTCACCCGTAACTTGTCGACACCTCTGAATGTCATCCATTGAGTTGTTTCTTCAACAGGTATTGGTATGTATGGATTTTGGCACGTCCTCGTTAATCACAGATGTTGTTGATGCGGTTGGAGGTAGAGAGATGATATCACTGTCCTTAGGAGGATTTTCACGGCAGTCCTGATTGGTACCCTGATTGATGTCTTGATTGGTATCCTGGTTGATGTCATAATTTATGTCATGGTTGATGTCATGATTTATGTCATGGCTGGTGTCATGATTGGATTCATCTTCAAAGTGAATCATACACAACGTTTTCACGTGGACTAGGTTTTTCTGCTTGTGTCTGACTTCTTTGGATGAGAATGACTCTTTCATTTCTGAACGTATTGTAAAATTCTTGTTTATAAGTTAAGGTTTTGATTAGGATGTAATTGAATGAACACGTTGTCAAATCTTATTCATATTAAATAGTAATTATACTTTAAACCAATAACTTTTATTCATCTTGAATAAGTAACTTCCATTTAAAACTCCAATCTTAAATTTTTCCTTAAATCTTCTTAATATAAAAGCTCGTTGCACTAATATCTGCAGCAATATCACCTCGTTTATAGATAGTCTCGTACAGTGATTAAGATTATATAAGGGTGAACTTTAATGTTACGGTTCTTTTGTGACGCCGTCCCTTGCTCACGTTAGACTGCAAGTATTGAACTCATCGATCATCATTTATGATGAGAAAAAGAGGAGTTATTGTCCTCAGATAGGTCAACTGCTATCGTTATAGCTTGAAGTTTATAGTATACGGATAGTGATTGACAAGCTGCCAGCAACAACGGTACGTATCTCAATAGACTAACAATACAATCAACATTTTGATTATTGTTTCGCAAGGATAATTTTTACAAGTGCCTTGGTTCACGTGAACTTACACACCATACAACATATTCTCAACCAACTAAACTGACCACCGATCTTCCAAGCATGATTCGAGTGAAAACAAAGAATTGTAGGTAAACGAGAAGAAGAATTGTTAGTAAGTAAATAGGACACGTAACAAAGACGCATGTTTTAGAAAATATTTCCCCACTTCTTAATAACGACAATGAAAAAAAATAAGAAAACATTGAATAATGAAACAAAAAATAATCGTTAAAAATGACAGAGATCACTCAGTCAAAATAATTAAACATCTCATGTAAGCAAAATACCTATGATTAGAGGAAAAAAAAACTTTGTCCAAATTTTACAACCAAATCGATAAAATACATTTATTTATTCATCAAAGTAATACCAATCTTTTCTCTTATATTGACAAGATTAGAATTATCTTTGGATATTTGAAATATCTTAATTATTTAGTGAAAGTTATTATTTAAGTTGACGTCACCAAAAAAGGTATAATTTCACGTCATCTAAAAAGGTATAATTTCTTAATCGAATTAATATTGATAATCGACTATGCGTGCAATCCGACACGAACTAGATTGTTGACGGATTTATATAAAAAAGATCAACAGAAAATGTGACACGTGCCTGTTTAATGTTTTCCTATAGCAAAAGCTTAAATTACTTAGCAGTAAGCGTGAGGCTTAAACGTTAAATCCTTATTTCATGACGTTTCTCTTTCCTGTAACCAACATAAATTTAGAACTAGAAGAAGCGATGGATGACTTTAAATTGCTAAACATTCTAAAACCATATTGCTGCAGTTCCAAGAACAGTTTGACGTATTTACGGATCATATTCATTAAAATGCCAACAGATATTGCCTTCTTTGATTCTCATAACTAAAAGCCTCCCTGATAATTAGAGATCTGAACTTTAGCGCTTCCCTTCTGCTGTGAATTTCTTTGAATCATTCACATGCCTTTATACAATTAAAACTTAGTAAGTCTAACACTGTAAAATCATTTTAACGTCAGAATCATGAATAAGTGATATGATCACCTTTGAACATCCATATATGTCAATGAGATTTAATCAAAAAATATTCAACAACACAGCTTTCTTTAGTTTTAAATTGATGTAATTTAGCTATAAACAACGTTTTTCATAAATGCCAACTGCCCTTGAAAATTAAGTGGTCAGACATTCTCAAAATGTGTATTCTTGATTTTGTGATAATCAAGAATAGATTTACCAAATAAGCGACCTAGAATCGACTGTTATTTTATTTCTTTATAAACAAGTACCCAATCAATCCCAGGCAGAATGGTAATTCCAGTAATGATAAATGATGCAGTGTATCAGTGTCACGCATGGTCAAAGCTACATGATGGGACTGTCAGGTTCACTAATAAACAGGATCGATATAAAATCGTCTTGATTATATCCACACCACATCAAACCCTTTAATAATTGATTACGTTTGGACACCTTGATTTTCTTTACAAATGACATCTATCAATTTGAATGAAGCATTTAATTGTTAATAAAATAAAAAATATTGCCGATTAGGTTACCATGTATTTGCTATTGATACAATACTTTATATAATGAGAATAGCGTAATTTTCGATTGGTGCACTTGAGACATATAATGTAATGTATTTTTTATTATCAAACTGTCTGATGTAAAGAGGCGCATACGTACTAAGTATCCTACTTTCCTCAAGCAATGAGTCTGTCAATTGTGTATACGTAATATGGCCTTTTAACCTAAGGTTGAGGTTGAATGCAAATATACAATAGTTACGTCCGCGAACGACGACACAAAGACTAAACTCGACATTTTTATTGAGTAACTGCGTTAGGGTTTAACGTGCTTTGAACAATATTTCAGTTATTAAACACGTGGATGACAAGCATCCAAAAGAGAGTGGACAGATCAGAGGTAAAAAGGGATCGAAAGGATAAGGGAAAAAACGGAAAGAATGGCATAGTGAGAGATAGAAAGCAGGTTTTAGAAGGTGTAAAAGAAAGACGGATGCAATTCCACTCTGAAGTTTAGTGCAGTACCACCAATTAATTGTTCGCTAGTTCCAGCCGATACTCGCAGGTTTCACCGCAATGAACACAATGGCGTTGCGGACTTTTATGGAAGGGGATGTGTGCCAAAAATGAAATCATGTAAACTCGTAATTCGCAAGTTGTAACATGTTGTTCTCAACCATGCACTTCTCGAAAAGACAAGTCCAAGTCTGCAAACCTAACATTTCATTCCTGTAAAACTCAACTTTCTGTTCTCAACTTTACAAAGTTTAAATGTAATTTTAGAAATGTTAAAGTCGAAACTCATTTTTGTATTTCAAATACGAGGGATATACACATTTAGCAATGCTACAAATTACGTTTTACAATTGGTGAATGAAAAATGAAGAGTTGTAAAATCACCCTTTGGAAACAGACTTTTGCATCTGGAGTTTACATGAGTTGCATGATTATGATTGCAATGTTCCGAAATACATCTGTACACGATTTCGCATTGACCATATTTGGAAGTTTAACGAAGTCTGCCGATGATTTCCGAAGATGATCGGTATTTGACAACAACGAGACCTCCCTGATCCAAGCTCCATGCAACGCTGTGCAAGCTTTCCGGATAGTGTTGAGTTGAGTCCACCTCAATGCGCGGAGCTTGGGCATGCCGTCACCTTTTGTAAAAGTTCTCAGTAACTCGCGTACGGTGTTTTTGGACCCTTAAGGCAAATAGCAACAATTGTAATAGAACAAATATCATTTGCAAATTAGGGATTTAAATTGCTATGTTTATTTAAGAAAAACTCCCGCTTACAACGTCGTAGAGACCAAATACAGGCAGTTAATGTTCACGTCACTCACTAAGCCATTAGTGCCTTTTGTCAGATGGCGCATGAAACTTATGATATTCTATTTTTCACACAAACATTGAAATAAAGAGCAAAAAAGTTTTTTTTTACCCTACGGGCCTGAAACACACTGGATAAAATTCAAGATATACACTACGTGAATCGATAATTAACTATCAATTACGATACAATAGTCGTGTTTTTGTTGCTGTGCCACTTGTCTTGATGCGAGAAATCTAAGTTGTACACCCCTAAGTTAGCCTATACGTATGGAAATGTATAATCTTGTATTTCAAATAATTGTTAGAATTTTAACATCTTGATGATAACAAAGGTATTTTGATTTAAATTGTATCTGATATCTGAATTTGCAAGAGCTTTTCGACTTAAAAATGGGCAAAATAGCCTATGTATCGAACAATGACCTGATGTTCTCTGGCGGCCTGCCAGACCAGGCAAAAATTGATAGACCGTCCGCTTATAAGAAGACCCTATAATAACTGTTGATCGGGCGGAGAGTTAAAAATAACATGTCACATGAAATGTCAGTCATTTGATTTTGACATGTTCTTCAATTAAATTTGTTCAAACTGTTAAAAAAACGTCTGGTTTAGAACGTTCATAGCTTTTAAACGGTATTAAATAAATGTTTCTTTTAACGAAATAATATTCATTGGTTAAACGACCGAATGAAAGACTAACAAAAGAAAAAAATATTCTTTTCAATGATTTTGGAACTTTTCCCTTACTTTACGTTGCGTAGTTATTTTTCTAACTATTAATTTGAAAGAATAACATGCCCGTGTTTTAAGGGTAACGTGGGTGTACAATATAGATATATTTTTTCTACCGCTATTTGTCTTTCCGAGACAAGTATGCCGTTGTTTCATTATTCTAAATCCAGTCTCGTAATTTGGTGAGTTTTTTTAAACCCAACCTAAATATCTAAAACGATATTGTTTTATAGTGAATCATCTCGATGCAGTAAGTTGTGCAGAGATTTAGTGTCCAGTAAAGTCTAACCCAGAATTAAAGTTCATAATATTCTTTCGTGAGATAAACCTCGTGTTACCCTTACGAAAACAGTAGAAACAAATTATCTAGATCAATAATTGACTAAGAACTTTGACAAAAGGTGAAGGTCGCATGCCCAAGCTCCGCGCATTGTGGCGGACTCAGCTCAACACTATCCGGAAAGCTTGCACAGCGTTGCATGGAGCTTGGATCAGGGAGGTCTCGTTGTTGTCAAATACCGATCATCTTCGGAAATCATCGGCAGACTTCGTTAAACTTCCAAATATGGTCAATGCGAAATCGTGTACAGATGTATTTCGGAACATTGCAATCATAACCATGCAACTCATGTAAAACTCCAGATGCAAAAGTCTGTTTCCAAAGGGTGATTTTACAACTCTTCATTTTTCATTCACCAATTGTAAAACGTAATTTGTAGCATTGCTAAATGTGTATATCCCTCGTATTTGAAATACAAAAATGAATATCGACTTAACATTTCTAGAATTACATTTGAACTTTGTAAAGTTGAGAACAGAAAGTTGAGTTTTACAGGAATGAAATGTTAGGTTTGCAGACTTGGACTTGTCTTTTCGAGAAGTGCATGGTTGAGAACAACATGTTACAACTTGCGAATTACGAGTTTACATGATTTCATTTTTGGCACACATCCCCTTCCATAGACTTTATCCCTGCAGCCGTGAAATGAGTTAGATACTCTTGAAAGCGGCGTTAAACCCCAATTCACCTATATCTTTTTCAGTTCGGTCCTAAATTAAGCAGATGGAGATAAAGAGAAAATCAAAGCATTTTGTCAAATTTTCACAATATATAGTTTTAAATAGAGTTTCCACCACTACACTGAATGTACTTAACACATTTATTCCTGATATATGGTTAGTTCGGAATACATTATTCACCGAAGAAATGAAGGCATGAATTGAAGGAACAAATGCCTAAATCCTTGTGCACTTTTGTTGCGTATCGACCAGATATTGCACAGTATGCATGGATTTCCTCTGAAATTACGTCCAATATTTGGAAACATTATACATGCGTAAACAGCTGCATACAAAAAGTTTTATCACATTAGAATGTAAAACTTGCACCTGGATGATGATTCTCATATCACAACAAGAGGAAATCTGTAATGGTGATGCAAGAACTTCAGAATATAAAACTCACACCATTTAATAGACAGTTTATTCAGTAAGCATGGTCCGTATAAAAATTAAACGTCACACTGGTCAGTTTGACTATTGCTTGACGAAATTTATGTTTTGTCAATATCGATACAACTGGCCAGACTCTATTGTAGTTTCTCATCCTCAATGTTTAATGGAAAGGTTAAAAACTACACTAGAAACAAAGGAGGTGTGGTGAGATGAATTACGGATTAACGCCGTTTTCAAGAGTATTTCACTGTAATCTCCGCTGCAAGTACATTTGCAGGGAGAAAGCCCGAAATACCACTGTTGCTGTGCTTTCCTTTGAAACCTTTGAGCATTGGCTTGAACTAGCGAACCATGGGTACTAATGTGCTGAATTTCAGTGAAGAATGCACCCAAATCTTTAACTGCGTATAAAACAGTTCTCTACTACAGACAAAGACAGGATTCGAACCACTGATCACTTTATCCGATCGCAACGCGCTAACGACTACGTTATACCCCTTCCCGGAAATAAAACAACCCTCACTGCTTTGAAAAACGTACCATTCAAAATCCTAAAACTGTTTCTTAGAAACAATGGCTCAAATATAAAAAACAATCACCCTGTTCACATTTCACGTGTTTTGGATCGGTCATTATTCTAAAACAAAATAAAACACATTGTGTAGATATTTAAGATATTCATAAGAGTACATGAAATTGAGTAGCAATCAATTTTCTACAGTTAATTCAAGTCTTTTCGCAAGCATACATATCACTTAGGGAAAGAAGTTAACAACACAATTGCTATATGGATTGACTGTGTGGTGGTCAGAAGTCACCAATCAATCTGTATGCTTATTTAACAATTGAAAGTACTTATAGTGATGATGTGGCCTCTCCCTTGAAACCCTCCTTGCTTCAGTGAACACCTTGGATAAACAAATTGAATATCAAACTCTTTTATTAATAAATTGAAAATGAAATTGTAAAATATCACTTACTTTGAATTTCAATAAAAATCAGCAAATTATTTTTCAAGTTACACTAAAATGTGTTGGATTTATCACCATAACAACAAAAACTCTTCAGACCTATAACATGATTAAAATGAAGTAAGAATCTGTTACAAAGACATCATAACATAATAAACTGTAGATGACAGAAGATTTGATGACATTTGAATCGGTATATACGTTTCGAAGTCATTTCAGATTCATTCATTCTTAAGCAATTGATGTTAAGTACTCCCATATAACACATTTACATTAGATTTAGCATATCAATGAATTTAGATCACCAATTGCCTTGGCTGCATTACCTATTTCATTTTCCAGTCTAAACAGTTAAGTAGTATACTGCTTGATTATTCAAGAATTAGGTCAGCATGCTGACTGTGATGTTACCTGTTACATAATCCACTTCCTTGTCTAAGCTCACGGCCGTCATGGTTCAGTGCACCCTTGTGTAAACAATATCATAGCTTCGCCTGTAAAATTGTTAAATAATGGGAACTAAATTACTCATCTATATACAGGTCAACATAATACATAAAAACTTGATGGCAATGAAAAATTAAATTTGTTATGAACACACCATTCCATAAAGCTTGTCAGTTAAAGAGCCACTCCTTGATTTTCATAACATATTATTTATCTTTGATGCGAACCTAAATGTCATATGTGGTGATATGAAATCAAAACATCTTAACTTTTCATGTCCAAAAGACATATATATGACAAATTGTGGTTTTCCATGAAAATCTAAAAACAGCCTTACAAATGCACAGAGGTGTAGATATCACGTCCAATATACATGGATAGTAGTTATATAATCTAACAAACGCTATCAACTCCTAACTGCCCTCCTGGCTGTTTAAGATAAGTTTCAAAAATTACGTTTGACTATTTGACGCGCGCCACTGTCCGGTTTTCGTTCATACATTGCGACATTCTACCGTCATATTGCTCTTGATAAAACTAAATAATTTGTCAATCTATTCATTTAGTTGAAAACAAGATTGGAAACCAACATGAAACTTAACGTTATGGTTTCATGTTAGTTTCCATTCAATGAAATCATCATTTTCACTTTCCAGATATGGAAACCAACTGGATACTTATGACCACAGTTTCATGTTGGTTTCCATATATAGTTATATACAAATCAAAGAATCCAAAATGGATTGTATCTGGAAACCATGTTACTTAGTTTCAGTGAATGGATACCAACTGGATACACCAATTATTAACTTTCCTGGTGGTTTCCAGGATTCAGGAAATCAAGTCATTTCTGTAGTGAAATAGATTACATAAAGCAGTACGTTTAGTCACTTTTACTGCAAGATATGGAATACTTTCTTGAGAATTTGAATAAAACACATGAAATGACAGATAGTCATTACTCCATTCTATGCAGTTACCTGGATTATGTATTCATACTCATGTAAAGCTAGATTACATGATGAAGACATTTTTTCAATACAATGGCAATTAATACCTCCAGGAACATAATTATACACAAAGTCAAAAACTCACATCTGTATTTGATCAACCTTTAAATTTCAGAACTATCACTGTTGTGCCATGTGTTTTAACTCTGCATAAAATCCTCATGATTTTTTGTGTCAAATAACATGACCATATAGGACACAGCACATCCAAACAAGCTAGACTTTATCAAGGATCATTCATTTGTGATTAACATGAAACATGTTTTAGGAACTTTGAGTTGGGATAGGGAAGTTTGGCCATTTGGATTCATGATCATGGAGGGAGTTTGACCCATGTAAGCAAGTGTCAACATGATGAGTTGTTCCACACGATACCTTGTGATGTTATGCTAGTTTCTATAAGTTAACTGTGATGGATGGTAATAGACTCTACCTCGATTGGCCATAAATACTAGAAAGCGTTTTCACCCATTGTTATTGTAGTACAGAACTGTAGTGGAGTCGGTGTAGTAAGATGATTTATCTATTTCCACGTCTAGCTGGTGCAATATCTGTTGACCAAGCAGTTCGAACCTTTGGATAGTGACTATCCTTACTGGTGCTATCCCACCACTGAACTCAATACCTTATCGTGGTGTGGTGGTTTGCGTGCTTCAGAGACCCTGAGAGCTATGCCAGCTGGAGCTAACATGCTCCTGGTAGGGGCACCCACGCTGGACAGGTCGACGGGTAGAAGCCAGACCTAATTTGAGTCCTTCTAAAAACTGCTTTCTATCTCTCACTTTGCCTTTCTTTCCGTCTTTTCCCTCATCCTTTCGATCCCTTTCTCCCTGATCTGTCCACTCTCTTTTGGATGCTTGTCATCCACGTGTTTAACAAGTGTTTGCCACTAACATGGCAATATCCCCCGCCGTTATGAGACATTTGGCATTATTTATCTTTTGGTACAATGGATGTTACTTATAAGTTGATGTGTCTTGTCATGATCAATTGAGAATCTTCTCTTCATTGTGATGTATTTCAGGAAAGACTCTTTGACATAAAATCTTAACCACTGTCACTATCCGTATGTATATTGCACCTCTTTCGTTCTAACAAAACACACGTCGCTAATGTTTGAAATATTGAAGAAGCGACGTTAAATAATAACTTTCTCACTCTAACAAAACACAAGGTCTGAGTCTTCCTCCCTTGAAGGCTGTCACCAAATATGAACACTCTAGGTGCTAAGCTTTACGAGATATCGTGTTAACAATGTATTACACAGTGGTCAAAGTGTCATGAAGACCATGAACATGAGGTCAGGGTCACCAATGTCGACTGTCGTCTGAGTTTTCCATCATTGAAAGCTGTCACCAAATATGAAAACTCTAGGTCCCAAGCTTTACGAGATACCGCGTTTACAATGTATTAAACAGTGGTCAAAGTGTCGGGGTTACCTTGAAAATGAGGTCAAGGTCATCAAAGTCGACTGGCATCTGTGTCACAAAGTGATGACAGTGTCGTTTAAAGTCCACTGGTGCCTGAGTCATCCGCTTTTGTAGGCGGTCATCAAATATGAAAACTCTAGGTCCCAAGCTTTACGAGATACCGCGTTTACAATGGATTAAACAGTGGTCAAAGTGTCGGGGTTACCTTGCAAATGAGGTCAAGGTCATCAAAGTCGACTGGCATCTGTGTCACCCGCCATTGAAGGTTGTCAACAAATATGAACACTGTAGGTGCACGTTAACAATGTATTAGAAATTGGTCAAAGTGTCGTGGTGACCTTGAAAATGACGTCATGGTCACCAATGTCGACTGGCTTCTGAGTCTTCTTCCATTGAAGGCTGTCACCAAATATGAACACTCTAGGTGCTAAGCTTCACGAGTTATCACGTTAACAAGAATCCGGACGGACGTAGTGTCGTGGTGACCTTGAAAATGACGTCAAGGTCACCAAAGTCGACTGGCGTCTGAATCTTCCTCCATTGAAAGCTGTCACCAAATATGAACACTCTAGGTGCTAAGCTTCATGAGTTATTGCGTTAACAAGAATCCGGACGTACGTGCGTACGTACGGACGTACGGACAGACGCCGCTGAATTCATAGTCCCCCGTTCCGCGTTGCGGCGGGGGACAATAACTAAAGTATTGTTGAAAGCACGTTAAACCCCAACTCACTCATTCACTACTGGTGCTATCGTTTACTTGCCCTTCAAGTCGGGATGTTGTTATCTTCACCTGGTAGATGTAGGTATGCTGCGTAACCGTATCCAAGGGAACTGGCATCTAAACAAAAAGTTAGTATTGTTATAGAGTGTTAAAAAATTCAATTTGTCTTCATCAGAGGCAACAGAGTTGATCATGTTGGTTGTAACAGGTACCTCTATTTGACAAAACCGTCGGCTCAGTCTGAATCTTGTAAGGACACCTATGTGAGAGTTGTTAGGTCCGGACTCTGCAACATTCTATCATTAAAATATAAACCATTAAAAGTAGCACTAACATCGAGTACTACTGTTCTGTCGTTGAGGAGACCTGAAGAAAAATTCGAATGTTTCAGTGAGTGAGTTGATTGTCCTTCAGCAAAGATGCAAATTGTATATTAAAAGAATGAATTGGTGAAATGAGTTGTTGTTTAACGCCGCTTTCAGATTATTTCACTTAATTCACGGCTGCTAGTATTATTGCAGGGAGAAAGCCCGCAACACCTTTGTGGCTATGCATATCATTGCGGTGAAACCTGCGAGCATCGGATGGAACTAGCGAACCATGGGTGGTACTTCGCTGATATTCAGTGTAGCATTGCACCCAAACCTGACTGCGTGTAGAACAGTTCTCTACTGCAGACAAAGTTGCCGAACCCCTGGCGGGTTCGAACAACGGACTTCCTGATCCAAAGCCGAACGCTCTAACCACTGCGCTATCCCGTCCGAAATGAATTGGCTGTTTTGTTCTGTCATTTCTTTCGATCACTACTCCCTAACGTATCATGAAAAAGTATTATTTAGATTTCAGTCCACTATCAGTATATAAGACTAATCAGATAATATGTTGAAATTATTTGCACGTAAATACCAGTAGCGATTTTAAAACCAGCTGGAAATCGATTTAGTTATCTTATACAGTCTTGTCATCATCAACCCTACTGTCATTTACATTATAGTCATTACGTGAAAGACCCACAAGAGCAGAAAATAAGGAAATTACCAGCCTTGATAAGACTTTGAGAGATTGATGGGTTAGGTTGAGTTTTTCTTCCAAAAATCACAAACCTTTCATTTACTAAAACCTTCATTGAAAAACAACTTTGATAAGAGTATCTTATCTTAATGACTTGAAATGAAAGTACGAAAGAAACTCAAAAACAAGGAAATCATTCGAAGAAGTCGATAAGTAGAGATAAATTCTCATTTTATTTCATTTTAATAAATCTAAGTGGATTCCAAGTGCACGTAAGTCAGAGCAACATTCATAAGCTTATTTCCAAACACAAACAGAAAGCATTGGGTCTTTATACATTTTACTTATAACAGTTTCTTGCAGAGAAGAATTATTTTAGTAACAAGCTTTGCCATTTGACACCTGAAAGGCTTTCATTACTGTATCGTTCTAATAGATGTAAACATTCCTGCTGTGTATTATCCTATGTTGTCAGTCTCCTGTGTCAGTTAACATGTCGGTACCATAGATGTCTACTCCGAACCCATGTTCGACATGTCATAATTTGTTTCACAGCACATATCATTGGTGTAGCTGAAGCAGAAACAGTCATGTGCATACAAACTTGTATTGTATTTAAGGTTTTTGTAAAAGGATTCCTAAAACCCTTAGTAAGAACGTTTTCATATTATTGTAAGCTAACTTAGTTCAGTGAAAGTAGGCCAATGTATCCAGAGGTATTTTTTTATTCGCAAAGCGACTGTCAAATGTTTTTAGAATGCACAACCAGGAACGCAATATCCGAATTAAACCAGAATTCTTTAAAATGAGAACTTAAAGGCGTCGAAAGTAATCCATAGTACTCTTTGTCATTTATATAATGGAATGTATGAGTTTTGACAGCTTTCAACAATAACTCAAGTGTAATTATTCTAAAATTTTCAGCAACATGTTCCCGTTGACATCCATGATACTGAGTGTATAAGCAACTGCATGGATATTGGAATTTCTTAGACATACGATTCATGTATTTAGATCTTCAAGACAAAGTCGTTTTTGTGACACGGATACAGCCAAAACGTCTGCTTCAACTGAGGAATAGACAAGCGAAGCTTTTGGGCTTAATCGGATCATGCGTTAAAGGCACAGTCCAACTCAAAGTTTCAAAAATTAACATTGGAATTTTTTTCAAAATGTACTGAAACCTTTTTTAAAAGATGCCCAGTTACATTTGCGGCAAAAAGGTAAATCATGGCGAATTCGTAGCATGCATAGTTTCGCCGTCATTATGTTTTTTTTTACTTTTTACGATTTCCGGACCCCATGCACCGTTGACAGTCTTCTTATTTGAAGATACTTGCATCTAAGAGCTGAAATTCATACTTAATGTAGCTGAAGCATTGTACTTTTGAATTCCTAACATACAGAGTCCTAACGTTAAAACTTTTTTTCAGCAACCCTTCAAAGTCGGGCAACTTGGCTCCTGTGACCATGTTCAAGGGGAGATAACTCAAACAGTTAGACTCACAATTGCACAATGTTTTCGGGAAGGTAAGACCTGTATGTGGACTTGACGAAACTGTTAAAACATCGATCG
This sequence comes from Phorcus lineatus, assembly GCA_921293015.1. Classification (NCBI taxonomy): domain Eukaryota; kingdom Metazoa; phylum Mollusca; class Gastropoda; order Trochida; family Trochidae; genus Phorcus; species Phorcus lineatus. The sequence goes on along the minus strand of OV121086.1, from coordinate 53,102,987 downwards.
CGAACAGTCATTTCCCTTCACAATGAAGGATCAAAATCGGGCAAAATCTTTTGACCAAACTTAATATGGGGTATTTTTTTAAAAGGCACCTACAGACTTGAAACTTGTTTTGAATGAAGCGTCATAATAGTACAAACAAAAAAGTAAATCATGACGAATTCGCATTATCAACATCTTTGCAATAATAACAGTTTGCTTATGAGATTTGGTGACATAAATAAGTTACTGTTTACCACTAAGACAAAATAACATGTGAAGGTCAAACACTGTGTGAAGGTTAAAGGGGAAGTCTTGAAGACCTAAGTACTGCCTCGGCAGTCCTAGTTTCATTCATTTCATCAAACTTACATAACAAAGACGTTTTCCACTCGTTGAAAGATGCTTATTACAAAAATGTATCTTCACTTCATCAGGTTTCAAGGTTTGGCATAGAAAACATCAATTCAAATTCACATACCATATCTTATTACTTTTTGTAGAATTAAGATTGATTCATGATTGACATACTTACTCAACGGTCTGCAGAGATACAAAATTAAATTTCTTGCTTAACTAACAATTCGAGTCTGAAGATCTGAAGACATTTCCAAATGAATACTTGTTTGAGTCAATGACGCTGTATTATAAAAGAGTCAGATATATCGTAAATTATTATTATATGACTAATTTAACAATGCATGGACATATTGACTTCAAATCACAGTGACTTATTATTACATATAATAATCTAGTTGAGGCCGATTGACAATAATATTAAAGAATATCAAACGAGCTTCCCCTTTGCTATCAAGTTTATGTCCCTAGTGAACTAATTTCGCTTTGTCACGAGCCTTGGCGAGGGACATAAACTTGATATGATGAAAGGGGAACGAGTTTTGTATCCTATTTATTACCCACGTTTTTTACAATGAAAACATCGTCAATCAAAGTAAAATTTAACTTCCCTATAGAGAAACTTAAAATGTGGATTAATACATTACACTGGTGATTGGAATGTCGGCCCCTTCACTTCGGAAAACGGACACTACTTTGGTTTAATGTAGTTCATTACATTTGATAAAAACTGAAACTGAAAGCAAACATCATTTAATTCAATTCATTTAAAGACTTGGTTTCAGCTACAAATGTGTGATTCAGCATAAACACGCGAAAACTGTCAACATTTTGAACTGATAAACGTGACCTAAATCTCGGCTCAACGTCAGTCGGCCGTCACTCAAGGCGCGTCGTGACGTAGAGAACTGTTCGGAAACAACGGATTAACAAGACACGTTTTGAATGGCACACGTAACATTTGGCCCAAAAAGGGAATAACATTTATGTCTCAAAAACTGTCAACTGGTAAAGAGGCTTTTCATTCAATTGCAACTATTCATCATCAGAGGACATGTCACTGTAAACAATACGGCGACGCTTGGCGGATGTCGACAGTGCCAATTGCTCCTTTACGAAGTCCCACGTGGGTAATAAGGTAGTTTTCATAACAATCAAACGTTTTGGAAAGTACGCATGAAGGCTTTACAAATACATTCTTTCATGGCATTGTTACATGCACAGCTAAAGACACAATGTTTATGTTACATTTTGTCCTTTTTGGTTCTTGTGACGCTGCCTTGACCTGTTTAATCTTTACCAATGAGCGGTACTTGGACCTTTATATAACCTATAGAACAAAATGTTTTGTCATGTCTTTGAAGGACATTCAGAAAATCGTGTTCTCTTCCACTAGGGTTTCTTTCATTTGAGAGCATCTTTGGTGACAAAGTGGAATTTAAATTACATAATGCTTGATCCCTTTGACATCTGATGCTTCATAAAGGGGCTTCTAAACAATGTGCCATCACACATACAGGCCACCACACATTGAGATTTTTGATTGGCAAACAGTAAGATTTGGCACAGCCGAGATTACTAGTAACTTCATGATATTAACTTGCATTTATGCATAACTTATTACGCATACATATTCTTAAAGTCATAGAATAAATTTTGTGAGGCAACTAAACTAGGCTTATTATTCTTCACGAGCAAAAATCTGATTATTTACATCAATATTCCCTGTTGCGTCTGCAAAGATTTTCATTTTCATGGCCGTTTTTTTTGTTTAGGATGACGCTGCTTATTGGCGTATGCCGTTTCAGACCGATGAGGTACGGAATCAAGTGCAATCCCATCGCGAGTACGAAATACCGGAAATCTAGTAAATGCAGCGCCGATACTTATGAAAGACGCATTCTTCATTGAGTTTACCACCTTTTTGTTATTTCTGTATTTGGAAAAAGGTAAACACTTAGCTATTTTATTGGATATTCAGCTGGGAAATTTCATGTGTTCTACGTCATGGCGAAATGACGTAGTAGGGACTAACGCTCGCTAAAGACATAGAGTAGGGTGTTTTGAACTTCATTATTGAGGGCTAGAATGCACGCAGGTTTCTGAAAATTGTTGCAAACGTCAGGGAAAAGATTTCAGTGAGTGATTAACTATTTGCCCGGCGTGCATTACAGTTTGCCTTGCAAAAATGAGACTTTAAGACTTTAAGATAGAAACTGGCAAATGGAAGCAAACTGATTTATCATTTTTCAAGTGGGATATCTTAGTTTATTTAAATATTTGGTTACCATTTGCTTCTATATGAAAAATAGATAATCGTTATGAACGCAATGGATTTGTAATATTTCTCTTTAAAAGCTTTGAAAGTCATTGAGTATATGATGTAGTACAACTGATTGAAGAGCCAGAGTTCCCATAAGATCGAAACCTTGAACCTGTGTGAGATTTGCTATTAAATGGTACCTAGTGATAGATAACCTAGAATTTATTTTTTTTTAAAATATATTGACAGTTGCTATGAAAAAATCGCATGTGAACTTTGACACCCGGAAGCTGTTTTGAATTATTTATATCCCCGAAAATATGATATAATGGGGAATGCTTTAATTTCAGTTTAAATTTTAGCCCGAGGTTAAAGTACATATTACGCGTCAAAAACTGTTTAATTCAATAACAGATCACATTCTCCAAAGGTATGATAGATAGATAATTATTAAAGAAGAGAGTGTGTCTGATCCTAAGCTGAACGCGCTAACTACTGCACTATCACGAGTAGCACATATGTGTAGATAATGGTATCCAGAATCTTGTCAGCTTTCAATCAAACTGTTTTTTTAGGTAAACAGTTGATGAAACAAACAGTTTAGCTGTTCGAAATGGTTTACTTTGTAATTAAAAGTACTTGTATGAGATTTGAATGTTTCGTAAAGCAGTTATTTTGAAATGTGAACTGGCATTATACCTTCTCAAAATAGCATAATTATGCATTTGATGAGAGTTTGAAAATGCAGAAGAAGTGTATATTTCATTATAAGGTGGCTAAACGTTGCTTTGCTTCATATATTTAAGGTTTTTATGTAAATAGCGCTAGCGTGTGTTAAGAACAGCTACGATAAGTAAAACGGCTCAGAATTATTATAATCTTATTTCATTATATCTCAAATTATGGTGTCTAAATCTATCGTCTCTCATGGGGGATTAGCTGCGTTTGAGAGAAAATAGAAGCTTGAATAAAAGAAGTGGCAATAAAAATATCACTCAAAGTAGTCGGGTTTCAAGAGAATTTTTTCAAATCTCAAATATTATCCCGTTAATTAGAAAGTGTGTGGGGCTAGCATGTGACAGTGTTTTAAAAATACATGTTCAGACTTCTTTCAAGCCAACAGAACTATTTGTTTTTGTGACTCATTAAAATGTTACCATTGCTTTGATGTGAAGTCAGTCATACCACTTTGAAACGTTATAAAAATGACTGAATAATATCCCAGTTAATCCGTTTGATGTTGCAAACTGAATTTGATTAAATAAAAGGGTTCATTAGAAGGTTTAAAACCTGTGTTTCATTTCAAAGCATGTTGGCAAGAAAGTCCAGAGAAGCACCAAAAAAAACTTGGCGTACAATTCACAGTATTTGAATAGAAATTTGCTTTTCCAGTAACTGGCAAAGAGGTGTTCATAAATATCACACTCGAAATTATTACATTTCAAAAGCAAAGTTCATTGACGGATATAATCGTGATATTTGCAAGCTTTTATTGGATGGCATATAGCAAGGTATCATGGTTTACATTGTAGATAAAGTACTTATTCCGAAAGAAAAAGGGAACCAGTTTTTACTTTTTTAAACTTTCTTATGGGTTTCATGCTCTGTATCTGTTAAGAATATAAATATTAGGTAATGCCTGTGTGTTTTTGATAACAGGGATATTTTAAACTAACGTAATTTTAACGTTTTATTAAAGAACAATGTAAATGACATAGAACATGAAACAAGTAAAGCAAACAGCACTAAATACTATAGTTAAGTGTTGTTTATTTGACTATTGAAACCGAGTTTCTACATTTTCTAGCTTTCTATGTAATGAGTACTTTTGCCAGCAAAATGTTATATCTCAATTAGATGATTGAAATTTGATTTTTTTAAAATTTGATTAACTGCAAAACTTGCATAAATGTCATCTTCGGACGGAAGAAACGTGTGAAATTGATACGACACATTCATTAATCTAAAATGGTACAGAGGAAGGATACATAGGAACTTGTAATAATGTCTACCGATCTATTGATATTGTATAATGCTACTGCATTTAGTGGTACAATAGTGTTTAGAACTAAACACACGTTTCACACCTACTCATGTACAGTCAGGTTTTAAGTAGATGTGTGCGATTATTGAGTAAGCTACTATACTTAAAACTAAAATAGGTGTTATATAACCTTCAATTTGTTCTTTTACGAATGTTCTATTGATATATTTGTAAGACTCGAATCCATGGCAGGCCTCAAATCTACGGCGGATTTTCAAATCTATGTCAGATTTTCAAATGCCTGACATTTGTACCTTTTTTTGTATTTTTCTGTAATGATTAACCAAACCTTACGCTAGACAAACCTACCCTAAAATTCGTCGACAGGAATCCAAGGGTTACAAAAGATACTCTTTCAATATCTTAGGGTTAAAGAAGATAGACTCACCGAGGACTAAAATGATCCTACAAAATTAACACAATTGATGTGGCATGAAGCCGCAAATGTCTTATTTACATGTAAGGTATTATTTAATGTATTTTCGTAATTGGGATATGGACTCATGAAACAGTCTAACAATAAGGAAGGGATAAGGAAATCCGCCATATATTAGAGACCTGCCACATATCTGAGTCCTACATTTTTCTATAACAAATATTATGAAGTGTTTAACAACGAAAATGTTGATCTTCTTAATCTAGAACTGTCAAAGCAGATTTTGGAACACAAATTTACCTTTATAGATCATCTGATCATGCAGTCATTCAATCATCAAACGAAATATTCAGAAATGGTAGACGTTTACTCGACTACTTCCGAATCGGACAAAATCTATTTAGTAATTATCACAACAAAGAAAATACTGCCTAGGCCAAACAGGAACATAAAGTTATTTTCTTTCACACTATTTCGTTAAGAACAAAGAAACATCATTTCGTCATCAAAGAGAAACATTAAATTAGTTTCTAAAACAATATTCACTCTCAACGCAATATTAATAAAACATACTTTTTGGGTTTAGACCATTATTCTTTCGTTATTTTGAAATTTCCAAATCCATAACGTACAATATGCCATGTCTATATATCTTTAATCCTTCTTTTGCTGTATTGTTTGTTGTTAGATTATTTTTGTTACAGATGTCAAATTCATCAATGAACAGTTTCAACGTTAAATGCATGCTTTTAAGATGAATAGACAATTGGAATGCACACATTTGATTACATTTTATGAATGTATAATAAACAATTTGTAACTTGAGATAACTGACATCTTCCAGAAATATCAAGAACTTACCTTTGTTTAATTTGCATTAGTTTGGGGGAAAATCTTTCATCTTACTTATTTGGTACGCGTTTTATCTACTGGTAAGTCAACACGTCGGACTGAAGAGGAATTTGCTGCCTTCACTGAACATGATATTGTGTTAAAAGTGACTTATTGTTTACTGTATGAAGCAATATTTCTTTTAACATTATGAATTATGACAAAGTATGTTTATATTAAAAGGTAACTTTCAAATATATTAAATTTCGTGACATTCATAAATATGGGACCTTTTCATTTCAAAATGCTTTTATTTGTTATGATATAATATTTTGCTGCGTATTCAGCAACTATTCTTAAACATTATGATATAACATGATTGGTCTTCTTAAGAAGATCTTATTTGATATGGTGTTTTTCAAATAACTACAAGATGACAGAAGCTAGCTATTGTCAATTAGAAAGATGATATCATGCATACATGGATACACGCTTAGATTTAAATCTATTTACACAACCATTTTAAAAACAATGTTATAATAGATAGAGAACAAAAGCCATTAAGATGTTGGTCCTGATAATTCCTTATCCCTTATTATGTCACATCCATTAATAAAGATCAGCTTGGTAGCCCTTTTAAAAGAAAAAAATGGTATAAATAACCTTTTCAAGCGTGTATACTCTTGGCATCAAGCGCAAACAATATCAGTATGCATCTTAACAAAGCTAAAACTCAATGTTGCATTTTTATTGTTTCAATTATCGAACATTAGGGAGCAAAGTTTTTCTCCTGGTACAGGTTTTAAACGGAAACTTATCTTTTCGTTTCATTGAAACGTCAGATCAGCTCATGCTGAAGATGTAATTGATAAACTTTTTCGCTCCTATGCAATTTTTTAACTATAATGCTAAATAAGTTTAAAGTATATGTAACGTTATAAAGATAGGTTTGCTTCGGAAATGAACTTATTTTACTGAATCCTACTTTCACAAGAATGAATTTAGTCATTCACGTCTTGTATTAAACAAACCCTCGGTTGAATTTTTTAAGTTTTTGAAAAGCATGATATGATATGATATAGCTATTTGTTTTCTATGACGCGTTCATGAATATTTTTATACAATTTGTTATTCTGGCTTTAGAGGGACATTATCAGTATGCATTAGAAAATCTTCCTTAACAAAGTTTGTGAATATGATTAAATGATGATCTAGATTTAAATATTGTGGAAATGAGATGATAATAGGTTGTCATCAGTGTATCTCCGTCAGAATCGAACCTGACAGCCTCGTCATGTAGCTGCGACCATGCAGACTATGGTACACACTATAACTTATCATTAAGTGGATTACGGGCGACTGATCATTTTGATTCAGGGTTACAAAACATTAATTACAGTTACAGGCAGATTCTTTAAAAATACATACGCATCGAATCCAATTTAATTAAATCACCTTTAGAATATATTTTTTTAATTTTCATATAAAACTTCACTGCGTTGTACATGCTGATTTTCAAAGATAGACTCATTCTCAAACTATTATACGTCCTTATTGATTAAGTTTTACTGCAATCATTCTATTATTTATATGACGTAAAAGCATCTTTAAAAAATACACTAATTTGGTTGTTTTATGTGGAAGATCGCGGTATTCCTTTGCAATAATTTGATAATTTTATACTGCTTCATGGTATCATAAATAAAAAAGGTATTATTAAATAGTTCGTATTCATGTGGCTTCAGTAGATTTTGAAAAATGCCATGCCATGGTAGGTAACATTTCGACGTTACACTACTATAATATTAGGCTTCAGGAGGCAACGAGAAGTGCAATGTTTGGGGCTGTTCATGTAAACGTAATTGAAATAAATTTTGGATGATAAATGGAGTCTCACCCTCGGATCTTCTGCTATCAAATATCTCTACACTCGTTAATAAAAGTATGTAGTAAGTAACATATCTCTTCGGCAAGGATCGCATATTTGTTACTTTTATCAACGTGGATTAGTATATTTGATAACTGCAGACACTTGGATGAGATTTTCGATATAGACGCAAATATTACCTCCAATAAACGCTTACTTCAGGTGATGTTATTTCAGCACTTGTAGGCCCTCTTCGTGTGACATTACAAACTGTAAATTCAAAGTTAGATTTAACATATCTTTATCAGAAGCACATTTCTGTTCGTAAGTACTAGCAGTGTAGATAAATGTATTTGGAGGAGCAATGGAAACTTGTTGGCTTACTTGTTTCAAATATTGTGCATTGTGTACTTAATGTATTTGATGACTATTTCACTCCACATAACATCAAAGGATTCTCAAGGATACAACGAATCTTGCTCGTTTATACTCAATGACAAGGTTTGCCTAAAGATACATGTATAACTAAATCAATACATTATTCATTTTTAAGGTTTACTCGGGAGTTGAATTGAACTGTTAAAATGTCTCTTGTGAAAGGAAACGATTTGATAATATTATTGATATAACCTCTATCTTTGGCACTTACATACCTGTACAATTTCAAAAGAAAAGTATATTTACCTATGCATACTCTGCAAGCATGACAAAAAAAAATTTCAGTATATTATTTTCTAATGAATCTGATACTGTGTAGAAGGAGTTATGGCAACCAAGGTAAAGAGTACAATAAAAAAAATATTGATGAATGTGTTCATTTTGTGCAGGTAGTTTCCCCCCGTTACGTGTAACATCATTATGTTTGGGATCACACTATCCTTAAAAAGAACAGGTTCTTGAACTTTTGGGATTGAGACCCTGTTTGGCTCTGACCCCAGACCATCAGGGCAGAAATGTATTAGCACCTCCCCAACTCGCGTGCCCTACATCATCAAAACTCGAGGTCCATCAAGCGGTCGTTAAGCTGTTGTTACATTCAATAACTCTCTGGTACATGTACCAATTTACATCTATTGGAAAGATTATACTAACGTGTATCCCTTTCATCACGGAAGTTACAGCCTTTTGTAATGTTTACTAGCTGTGTGTCACCTTTCGCTTTCAGTTATCTGGATATATTAATAGTCTGCTTATTGAAAGACAATTCCTCTATCTCTCTTTATATGTCCTAATAATATCGCTTTTTAAATGAAAAGTTTCAAAGCATTATGCTGCATTGATGTTCTATTCCATATCATATTACGAAAATAGAAAACTATCGGGTATCTTTAATTCCGACTCTCCAGGATATACAGATCATGGCTTCAGACATGAAATGAAGAAACAAAAACAATATTCTTTATCTTAATCAGTTTGAAATAAATTGCTAAATAAGTTAATACTTTATACCTATGTCTTCTACCTTAGTAGGTTTTTACAATTTACTCTACAGTGTTTAATGCAATGTCATGAAATTTAATCAGACAATCATAATAACTGAAATTATAACTACAACTTAACAAAATAACTTGTATAGATCAAGATCTAGAATTATTCCAGTTAAGTTAAGTTAATCAATATATTATAGTTCTCATCTCATTTAGAAGAAAATAGGTTACTTTTAGGTTAGCGTTATGATTGTTTGTCAAACCATACACTGTTCATAAAAGACTAATAATGAAATTGAGAATTAAACAATTAAGATTCATTTGAAGTATCGACAATGTGTTGCATATCCATTCCTTTTGTTGAAGATTGTTAAACGTATTAGTTATTTAAAAAGAAGTATCCATGTCAAAGATTTGGATTTGGAATTGAATATTTGAACTATCTTTATTGATTATGAGTTGAAAATAACTGGTTTATCTTTATCAGATGAACAGTGTACATAATGTTTGTAACCGGTCACGTAGTATCGGGTTTCATAAGAATAGTTGGAAAAATAAAAACGCAAAAATAACATGCAACCATTTGAAAGAAAGACTTATTTACAGATTATCTTTCTTTGATAAGATACATTATGCGTTTGAGAGATATTTAAATTTGTCGATGTTCTCTTGACAAGAAAGTTGAAATGGCTGTCTAATTTGTTTTACTTAAAACACAGCAGCATGCGTGAAATCATACTCCTACTTTCCCCCTCATCTTCTGACATTTCTTATTTTTTTACCAACCACAACCAAGAATCAATAAAAATTCTGCAGATTAAACGGAAATAGTAAACGACTAGATAAAAAGTTATCATGTTTAAAAATGGTAAACATATCATTTGTGTCATATATTTGATGTCAGTGGAATTGTACCTTTTGAGTAAATAATACTCATGCAAAATCAAAATGCTTTAAGAATTGTTTTGAAGCATATGATGGAGATTACTGCTCAATTTGATTTTTAGATTTCCAAAGGGATTAATATTATTGACGTTGCTCCCTTGTAAATTCTTTTTTCGAGAGATATTACCAAAACTATTAAAGACATAAGTGGTGCAAAGGCTTAATAAAAATTTAACAATACTACTTGAAGTATGATTTGATTATGAAAAGATTTTAAAACGCATCTCATCAGAATAAAAAGTTTGATTTAAAATGAATTTCAGGAGATCCACAATTCAAAGTGATACATTTTGTAAGTAATTACTATAAAACTAGAAATATAAAAAGTATATTTCATGAATTGTATATTTGCCTACTTGGAAATGTTTGAAAATCTTAATGTGGCATTAGGATTGTAAACTATGGATTTTCTTTTTGTCCGATTCATTACTTTTTTCTTTACCCTTATGTGCATCAAAATATTCTTTCCTTATAGATAAATTGAACACTGATTCTGATAAAGTGTGTTCAGGATCATTAGAAGACCAATAATAATAAATAAACCAAACATACAATCTGGACCTCTGCTAGTCTCTCTTCAGACTGTCAATTCCATTCTTGATAATTCATGGTTTGTATCAATGTTACGCATGTTGAGGCGCCAGATTTACTAATAAACAATTTCAAATAAACCCTTGTAGATATGATATAAACTACACCAATCATAATTAAAAGTAACTGTGTTCTCACACCCTAATATCTTTACAAAAGACACCGATCATTTTGAAAGTTATATGTTATTATTATCCAAAAAGCTTAAATTTTCTGTACTGTATGGAATTGAAACAAAGTAGCTTTCAATTGGTAAAATCAAGACAAAGTGTGTATGAATTCATCCAAACTGTCTGATCTAAAGCTGATGGTGAGGAAAAATACTTGGTTTGACTCAATATCTGAAGTGACTGTTCTCATTGGTTGACACAGAAGGATTAGGTGTCCCTTTGATGGATATATCATTAAATGAAACACTAGATCAATACATTTATGATAAAAAAACGACATTCATTTGTTCCTGCTTAGATGCATTACAAAATTAAGCAACCGTGAGATCAATCAATGACCCCATTATTTTGAAGAGGCATTCAATACATATATCTGCATTATGTTCACAGACGGTCTGGGTGCTTAGGGCTTTTGGTGATTATTTCCTTTTAATAATGTGGTTTAAGTATTCCCTGCCTTCCCCGCCTGCAGGCCTTCCTTTTAATGTCTGATTGGTGGAATTAAATCTCCCCATCCAAACAACTTTGTATTGATCTTTTCAGGCATACCAACATGAGCAATATTTAAAGGTTCATAAAAAATAACTTTTATGGATAAATGAGTGTTAACCTCCTTAAACGTATGCAGTATATAGTTAATATGTGGCGTGTTCCATAAACGCTTGATATACTAACACCTTTTTACTCTTTCTTGACAAGACCTTGTCCAATACGAACCCGTAGCTTCAGAGACAGGCACGCACGGTCTGTGCTGACTATACCATCAGCTATCTACTGGACGTAAATGTAATGTTTCTTATAAACTGGCAACTTTTGGAATTATTTCAATGATTCTTTATATTTTCGGTTTTCGAAACACTCTCCAATTTAATGCAAAGGTACAAATCCAAAAGGATGGTGAAATGATAATCAAGATTCTAAACTTTTTCAAAGCATTCTAATTAAGTTTTTCTTTAATCAATTGTTAACGATAGTTGTGTTACAAATGAATTTGTAATTACGGATGAATTTTTAATAAGAAAATGTTCCCAGTCAAACCAGCAAAATATAACAAGACAATTGTATATTAATTACAATTTAATCAATCAAATAATAAACAAAGTGTTTAAGATCACAATATCAAGCTAATACAAACAATAATACAATATCAAATGAGTCACACTAATTAGCTAAATAAATATATTCACCAGTCCTTATGAATCACACAGTTGATGAATGTAGAAAACAGTCAGTGGGTCTTGATAGGAGATAGATGAATCCGGCTTGTAAAGGTATCCAAAAATAGTGGCAAGGCAGATGATGACAAAGTTGATTGTAAGAAGCAAGATGAGTAAGAGTTCTAATGCCAGCCTATATATATATATATATATATATATATAAGTACAAAATACCCTATAGCGCTACCGCTCTACATCTACCCTATAGCGCTACCGACCTATATATTTTAAAAAATAGTTTTTGAAAATAAAAGTGATTGAAATGAAATTAATAGTGTTTTTTGAGATAATTGGTTAAAATAGTTTCGACAAAAAATATTTTTCTAAAGATATAGGTTTTTCCCCGGTAGCGCTAAAGATTTCATAAGTACTTTTTGACTTTAGCGCTACCGCACGATCAATAAGTATAAAGTGCCCTTTAGCGCTACCGGCCTGGTGTCCTGCTTCGCCGCGACTGCGCCCATTTTCAGTAGGAAACCAGTTTCCGGTTGCTGCTGAGTATTGACATTTGAGTTTGTTTGCCGGTTGTTTATAAGATTTACAGCAAACAGCTCGAAACTGCTACATTTTTTAAACATTATGAGGAAAGTCTTACACTTATGAACTGGACAGCTGACTGGTGCGATCGAAAAAAAATTCAGAGTGACAGATATTGAACTGAATCTACCTGCTTGAGGACGGTCCGTTACTTTGCTTTCGAATCATCCATTAGATTCCCACGGAACAAGCCTTTGGGTTGGATTGTTATGTCATTGCTTTTAAAGGTGAGTAATTATTTTTAAATTGATAGTTTTGCATTAAATAGCGTAAACATTATTGATGAAACTCCCGAACATCTTAAAGTGATACAACAAATTTTTCCCCATCATTTAATGTTAAATAAACAGTTGTTTTCCACTTTTGCTGAATCTTGTTGACATTTTCGAAATATTTGCCGATTTTTACCAACTGCTTGGTGTCACCTGCTTTAATGGTATTTGCTTAATCATAAATTTTATGTCAAATTATGGCAGTACAAAAGATATGATTAGTGGTGAAGAAAAGCGTTTAATTGAGGTTAACACATATTTAGATTATGTACATGGTCATTGAACTATTTCATTGCCACATATATTTAGCATATATGCAAACCGTGTCAGGCTAAGATACACAGAGGATAAAGATACGAAATCTCCCTAAACTTAACCTAGTTAATCAGGATAAGTGTTAGCTTTTAATACATTGATGTCTTTGCATCTTTAGGCAATTTGAAAAATATTATGAAGCTTTTGAAAAGGTGATGAAGACCTAAATGTTGATTAAAAAAACTGACTAATACATACAAACTGACATTATTTCTATCATTTCAAACAGTTTCTCTTCTCACATAACAATTGTCAAAGGAAACTATAATATTGATTCAACTATAGGTTTTTCATTACCGTTACTTCAGAAAACAGTTTTAAAATCTATTTAAATCGTAATAATGAAAATAGTAAGGTCTATTCAAACCGTACCTGCATATTTTAACCTACTCATGCCCACCTATGGGAATAGGGGTGTTATAGTGTGAAAACTTTCAGTGTTACTGACAAAAACATTTTAACATGTTTATTATCAATGAAGCTCTAATCTTTAACAATGACAGGATTTTTATCCCATATCCTATATGTTTCTGGGATAAATGATCATGAATCTCTTTCGTTCGTAGCTTTACCTGACAACATTGAAATTTAATATTTCTGGCAAAGAAAAGAGAGACCACAGCTTTAAGGTGTATCTTTGGTATCAGAAAACCTTCAAGCAACCTAATAACTTGTGTTTCATGTGGCAAAAGATTTATTACAAGCAAAGTATAACTTGATAAAGCAGTAACTTGTTTTCTTTTAACTAGGAAATCCTACAAAATAGCAAAAAGTAATTTTAAAATAATCATTTTATTATTTCACACATTTATCAATAGAACAGGGAATATACTCTAAAGCCTTGTGATTCAAGATAAGGGTGATAAAACTTTTTGAAATAAATTGGTAGGGAATAATAGTTTTTAATATTCATCCATAAATGTGGTCAAAAAGTAGTATTATTAAATAGCATGAAATTTCACTCAGATTTCAGATGTAAGGGCCACATGATTACTTTAATCTTCATCTCCAAAAGCAAGAGGCCTAGAAAGCTTAAACCTTATGTACTCACTCCTTAGCTAATGGGGTGTGATGGTATCTATTTTATAGATTTCTTTACCCCCACAGGGATTGGAAAAGACACCTTTGACAGTGGGCCATTTTGGGGCTTTTAGTCGTTTTCAGAAATTTTGAATGGGCCATTCCCCTTTGTAGCAATAGTAAAATCTATAATTCTAATGGGCCATATTTTCATCCAATGACCAATGTGCAAAATGTCCCATGGCCCCTTCATTTCCCAATCCCTGGCCCTAATAATGGCCACATGGACCCGTCCTAAAATCCTTTTTTCATTTTCTCAAGAATGAAAAGGCCTTGAAAGTCGTAACCTTGTGTACAGGGATCAAGCACACCTCTCAAAAAATACCTCTGGCATGATAAGCCAAACAAATGGCCAAACTTTACCTGCTACTGGTAGCTTAGCCATACTTGATACACATTGCACAACAAAGGTCCCTAAATGTGCCTTTACTGAGTTAAACCCTCTACTTTTTGTTGTTTACCATGAAAACATAATTGAAAGCAGGATACAATCAGAAAGTGATTAATCTCCCACATGGTCTATTGATGCTAACTTTGTGAAACGAGGGGGTAAAACCTTAGTATGAATTATTTTATAGATAATTTTGACCTTATGTTTTATTTGTATTTGAAGCTTCTGACATGATCATATGCTGTAAATGTCAAAGGTTACCAATTATATCAAAAACAAGAATCTTATCTGACTATGAATTTACCCTTCAAAAACTTTTGGGAAAAATTTAAATCTGAAATTTTAAAAACTTTAAAATTGAATAAAAATTATGAAATTTAGAATCTGAAACCTGAAACTTATGAAAGCAGAGCAATGCAGCCCTGGTTAATAATTAGCCCTAGTCCAATAGCTCATGGACTGTGAAAGAGAATGTTGGCAAGTAAAAACAATAACTGATAGTCCAAAGGCTAGGCAATATTTGATATGATATGATATAATCCTAGAGATGTATTTGGAAAGGTTGAATTGGTTCAGACTATTTTTTTCAGACCCTGAAATGTTGCACACTGTGGTTTTTTAACTGCATTAATGAAGTCTTCATGTAGAAATGCCAAATTTCCTTAACATTCTTCTTGCTAATACAAATTTTTTGGCAATTATGGGACACAATTTATAGACATATTCACTAAAACTTTTCTCAACGAGCTAGGTTATATATATGAATTCATTTCTCCCCAGCACCTGGTCTCTGCATGTTAGATCCAGCACTTAATTGGCATTAACTAGTATTTAGTTGATCAGTTGTTCTGCATATATACAAGCAGGTCTTTGTTATCAGTCTACTTAACTAAAAACTTTAGTTATGAATTAGATATAATTTGATATCATTACTGATTTTGGTAACGAACTCTACTACCACAGTTTACAGAACATTTCTTGACTAATTGCTGATGAAACCTATCCTTATTCACATGATCTTAAAAGGGAGTTGAACAACAAAATGATTATCTCTCAAATTTAACTACTCAAGGTTTTGGTATTTCTTGGATCAAATATCTATCATTTTACCAGAAATAAAAATTTAATATGGAAAGTTTGTGTCAAAGGGATAATCACATGAACAATGCATCCATGTGCATCAGACCTAAGTATGTGACATCTTCAGTCTACATGAAACTCTAAAGTCTATCACTGCTATTTAGGATGTAAGTTGAAGGCCAATGGTATTATTAGATGCCTAGTGGTTAGAACAATAGAAAAATTACTTTGTCTGACAATAAAGGTATAGTTTTTCATGGTCTACTATTGAATGACGCTTTTCGCTCTTCCCCGGTGCCCGCTCGTGATCATGCATCCTTGGTTACTGTTGATCTTATTTTTAATCTTCTATTGGTAAATATGGTGTATTCCTATCAATGTTTTTATTAGTGATAATGCTTCTTTAAACCGAGAGTTGTGTTGAATCATGGAGCTCTATCTATCAGAAAGAAAAATGAAAAAACTACCCCAATGTGTTTTTTTTAAAATCATAGTTTTGCCCTTAACTATTATAACGTTAAAGCTTTAACTTTAATGTTTCAGTGTAAAAGTATACGTTATTTTAAAACACATTGGGGTTAGAGTGAACCTTATACATTAACTATAAAGGCCTTATAAGATTCATACTTGCTATTTTAGGGCACCATGAAGTCTATGGCCAAAGAACTAGTGTTTATTTCTAGCACTGGTGTGAATACAGTGTTATTCATTGAGAAAAGTTTCAATTTGTGAAATTTCATTCATGATGCTTCACTTTTTGCAAACTACTGATTTACCTAAATCTTTGAAGTAAATTAGCACTTCCTATAATGACAAAAACCCTTAAATATAATTTGTTCACTTCCCCTCGAAGAAAAGTATGAATTTGAATTTTGATAAATTGATCTAAGGATAAAATATTGAATATATTTTTGTCTGGAAATCCCAAGAAAGCTGAAATCTTGTGTAGATTTACTCTAAATGGCCAACACTCAAGTCTCTAAAAAAAAACAGCGTTTTTAAAGTTTCAAAGTTTTTTCATATCTTTAAAAGAATACCATTTTATTAAATACTCATTTTATATCTTATTTAGACTTATCTTAAGGGGGATATGACGTCAGCTTTAGGTGAAAGAAAGGTGAAAAGATATTTTAGAGAGAGGGTGAGTCAGACAAGTACCTAAGCTAGGCAGATGATAAAGTGGAATTTTTGAGCTCTTAAGCCACGCCTAAAAGCTGCAATTGGCTTATGCCATGGCATTGTGTACGGCATCCATCCCTCTGTTGTTAAACTTTGAAAATATTTGGATTTTTCTCGAGAATGATTGGCTCTAGAGAACTGATATATTGTGACATGTACCATGGCAATATGGGTATTTAGAATAATAGATTTGTTGGTCCTTTTGCCCCTTAAGAGAGCCTTTGGGACCCGTTTACATTTACTTCTCCAAGGTGCCTTTGCCAGTGGATAATGTCCTGACCCTGTGGCCCCTAATGAGCGGCTGGGGTCATGCCTTCAAAACCTATATCCATCTTCTTCTGCAGAAAAAAAAGGCTCAGAAGGCTTTTGTGTACAGGATCAATGGCAAAAATGGATTAGAAATAATTAGAGTTGGTAATGTTGTTTATCATATAATGGGCAGTGTTATCTGTGCAATAAACCCATCTTGTAATCACATTATCAGATCCCTGATAACAATGCAAATGAGGGTAACTAGGTCGCACTACTTTCGCTAGCTCCGTACCGAGAAGAGCGATTCCGAAAACGTTTCCTTGGCAATACAAACGATGTGTCGAGTTTGGTGTGACGTAGCCTCAACGTAAACAAACATGGCCGCCTCGTCAATCGGCGATAATGTTCACATCGATATCAAAGGTACCATCACAGCTGTTATTGATATGTATAATGGGAGCAAAGACTACTAAGTGCACATAGTAGTGTAGAGTATGAAGGAAGGTTTGAACACTCCCGCCTGACAAAGATTCCAACACAAGTGCCACGACAGGCGACGGGTCGTCTCGGTTTCAATTTCAAATGTTTTGAACGTTCAACGATAGTAGATATATCTAAAACATTTATGACGTATTTTGTGTGATGTTTTATTCGAACAAAACGAGTACACTATTGTTGTTAAGGGTTTGACAAATTGCATTATTTTTCTCTTGTGTGACGTCATTTTTCCTATGATGCGAAATGGAATGTGAGTTTGCCTAATGATGACGTGGGTGTATTCATACGCCCTTTTCGTTTGTAAAGGGGACACAAAATTAACCGAAAAAGGAGGTTTATTTCAAAATGACATTATATGATAAAGAGATTATTACCTTCGTATGTTTTGATATCGTAAATATCACTATATAAACAATAAAAACTATGTATTAGGCTCGGTAAACCTCGCCTAATACACTTTTTATTGTTTATATAGTGATACTTACGATATCAAAACATACTCTGGTAATAATCTCTATGGCCCAAAAATGAGGGCCTATGTTAATGTCCTTCTCTGGAAGGCAAAGGCCTTGAAAGCTTAAATTTTGTGTACAGATTCCTGAGCTTTTTGGGTTTTATTGATATATTTTGTGACCTTCTTGCTTTGCATTATTTATCTTTTCCCACTTTACTTAAAAACATAACATTCTACATTCTACTGGCCAGGAAAGCTGAAATTCTTTGTACAAGTATGTTATCAGTACATGATTGTAACAAATCCAGGTGAAAAATGGTACTGAGGATAACATTTTGGTTGATTTATAATGGACAACTAGGTAAATAGGAGTGCACACTTTGTAAAATAAAACAAGAATGAAAAGTGAAGCCATTTATCTGTGCTTCAAGCTTGAAAAGCTTTCCTATGGTATTAAAAGGCATTCTTGATTAGTCTTTTCATAAATCTTTTATAATTTGTGGATATTTTATCCATACCCTTAGCTTATATTTGTAATGTTAAATTAGGTAAGTACAGGGCCTTTTTGCATGTCATTTTCCCTCAAAGCAACATGCCAGATCGTAGCCACTAGCTAAGCGTCTTCGAGTTTTAGAGGTCAACAACATTTAAACAACTCTTCACTTAGGCTATAACTCTGTTATAAACTGCTTCATTGAAATTTTTAGAAAACTGATCTCTTTCATTTATTCTTAAGAACATTGAGCACAGCTACAGCACTACTTTAACTTAGCACAAATTCCAAATAACTGGGAATTAGCCTCGGGTATTCATTTAATCATATTTTTCATATCATTCTTGTCATTACAGGATGCAGCAGAGATGTCACAACTCAACCTGTGGGGGATAAATTATGTTGGCTCTGATTTTACCTTTTAGGAGAACAATAACAATAAGGTTGTCCCAAATTAAGGTAAACATTCTTATCAAAATTTAAACATCCCACCATAAAAATGTTCAGAGGTATGATGATGAATCTGATTTCAAGAATTTTATAACTAAAGCCAGTAAAGGCACTCTTCCACGTATTTTTACCCTCAAATTTGCTATTTTAACACACATAAGGAAATTGGCACTCATTTTAACTCTCTATATTTTTAATGGGGTATGTATTGATCTCTACAATTACCATGTAATCAATAATGAAATTAAATAAATTCAGACAACTGAAGTCCGCTTAGAGATATAGAAATCTAATGTCAGCTGTGCACAAAAAGGATGAAATATTCACTTTGAAATTGTCTTAACAAGTAATGTGTGCAGAGTTTGAATTTACCTTATTTTGTGAATTAAGAACGAAGGGTGAAATATTGTTTCTTTAGACAATTTGGAACTGAATCGAGAAAACAGCATTGTTGTTGACTAACCATAGTGGTTTGCAGAATAGCTTTTCTGGATGTAGGCAAAAATAAGAATACTTACAGTATGTAGTTCATGCAGATGTTTTGTATTAATAATGTAGCATAAGGTACTTCCGATCTTGTAACATGGATTTTATAAACTGAATAT
Organism: Phorcus lineatus; assembly: GCA_921293015.1. Classification (NCBI taxonomy): domain Eukaryota; kingdom Metazoa; phylum Mollusca; class Gastropoda; order Trochida; family Trochidae; genus Phorcus; species Phorcus lineatus. The sequence goes on along the minus strand of OV121086.1, from coordinate 53,083,317 downwards.
ATTTGCCAAATAACTATATGGTAGATATGCAATATCTGTGTATTTGTCATTGACTTACGAAATATTGGTGTGCACAATTGCTTTTAATCTGACAATACATGTATCATGATACATTGTTTATATCGTGACACCTATAGTTGATATTAAAATTGTTTACTTTGACTGACACGCCTGATTTAGTTTTTAAGGCTAAAAACTAGATCCTTTACAACAGAATTATACAAAACCTATTACCTATAAATATATATCAGTGTAGACATGACACAACAAAAAGTACCTCAGCTGACATGGACCCTCGTTAACTCAAATGGTAGAGGCGTTGCTTGACAACGGAGAGGTCCCGCATTCGCTCGTTTTAAATCTTATATTTCTAACTTGTTGAAATTTTAAAATTTTACAAGTCCATTTGTTTGTTCACATTGAACATCTCATAACCGAACCAGGTATGTTTAGTAACTGAAATGTTGTTAAAGAAACAAGTAAAACCCCAACTCATCTACTCACTCATAAACGACTAACCTGCGCACATGGTGGTTATGGCATATAACCTTAAAAAAAAAACAAAGGAAGTAACATCCCAAAGGGTGTAAATAGAAATAACCTCCATCCGATCATCGGTCAGTGCATTTCTTGACCAGAAGTAAAAAAACACAAGGCCTAGCTCATTAATCTACATGTTTAGTGGTTGCTTTCAGGGTTTGAACTTAGTCTTAATTTACTTTTCGCTATTTCCAACTTAATTTTTTGCCCAAAACAGAAGTTAAAAGCCATAAGGCTTAGTTTGTTGAAACTTTGTATATCAAAAGATCATCATGTTTAATGGTGCCTTTCTGGTTTTTTAATTAAAGAATAAAACTTCTCAAATATTGTTCAATATATTTCACACTTTTGCCAGATTGTGGGGGATATGTTAGACTCTGACTGCTTTTTTCATTTTGAAATCTTAAATTTGCACTCCTTAGCCAATGGATTTTATAAGGGGTAAGATTTGGTGCCAATGGGGCTACTTCTTAGTGTAAAATAAGCTATTCCCTGAAATCCTATTTTATTCATCTTCCTTTCAGATATTTCAGATTCAATTTTTGAATTGACTTGTATTGAACTTTTGTTGTTTGTACATTTCAGACCCTCTATGGAATAATGCAGAAGTCTATCAAACTGATCAAACACTTCAAGCTGCAAGGGGGGCGGGATAGCGCAGTGGTTAGCGCGTTTGGCTTCGGATCAGGAGGTCCGTGGTTCAAATCCCGCAAGGGCTCGGCAACTTTGTCTGCAGTAGAGAACTGTTCTACATGCAGTCAGGTTTGGGTGCAATGCTACACTGAAATTCAGCGCAGTACCATCCATGGTTCGCTAGTTCCAGCCGATGCTCGCAGGTTTCACCGCAATGCATAGCCACAATAGTGTTGCGGGCTTTCTCCCTGCAGAAATACTAGCGGCTGCGATATTAGTGAAATAATCTTGAAAGCGGCGTTAAACACCAACTCACCTCACCTCACCTCAAGCTGCAAGCGCGAAGAGTGTTAAAACAAAATATGAGAATCATTGGAAAACAAGACATCATTATTGTTAATAATCACATCATTATTTACATGAATTGCTTTTTTGTATTTTTGGTTGTGGCCACTGGCCAGTATTGAATAAAGATTCATTGATAACAAAGTTTAGAAGTAGTCATGAGGTTATTAATGATATTACCATTGACAAAACTTGAAACCTCCATGATACATTTATGAGGGTATGTTAAAACAAACTTTTTATAAAACACATAAGATTTCCTTTTTGTCAATTGTATTTTTTAATTACACATTGCAAATACATGTTAGGATATATAAGTATTAATATATAACATTACGTCATAGTTAGACAGATCATTTGGAATACACAAAGCTTCCTGCTGATATCTATCAACAATGGCCAGAAAGAAGAGAAACAGGAACTATTGATTAAGTTGCATTGCAGTTATCCATCCTCAAATCATTATGGTAAAAAGAATTTTCTAACCAACTCAGATGAATGAGTAAGTAGTTGTATTTCAATCTCAAACACAAACCTGATTTATCAACAAAGTCAAATATTTGATAGTTAACACTTTGGTATTCATCTATTGTATGAAGAATTTGAATGGGTTACTTTCTAACAGTAATGAGGTAAGTAAACATGAACTGTTAAAGAGACACCCTTACAATGGTAATAAACACAAGGATAAAATAAAAGATAAACTTTTTTATATTTTCACAGTAGTGAAACTTTGGTTATTTAGATCCATATACTACTCTTAAGGATTGTGGCCATTATAAAAACAACCTTAAGAACATTACTTTATAGTAAACAGTACTGTTCTTTTCTTGACACTGATTATGAAATATTGCAATGGTGTATCTGCAAGCCTTGCCGTTTACTCTACAGCTGACCAGTAGAGTTTTATGTTGATATTTTGCATCCGACATATACTTGGGCTCGTTTAAATTCTTATATCACACATCTCATCATCAGTGGAATTAAATTGAATATCTTTTAAAAAGGGTTTGCCTTTTGATGTGTACACCAGGTCCTGCTACGTTGTTATTTACATACCCCATCGTCCAAAAATGCTATTCTCAAAGTGTGACAACTCTTGCGTTTATGATTTCTGGTAAAAAGACTACAAAGATCACACAAAATTTCATTTTTCGGGATGCAGCATTCCTGAAGAAGAGCTAGAAAATGTAAAGCGTTTATGGACGGACGGACACAGGGTAAAGTAAGAAATTACCTAGAGGATATCGGGTATATAAAAAAAAGACTTGGTCTTACAGAAACTTTAGTCAGAGATTACTCATCTGATTACATTCTGAGGCTAAACGTAGAGGTTATCTAGCTGATGTCGGAATTTTACACGAAACTTGGCCTTTCTGAGGCTAAAAGTTTGAGATAACCTAGCTAATGTCTGTAACATGCATATAACTTGACCTTTCAAAGATAAAAGTTTCGAGAGCACCAAGCTGATGTCAGTTACATTCATGAAACTGGGCCTTTCGGAGGCTAAAGTGGGAGATTACCTAGCTAGCGAATTACCTAGCTAATGTCGGTAATATGCATACAACTTGACCTTTCACAGAGAAAAGTTAGAGATTACCTAGCTGATGTCGGGAATAAACATAAAACTTGGCCTTCCAGGCGCTAAAGTTAGAGATAACCTATAGATGATGTCGGATTATTCCTTTAGCTTGGCCTTTCTGAGGCTAAAGGTAGAAATTAAATAGCTTATGTCGGTAATATGCATACAACTTGATCTTTCAGGAGCTAAAGTGAGAGATTACCTAGATAATTTCGGGAATTTACATGGAACTTGACCTTTTAGAGAGAAAAGTTTGAGATTACCTAGCTGATGTCGGGCATATTCATCTAAAGTTGGCCTTTCAGGGGCTAAAGTTAGAGATAACCTGGATCATGTCGTATTATTCATTTTACTTGCCTTTCGGACGCTAAAGTTATAGATAACCTAGCTGATGTCGGATTATTCCTCTTACGTTGCCTTTCGGAGGCTAGAGATAGAGATAAATAGCTTATGTCTGGAATATTCGTGAAACTTTGTCTTTAAGGGGCTAAAGTTAAACATAACCAAGCTGCTTTTGGGAATAGTCATGGAACTTGACCTTTCACAGAGAAAAGAGATTATTACCTAGCTGATGTCGGGAATATACATATAACTTATTAACTTGGACTTTCACGGGCTAAATTTAGAGATTATCTAGTTGATGTCGGATGATTCATTATTCATTAAACTTAGCCTTTCAGGGGCTAAAGTGAGAGATTACCTAGCTGATGTCGGATTATTCATGAAACTGGGTCTTTCTTACGCTAAAGGTAGAAATTAAATAGCTTATGTCGGTGATATGCATACAACTTGATCTTTCAGGAGCTAAAGTGAGAGATTACCTAGATAATGTCGGGAATATGCATGGAACTTGACCTTTTATAGAGAAAAGTTTGAGATTACCTAGCTGATGTCGGGCATATTCATCTAAACTTAGCCTTTCAGGGGCTAAAGTGAGAGATTACCTAGCTGATGTCGGATTATTCATGAAACTGGGCCGTTTCTTACGCTAAAGGTAGAAATTAAATAGCTTATGTCGGTGATATGCATACAACTTGATCTTTCAAGAGCTAAAGTGAGAGATTACCTAGATAATGTCTGGAATATGCATGGAACATGGGCTTTTACAGAGAAAAGTTAGAGATTACCTAGCTGATTTCGGGGAAAATACATAAAACTTGGCCTTCCAGGGGCTTAAATTAGAGAATACCTAGCTATTGTCGTATTATTAATTTATATGGGCCTTTCAGGGATTAAAGTAAGACATTGTCGGGAATATACATGCATGAAACTTGGCCTTTTAGGGGCTAAAGTTAGAGACAACCCAGCTAATATAAGATTATTCCTTTAATTCGGCCTTTCTGGACCAAAGGTAGATATTACCTAGCTAATATCGGTAATATGCATAGAACTTGACCTTTCACAAAGAAAAGTTTTGAGATTACCTAGCTGATGTCGGGCATATTCATCTAAACTTGGCCTTTCAGGGGCTAAAGTTAGAGATAACCTGGATCATGTCGTATTATTCATTTTACTTGCCTTTCGGACGCTAAAGTTATAGATAACCTAGCTGATGTCGGATTATTCCTCTTACGTTGCCTTTCGGAGGCTAGAGATAGAGATAAATAACTTATGTCTGGAATATTCGTGAAACTTTGTCTTTAAGGGGCTAAAGTTAAACATAACCAAGCTGCTTTTGGGAATAGTCATGGAACTTGACCTTTCACAGAGAAAAGAGATTATTACCTAGCTGATGTCGGGAATATACATATAACTTATTAACTTGGACTTTCACGGGCTAAATTTAGAGATTATCTAGTTGATGTCGGATGATTCATTATTCATTAAACTTAGCCTTTCAGGGGCTAAAGTGAGAGATTACCTAGCTGATGTCGGATTATTCATGAAACTGGGTCTTTCTTACGCTAAAGGTAGAAATTAAATAGCTTATGTCGGTGATATGCATACAACTTGATCTTTCAGGAGCTAAAGTGAGAGATTACCTAGATAGTGTCGGGAATATGCATGGAACTTGACCTTTTATAGAGAAAAGTTTGAGATTACCTAGCTGATTTCGGGGAAAATACATAAAACTTGGCCTTCCAGGGGCTTAAATTAGAGAATACCTAGCTATTGTCGTATTATTAATTTATATGGGCCTTTCAGGGATTAAAGTAAGACATTGTCGGGAATATACATGCATGAAACTTGGCCTTTTAGGGGCTAAAGTTAGAGACAACCCAGCTGATGTAAGATTATTCCTTTAATTCGGCCTTTCTGGACCAAAGGTAGATATTACCTAGCTAATATCGGTAATATGCATAGAACTTGACCTTTCACAAAGAAACGTTTTGAGATTACCCAGCTGATGTCGGGCATATTCATCTAAAGTTGGCCTTTCAGGGGCTAAAGTTAGAGATAACCTGGATCATGTCGTATTATTCATTTTACTTGCCTTTCGGACGCTAAAGTTATAGATAACCTAGCTGATGTCGGATTATTCCTCTTACGTTGCCTTTCGGAGGCTAGAGATAGAGATAAATAGCTTATGTCTGGAATATTCGTGAAACTTTGTCTTTAAGGGGCTAAAGTTAAACATAACCAAGCTGCTTTTGGGAATAGTCATGGAACTTGACCTTTCACAGAGAAAAGAGATTATTACCTAGCTGATGTCGGGAATATACATATAACCTATTAACTTGGACTTTCACGGGCTAAATTTAGAGATTATCTAGTTGATGTCGGATGATTCATTATTCATTAAACTTAGCCTTTCAGGGGCTAAAGTGAGAGATTACCTAGCTGATGTCGGATTATTCATGAAACTGGGTCTTTCTAACGCTAAAGGTAGAAATTAAATAGCTTATGTCGGTGATATGCATACAACTTGATCTTTCAGGAGCTAAAGTGAGAGATTACCTAGATAATGTCGGGAATATGCATGGAACTTGACCTTTTATAGAGAAAAGTTTGAGATTACCTAGCTGATGTCGGGCATATTCATCTAAACTTAGCCTTTCAGGGGCTAAAGTGAGAGATTACCTAGCTGATGTCGGATTATTCATGAAACTGGGCCTTTCTTACGCTAAAGGTAGAAATTAAATAGCTTATGTCGGTGATATGCATACAACTTGATCTTTCAAGAGCTAAAGTGAGAGATTACCTAGATAATGTCGGGAATATGCATGGAACTTGACCTTTTATAGAGAAAAGTTTGAGATTACCTAGCTGATTTCGGGGAAAATACATAAAACTTGGCCTTCCAGGGGCTTAAATTAGAGAATACCTAGCTATTGTCGTATTATTAATTTATATGGGCCTTTCAGGGATTAAAGTAAGACATTGTCGGGAATATACATGCATGAAACTTGGCCTTTTAGGGGCTAAAGTTAGAGACAACCCAGCTGATGTAAGATTATTCCTTTAATTCGGCCTTTCTGGACCAAAGGTAGATATTACCTAGCTAATATCGGTAATATGCATAGAACTTGACCTTTCACAAAGAAAAGTTTTGAGATTACCTAGCTGATGTCGGGCATATTCATCTAAACTTGGCCTTTCAGGGGCTAAAGTTAGAGATAACCTGGATCATGTCGTATTATTCATTTTACTTGCCTTTCGGACGCTAAAGTTATAGATAACCTAGCTGATGTCGGATTATTCCTCTTACGTTGCCTTTCGGAGGCTAGAGATAGAGATAAATAGCTTATGTCTGGAATATTCGTGAAACTTTGTCTTTAAGGGGCTAAAGTTAAACATAACCAAGCTGCTTTTGGGAATAGTCATGGAACTTGACCTTTCACAGAGAAAAGAGATTATTACCTAGCTGATGTCGGGAATATACATATAACTTATTAACTTGGACTTTCACGGGCTAAATTTAGAGATTATCTAGTTGATGTCGGATGATTCATTATTCATTAAACTTAGCCTTTCAGGGGCTAAAGTGAGAGATTACCTAGCTGATGTCGGATTATTCATGAAACTGGGTCTTTCTTACGCTAGAGGTAGAAATTAAATAGCTTATGTCGGTGATATGCATACAACTTGATCTTTCAAGAGCTAAAGTGAGAGATTACCTAGATAATGTCGGGAATATGCATGGAACTTGACCTTTTATAGAGAAAAGTTTGAGATTACCTAGCTGATTTCGGGGAAAATACATAAAACTTGGCCTTCCAGGGGCTTAAATTAGAGAATACCTAGCTATTGTCGTATTATTAATTTATATGGGCCTTTCAGGGATTAAAGTAAGACATTGTCGGGAATATACATGCATGAAACTTGGCCTTTTAGGGGCTAAAGTTAGAGACAACCCAGCTGATGTAAGATTATTCCTTTAATTCGGCCTTTCTGGACCAAAGGTAGATATTACCTAGCTAATATCGGTAATATGCATAGAACTTGACCTTTCATAAAGAAAAGTTTTGAGATTACCTCGCTCATGTCGGGTACATTCATGAAACTGGGCCTTTCGGAGGCTAAAGTTGAAGATTACCTACCTGATGTCGGGAATAAACATGAAACTTGGCCTTTCAAGAGCAAAATTTAGAGATAACCTAGCTGATGTCGGAGTATTCATGAAACTTGGCCTTTCGGAGGCTAAAGTTGAAGATTACCTAGCTGATGTCGGGAATATACATGAAACTGAGCCTTTCAGGGGCTAAAGTTAGAGATAACAGAACTGATGTCGGAGTATTTATTTAACTTGGTCTTTCTGAAGCTAAAGGTAGAGATTACCTAGCTGATTTCGGGAATATACATTAAACTTGGCCTTTCAGGGGCTAAGGTTATAGATAACCCCGCTGATGTCGGATTCGTCATGAATCTTGACCTTTCAGGGCCTAAAGTGAAACATTAAATAGCTGATGTCATCTAAACTTAGTCTTTCAGGGGCTAAAGTTAGAGATAACCCAGCTGATGTCAGATTATTCATTTTACTTTGCCATTTTAGGCTTAAAGTAAATATTACCTAGCTTATGTCGGTAATATGAATAGAACTTGACCTTTCATAGTGAAAAATTAGAGATTACCTAGCTGATGTCGGGTACATTCATGAAACTGGGCCTTTCGGAGGCTCAAGGTATAGATTACCTAGCTGATGTAGGATTTTTCATTTAACTTGGCCTTGGTAAAGAATACCTAGCTAATGTCGGCAATATTCACAGAGAAATGTTAGAGATTACCTAGCTGATGTCGGGAACATACATAAAACTTTGTCTTTCAGAGGCTAAATTTAAAGATAACCCAGTTGCTGCTGAGAATATTCATGGAACTTGACCTTTCACAGAGAAAAGTTATAGAGACTACCTAGCTGTTGTCGGATTGTTCATGAAAATTGACCTTTCACAGGGTAAAATAAGAAACAACCTATAGCTAGCTGATGTCGGGAACATTCATTAAACTTGGCCTTTCAGAGACTAAAGTTAGAGATTACCTAGCTGATATCGGAATTATGAAACTTGGCCTTTCACAGGGTAAAATTAGAGATAACCTAGCTGATGTCCTGAATATTCTGGGTGTTTCAGAGGCTAAAGTTCGAGTTTACATAGCTGAGGTCGGGAATATTCATGAAAATATGGTGTCTTTCAAATGTAAAATCGTGAAATTACTTAGCATATGTCATAATCAAGACGTTGGCCTTTCGGGGGCTTAAGTTAGAGATTTCCTAGCTGATGTCGGCAATATTTATGAAGTACTGCCTTTTACGGGGTAAAGTAAGAGATAACCTGGCTGATGTCTGATGTCTAAGGTAAAATCATGAAATTACCTATCTAAGAGCATATTACAAATGAACAGATGGGAAAATTTCCATGTTAACAACGATTTCTCACAGTAATTAAAACATAATTTTTTTTAAAAAAGAGTCGCGTGTCTTTTGTAGTCCACATATGATCTTCGGAATATTAATGAAACTTGGTATGAGGTTATTGGTATTCTTGGTGTTGTGTGGGATAACTAAGGAACTAGGGTTACGGCTTTCCATAGCCGATATCTTCATGTGTATGAAACGAGGGATGCCATTTCTGGTGAGATAATTAAAAAAACAATTAATATGGCCTCTTGGTTTCTTGAAAATGTTTAAACTGTATCTTTTTGGGAATATATATGCTGTATCTTTATTTTTTTTGGGGGGGGGGGGGGGGGGGGGGGGGGGGGTTCTTGTTATTGAAAAGCCGTAACTAGGTGTACTTTGAAGTACTTAGAATAACAATGCCGTGAAAATAAAGGTCAGGTTTGAGAAAGACGATTCCTAAATATTCGTTTAGACAGCATGTGTCATCATTTAATTAACCGATATAACATTGCAACTATTGCCAAGCTTTTATTCTGTGCAACCAAATGTTGTTGTAGAAACGAATAATTAACATGTCAATCTAAACACTAAGAAGGATAAAATAAAAACATTAAAAGAGTAGGGCAAACTGACCAAGGTTTGGACAGTGTAATGATTCAAATAACTTGATAGACTGTATAATTCATAATTACCTGAAGAAAGTCATATTCAGCGAATAAAAGTATCCAAAGTTGAATATCTATATTTAATTTCCATCTCAAAATTCAAAATTATTTCCAAATCAATCGAAAATTACGGTTTTATTTTCATATATCAATTCGCCCGAGGTTCGGACACTTCTGCCCTCACTTCGGAAAGTTGCACCTAATCTGATCGCATGCATGAATCCCTGGCTTATAATATTTATCAAAAGGGTTTCATTCATCTCTTAAACAAGAAGAGAGTAGTCGATAAACAATAATATTACGGTTTTTCGGGAACACAGATTATTTTGTCAAAGATACAGAGCATGTTTTCCGATGTTAAATTTTTGAAAACTACCACATGCGTCGTTACAGAAAAATGACGTCACGGTCACAAATTGTAAGCCTTCGACGCAAATACGAGGGTTGTCCCAAAAGTTTCCGGCCTGGAAACGCAACCATACTGTGCGTGCATGAAGAACCTTCATTGGCGTGTAAATGGCATGAAAATCACGAGATGCATACTCTTCAATTGGATATAATAGCCTGTCATTCAAAGGTACCGTCACATCTTTTACCCAAATGGAGAAAAGTGAATGTAGGGCTGTTATCAAATATCTGAGTTTAAAAAAAAAAACACTCCAAAGGAAATTCATGGAAACATTAGGTGACTCTGCTCCTTCATATAGCACCATTACACACTGGTGTGCTTAATTTAAATGGGGAAGAGTAAGCACTAAAGACGAGCCGCGTCCTGGTCGTCCATCTGATGTCACCACAGGTGAAAACATTGAGATTGTTCTTGACACAATAATGCAGTATTTAGTCATCATATCAGTAAAACATCAGTTGAACGAACTATAGATGAACATTTACATATGAAAAAGGTATCAGCACGCTGGGTCCCAAGAATGTTATCTGAGGACCAAATGCGAAAACGTGTCATGGTCAGTCGGCAACTTCTTGACGAGTATCGCGCAGACCCAGAATCATTTTCGCTCATGTCGTTACTCAAGATGAAACCTAGGTTCATCATTTTGATCCTGAGACAAAAAGCCCAAGCATGCAATGGAAACACAGCACATCACCCACCCCTAAAAAGTTCAAAGTTCCTCCAGTCGGAAGGTCATGGCATCCGTTCTCTGGGACTCTCAGGGTGTTATAATGATTGATTTTTAAAAGAAAGGTTCTACAATCAGTGGCACTTATTACGCAAATGATCTACGACAATTACGAGAACAAAATTAAAGAAACGAAGGGGTAAACTGCGCAAAAGTCTTTGACTGTTGCAGGACAATGCTCCCGTTCACACCGTTCAAATTGCATTCAGTGCAGCACAGGATTGTGGGTTCAGGATTCTCCCCCACCTTGTCTATTTTCCAGACTTAGCCCCCTCAGACTTCTTCCTCTTCCCTCGACTGAAACAGATCTCCGTGGCCAAAGGTTTGAGACTGACGATGACGTCATTGCTGCAGTAGAGGAGTTTTTGGGGTCTCGTGATAAGAACTGATTTTCAGATGGGTTGCAGATGTTACAAAAACGCTGGAGCAAATGAATTGAGGTCATGGGTGATAATGTCGAAAAATAAGTAATAAAAATTTGAATGTTTCTTTGCTTTTGATGGTCTGGCCGAAAATGTTTGGACACCCCTTGTACACCGTAAGCGCTAAACCGTAGGTTCAGAATAAATCATTTTGACATACGTATTAGTCGTATGTTTATTAATGTTTCCTGAACTCCTTTTTTGGTTTAATCAAAACATTACAAGTTAACATTAAAAGGATATTTAAGAAGTGTCCGAACCATGGTCAAAACTATCCGAACCAAGGTCATTTTAATATCTTATCAAGATCTCAGTATTAACTAATATAATTTCATATCATTTCTACCAATATTTAGAAAAAATTTACTCTTTGGTTTTTTTAATTCGTTCATGAATACAGTTTAATAATTTTCGCGCTTCCTAAATTTCCTTCTCGAGTCAACACTTACATTGTCAAAAGAAATATTTCGCCATTTTTTTACTTGAACCCGTTTAGTGTAGGCATACCTCCAAGCAAAAGTTCGATTACAAAAATTAACCAACATAAACAAATCAAATGTTCATTAAAAAAAATGAATAAAATAAGACACTGAAAAGGAACATTTTGAAACGAACATATCGCAGGAATGTTATTGCGTCAGCTTCCACTTAAATGTGTCCGAAGTTCGGGCGACCTCGAGTGGTGTCCGAACCTGGGTCAGTTTGCCCCAAAGAAATGATAATGAAACACAGCTGCACAACCTCATAAAGTCGCAAGGAAACGCTTACGGCACATTTCTCTCATGGGGGCACACGGGGTAATTTATGTTGCAGATAAAAGTTGACCAGCCCCGTGTATCTTTGGCATTTTTTACAATGACAACTTACAAAAGTTTTGCAGTTTTGCGCGCCAAAACGCAACTGACCGACTTGGTGCAGGTTACCAGCGTAGTATAACATAGTTGCAACCTGACAGTGAAGCTTAGGGGCGGCGTATAGTTAAATCATAAAGCAACAATGTTGTAAGTGAAAGATACAAATTGTAATACTATATCTGGTTGCCTTGTCGCGGCGGTTTCGGAAACTGATGGGTGCATACTTTGTCTTGCGATTTTGATTTTGTAAGGCTAGGGTGACTATGATGTGGCTAAATACTGAATATGGCTAGCTGTGTTTTCGTGAGGTCATGCTTGTAAACAGTTGGCACTCGCTATTTCGACTTCGAAAAAAGGTTAATGGATATTGTGTTGTAACCAGACCACTATAATTAACCACCAAATTTGTGAACAATCCTTTGTTCTACTAAAAGATTTACATGAACTCATCAAATAATAATTTTGTTATCAAGCAAAGCTGATAAAGCCTAATTTAAATCTTTTGCTAGATAAGGGAAAAAAGTCTCAATACAATGGACACTTGATCACTCTCTTGCTTTTTTGCAGGATTACATAGCCACATATCCTTGATGTATCATTTACCATATTGAGCCTCATTATTCCATCTGATTTTAAAGGCACATACTGTAGCAAAGAATCAAGTAGAGTAGCAGACTGCCATAAGAAGAGAACCTCAACCAAGTGTCTCCTGATATTGAATATATTAATATTAGTTGATATAAGTTACAAATAATCAAAAGACAGCAAGGTGAGATTTTATTTAACATCCAAAATCCTTTTTCTTTTCATTTCCCCTATAAATGTACATTTTTTAATACTGCACTACCCTAAGACTCCCATAGCGGTGATGTCATAGCATTTACATGTCATGACTTTATGATGCAAAATAATTGTAATTAATGTCATGTACTTGATGCAGGCTATTGTTGTAAATCTTCTGCCGAAATGATATCTCCTTGATCTCCTTCAAGCAATATCTCCTGTGGAACACAGTTTTGGATGATAATATGAAATATCTCAATTTAAAACTTTTTCATGAAATATATCTATCAAACTTTATTATATTTCGAATGGTGAAATATGCCATTTATCGGTGAAAATAAACCCTGTGAAGTAGAAAATCATATAGTAACACTCGTGTCTACGCCACTCGTGAAAATATAAATTTCTACTTCACTCGATGAGATATCCATGGTATTCGACGAGAAATGTCAAATATCCTCTATTTATTTTGTTAGGCAGAGGTGTTAAATTAGCAAATTCATTCTGTACAAGATGGAAGAGGGGTTTCAGGTTGTACCCCTTGTGGCCATTTTTCAAATCTACATATCTACAATTTCTAGAGTCGCCACTTATGAGATGAAGTTGGCAAAAATAAAAAAAGAAGATATGCGGATCATGCTGCCATGCCATGCCATGCTCATCAATCAGGCCTTACTGGTCTAATTAGCTAAAACTTGTCAATCCTGACAGGTCAATATGTAAATACATGTATCACAAATTTATTGATAAGATAAGATATCATGAACCAAATAAGAGTCCATGAAGTTAATTTTCTTAAAACATCATCTCTTTTTTGGATAAAATGAATTTTATGAAGCTTATATTGATAGTTCTTAATCATAACCAATGTTTGCAGATATGAACATTTTGATGCCATATTTTAAGAAGCAAACAATTATTTAAGAAATTATGGGCCATTAAAAATGTCCATGACAATGGGACATTTTTTATTGGGGCTTCTTCACTCTGGCAGACTGAAGAAGCCCAATTCAATACCTTCAACCAAATGTTTGAGGGGATACATAACAGTGTGACAGATGATAAAAGGTTGATGAGTGTTAAATAGCAACAGAAATAATGACAAAACAGTTTCTTAGCAAAACAGCTTTTTATTTCAAACATTGCTTATTCAACAGTTTCACATGAAGTTTTTTTAAAAATAGTAATAATGAACACTTTTGGCGATCTCCTCAGAAAATAAAAACGATTACTGGTGAATAGACTGACAGGGCAGGGAAATTTACCTATGCTATCATTTACAGTTTTAATAAAAATCAACACGTGAAAATCTCCTCTGACAAGATAAGTCATTTCAACTGGTTTGTCCATCTGAAACCAAACAAAAAATAGACACATGAATCGAATAAGCCATATAAAAACTTTTCGGACGCATCAACCTTATTATGTTATGCGACATTTGCAATGATTTTCTGAAATGGTCTCACCATTTGAAGATATAATTTACAAATGAAGGCTCTGATAAATTGTAATTTTCAAACTAATACCACAGGACATATAAACTGGTAGTTGTACCTTTGCAACTACCCATTTCCTACTACCCATCTTGCTAAATGTTAACTTTCAGTTTGATAATTGTCAAACTGTAACAGTTGAAATATGTAACATATGATATTGTTAAGCTTCTCTCAATATGTATGCAATAACATGAGCAATAATTGTTGAATTATTCTCATAAACGCCAATTTTGACTGCTTAATTGAGGACTTCAAAGAGATCCCAAAAGAGCTGGTTTAACTTATTTTATGACAGATGATGGCAAGAGAGTGTTTTTTGTAAGTAAAGTTCTGTGTAATGTTTCAATGGTTGCACATAAAGAGAAATGAGACCAAATAATGACTGAACGCTGTAATAGTTTGAGAGCGGGGTTAAAATCATCATGTCAAATTAAAGTTCCTGTCAGCTAAGGAGTCTGTACACAAGGTTTCAGCTTTCTACGCCTCTATTTCTGGAGCAGAAGATGAAAATAACTTTAACAGGGCCAGATTCCTATGACCCTCATTAGGGGTCACTGTATCACCAAATCATTAAATCAGAATTCCAACCAGATTAGGAGTCACAAAACTTCTTCAAATTTTCTTAGTTTTATACTTAGGATTCCTGAAGAATTCTTAACTTTAAGAAAAAACTTGAAATAACTTAAATTCCCTCATAAGTCCATTTAAGAAAAAATCTTAGCAGAATAATTGTTAAAATTCTTAGAATTAACTAAGAAAATACAACTTGAATTGAGGGAAGAGTAGTACCTGAAAAAACACTGTTTAGAGGCTATTTCATGACATAATGGAAATCCCCTAATCTATTCATAGCAACGGATGTTTGCTCTCCTTGTTAAAAAGGTAAGAAAACGCAAAGAAAGACGGACAAGCCATAAAATTGAATCATATATCCTCTTGCATAATTGTTCAACTCAAGGTTTTTTTTCAGTGTTAAGATTAAAAAGAATTTACCGAGTATAATATTTCAAGATAAATCTTGTATAAATTAAGATCGTTAGAAAAATAATCAAGATGTTCTCTTTTTAGGATATCTTATATGGTATAGAGTTACTTTCGGATATTCTCTGCAGAATTGGACCTTAATTTGTTCCTCAGTATATTGCTTGCAGGGCCAATGTAATAAATGTTCAACTTGTAAGAGTGTTATTACCAACCATCACACTAATGTTTTCCAAAATGACGAGAACCTTTCTTTGGTTTATATATACTGCTATTTTGATTAACAATTATTTTATTAAGTATTATGTTAATAGCTAAAATACTGGATATTCTGGCCAAAGTGTTATAGGGGTTGTTGTATCCTGTCTCAGGGTAAGATGTATAACTGATGCTCCACTCATCTTACTCTGGGTCCCAGCAAAAACTTCGCACCGTAACCCATGATTCAGCCAATCAAATACTTTTATCACGATGGTGTGCGATTAAATTTCAGCCAACCAAAGAGAACCTCTCGAACAGGAGTTGGCTTTCGCTCTTACGCTAAATGGCGACGTCCTTAGATAAACAAACTGAAATCGAAAGTTTCTTAACCGATCGACCTTAGTAATACTGGCCGAGTCCAATTTTGCGATTCTGGTTAGTTAATTACAACAAATCATGCATCCACCACATTTCTCAATACCGTGTCGTGGTGGTTTGAGTGGTCCAGAGACCCCTAGAGCTATGCCAGCCGGAGCTTACATGCACCTGGTGGGGGCAAAAAAAGCTTGATCGGTCGTCTGGTAGAAGTGAGACCAAATTTTAGACCTGTTGTCTATCTCTCACAATGCCTTTCATTCCATCTTTTCCCTCATCCTTTCTATGCTTGTCATAGACATACACGTGTTTAAAGTCATAGTCTCATTTTTGCAAGGCAAATAATAATGCATGCCGGACAAATAGTTCACTACTCAGAGAAATCTTTCCCCTGACGTTTGCAACAATTTTCAGAACTCTGCAGGCATTCTAGCCCTCAATAATGAAGTTCAAACTACCCTACTGTACCCTAATATTATGTCTTTGGCGAGCGTTAGACCTTACCACGTCATTTTGCTAAGGCCGTGACGAAGAACACATAAAATATCCCAGATGAATTTCCAATGAAAATAGCTAATAGCTTACGCTTTTTCAAATACAGAAATAACAAAAAGGTGGTAAACTCAATGAAGAATGCATCTGTCATAAGTATCCGCGATGCAAACACTAGATTTCCGGCGTTTCACACTTGCCATGGGTCTGCAGTCTGAAAGGGCATACGGCAATAACCTGCCTCTTCCATAACTGTAAAACAGGCATAAAAATGATAATCTTAGCAAACGCGATCAGATTTTGTTCGTGAAGAAAAATTAGTTCAGTTGAGTTGCCTTACAAAAATGAGACTATGACTTTAATAACTTAAATATGGTTCAAAACACGTCAATCCCAAACTCAATCACTCGGTTTGAATTTGAAGGGGTGGGCGCTGCCATATGAAATTTTTGACTCACCTTTTCAAGTGCTGTCATTGGTTGATTATTTTTAGAAAGTTTGTAGGGTATAGACATGGAAGTTTTTGCTGGGGTTTACACCCAGGGTAAGAAGAGTGGAGCCTCAGAGCTATACGTTTTACCCTGAGACAGGATCGGGTTGTTGTTTTGTTGTTATACATGCCCCTTGAGATATTGTATAGTGTAAAAATGGACAATGCAGTGACAATGCAGAATGGAAACATTATATTGGTGTTTCACAGTCATAATATCATATGCATTTATTCCTGTATGTCCCAGCTTCTGTAAATGCCCCAAAATGGATAATGAAAATAGCGAGATCATTCAATAGCTCCATTATCTTTGTTTCCATACAGGTTGCCATCAAGTAGGCTACTATTCGAAATATAAAGATTAGACAATCATGTAGAAGTTAAAACTTTGCTTTGACAGGTTACATTCACGCATGTCAATAATATCTGACTCTTATTCTGGGAAAGTTAGGGCAGCTGTCACTCATTGATTTCATTTTTAATTCAAACATCTGAATTATCTGTTCATATTTTTTGTATCTTATCTAGAGCCCTGTAGGCCTTTTGTTTCTCGAGGAGAAAATTGTAGGTTTTTAGGGTGTTGACCCTGTGGCCCTGATTAGGATCATCAAATCTTCCATTAGAATTCCCATCACCTAAGGGATCTGTAATCAAGGTTTCAGCTTTCAAGGTTTTTGCACATGCTTTTATTGGACAAGGCTCCGGTGACCCTTTATATATATATATATATCAGAATCCAAAGAAAATTAGGAGTCTGTATGTCTGTACAAAAGGTAAAAAAATTTCAGCTTTGTAGGCCTCTTGCTTCTGGAGAAAAGAAACTATAAGTTTTCAGGACATGGCATTGTTGACCTTTATAACAGATCACTGGGTACCAAACGTAAACCTTAGAATCCCCATTACCTAATAAGTCTGTACACAACGTTTCAGCTTTCTAGACCTTTGCTTCTGGAGAAGATGAAAATGAGTTTTTAAGGCATGGCTGCTGTAGCCCCTCATTAGGGGTGACAGTGTCACCAAATCTATAAAATAAACCACCATCAGCTAAGAAGACTATACACAAGATTTCAGATTTCCTGAGTCAATGGCTCTGGACAAGATGAAATAGTAACTGTTTTCTGACGCACGGACGGATAGATGGATGTCGGGTGCTACGAAGAGCTAGAGAGATTATTTGCCCAATATATAATGTTAGCTTCACCTCTAACATACGGTGGACTGATTTAAAAAAAAGATATGTTACTTCATTCTCTCCCAACAGAGTTAGCTCCGTCATAAATTT
Organism: Phorcus lineatus; assembly: GCA_921293015.1. Lineage (NCBI taxonomy): Eukaryota > Metazoa > Mollusca > Gastropoda > Trochida > Trochidae > Phorcus > Phorcus lineatus. The sequence goes on along the minus strand of OV121086.1, from coordinate 53,065,261 downwards.
CTATACAACCTCTGAGGTTTCTCGGTCTTCCAGCACTTTCCCCTAGCGGGACGATATTGCAACTTAAACTACCTGGCTATATTTCAGCCAATGAAAACAACAAATGCATGAATAACATATTTGATGTCACACAGGCCCGTGCAATGAAACAGTTGGAAAATGAGGAGTTTGTGTTCTGTAAAGAAAACTCAAAGTGCAAAGTGCATATTCCAATAAAGTTTAGCTTTTGGGACGCGTCAGAAATAACATAGGCGATTAAAATGATAACTTTTGAAACGGCATCGCTGATTTGCACAACAAACTTTGATTGCATCCAATGCGCATAGCATCATATTAAAACACTGCCTTTCGATTGGAACAATAAAGATAATTAAAGATATATTTAGCATCAATTTATCGGAGGTTTGAGTTGCTTGGATGACTTTAGATATGTTTAAACAGTTGTTAAGACTGTGAGATTTCCTGTTGTTTTTTCATTTAGGAGATTATACTTCCGCCGACTAGCACGTCACGCGGCAGAACACGCGACAGGACACGCCTCAATGACAACGGGCCAGTTCAGTTCTGTTCACTGGTGCTAATTAGCTGGTGATTCGAAAAAGCCGTATTAAAGTTGTTTATCAGCCGATTTCTAAAATTTAAACTCAGTTACTGGCAAACTGGAATACATATCTTATGAATGACGGAGGTTGCCATGGGTCATTTCAGTCTATCTTTAAGTCCAGTCCAGGATTCGATCACAAATCTTGCAATTTACCTGCAGGGGCGTAGCTACCCTATAGGCAAAAAGGCAATTGCCTACACATAATTTTCTTAAGTAAAAGTTATAAACAGAAATTGAAATATTAAAGTTCAAAAGTAAAGAAAAATTACCATAATAAAAGCGGGTTTCTATGTACAGTGCGTCTATACTAAAAATCTAAATGGGCAAACGTGACTGAGGCTCGATCCTATGCTGTTGGAATGAGAGCGCTTTCCTGAAATACTTGGTCGAAAGTGTAGGCCTATGTTTCATTAAACAATGGGACATCACTCTGAACGTCTACCCTGATTCTACATGTTCCGTTGAGACGCCGAGTAGAATTTCGGATATATTCGGCCTGTGGCCAGTCCAAGTTGCCCAACGAAAACCTTTGAGTGCCCCGTGGAAGTTAAATAATTGAAAGAATCTTGTAGCGGACCTACATATTCAGATTTGGCTGTACTGAGTGAAAAAGATTATTCAAAACCAAATACAAAACAGGCATTTTAACAGGAGAATGGTCAAATGCACATACATTTGAATTTCCTCAAAGGTACCATTGTCTTTAATGATTCTTGTTTTTTTTAAAAATGAAAATAAAATCTAAATGATTTGAAAGGAATGAGATATATTTCAAAGAAGCTTTTTGAAGTATCACTCGCATATTGCCTTTATTGGATTGAGTCACATATGTCAAATGTCACATAAAATTTTATTGGCTATCTAAAAAAGACCATAGAAGGCTACTGAAATGTTGAAAATAACAACGGATTCAGTAGTGTGAAAAACAAGTTCAAAACTTTAGTGAAACTGTTGATCGAAAAAGCGGACAATATTATATACATTAAATAACTACACTTTATGTCAAATACAAATAATCTTCTGGTATCCATGTACACCTCTACATTAAATCCTATTAAAGTGACACAATCGGGTTTCCAATGACCACGATAACTTGCAAATTTACTTTTTTATTATCATAATAAATCGGATACTCGGTTCTATCAGTGAAATAAACCTTCTATTAGGCTAAAGCATCTTTGAGTGGCATTTTAGAAGTTGGTGTGATGAAGAAAATAGGAAATTTATGGTTTAACAATTTCTTTATTGCAAAGAGATGCGACGTTTCGGTGTAGATACTAACACCGTTATCAAGCAAGAAGTTGTTAATCCATAAATTTCCTATTTTCTTTATTAGGCTAAAGTAGTGACAATTAACATTGTGACTCTATAAAAAAGTATCAAATTATGAATCCAATTTAGTCCTACCTACATGTTTTCAATGCAAATCGAATTAACATTCATGTTCACTGAACAAAAATGAAATATGCGTCCAGATTACATATGTACTTGGAACAACACAACAAAAATGTTTCCCAAATTATGGACTCGACAGTTGATAGCCTAGTTTAGTTAAATACTTTAAATTGATGCAAGCAAGTAATAGAAGTAATAAACTTTCAAATATAAATATAGAAAACCTTTTCTATGATTGATCTCACTCCTAGCCTATGCTATAAATGGCGACTTGACAAATTTGACTTCATATTTTCATGTTTATTATTATTAGCTAATTGACTGTTTTTCTGTTACTTCTTCGTGAAAGCATAGACTCAAAATTAAGGTTTGTTATCTGGAAAACATGTTATAAGATGTTTCAAATCTTGTTATCATTCAAAATAATTAGCAAAAACAGGAATGAATACTCAAATCTTAAAGGTTTTGAAAAAGCAAACAAATACACCAGAAAACGAAGGAAATCGCGTTTTTGTACATGAATATTTCCAAATTTTGGTGGGGGGGCATGCCCCCAAACCCCCCTTGAATTTTTCGGGCGCTTCGCTCCCTCAATCATTGCCAGTAATATTGCCTACACTTTCATTTCACCTTAGCTACGCCCCTGACCTGTTTATTGTCCTTATACTGAGTTAAGAAGTATTAGGATTCTGTTTTTCAAGAACAAACATTTATTCTCGATAGAATAACACCATTATTAAGTTTTACATATTTGATATTTACATATCTTTGTATATCATGATACAACGTCGTATCTTCAAGTATAAAAATTTGAACAAGGAAAATGTGTCACCTCAAAAGTTGGACTGGATAGTAAAATAACATTATTGAAAATTACATTTAAAACATCAAAACATTTTTGTCAGATTTACATGTGATTCTGAGAACATTTTTTGCAAAACTATTGCAGTTTGATCAATTTTGATATTTCAATTCAGATTTCCCAACTTCAATAAAACTATTTCAATTACTAAAGCTAGAAAATTCAAATGATTTTTATCTACTAATTTATTTTGCGAAAAATATTTTCTTACTGAGGTAAGGTTTATATAGTTTGATTTTTTATCATTAAATTGGGATTTGAATCACAGACAAATGAAAACATCTGAGAGCCTTTTTTTGGCATAATAATAAGGAATCTACTTATATGTATATTATTTTTCAATGGAAAAAGGAAATAGGAAATAACAGTTTTGAATACTTTAATCCAGCATAAAAGTCAAAAGTTCCATATAGAAATCAACTACAACAATAAACATTATGCATGATCAAAAACAATTTGATAAAATAAGACAGTGCCCATCATAATACCCCATCGACAACCCCACCCCCGCAACCCGCAACTTAATAAAGATAAGAATTTATCTCTTGTGGGATGGACATAATAAAATTCTTAAAGGAATTTTTTACGTAACTAATCATATTATGAACACACAAGCAAAATATTGTATTCATCTACCAAAACATTGTTATCATATGATTAAATATGTATCATTAAATTACAATGATTTTTGGAATATTCAGTTTTCAGGAAACATTTATGCTAAATATTTAAAATAAAATTTAGGCTCTCTTTCGCAAATTAAGTTTATTATTATGATACTGTTAATCACCTGAATTTATTAATGACAGATTTTCCCAAACAACTTATCTTAAAGGCCGAAGTCCATACACGCAGCGCGTCATTTCCGAAAATAAAGCTCAAGTTAATTTTAGTTTGTGTACATCCTTTCAAGCAGAGCGTGGTCACTGAGGCGTGTCCTGCCGCGCGACGGGTACCACGTGATGTGCTAGTCCGCGGAAGAATAACCTCCTTAATGGAAAAACAACGGGAAATCTCACAGTCTCAACAACTGTTTAAACATATATAAAGTCAACCAAACAACTCAAACCTCCGATAAATTGATGTTTAATATATATTCAATTATTTGTATTGTTCCAAGCGGTGTTTTGATATGATGCTATGCGCATCATATCCGATAGCAAGTGTACATCAATTACGACGACTGCAAAATGTTGTCACAACAATCAGACTGGTTTAACTAGTCTTGTTAGTTTATGACACACAGGTGGCCTTTATGTAATCCTATCGCATTCAATTCTTGATTTAATGGTCTATAATTATACCTTTTGAATTTTCACGCCTTGGACCCGCCAAGCGGAATATATATCCTGTCATAATGGCGTAACTCATGGCATTTGACTGCCACTTAGTGTATTGTCACGGCGTCCAGTCATTTTTAACCAATTGACTTGTACAATATATATTCAACAAAAAAATTAAGAGGAGATTTGGCTCATGCACTTCTACCGACATTTACACTCATTTAAAAAAAGTACATCGTGAATAACGGGTTCCAATATTCTTTAGGATTACAAAGGATGTTTCTATCGCTTGTGCCAGGTATGTTTTCATGTCATTGATTCATAAATTCACAGACAAAGATATTGCCACATGGTGTGAGATGTTATACTAGATAACAATATAATATATGTTAGTTGAATGCAAACGAATCATCCAATAAGTACTAAGTTGTCATGAAAGTGAAAGAAAATAATGTTTCAACAGTAAACATTAAAATCTTTTTTACATTGTCTCCCGTTTATTACAAAAAAATTCATTTTTCCGAGACAATGTAGAACTTTATATCAATAAATATTTATATATCGTATTCAACGTGATAAGCGCCCAGGGCGCTTAAAAAATTGGTAAAAGGGGGCGCTAATTAAAACGATAAAAATTGTCCTCAAGTTTAGTCTTGAAAGTGGTTTCTTATGATACATATGTCTTTGAAATATTGTTTTATAACTTTTATCATTTTGATGGTGGCTGGAGGTCTTGAAATACCCTGTGTTCTTCACTTTAGTGGAAGTAAAAGACTTATTGCAAGACTGAAAAACCTCACTCAATGAATCAGCATGCAAGGTAAGCAATGTTGAGAGGTGGGCGCTAAATCAGGACTCATATTTTTCAGTCAAAAACGTGGTTGGTGTGCGCTTATAGGGGAGTGGGCGGTTATTAAATCGAATACGGTAACACTATGTGTTATCCCATAGTGGTGGATCTATCACCGACCAAACCCACCCATGAAAACCGCGTCCAAGGATTGTCACAGTTAAATCAAAATAGACTTGACGACTCAGAAGGAAAGTTGATATCATGAAGCAGTTACATATCGTATTTAGGTATTCTTTTTATCATGCTATTGCCTCTATTTTGCTGTTGAAATAGCTTAAAAATACAGAGAAAATCAAAGGGCTGGAGGTTCAGAGGACGACTAGCACGTCACACACTGGGCGTGGCTTCGGGTCATGCTTCGATGATTTTGTCTAAGCGCTCGCCAGTCTCATTAGGCGGTTATCCAAAACAGGGGTGTAAACGGCCTCCTTGTAGTCGAATTAAAGCGTACATTTTGTCATTTTTTGGCTCTATTGATTCTTATAAGTGAAGCGAATCCAGATAATAATTTGTAATAATCAAAATTATGCGTTTTGTCTCCTCTTTAAGGATGTTCACTCCTCAGTCACAGTGACGAAAAATCAAATAACCTTAAATCATTATGTTCTAATGTAATAAACCAAAATGAAGCGGCAATTTCTCAATTTTGATGATTTTCTTATTCATCAAAACTTAAGAAATGTAGTATTTTCATTTTGGAATAATTCACAATTGTGCCGACTGAGCATTTTATTATTGTAACTCTCATTTGAGCAAGTTCTAAAATCTGTTCTTCTTAGAAAGAAGATGTTGTTGAATGAATATGATTTGTATGTATGAGTTCAGGTATATTTTTCGAAAATGATTTGGAGAAAGCATTTTTTTAGTACAAAAGTAGCTTGAATGTTGATAATTTAATTGAAATGTTTGAATACATGTTGTGCTGTATCGGCTAAAAACCCACAGTACCATAAATATTTTATAAAAATAGGTCATAATTTCTCCATCGACTCCCATGTTAAATCTCTGACTGACAAAGGGATCTTTTGTCTTAAACTATCTGGAAAAAACCCACACTAACCCCTATTTTTTTGGGTTGATATTTCAAAAAAACAAGTTAGAAAAAAAGTTTATTACTTTAAATTTTAGGAACGGACATCCTTAATTGAAATGTGATTAATTGAAAAAGAAGAAAAAACAGTTAAAGGGAAATCTAACCTTTTTTGGTTTTCAATTGATGTATATATCAAATCTGTAAAAAAAAAAAAAAAATATCCAACTCAACATTAAAAATTGTTTGAACATAACTTCCACTTTTTGCACCTACCATTATATCACCCTGATTACATTGTTGGTCTTCAGACATGAAAACAGAAACTAAATCACAGAAATCATGATTAGGGCAAACTGACCGAGGTTCGGACAGTGTACCCATTCAAATGTTTTGAAACTCTGCATTATAAAATATAATTCGAATAATGTAAATATGAGCAAACCAAATTATCAAAAAGTAATATTTATTTTGGATTTCTATCTTAAAATGCAGAATTTTTCGTGAATTAACCGAAAATAACGTTTTTTTATTGCCAATATGTTTTGACCTAACTTCGGACAGTTACATGTGATCTTCTCGCATGCACCCCTAGCTTAAAATATTTATCAAAATGGTTTCAGACATTCCTGAACACGCATTGAGTAGTTCATGTACAATAATATCAAAGTTTTTCGGAAACATGAGTTAATTTGTCATATGTACAGAACATGCTCTCTGATGTTAAATTCTCCCAAAACTGCCGCATGTGTCGGTACAAAATTATGACGTCACAATCAGTTTCGGAGGCATTTGACGCAGAAACGCCGTACTCGCTAAACCGTAGCTTTTAAAAATGTATCACTTTGTGAAATATGTTAGTTGTATGTTATTGCATGTTTTCAGAACTTTTGTTGGTTGAATTACAGCACTACAAGTCCGTATAAGTGAAATATAATTAGTGTCCAAACCATGGTCAAAACTGTCCGAAGCAAGGTCATTTTGACATATTATCAATATCGCAACATTAACTTAAAGATCCTCTTTATATATACCAATATTCAGCACAATATAACAGTTTGGTTGTTTATCTTTGTCTATGGATACAGTTTAAAATGTTTTGGCGCTTCCTATACTTCCTAACCTGATAGTCAACATTTATGTTGAAACAAATATTTTGCAAATTCCTTACATGGATCTATTATTTGTACATTATAGCAAAAAGCCGATTAGATATACTACCTTCGATCAATTGTCTATTTAATGAAATAAACAAATAGACATTCGAGAAATTCATATTTCAAAACAAATATATTGCCGACATTGCACGTATTATTGCGTCAGCTAATAATCAAAAGTGTCCGAAGTTCGGGCGACCTCGGGTGGTGTCCGAACCTCGGTCAGTTTGCCCTATGTAAATGTAGCAATAGCCATGCATTACATATTTACGTGGCAACAAATGCCAACAATATTATCATTTAAAGCAAATCTCCAAATCAAACAAACTTATAATATTACTGTTTTACCTTAGATATTTTACCTACCTGATATTCATGGGCCTCCTTTCATTTAAGCAACCTGTTGAAGTTTACACATGTGTTAAATGTAAGATTCTCTTTAACACAAGAATAAGACAAAATCCCTAAAGTAATTTGTAAAAATCTTGTTTCATTATATTGATATAACATAGTTGAAACAGTTGTAACATATATTTTATTTTTTTTGTTTTGCAAATGCTTTCGGCATATAAATCTGAATATCAACCAAAATTACATTTAATTTCTTTATGATGTTTTGTTTGGCCTAATTGATTTTGTCAATAAAAAATGAATAAATTTATCAATTAAAATCTTTATGCCCCAATAACAGGGACACTTCTGTTAACGCCAGACACGGCACCCTATTTTTGTCATATTTCCTTCATTCAATCAAGGCATTGACTTTCCATTTTATGTCTGAGAACATATTCTCCTCCAATAGAATTTAGGTTTCACATATTTTTGTGGATTATTAATTGTGCAGTTATTTGAAAAAATCAACAACATTGTCTAGATTGAACAAAATTGGATGAAAATATACATGTAAAATGATAATACCCACGAAAATAGGGACCCCCTTCATACTTTAACTACAATTACACTAAAACAATCGCAGTTTTAATCACAATAACAAAATACATTTCTCAAAAATTAATTCAGAGACATTTCGTCACAAATTATTTGTTAGATAGTCAGACATTGCGTCATTTAAAACAAATCCCCAAAATGGCGTCCAAACTTATTTATATTTAATTTATCAAACTATTTTTATGAAGCTATTGATTTGATATTGTAGCTGGGGGGGTTGTTGAATTTAGGGCTATTTTAACAAGGCATATATTCGAGCTAAGCTTTCTTATCTTCGGGACTTGTCGCCAGTGTCGGTGCGACATTGCTTGTTGTCAGAAATGATACCGTCGAAAATAGCTGGTATTACAAACCGATTGTGGTTCACATTAACAACCATAGATGGAAATCCCAAAAATAGATGACATAGACTTTACCTTGAATGTAGATGGCCATTTTTCATCATGTCCTGGCATCTAGGCCCAGATCTTCCGTAACGATCCTCTTGTCAGTGATCTTGCCGTTTCACGGGAAAATTATTGACATGCGCAGTCCACAGTCGAAAGTGGATCCGGTCACACAAAAAGTCGCACACCGCGATTCAGCTAAATCACATTGTTCGATTACACGTGGAACTTGAAACTTCTGACGTATTTTTACATCTTTTCTCCCATATATCTTTACTCTTTATATTTACCAAGAGTTTTAGGAAGATATATGTCTTTTAAATAAGTATTTTTGATTATTTTCAATGGTAGCGGTAAAGCATGGAAATCGAGCATTCGCGATATAGCCCCCCGTATGTCGTAAATTTTCAATCAACGATAAAAAAGCCATTCAAAGCTTATTCTTCAAAAAACTTTCTGAATAGGATAATGAAATACTTGAGGACGTAATGTAACCCATTTTTTCAACTTTCTGCCAGGTTAACATAGATTTGAAATGGATTTACCTTAGCGCTACCGGTGCCGGTAGCGATAAAGAGGTCCGTGCCGTAAAGACGTACTATAGCGCTACCGGTGGTCGCGCTATAGGGTACTTTGTAAATGTATATATATATATATATATATATAGGTTAGATACCTTCCTGAATGTTCTTTAAAGTTCCACGACAAAATCCAATCAGAAGTGTCCAACTCAAGCGATCAAGAAATAGATAGAACATTCTAGAATAGATGATTCTAGACACTGCCAGCTTAGACTATCAAAACAAGTGTAAGTGTGACCCACCAAACAATACAACAATGTTATACAATGTTAAACTCTTAAACAATCACATACTCATAACAGTTGCAACATGTTTTCAAAACACTCTAGGCCATATTATTCGGAATAGTAACATCTCTGTCATGCCATCTATCAGGCAATAACTACAGTACTTCTAGTTTCTTAACCCACTTAATTTAGATAAATGATGACAAAGCAAATCCAATTATTTCAATATGTTTTTTTACATATTTATTTACAACCCCTTGACTGCCCTGAATAAAAAGTATGTAGAAATGATAGAGTTTAGTATACATGGCCTATCTTTTCTGTGGCAATTTCATAAAGTCCAACATATCGTCATTGCGAACATATACGGTTGAATTTTAATCATGTACAAGGTAGTCATGTGTATTTCAAGATCCTTATGAAAAAAACTTGCTATTGCATGCTATAATGTTCCCTGAAATATCAGAAACATTGCCATTTAACATATCTTATTTTTCATAGTCATTCTGATTTTGAAACCCGAGTATATAATATTCATTTTTATAATGTGTTATATTTCACTCATTCATGAAAAGAAATTGTTTTACCTGAATAACACTTAAAACCCTAGAAAGAATTTAACATCACACGTTTACGTATTACATCTCAGTCAGGAAGGAACTCAAGGTTATCAAATTATAAGAAATAAACTATTTTTAAGTGAAAACCATCGCGAGCATCTTAAGTTGTTGATTTATGGTCCTGCGTATGTGTATATAATAAATTACAACTTGATACGTTATACCTATGCAATAAATCCTTCAATGCTTCAAAACTAAAGCGTGATGATGTCAGTTGCTCCAGTCGAGGTTCTTGGGCAAAACTATACTATCATTACTTTATTAAAACTTTGGAAAGTTCATTTAGTTAATTGCCTTTCAGCCAAGTATATGTAGAGTCTTAGCTTGAATCGGCTGTTATTTCTGTCATTTTCTTTGATCAGCGAACCTTCAAAGCATCAAGAATAATATTTTCTTATAACTAAATCCACAATCAATAGCTAACGAAAATAAGGAATTATCCGCCTTGATAATAAAAGAATGTATCCTATTGATAAAAACTTTCAAGAATCACAAACCCTTCACTTACTTAAATCAGTCCACTTAAAACAACCCCTCTTAGGTATATAACTTGACTAAAAAAATATTGTCTTATTTTAGTAACTTTTACAAAAATATGAAGTTTTAAAGATAATTTCATTATACAAGGGAAGTATTCAGAAATAAAATTCAAAGTGTGTTCCAATGTGTTAATAGGTTACCAAATCCAACGATACACCCAAGCAACCAAGCACACACTTCGTACATAATGCATTGGGGTTATCATAGCGTTTATATCGAAGTGACTGTACCTTCAATTTGTGAGAACCACACCGGAATTTACAAAACATCCTCAACAAGTCCTTAGCAGAGAATAATTCAAGAACATATTTTTCAACATTTAAAGCAGATTTTAAACCACTATAGTGTTTTAGAAACTGTGATCATGAAACTTTACTATGCCAATTCTGAAATTGTATGTCATTACATCTTTGAAAGAACAAACTCTTAAAAACATTAATACTACCACAATCTTGAGCAATCCATACGTTTGAAAAGCCGGTTAGAAATAAAAGCATTCGTACATGTGAGACCCAACAGTCTTTTCCCTGTTCATCAAACTGTTTCATCATTTCATAAGATGCCCTTGGATATCGAGACCTTTCCATAGGAATAATTCAACACCAATAACTTATATGCAACGGCTGTAATAATGAATACATAAATAACTTCTTCCTGTATCACCAAGGACTGCATTACTTGATATTCGTATGACACCTCTTCAAGACACCTCTTCAAAAAGTCAGTTTGAACTTTTTCTATTGACTTCCTAAAAGTATGACCCCAGATCTCTGAGCCGTACAAAAGAATAGGAACAATTTTAGAAACAAATATTTCTAAGATAGTATGAAAGGGTAGCGACTGAAATGTTTTCACTAGTCTATTAACAGGAAACATCGCCTTCCTAGCCTGAATAGATAAAGGTTCACAAGCTCTAGACCAAATTAATCCCAAATACTTATAATACGAAAGACATTTAACTTCTGTACCAGCATATGTCCACCGTTCTGTGCTTTTCAAAAATCCACCTTACCTAAACACTACTATATTTGACTTACCCCCATTTCATGCAAACCTTATCAAGGAAATCTAATTTTCTTTTCAAACCTATAACTGTATCATCAACCAAGGCAAGATCATCAGCAAATAGAAGTAACAAAATTTCTTGTAAATGTTCTTGAACAAATATTCCCCTCAAACAACTCTTTTCAAATTCAGAAACTATCTCATTAATGAAGATGATGAACAAGATTGGGCTTAACATACATCCTTATCTAACACCGGCAGAAGTACTGAAAAAAATCCGTTCTATCTCCCTTTGCCATGACACAGGCCTTAACTTTTGAATACATATCACAAAGAACGTTAAATAATTTACCACCTTTACCCCTATTATGAAGAACATAAAGACGTTTTTGTCGATCAATTAAATCTAAAGCTTCACGAAAATCAATAAAGGCTACATAGAAACGATGCCTAGGTTTCCTCAAATATTTTTGACACAATGATTGTACAACAAAAATGTTATCAACTGTAGAGTAATTGATCCTGAAGCCAGCTTGTGACTCATGAATAATACCATTTAATTCAACCCACTTCCTAACTCTATCTTCCACAATCGAAGTGAAAACTTTGCCTAAGATATTTAAAAGATATATGCCACGATAGTTATTAGGATCCAAAGAGTCACCTTTTTTAAATAAAGTAACAATCATACCAGTATTCCAACTGTCTGGTAAAACACCACTATCAAGAACTGTGTTAAACAATAATTGAAGATATGGAACATGATTAATGCCTTTTTAACAAACTCAGGAAGAATACCGTCTACTCTGGCAGATTTGCCATTCTTAAGTGAACTTAATGCTTTCATTATCTCAAATTCAGAAATTGATTCAGACAACAAAAAGGAGTTTTCACAACTAGTACAACTCGAAGCATCGTGATTGCTAATAAAATTAACAATAGTTTCATCAAACCAAGAATTTCTATCCATAGTGTCAGGATTTAACAATTTCTTAAAATAATAAAATCAAGTGTAATATGCGATTCCTTACCCTTAACACTCAACAAAGACTTCAGTTTTCGCAAAAACTGTTTACAATCCTTTTCAGCAGCAGCTGATTTAATATCATCAACTAAACATTCTCTGTAAAACTGTTGTTTAGAAAAACATAATTTACGAAATTCCTTTCTGCTAGTCAAATAAGCTTTTAAATTGTGGAATAATTTACACCTGCGAAATTAATACAATAATTTACATTTCTTATGTTTACTGTCAAACAGTCATGATCAAACCAAACAGGTTGATTACTATGTTTACCTTTAACACCGTGTGATACAACTTTAAACTGATCACCAGCGAAGTACAAAATATTAACTAATACATCTACAGCAAAATTAATCAGTATGAACTATGCCTAAGAAATCTTACTGATGATGACTCGAGTCGTTCCAGGTACAGTTGATCCTCCCCATCCTTCCACCTAAGTTAATGAGAGGAGTAGCACTCGTCCTTGGAAGTCTGATAGAGTTAATGGTGTTTATAAGTTGTAAATCAACTTTACACGTGAAAGCCTCACATATCGTGTTGATAGAAGTGAACATTCCTGATGTGTATTATCATTGTCGTGACACTCTTCAATAAAGTTAACATGAACATATAATAGGTATCGTATCTTCACGTATGCTTGACATGTCACATGAAATCACATGCTTTTGATGTAACCATAAACAATGAAGGAGGGGATATCCAGGAAAACACAAATCTGTAATGGGTTTCAACTTTTGTGCTTGACTCCTGAAACCCTATTTTAGTACTTTTTGAATTCATCTTAAGCTAGTTTAATTCAGTGAAAATACCCCCTCGCCTAAAGAGCTGCTTTGATCAGCAATGCGAAATATGAGACTAACCAATTACATGTACAATAAATGATATCATACCAGCTCCCATCAGATACTCTAATGAAATATCAATGATAAAACCCTTGAAAGCTTTTTACAGACGGAAATAATGTCTGTGTTAATTATATTTGTCATTTTAGTCCCTTCATTACGTTTATATTAACAATAACATTTAATTTGATGTAACTGATAATTGGATAATTGTTTGATAAAAACATATACAGTGGACAGATTGAGGTCTGATGTAATATAATTGGTATTATATTTTATGTCTCGATATGTGTGAAACAAAAGCAACAGAAATAATGTGAAATTACAAATAGTGAATGTGTTTAAGTGTTGAAAGTAATCAATGGTACATGATTTGATTAATGTCATTGAAATAGTGGTGTTGTGAAAGATATTACTAATATCTGCTGCTCCAATATTCATCAATAATTTTAAGCCAAATTTTAATTTTTGTGGTTACATTTGATTTAAACATTGCAATTTGTCTCAAGATCTGAAATATTTATTTTCATTGCCTTTCAGTATTCACAAATCGGAAATCACATACCTGAACTGTTGTCCTTTCCCCGTGTTAGATATGAAATGAAACTGAATATCTAATATAAATATTAATCATTTAACTTCATTGTCACTTCATTATCAGGTTTCACAGTTTGGGGTATAATAAAAAAAACTTGACATTTTCATTTTACTACCTTATAACTTTTCCTTGAATTGTGATTCGATCTTGTTTAAAATGTGATGATATGATGTATCTCATTGCACAATTTCTGATGACCTTTTGTTTCTATGTATTAACAATAAAAAATCGTTTGTATAATCATTTATTTTGTTCTAAAATGGAACTGGTTTATGAGCAAGAGTTGCCTTGAAATAGTACCTAGTTATAGATAACCCGTTTTTTCTAAAACAGCATAATAAATTTGACTGGTGCAAGATAAGCTGTCCGAATTGAATACTTTAGTGCCTGTAATATTAGTTCCACACAAACTTTTGATCAATGCCCGGAAGATGTCGGTTTTTAAAAAGAGAAAAACACTATTTCGAATTGATTAATACATAGAAATATACAATAATTGGGGTTTCTTTCGTTTCAATTTAAATATCAATTTCTAGCTTCTGTTAAGGTAGATTTAAGGAGCAAAAAGCTGTTTCATAACAAATCATATTTGATTCTAAAAGTCATATAAGGTTCTAACATAAAGTTACATAAATATCACTTTACATGAAAGCAATTACTGATTGATTTCGATGACAATCTACAGATATGTTTACTATATGGAGTATATGTAACATTAATCTCTTTATGGATTGAAATGGGTAATCCAAAATCGTTGTCATCAACATAGGTTTCTTCCAAAAAGTATTGGAATAAAGTTACTACACACTGATTGGTCATCTATAGCATACCCTACTATATTTTTTTAAAAAGTAATGAAAATTTATTTACATATTTTTATTAATTACAACATTTTATGCAATTATCTAAAAGGTCGCGTTGATAAGCTATTGAGTCAATTGGTAATATTCTGACAACAAGTGTTGAATATCTATTCTCATATCATTTCAATTTCGAAAAGAACTGATACATTTAATTGTTTCATAATATATTATAGCGCCAATGTTCCTTATGATAATATCAGAACACCCTCATGAGTCTTAGAGACAAATGAGGTTTTAAGTGCAGAGAGAGTTGAAAAAGTAGAATTGAGGCACAGTAGGACTAGCCTATTTAACAAACATTGTTTTATCAATTGTATCAATATGTCAAACCACTTAAGTTGAATGACAACATATGCACTTAAATGAGCTGTAAGTAAAAGTATCACTTACTTTAATTGTACAAGAAGGAGAAAAATTCCAGGAAATGTATCTCACGACGGTGTTTAAAAGGTAAAACTGTGATTCCTCAGATGTTATGTTTCTAATGTTCTAAATCATATGCGATTCACTTAAAAGGTTCGTGGTAAGGTTTAAAGCTAAAACGGTGACATATTTCAATGTTTTTGCAGCAGAATAGCGACAAGAAGTGAAACTCAGAATAAAAATAATCCTATTTCATTAGATCTCCCATTATGGTGTCTAAAGCTGTCTTCTCATAAAGGATCAGCTGCTTTTGAAAGGAAAGAGAAACTAGACTCAGAGTCTTGAATCAAAGAAGTGGTATTAAAAATATCACTCGATAGTCGAGTTTCAAGAGACTTTTCTTAAAACACATCTTTCCTTGTTAATTGTAGAATAAATGAAGTTAGCGTGTGACAATGTTTTTAAAAAGAAGAATCTTTTTCATCCTTTTTTTTAAACCTAGAAAACTATTTGTTTTTGTAATTCATTAAAATGTTACCGTTGCTTTGATGTGAATTCAACCATTCCACTTTGAATCTTTACAAAAATCACTGAAGAATGTCCCAATTAAGCCGTTTGATGTTACAAATCGAAATTGATTAAATAAAAGGGTTCATTGGAAGGCTTAAAACCACTGATTAATTTCAAAGCACGTTGGCAGGAAAATCCAAAGAACTAAAAAAGCTCTGGTTACAGTAGACAGTATTTTGATAGATGCAAAATGTATTATGCCTCTTCTTGTGACTTACAAACACGTGTTCATAAAAATCACACCCAATTATTAAGTTTCAAAAGGCAAAGTTCATAGAGGGGTTTCATTGTGACATTTGCTGAATATAATTTAACGGGATGTCGCATGCGTGATCGTTCACATTGAAAATGAAGTATTATTGAAAACATTTAATCTTAAGATGGAAAACCAAATTTAATAAAGCAAATTTGCTGATAGGTTTGTTTCAACATTAAGCATTAGGTAATACCTGTGTATTGATAACAAAACTATCTCAATCTAGGGACTTGGGAATTCTTTGAGTGATATTTTCTACGATTATATGTTTCTCTATATTATGTTATAATTTTTCCCAAATTCACTGAGCAACGAATTCAAAAAGTGTTCAAGACCATCACCGACATTTCTTCCAGAGTTTTGTATGATACTAATCCACCGCACTGCCACAACCATGACAAGGACTTTTTCAGGACTCACTCAGGACATATTTCCGGCTAATAACAATAACGGCTAATTCACGACTACATCACGACCTGCGCAACTCATGACCACGAACCACCTTAATATATACTAGTGATTATCATGAATTTACTCTTATTAAATGAATATGTTTCGATGTGATTTATTTATTTCAATCTAATTGTCAAGACATTTCATCATTTTATAATTACAGTTAAATGTACCATGAAATGACATGTAATGTTGAAATACCTTTTCATCTCTCTTTCTCCATGGACATTTCATTATTATTCTGTTGTCGTTTATTTCCTGTCTCGCCTTTCTGTTTATGTGCTGAACCACAAATTAACAAATGAAGTTTGTGAAAGAAATGTCTCTGAAGTCTAGATATTAATTTTAAATAAGGTGGTTAATTTAATCATTTTTACTCAGTGAGTGATTCATTTTCAAAACAATGCATGTATTTTAGGGGAAGACCCATTTTAAACTGACACACGACCACAAGGACTGATTAAACACATAACACCTACGATTCATTGCCAACTCCATAAGATTCAGATAAAAGTTATTAAAAACGTCATCAGGACTCAATAAGATTTTAGATGTGGAATTCCCGAAATTTTCGGTCAAAAAGCATCAACCTCGCCCAAATAAAAAAAGTTGAGAGTGAGCTTTTGAAGCTTTTAACCTGCCAACCCTTCCCAAACCTGTAGACTCTTAGAAACGTTTACAAAAAAAAATCCTGCTTGTGTCATGCGATGCTTAGAATCATTGTTAAATAAACTTTTGATTTTAAAAATGCAAATGTCTCATACAGATGTTACATTTTGAGTTAGAATACAAGGGAAGGCATAGATATTGGACAGGGGGGGAAATCATAATTGCAAATAATTGAAATGTGAAATAGCGGGAAATCTTGCTTTGCTATTGCTGGATTCAGGACTTGGTTCAATTTTAAAAGAGGAATGACTTTTCGGGACAGTCAGGGATACATATTTATGTTTATTTTGCTCTTGATTCTTCGTCATTAAACAATCTTATGTGGTGCAGAGGAATGGCACATTGGAATTTGGCATCACGGCAGCAAAGTGGTATGACGAGTGCAGGATGCCTTTTGTTGAAGCCAATATTTGTTAGGCAACACACCTTTTACAGAAAGTTACACACCATTATTCTTTTCATAATTTCCACCTCTTGCCATTAACAATAAATCAGAACCATCTATTTTATCTAAAAACACGAATCCTCATGTTGAAAAGGAAGTTAAATATTGCACAATATGTCATGTTCAAATTGTTTAATGTTTCCAAATTAAATCCGATCCTCTCTCCCTTGCTATTTGTTGCCACTCTTACTTATGATATGACTAAAATAAATTATAAAAAGCAGACTTTACAAATAACTGCATGATGTTTATTATATAATGTTAAACTAAAAAGAATTGGTTGTTTTCAAACCGTGTTTTATAGAAAGTGGTATCTGCCACAGAAAGCAATAAGTAGCCCTTGGTTAATTTGCAATTCGATAAGAGTTAAACAATTTATATAAAAAACATAAATATATATAAAATTGACGAAATTCATAAAAATGTATTTAAGAGTTTGCCTAATGATAAGAAAAAATAAAAATATGTTAATACATTTTGTGCTCTTTGTTCCTATAGGATACCGTATCTACAAAACCTTTCTTTTTTACATTCATAAAGATAATATTATGCATGCATTGGTACATACTGAGATTCACATTTATTTCATGCCTTCAACAACCATTTTGGAAAGAGATTATAATAGATTTAGAACCAAAGCCATTAAGATGTTTGTTCTAAAGATTCCTAATTTTCAATATATCACATTCATTTATCATGATAAATTTGTAGCGAAGTTTTTAAAACAGAATGTTATAAATAAGATTTTAACTTTAATAATCTCAGTGATGCCAAGTGCCAAATTGTCTCTGTTCATTTTATCAAAACTAAAATTCAATGTTGCATGTATTTTGTCCCCATTATCGAACATTAAGGAAGCATTTTACCATATAACAGGTATAAATGGATAGTTATCTCTTCAAAACATTCAAATGAC
This sequence comes from Phorcus lineatus, assembly GCA_921293015.1. Taxonomy (NCBI): domain Eukaryota; kingdom Metazoa; phylum Mollusca; class Gastropoda; order Trochida; family Trochidae; genus Phorcus; species Phorcus lineatus. Next base: position 53,046,768 of record OV121086.1, on the reverse strand, counting down.
ATACTGGCTCATGCTTCAGATTCAATTAAATACTTTTGCTCTACATTTATCGTTGAAATAGGAAAGCTGCTTCTGACTAAATTATAGATATAGCTTATTTGGCTCGAACATGAACATATTTCTATTTATCTCTGCAAAACAATTAATTAACAGATCAGCTACAGATGCAATTAATCACATTTGTTACTCTACATTTGTATTTTCAAGTAGAACACCCAAGTTATGTATATATATATAACTTTAAAGAGAGGGATTGTGCTTGGTTTTGAACTTTTGTATGTTTATGTCTTAATTGAACATTAATATTAGTCAGATAGTACTCAATATAAAAATTTAATCGTCCAAAAACGTTTGAGTCATAAAGGACGAATGTATGTCTGTTAATACATGTATATGTAGGCTATGTTTCTGAGAAAACTTAATAAAATGTGTTACCAACATATCTTTCTTTTTTTTCAAACTAGCGCTTGTATGAATATTCAATGATTTTAAAAATAACTTCTGTTCGAGTTAATATAAATATATATCTATGTTATATCAATGTTATTTTTCCATTGTTATATTATGTTAATCATTGCTATGAAACATGCTTTTTGGCCTTAAATGAACAGAAAGATACTGTTATGATAAGAAATTGTCAGTATGCATTAGAAAAGCCTTCGTTCACCAAGTTTAGGAATATTATTAAATCCTGATCTGAATTGATGTATGGTGAAAATGAGATGATGAGAAGGTTGTCAACATTCGATATGCTTCAGAATCAAATCTGACAGCTTTCCAGCTGCGACCATGCAGACATTGATACATACCATCAATTATCATTAACAGGATTACCGGATTCACCAGCGACTGATTACTTGGTTTCAGGGTTACCAAACATTGATTACAGTTGATTTCATTCTCTCCACAGGGCCAACAGGCATTGAATCATCGAATTTAATCCACTTCACTATATTACTCATTTTGGGTTTTTTCACAATATAAAGAAAAGTTGACACATAATTTGATGAAAATAACCCAGAAAACTTTCTGCCGAGAAAATGAGCAATGTTACTGTTCTAGAACATAAGTCTATTGTATGCTCTTATTGAGGGAGTAAAACTGTGACCATAAACTGTGACTGTATCATTTATCAGTGATGTAAAAGATTATTTTCTCATTATTTCGATGGTAAATTGCCAGCTAGATATCGAATATCCTTTCTTTCCTAGCATTCATATTGAACCAGAAAGGATAATGGCATAATGAATCTTTAAACGGTTGGTACTCAAAGGGACATTCCTTTGCACTCAGTAAGAAAGAAACGTCTAAACAATGCCCATTTGGTAAAATCCAAATTATATCATGAGATCATCAGTTACGTTTTATTGCGCTTTTTCAGTCTTGCGAGGTAATGAATGCTTTACAATTACCCCCATGGATTTATACAACAACACCTTGATGAAAATCATAAAAATCATGGTATGAACGCCACAAAAATGTTTAATCATTGGTGTCTTTAACCTCACGTCAACCAAACTTTAAGTAATGAATAGAACGAAGTTTTGAACGGAAAAATGCCCCGGCTTATACAGGACCGCAATGTTAAATGATACAATGAACTAAGAATTGTCTTATTTATTACCACGGACATGCTGAATTCGACAACAAAACACGCTAAGGGTAACAAATAAAACTAGGGCACATAATGGTACATTATATTATAAACAGTTATTATAAAACCTAACATTATTGGCTTGTGCTCTGCAATACTATGATAGCTCAAAAACATCTTAAGTTACATGATATTTTCACTTAAATACAAGCGTAAGTGCACCCACCTTCGGTACACAGCTGTATATCATCATGCTTCTTGGAGCTATTCTTTCAAACTAGTAGTGACCATTTCTAAATAATACTCACAAGACTTCACATCCACTTCCACATTGCACTTTTTATCTAACAAATGCACAATGCTAAGAGATCTAAGAGTACTGAGGCGTATCCTAAAAAACATTACTATTCAGATACTCACGACCATTGGTAGAATTATATCCACTTCATAAACTGATGACCATTCAACACTTCAACTGTTTCACTCCACGTGGATTGTACTTGAAAGCCAATAACCATTAGTTGAAAACTGCAGATTTAGTAATACATGTCTGTGGACAGGAAAATAAAGGAATATCGTAGCAAAGTTGTAATACGTATCAATATGTTCATACTTGAAATTTCCTGCAAGAAAGGTTCTATATCGATACCACTTATTTTACAAAATATGAAACTAAGTGTACTTACGTTTAGCACGTGCGACCTCGTTTTTCCTAAAAACTATTACAGCTTAAGCAATCACTTTTTACTTGTTCCACATCTGACTCAGACTCGTTTACTAGTAAATGTGTTACCGTATCATTTAGCAATTCATTCTCTACTTTGTTTTTTAACTTTTACTTCGCAGGTAACTTTCTCCCCACAGAGATGGTGTTTGATATCGTGAGAGAAATTATTCATCGTTTTAGCTATTGATTTGAAATATGAAAAACATGTGACTAATGATCACAAAAACTTGTTATCATTGAAAACGATGATATTATTCATGCAAGCTTTATATAGAGAAACAATTATTGCGATTGTCAAGTCTCTGTCTTTAACTTCCAATATATTACATCCATTTGTCTTGGTTAATTTGTTGGCCATTTATCAGGAAAACAGCTGGAATCGATTATGATATTTCGAGGTCAGAATTATTTCCGAACGGCAATGTTCTTAATCCTATCATGTGCTATCGAATTTGTATGCATTTTATCAAAGATAAAACTCAATGTTGCATGTATACTATTTTGCTTTTTAACAGGTTTTAAATGGATAATTACCTCTTATAATCCTTAGAAATATTTATATGATGAAACAGCTCTTCAAATGTCAACATTATTTCGAAAAGAAAGCGCACAATATTTCCTTTTAAACCGTATGAATTAGCTGTTAATGCATTGCTTCTTGTTATGCATTTAATTATGCTGGCTTATGACCAATACAAAATGTGATTGTGAGTAAAAAAAGGTATATGTAATTGAAAAGGCTTTCATTTACTAAATGTCTTAGCTTGTACAGATGATTTATTGATGACCTTGACTGACATATTGTGGAAAAGAGATGATGATAAGGCTGTCAACAAATTCTCTTCTTCAAAATCTAATCTGTCAGCGCACCATGTATCTGCGCTGATACACCCTACCAATTATCATTAACAAGATTACGGGATTCACCAGAGACTGATCATTTGGTTTCAGGGTTATAAACATTAATCACAGTTGATTGCAGATTCTGTACAAGTACATATGGATTCTTTCATACATATTGCCAGGTAATGCATGTCCGAACATGTTCGCATTGTTTTCTTACAGCAAAATTAGGTCAAAATACTAAACGACATGGTAGGGATGTCACAAAGGTTAATCATTGCCTTAAATGTATCTACCGTTATCAATATCAATGAAACCCCCACAATATGTCATAACTACTGTCAATATGTTTTCAGAGGATCTCATCTGTCTAACACCCACGGAGTTGTAAACGACTGAAACTCTCCATAATGTTACGAATGAATTTGGAATAGGAAATTATCCCCAGTCAAACCAGCAAAATATAACAAGACAACTGTATATTAATTACAATTTAATCAATCAAATGATAAACAAAGTGTTTAAGGTTACAATATCAAGCTAACACATGTTTTAATACAATATCAAATGAGTCACACTAATTAGCTAACTAAATATATTCACCAGTCCTTATGAAACACACAGTTGATGAATGTAGAAAACAGTCAGTGGGCCTTGATAGGAGATAGATGAATCCGGCTTGTAAAGGTATAAAGAAAACAGTGGCACGGCAGATGATCGCAAAGTTGATTGTAAGAAGCAAGATGAGTAAGAGTTCTAATGCCAGCCTATATATATAGGTTAGATACATTCCAGAATGTTCTTAAAAGTTCCACGGCAAACTCCAATCAGAAGTGTCCAACTTAAGCAATCAAGAAATAGATAGAACATTCCAGAATAGATGATTCTAGACACTGCCAGCTAAGACTATCAAAACATGTGTAAGTGTGACCCACTTAACAATACAACAATGTTATACAATGTTAAACTTATAAACAATCACACACTCATAACATTAATATATCTTATAGAAACGCAAAGATTCATGAACTGTACTCAGTGTTGAAATTATGGGCACAGATTCGTAATCTGCATTCTTTCTTCTTGTAGGAGGGACTTTTAATCTAGGTGCCGGCACTTGAGTTCCTGTTTTACATCCAAAACACATATCAGCGATAAAAATTCATCTTAACATGGTTACGGACAATACCAAAGTGACGTGCATTTTAAGAGCTGCTTGTAAGAGGTGTTCAGGGACCTTTTGGAATCAACATGGGATCAGGTTTAGGTTTACCAGCGAGGTTAATCTCGAACACATAAATTCTAATAATTACCATACTTGTAAACAAGTATTATTGCATATGTTTTTTTGCAGCAGAGGGTCTATAAATTAGTTTGTAACTGTGCTTTGAATTCAGCATTCCTTCCATAAGCTTCCGTTTCAGTTTCAATTTCATTTTAATCTTATTGTCAATAAAACTTCACCGTGTTGTCACGTAATAACCTTCGGATGACTGGAAATGGTACCATAGTAACTAATCATTCAGCGACTAATGTAGACTCTTATACATCTGACACATCAAAATCAGTTTGCTTTTTTGATCCCATTAGTAAACTGTGTATAAGAAATATCAAAAGATTGCTGAATTCTCCTTACTTTACGTCTAACCTCTCAATTTAAAGAATGTCACTGCTTTTAAAGAGCATAAGACCATTTGCCGACATGCCTTTGATTAATACCATATAACAGCAGGGTACAAAAGTTTTCATTTGATATATAGTTAAATAATAGTATCTACTCCTTATTAGAAAATTTATCTTCTGATGAAAACAAAATATCATATGTAAAATCTCGTCTAAATCGTAGAGGTTTATCTTAACGTAGTTGATATTTTCTTAACACTCTTTCATCTGTCTCAAGCACGGTACAGCTGCATGACGAAAGTTTATTGACCTCGGTCCGTCAGTAAGTGATGGTTTTTAGTGCAAATATCATGTAATGAGGATTTTCGTTGAAGGTCATTTGCATTGTTATAAATTAGTGAGCGGGTTTATTGTGTTTTCAACAATATTTCAGTTATCAAACACGAGGATGACAATCATCCACAAGAGATTGGAAAGATTAGGAGGAAATGAATCGAAAAGATAAGGGAAAAGAAAAGGTATAGTGAGAGATAGACAACAGGTTATATAACGACTCACTCTTGTCCAGCTTGGGTGCCCCTACATGGAGCATGTAAGATATTCATCGACCGGTCCAGCTTCGGTGACCCTACCAGGAGCATGTTAGCTCCAGCTGGCATATCTCTCGGGGTCTGTAATGCATGTTTACCATTCAACTCTATTGTTCTTATGAGGTCGTTAATTAAGTTGAATACCGTGTTTTGACGTGCACAGGTGGTAAGTTCAATGAATACAGGTATTCAACTAACTTACTCACTTGTACACAAGTTCAAAGTTTAGAAAGTTGTTTCTCATAGCGAATAAGATTTGTAAAATAACTCGTATTAATTAACAGGACAATTTAAAATGTGTTTATAGAAACCGGGTTTCGAACCCGTGACCTCCTGAACGACGTTTAGTTAGCTAATCATGGCATTTTAATGAACAAATGATTTAGATTTTTGTAAGCGATACAATTTTGTTATACATAGTTAATTTTGTGAATAAAAAATGTCTACGGTGGTAAACATCTCCTAATTTTGAAATTTAGTTTTATTGTGGTTACTCTGGTGATGATTACACTGGTTATACTTTCTGTTGTTTTGGATGTATATTTCAGCATGCTGCACGTGCTCAGGCGTCTGTCGCCTACCGCATTCAGACAACGTTTCATTAATATTGCGCCAATGACATAAAAAAAATTACCTCTTTTATTTCAAAGTGTGCATAATATATGTTTTTTAATTTTATTGTCGATGTTTGATAGATTTCAATGGTTGAATGGTAAGTCAGTTACCAGCCTCGTTTTGAGTGGGTATGAATCGTAACACCGGTGCACGTGCACATAACACCTCGCCGCTCCGCGGCTCAGTGTCACGCACTGCACGTGCAGCGGTGTTACGATTCATACCCACTCAAAACTCGACTGGTAAGCTTTACAAACCACCCCACCAAGATAAGGTATTGAGGGTAGTAAAATTTACCTGACAACAATAATCTATAAAATGTTGATTCTCGAAATTCTCACTTGATCGTCAGGTCTTTAGTGTAGGTTAAGGTAGTGTTAGATGAAAAAGTCAGCAGGCGTCTGATTTTTAAATTTATCTACTTTGAATTAAAACTTTCAATATCGTATTTTGAGACAATATTAAAAGCATTTATTATATAATTAGCAATGAAATACTGGGATTTATCAGTGAAATAAACCTTGTATGTGATGACAGTAGCGATATAATATATCGTCACTGGTGACAGTAGTGATATAATATATCGTCACTGCTGGTGAAGTTTTCCAGGGCCTCTTTGAGCCGGGACTACTTTTCCAAAAGTAAACAAACAAGAGTTATCTCCCTTTTGCACTTGTTTTCTGCTAGCTCTTTGATCAAGCAAGATGGATGTTTTAGAAGAGTACTTACCTGAAGATCTCCAAACCTTGTTTGATAATGTTGATTTTGGCAGCTTTGATATTGCAAAAAAGGAAAACAGCAGATTTGCCAATGTTTCCACAACAGATGTGAATGATTTTCTCAAAGAAAATCAAAACAGCAATACCGTGAGGAAAACTACTGGAGACATGAAGGTATTTTGCCAGTTCTTACAGTCCAATGATGAGTATAGGAATCCTGAGTATATTCCTCCTTTTGACCTCAACAGAATTCTCTGCCAATTCATCCTTGCTGTCCGCAAAAAGGATGGATCTGAGTATGAGCCTGTCTCCTTGCGCTCGTTTGTCTCTTCTATCGATCCTTACCTGAAACAAAATGAATATGCATACAGTATTATCAAAGATATTCAGTTCTCCAAGTTCAGAGAAACTCTGAGTGCCAAACAAAAACAACTGAAATCAATTGGGAAAGGCAACAAACTAAAAACAGCCGAGGAACTTTCAGACAGACATATTGAAGCAATCTATGAAGCTATCAATTTGGGTTCAAGTGATCCAACCGCCCTTATAAACTCTCTGTGGTTAGTCTGTACGACCCATTTCGGCATGAGAACGGGAAGGAAATGCAAAAACCTACAATGGGGGGACATCGAGCTAAAGGAAGAAGATAATGAAGAATATCTATTACTCCTCTGAGAGGCAAACAAAAACAAGAACTGGACAGAATGTGAGAGACATTAGGTTGACTAAACCCAGAGCATATGCTGTACCTGATCAAGCAGAGAGGGATCCAGTCTTCTTGTACAAGCTGTATCGAAGCAAGCGACCTGTGGAGACTCTGACAGATGACTCGCCCTTCTTCCTGGCAATCAACCACAACCGTTGCAAGGACAGTCCCTGGTTTAAGACCAACGCCATGGGGATCAACAAGTTGTACGGAATAATGCGGTCGATGAAATCTGGAACACACATAGATGAAAATCAGCGGATTACACCATACAGGTATGATAATCAGGGTCTATTTGGAAAATGAGTATGTAAGATGAATATTAAATTTAGATTTATATTGTCTTTATCAAAGAATTATCATATCTAATAAATGTAATGTTGAAAAATATCCAACCAATTAATACAGTTTTTTTTCAATAAGACATCAAAAGTATAATAAGAATTATTTGTTCTCTTTTAAAAAGGGTAAACTCTTTATATTTTTTATATATTATCTTTAAAACATTTTTTATATTTACAGCGTCCGCAAACATCTAGTGCAGAAATTGAGGGACATAGGTCTTCCTCCGACAGAAATTATTCAAGTGACAGGTAAATGACATCCACTGTGTAGTAAACTGAAACATTGATAATCAATAAATAAATAAAATTATAAATGTAATGGTTTTTATCTTTTTCTTTTATATTATGTTTTAATAATTCTCGACAATTTTTTGAAAATATAATTTTTTATATGTATGATATCTTAAATCAGTATTTGAACATTTGAGTAAAAATTAGATAAACTGAAATGTTTAAAAACTTTAATAAATCCAAATAATTAACATAAACACTTTGAATAGTAATTTTTCTTATATTTACGGGCCACAGAAATGTAAATTCGATCAACAATTATTCCAAAATGAATGTAGAGCAACAGAAAAATATTTCTCATGTCTTGTCTACTGGAAAGAATGAAGTTATGTTAAGAAAGCCTACCTCAACAAGGTCACCGAGTGCAACAGCAAGCTCTGCATCGTCTCTCCCGGCCACGCAGTCTCGCCTCAATCACAAAACATGTCCTACACAGCTTCACACTCCCACTTTCAGTCACGTTATTTCCTTACAAGCATTATGACAGGCAACTCCATACATGGGAATGTAACCATAAATGATACTCCAGATGTTGTCGGAATCACTTGTCCCCACCCGTCACAGTCAAGATCGCTCGCACACCCACAGTGTGAGGCCAGCATTCTGCCACGGTCAAACCTAACCGCCGAACACACTTCCGCTAGCCCTTGTCAACAAAGTCTCGAAAAGTAAATTAGGGCTAGAATTCACTGACACTTCTTTTAGATTTAATTATAATATTGCTGTTAACCTCCTTGTCGTTTACCTTCCTCTGTTGACTGTTGTTTCTTCGTAAATTTCACAAAATTAACACTTATTTCAGCCAGTCGACTCACTCACTGAAATGGCTGATTGACCGATCGTCATGTATTATTACGCACATGGTCTAATGTTTACATGCAAATATATGTAAATAAACTCTATTAAAAGTTGTATACATGTTCAACGTTTCAAAGTTTGTTATCATTGTAAACGAAATGGTTGTTGTCAAAAACATTTTTTAACGTAGTTTTGTTTAAAAAGATCTATTTTGTTTTGCGGATCACAACTAGCGAAAACAAGTGCAAGTGGTTCAGAAATGTTTATCGACTCTATAAACACTAAAAATCAACAAAATTAGAATGAAATTATATAATAAATAGAATATTTAATTAAGTTTGTCAAATACGATGTTTATCTCATCTCGTGGCGGGGTTGGAGTTGATATTTTCACTCGTGGCTGCGCAACTCGTGAAAATATTAACTCCAACCCCACCACTCGATGAGATAAACATCGTATTTGACAAACTTAATTAAATATCCTCTATAGATCCCTATGACCAAGGGAGTCCGTTCACAACGTTTCAGCTTTCTAGACAATGTGCGTCTAAAGAAACTGAGAATCGGTTTTCAGGCGTGGCCCTCGTGGACCTTATTAGGGGTCACAGGGTCACCAAATCTATCAATCGAAATCCCCGTTGGTGAAGGAGTCTATACATAAGATATTAGGAACTGCCACAACTGCTACGGTTAATTGTTTGGTATGGCTTAAACATGGTACATCACGTGTTTTCTAAATTCTTCACTTATATATGGAAACTTTGAGTATTTCGAGCAGAATTCAATAGTTCAACGCCTAATGTTTGCAGAATTATGGTACCTAAGTAACACAATCATCGAATCTCAGAAATGAAATGTCCCTGTTCATTGAGAATTCTTTAATTGACTGATAATGTTCACCGACCTTGTTTGTTGAGATCCTTGCTGAGTGTTCAAAATCTCATTACTCTCTGTCATGAAGTTTTCTGCAAACTTAGATGTTCTTGTTTTTATTCAAGTTGGCAAAGCTTAGGATATTATCAAAGTGGATATTTAGGGCATTTATTGGAATGCCTACTCGTCGCCATCTTAAATATTTATTTGTTGTATTGAAATAATAGCTTCAACACATGGTTATAAACATCGTTTAATCAAAACTCATCTAGGGGTATTCGTTTCTTTCTAGTACTTCAGGTTATGTCATCGTAACACTTGTTAACCTCCAAAATGTGGAAAACTGCAGTTTTAAACTGAAATGATTAATATATGTTTATGCTAGTAACTACTGGAAATAAAGATATATGTAGGAATATATAGCAAAGGAAACTTGTTTAGTTTACTTGTTTGCATTTGATGCTTTGTATGATTCATTCCATGTAACATCCATGTCTTCCAAAGAATATAACAAACCTTGCTCTTTTATATTCAATCAATAACTTTTGCCTCAAGGACATGTATCACTAAATCATACATGATTGATTTGGATGGAGTTTAAGACAATTGAAGAATGCCTCTAGGTGGCAGGAAACGACTTTTTAAATCATCTGTTTTTATGAATAGTGACCTTCTTGTAAAATGTCTGTCAACAGAAAAGTATTTTACCATTGCATCCTTTCCTACCGTTTCATACAAATTCAAATGTTATGAATACTTGTAAAGGAAAACTACGATAATATCTCATTATAAGAATGATGTTGATTGGAATAGTGAAACTAGTGGTACACCAAAGTAACCTATATCTGATGAATATTTGACACATTATTTACGAGGAACAGCATATTTTGTCATAAAGATATTTCTATTTCACTATCTACCTTAGATGCTTGATCACGAAAAGGAACTCAATTCATGTTTACCAATGTAAAAATGCTGGAAACATATATTTCCAAGTATAAAATATAATCTTGTAGATGAATCCATGGTATTTATCGAACCGTACACCGTTGTGACGATTATATATGATACTGAAGGTTGTCCAGGAAAATAACATGTTGTCCAGCAATATGAATATTCAAGGCTGACGATTCGCAGAGTTTACTCATAATGTTTATTGAACCGTGTAATATAACATCAATATTTGTGCAGGTATTGATATAATTCTTAGATGCCCTGTATTGGCTTAAAACATCCGGAAGCTTCTTAGATATAGGGATTTTGATCTGCTGACATCTGCTTTTCTAACTTGTTCGTCTTATCTATTTGTACTTTAAAACTCTGACTAGAAAATACACATATGTTTTCTTCGAAGAAACTCAACAACTTGTGTTTTGTTGTGGCACAACAAACACAATATGAAATAAATCTTATACGTGAGAAATTCTGAAATAAAAGATAGTTTTTTGTTAAAAATTTGTAGAATTAAATGCAGGATAAAGTTGAATTCAGAGCTGAAGAGCTTATGAAAAAACACATCTTACAGTCTCTTTAAAGCTGAATTTAAACCATCGCCAACGGGTCTTTACAGAACAAAACTGGAGAACGCTGTCAAGGGCTGACAGAATATTTTTCTCAAATTACTGGAACTCAACTCTCTGTTTTATCTCTTATATTTCGTAAATCACTGTGATATATATATATATATATATATATATATATATATATATATATATATATATATTAAAAAACCTGCTTTCTAGTGCCAAGATAAATAAAGCTACGCAGATGCATTAGCCAAATTTAAATCATTACTGTATGATATCGTAGCAATATAACCTAACCATTCTTAAGCTTTTCTACTACTAAGTTTTATAGGGACGGATAATGAGATGTTTTCACTCACCAATAAATATGTAATAAAAATTAAACTATTTACCTGAAAGCCAACAAATAAAACATCCAAATACGGGATACAGTGCTCATATGGTACATACGTTTATTATTTATGTTTGAACAATGTTAACTTATATTTAATCAATATGCAGACGAATGACCAACTTCCACATGAATTGATGGTCGAACATTTGACCTTTCATGCCTTGTACAGTTTGAGTGGCCATCACCGACTTTGGAAAGCGTGGCGATGTTCGATATATGTGTAGCTTCTTTACGTCTCGCATCAGACTAGACCAGCACCTGCATTAAATAATAATCAAAACAATATTTCAAACATTTCTCTTCTATTATTAGCTTTTAGGTGTTTTTCTTTGGTAATTTAACATAACTAGTCATACAACTGCAGTATCATTTCAGGTCATTGCACATATGCAATTGTGTGACATTTGATATCAAATAAAATAATACATAAGTGAACGTCTACTATGAGTTAAATGAACATTCATTCATGTTTAGATATGTGTAGTCAAATCAAATTGTTCAAGAAGTATTTGTTAATTAATGTGAACACTTTTAATCAATATACCAAATACCCCACCTTAAGGCGGCGCTGTCAAAATAACCATGTATATCATATTTCCTTTAAAACACGTAAGATAATAATCATGTAGCCAACAAAACTACAACACAAGTTTCACAATTTGAAAGGACCTTTTGTTCATCTTATATCCTCACAAACATACAAAGACAAACCAATGCTTTTAAGAGGTACATAATATTCATAGAACAAAGTAATGTGTGCTGTAGATATGTCCACAACAATTGTCACAATTGTTTGTCTGTGCATTATAGATAACAGCAGCAAATCTTCGAAGACAACTTTATGCGCCACTACAGATTGAATTACACTGTATTGACAATATTCTCGAAACATCATATCAAGTTATCTCCATTGACTGCCAGAACCCTTTGATCATCTAAAACGTAGTCAAGCAGACAATGCAGTTACAGAGCCTTGCTCAGAAGCAGATGCTATTTCTTACTCTGTTTTACAGTTGCTAGATACTATATTAATACACATTTATACACAATATGATAGTTATAACAACAATAAAAATGTCCTAATTGCAAAGTATTAGTAATTACGGAAGGGCCAGTTTAAGCGATGTTATGTACTTTTATTGCTGGTCAACAAACAGGGAAGGGAAATCTCCCATCTTACTACGTCTTTTTGTATGACGCGGTCAGGAAGCGAACGCCAGTTTCCAAATTCCAAGGGCACGCTCGAAAAACTGATCTCCTTTTCACTCCTATCATATGGTTTGCAAGATAAGGTTCTCGTTCCTTATGACTTAAGTGTTGCAAAGGTTTAAATAGTTCTTTCTGCTTGCTTTAAAGAACTTTAATCTAAAGAACTTTTTCCTGTCTGCATGAAGGATAAACTTGTACTTTTCCCACAAATTCATCTCCATTGGGTAAAACATGTTCATAGCAAAATAAGACATTGCATCGTCAACTCTTATAAATTTACTTTCTATCTTTACTACATCGTTTGATAGAATTATTCAAAAATTCAGTTTGACATATGTTTGCCCAGGCGCAAATAAGACGTAATAATGCTTTGCTTTGGAGGTCAATTGCATTACTATACATAACCTGACAACACTGACCATCTGTTCATCTGAAAAATATTGATAATCGAAATTATCCCTATATATAATCAGGTCCTTTTTGTAAGTTTTCAATCCTTACCAAGTTGAGAATGACAGAAGGGTCTGAATTTAAAAGTTGTCATTTCCTAATCATGAAATATATATGACAACGAGACATAAATAAAGCAAATATCATAAAAGATAGAGTAACATTTATGACAGATGTTTAACGCTGTTATAAAATAAAACTCATGAATTAAATGAACTGCCAAAATGAAGTGCATAGGTTCGGTATGAATCTAGGCTTTATAATTGGTATATCAATTCATCACTTCTGAAATAAAAGCAGAACATTAATTAATTGTTTTGTTTTTCCTTGAAATTACATTATATCTACCTAAAGATACAGTCTTGTGAAAAACGTTCGGAATGCAGCAGTATAGCATCATTCTACATAAACATTTCCGTTCCAAAATTTCTAAATTTTATTCACATTTCATGCCCGTTTTTCACTGCTTTTATCCAGATGTTTCTTAAAATGATGAATTTCACTTAGGAACCAATAACAGATGCAAATAATTTAATATTTGTATACGTAGTGTATCCCCATTATAACACTAACCCCTAAATCCATTCCGTTAATTTTAATTTCATTTTGGTATACAAATTTTTCCATTTTTCCGTTGGTAAATTTTATTAATCATTTGAATAATTTTAATAAACGACCTGATGCGTACTCGTATTACTCGCCCGAAGAAAAAAATCGCCGTTTGATAAATCTACAATGTTATTTCACATTGAACCATTCCATCGCGTGTTGATTGACGTCACAATCGTTAAGAATGACGTCAGAATGTTGAAAAGACGCCGGAGCAATGGGAATGTCAGCTATTTTCATGCTCTTTATTATATGAATTAGCAAGTAATAAATAAGATACTAAACTCTGTCAAGTTCAAAAACATTTTTATGAAACTCGTTTATTGTATTGTTATCTAACTCGTTATTAAAATGGACGTCGTTTAGTGTTCGATATATATCCGTTCAAGTAACTTTTCGAGTAGGAAAAGATGTTTGATTTACTCAGTTGCAAAAAGCTGTTACACTGTGTACTTTATAAATATCTCATAATTATTTCGCTCGATTGAACATCAATGGAGCTACCACTGTTAGGAGAGAATGGGTTATTGTTTCAATAAGTAGTTTTTACTCCTAATCCGTGAATTGTTGGAGACACGTGCACGTATGCAAAGCTATTTTAGCTCTATCTAAAGTCGATAAGTGCTTCTGCACAAAAGTATAATTTTAGTGCTTATTGGTGAAACAAAGCAACTAAATCATAAATGTTTAAAACCGAGTATTCTGAAGCAGATGTATTCTTCTGTTAGGATCAATATTCATATATAATTTTAAGTGACGCACAAAAGAATGTTCCATTTTTAACAGATCCAACCTAGTATGCTTTATGAGGCTGAGATTTATTAATGTTTTGAGAAACTGCATCTTCTCGCATGCAAAAGATTAAAAATGTCTCCTAAGGAACACCGAATAGTATGCTTTATGGAGAAAGTTGAAGCTTACAATATATATACTTCACAAATTAGATGTGTTACTTTTAAGTAAGTTTGCAATTGGTTGCCATCTTCCAATGGCGCAAGCCATGATGACTTGCCATGAGAGGCCTTGCCGTATTCCCTAAAATGCTCTGTGCTGTTCCTCCAGGGTGTTGCGACGGGTCGCGGTAGTGCGGAAAACTGTCATATGAGAATTGTAACTTTTCGCCAAAGGGGGTGCTGCACTGTTGACATATTGGTCGCATGGATCACATAAGCCAGTTATAGAGACTGGTGCATTTGGGAAGATCTCGATGTCTCGCCAAATTTCAGACTAAAATGTAAGAACATCGTCTATACAAAAACATTTCAAAACATATGTAACTTATTCTTGAACCTTATAAATGTAGAATATGTGCTTACAACGTTACGAAAACAGACTTTTTTCCTCAGTATGAATGAAATGATGTTTTAAGGGCCAAATGACATGATGTGTTAGTTGTCAATTATTGCAAACATCCTTCTGCTTGGATCTTGGTCCAATTTAAGGCCCGGTAGTACACACGTAATAATTTACAGACATTGACGGAAGTGAAGTAGGGGGCAATATATTTTTTTTAATTTGTTATTTCTATAACCCTAGCAGGAATGGCGAAATATTCCAGTGCAATGATAAGTCGAATGAACAATTATTTAACATGGCATCGCAAGACTATATTAAGTTCGATCAGTATGAGATCTGGTAAAAAAAACAACCCTTGCCACGTAAAAATGATAGAGAATGGTACAATTGACAGAGTTTGAGAGCTCTGTTAGCCTGAGTATTTGTTTCCTGGTAGGGGTACCCAATTTGGATAGGTCGACGGGTGTAGCCAGAGCAAATTTGAGTCATTCCTAAACCTGCTCTCTAATACTCTCTCTACACCTTCCCCCGTCTATTTTATACTGCATTCTTTCGTTTTGTTTTATCCCTGATATAGTCATATCCCTTCTTCTTCTTCTCACTATTAAGAAACGACAATTTATTTTGACGTTTTCCCTAACACGTCACCGACTTGTGCAGTTATGACGTCAATGTGTTCTAATGCCAACTATCGTGACCGAGTATGATCTAGTCATCAGGGCCTGAAATCAAAAAGTTTCTTTTCATACTGATTCAAAAAGGTTCTATGATTGAGTAGTAGAGTGTTTATAAGCGTGAAGAAGAATGTATTGGAGAAGTTATTACTTCTACGCGCACTTGGAGAAAACAACAAGCCGTATTTTACGAATACTGCATGTCGACTCGTGTCGTGATCATTTGTAGCCTAATGTAGTTGGACAGTATTCGCGAAAAACTTCAGTTTAAATTAGTTCTTGAAACACCATAACAAGTAGGCCTAATGTGAAAATAAGGAATATGTAGGCTACCAAAACTCCCCGGAGTACTGTTACTTCTCTTCTTTACATCGAACTTGTGGGATGATGTATTCAAACGCGGTTATTCGGCTATCTTAAAATCCACATTCGGACATAGATTCGACAATGAAATAAACCAATCCAAAACAATGATATCTAAATGCCATGGTATGATTATCAGAGGTGTATGCTTGAAATCATTCATATAGTTTCTGATGTAATCATCGTTATTTACGAACATACAAAGTTTAGATACGTAGTTTGCAACAGTATAGTTTTCACTTCTAAGAGTTTACGTACACAATTATCTGTGATTTGTTACCTTTATTCCTTGATATATCAGCTTACAATCTCTCACATTATTTATTACGAAAGACGATAAGTTAATTAAATGTTGCTGTATAGCAATATATATTGTTCATCGGATATGCTTTGTGTTACTTCATATACATGAGTGTATAAATTATATATAGTAATGCTTTGAACATAGCTAAAATTGATTGATGAAGGCATACCTACTGATACGAAATCTTAAAAGCCTTACATCTTAGTTGGCATTTATCGATATCTCCAAACTGATCTTACCAACTCTATTATATCTAAATGGTCATTATAAATCTCACCAGATACTACTTGAAACTATTTGGCTGGAAATTATTTTATCATTATTTTATCTAGCGTAATACAATTTCTTGATTTCTTATCATTATTAATCATCCATGCAAAAGGAATGAATATTTGACAAACAATTTACCAGGAACAGCAATGATATCATTTTCAGCAAATGATACTAAGTAGCGCTTGCTACAATTACATGTAGTTCTGAAAATGTCCAGTAAGTAGTTCTATTTCAATAACAACCAGATATGCTTTATCATTAAAAGGAATTTAAATCAAGGTAATCAAGTAAATTCTGTTTTCTAACAACAGATAATACGTTGATGAAGCCATGATATTTAACGAACCGTACACCCATGAGACTGTGGATGACCCTAAAAGTTGTCGAGAATGACTTCATGTTGTCCATTCATTCTCTCGACAGAGGTAGCTCCGTCATAAATTCCTATACAACCTCTGTCTTAATACGAAGGTTTCTCGGGCTTCCGGCAGTTTCCCTTAGCGGGACAATAATGCAAATTAAACTACCTGGCTATATTTCAGTCAATGAAAACAACGAATGCATGAAAACCACATGTCACACAGGCCTGGACAATGAAAGAGTCGCTAAATGAGGTGTATGTGTTCTGTAAAGAAGACTCAAAGTGCAAGGTGCATTTTCGAATAAAGTTTAGCTTTTGGAAAGCTTACGGAAATAACTTAGGTGATTTGAATGATAGCTTTTGAAACGGCGACGCTAATTGCACAACTAACTATGATTACATCCAATCAGCGTTCAACATTTCGTGACCAAGAAACCTTCGAATTTAGACAGAGGTTGTATAGGAATTTATCACGGAGCTACCTCTGTTGGGAGAGAGAATGGTTGTCCATTCAGCAAAATTAATATTCAAGACTGACGAATCGCAGTTTACAGGTTCACTCATCATGTTCAATGAACCATGTAATATAACATCAATATTTGTGCATGAAGGTAGTTCTATACTTTCTGAGATGTCTGTTATTGGCTTACAAAACATCCGGAAGATTGTATAAACACAGGGATGTTGATCTGCTGACATCTGCTTTTCTAACTTGTTCATCCTATTCATTTGTAGTTTAAAACTCTGACCAGACTAGAATATACCCTTATGTTTTCTATGGAAGACAATCAACAATTTGTATTTTGTTGAGGCGCATTAACCACCATATGTAATAAATCTGTTTTTTGAAAATGTGAATAAATGGTGTTTTATACAGCTAAAATGTAAAAGAAAAAGCCATATAAAGTTGAATTCTATTGTAGTCTATTTGAAGCTTGATGTTAGGTACCATGACTATCACTAGGTATGTCGAATCTGTGTCCAAAGGAACTTTACTTAACAAAACTGAACCATCTTAACATTTTGCTGGAGAGCTGAATTACGTTTATAGAATTATTATGTTAAAGATAGATTTTTCCATACCTAAAGTTAATGTTATAAGACGCTCTTTTATCTTTTTAATTTTTTAAATCACGAGTATACAAATAGTAAACAGAAACAGTTTTCTTGTGCAAAGTTACATTTAATAAAAGAAATGCATAGGTGATTTTTACACGTTAGGAATCTAACAAAATCGGTATAAACAGTACAACTATAATATTTTCTTCCAAAATGTTATTGCTATATGACTGTCTACAGCTTCAGTCAAGAACAGGTGACTTTTTTGTTTCTTAAATGAGTATTTGTAGGCGTTTGCAAACTTCGTATAGAATACATGAAAAGACAAATTCACGTGAGAGTAAGTGAAATAGCATGTGGTACTGATCACCAAAGAGAGGCAATCATCGGTTTAATCATCTACGTCAAGTGTGAAGATACATGTACAAAGATGCAACTTTTAAAAAATATTTTAACCAATTCAGATTAAAACTTGCAAGTCTTTCTTAAAAGTAGGCAAATTTAATTCTAAAATTATGGATCTATGTGAATATGGTAGGTCCCCTCTTCAAATAAGCAATCAAATTTTGGTGCAGACTTGTATCATTCGACACCAAGTCATATATGCCCTCATCAGTTTTATTTAATGTTTAGGTGTTTGAATGAATCTTGCCCAAAGACGAAGTTCATACTGAAATGTCTATAGAGCTATTGATTTACATGATCTGGTTATCTTCATAAATAATTGATACGGCGAGCTACTTTATATGCTACAGAAATACTTATTTCCCATCATAATGGCACATGTCAAGGTTAATGCTACATGGATAGTTATCTTGTTAGCAGCTCATGTGCCTCCCTTTTAGGTGCGCCTTCATCAACCGAAAATATTCGGGTATCTATCGAGCTGGGTGAAGATCAGTGTAAGTTAAGGTTAGACACCGCATCGAGGGAATTACGGAATATAACCCGAGATGAAATGGAGGTTTTTTTTCCGTAATTCCCGATGACAAGGTGTCTAAACGACTTACACCACTAGGGATGGTTATTTCTATTGTTCTGAGGAGTCATTGTTTCCTAATAACCAACCTTAACCCCGGGTATTTTTAAGTGCCCAGGAAGTTATTTATGACATGAAGTAGTTATTTGAGGTGGGTATTCATTTTAGAAGTTATTCTCCGTCAGATACCTTTCGTCCTCGGCTTCGCCTTGGACTTGGTATCTTCCCTCGAAAATTATACATCGGGAATTTTCAAATATTTTCTCTCGGCTTTGCCTCGAGTCAATATTTGAAAATTATCTCTGTGAGAATGTTTTTTTATTGTTCATATTTTAAGAAAAAGACCTCAAATAACTACCCATTGTCACAAATAACCTCATTTGAGTATTCTGAAGAAACATCGATGACTTTGTACATCATTCCATGTAATTACTTCAACAAAAACAAGTCCAAAATTTTATTCAGGCAGACATTGATACTCATGTCCATTTTCTGTAACATTTAATTACATTGTTAGATTCACAACACAATGTTTAATGACAACTTGGCGACGCGCTTCGTCATTATCCGAGTTGATGCCTTCAGTTTTCTCGGGGCTGACGTTGGTTGTTGCTCCAGCCGTGGAGTTTGGATTTGTGCCGTCAAGAACTTCACTGACCGCTTTCATCTGCTCTTCACTTAAGCCTGAAAAGTACAGTTGAATCACATTAAAGATTAAAACTCTACATTTGTCAACATGGACATCAGTCCGGGTAGTCACACGGTTGTTTATCGTTTTGACAAAATTGTTATGTACATCTACAATGCAATGAAGTACAGAACATATGTTTTATCACTAAAGTGTTAACTACTTTTGTATATATGTACTATAGGCCTGAGGCCTCTTCAGTACCGAAATAAAGATTGACAAAATTGTTCAGATTGTTATGAAACGTGTACAGAATATTTACACTTCCGAAAAATGTGTTTCCATTATTTAGATTTTAACGTAAGCCGTTGGAGGTGCATCAATAATGATTGGTAAATACCTGTTGCAGATCTGTAACCTGTTCGCTCCATTATGAGTTGATCTTTGTTCTTGAGTAAATTCTTGCGAGGCCTCTATTAAGTTTTCGTCAGATTGTGTAAGATCCATGTCGCTTCAACCAACAGCAATGAAAGGCCATCGCTTAGAACAGTGAATACCTGGTCGTGCGAGACGCGCATGCTCTGAGTGAACGTGCAACTCATGGGCGTTGCGTTTGGTTGACCCTTTCTGTGTTTTCGTCTACATTTTTTAGCATATGAATCATATGGTGAAAGTAAGTGTGTAACGTTGATCATACGATTGTCATTATCAGATATGGGGTAGATGTTCAGTTCTTAAAAAAATGAAAAATGTTGAACTGAACCAAGAGGTAATAATTTGTACCCAGTACAAAACCGTGGGACATGTATTTTGCGATTAAGAGATGAAACACAATTGAGATATCGAAATCTGTGAAACATTCAGTATGAGAAAAGATGATGTTTTGTAACTCATATTCTTGGATTATCATTACATCTATATTGATATTTAAAGCAAAATATGAAAATGATGTGCTAATAGATTGATCAGATGCCATACGGAAAGGTTATGTCCAAATACCCTAGGGAGTTATGTGAAATACCCTAGGGAGGTTATGTGGAACGTTTCAATTTAAAACTATTTAAATTGATCCTAATTGTTAGAAAATGTTTTTATACCTTTCAATAAACAAACCCACGTGGTGTAATCGTTGATATACATAAGTTCGCCAGTTGTACATTGTAAATGGCTTGCTTTCTTGAGGTTAATACGCTCTGATTTAACATCTCTGTGTCGCCTGAGCCGCCAGGTTAAGAACACTTTAAGACTATCATAGAACTTGGCAATCATATAGGTCAGTACTGTCTAACCTATATCGTGCAGACAAAACTGCCTTGCTATGTTTTAAATGTAAATCACAAGAGCAATCCTTCTTATCAATCATTTAAAAGTAAGTCAAACAGTTGACAATGCTGCGATCTCTAAATTGTACTTGTTCCGTTTGTTGTTGATATCGGTGTAGTAATGTACAGAAGTTAGAATAGTTAAGAGTATTAGCAATAAGCTACCATTTTGGAAAAGGGGAATGACTTGCCTTAGAAATCACCATGTGCATTTTAATGACGAGTATCTTACGCTCATTTTGATTAAGAATTAAACACTGTAGAAATGTTGACGATAACCACTTTTTTGTGATTTTCGATAAAATTTACAATGGTAAGTTAAACATTTCAGTGCTTTAGTTACATAGTTCATTTCACACAAACATATTGAGACTCAATAACTTATCCACAAGAACTTAAGGAAAACTTATTGTAGATAGATATTAATGAACAGATCTTTAAAAAAATTGTTTTTGCTTGTCCCTTCTTGAAGGGTGCGGGATAGCACAATGTTAAGCTCGCTTGGCTTGGATACAAATGTTCCCGGTTCAAATATCCCGCCAGGGGCTCGGCAATTGTATCTGCTGTAGAGAAGTGATGTACATGTAACACGATTTGAGTGCAATGCCAAATTGAATTTTACCGCATTACAATTACGACCCATGGTTTGCTACTTCCAGCCGATGCTCGCACGTTTCATGATAATGCATAGCCACAATGCTGTTGCGAGCTTTCTTCCTGAGGTGTAAAGCGTTGTTAACTCCATGTCACCACACCTCCTTCCTTGTTGAAAAAAATCAGTTGGATATTAGAAAACATCAAAATGTGCATTTTGCAAAGTTAAATTTACTTCACAACAATTTTGAAATACCGAAGCTACAGGAGACAAATGCCTTATAGATTTAAATCAATTCAAATAAGAAAAACATGTTTTGAAGTTTATGAAATAGCTTTACTATCCACAAAAAGGACCTGTTCATACATCAGTTGATAAATCGTATCTTCACAATTAATACTTCTTATCATAATGAAGTATAGCTGGTTCTGTCTTTGTAATTGATCTCTCGTAAACAGCATTATTCATTTCAAAAAGGAAAAATTGCTTGTTCGAAAATTATTGTTATAAAATGAAGATGATCTTTACTGTGTAAAGATTTCACAGACAATATCAACGAGCTGTAACCTTTTATTAGCTTTATTTACAAATTACATCCAAGGAGTTAACATTATTTTGAGTCGAGCTTTAAAAATAATCACCTACTGAACAATATTTATAACCGGCACCGATATTCTCATTTTTCGCTCAAGCGCACCTTGCCAATTTAATTTCTTTGTTTTTACAATCGATTAAATATTATGAGTTCGGTTGAAAAGGAAAGGAGTAAGATAAGGCATAAAGGTCAATCTCATTGACCATGTTAACTTTAAGTGATTTTTTAAAATTTCTTTAGTTGGAGTACTAATTGACAAACTATAAACCATCTGCAAGCAATGTTTGAAGGATAGAACTGGTGTTGAAGTTAGTGATATGTTTGTTTTTTTCATCAATCATCTCCTTTAGAACTTCTGTTAATATTGACCACATCGATGATCAATAAGCATTAGACCTCTCAGATTCATTTCCCACATATCGGCCAACTGCTATTGATATAGCTTGGAGTTTCTGTTTACTTTTCCTTGGTACTGATTACTGAAATCAGAAGCCAATATAACAGCTACTTATCTCATTTAAGCAACAATACTTAAGGATGCATAAAGACACGCCTTCATGGGAAATGTAAATCAATTATATAATATGTTTAAAGTTAGATATAAGGTGAAAGAATAAATGGTATCACAGTCCATTGAAGCGAGTCGAAAGATTGACTCGCGTCAGTAACATAGCTTTTATGAAACTTAAATGAAAATATCAACTTATTTCATGTGCCTTAATCGATAATCGATCAACCATATTCCAATTATTACAAAATGAAAGCAAAGTACTATTAAATATTATCGAAGCTAGAGCTTTAGAAAGCAAAGGAGGTTATACAACTGGGTGCAACTCGGGCCACGTCTAAAAAATCTTCAATTCCAACAAAACGACATTTACAAGGCTCCATAAACGGATAGCAAGAATTGGACATCTTTCTGTAAACAAATCCAATGAAAACTGCTACATCCGGTGGACTTAGTTCAACAATTCGTTTCACACTGTGACAAAATCTGAAGCACCATCACTTTGTCATGCTGTGAATAGGCGAGCATTGTTAAGATGTTATGGTAACATACACTGTATGGTCTTGTTTGTAAATATGTTTAAAATGACATTTCGCTGAGTAAATGGTGATTGAATACTGCAGAATTATCTTCGTTTCATTTAAACTATCCGTTAATGACATCTAACCTTCGCAATGTTGGGCACAAATGGTCATCTTCATAATGCTATGATATTTGGTAACTTGTTCCTCAAGATTCTATGATATCAGATAAGATATCTGGTAGCCGTGTTTTTGCCTGGTAGTGTTACCAACGACTGGTTTACGTGAGGCGAAAATGCAAAGTTGAAGAAACTTTTTTTATGGAAACATGAACAAGAGGGAAAAGAACATAATGTTCTTGCACTTCTATCTACTTACATCACATAGATAAGAAGAAAGTAATCCTGTCACGGTGTTATGGATATGAACATACCAACATCAATAAAAATACAGTACAGTTATTCAATGATGACAAATTTGGAACTATTAGAAAGCTATACTGATAGTATATATCCAATGATGTATTATCCATAATGTATTGTTTGCGCTTTTGACATGTAAACCAATAGTATTTCATCATTTCTTGCATATTTTATTATTCCTTGAAATATTTAAGCTTATAGAAATTTATTTAAAATAAAGCCAAATACGTAACACAAGAGGGCATAAACGGACCAATATACTGAAGCCTTTACAGAAACGTCACTTGATAAATGACATATATGTTTCATTGTTATGTCAAGTTGATATTTGACAGTTTGTTCTAACCCAATGTTTTACTGTTAACAATTACATATACATTTAGTGATTATTTGAATACAAATAATGAATCCTTCAGTGTGTCGGCAGTAAACAAACTACAAAGTTTGATTAATGTCAAGAAAATCATGGAGTTTTGAAATATATTACCAATCACTAGTGTCTGAATAATCAGCAATGCTTTCATGATGACATCAATTACTATGATTGCGTTTGGTATAATCATTGCAATTTGTTTCAAAAGATATTTGTATATTTATTTTCATTGTCTTCCAGTATTAACAACATGTCATTGATAATTACATGCCTAGACAGTGAATCTAGCAATAAAAGGTTTAAAGCAAGTAACATGTTTCGCAGTATGTTGGTTTGGTAACCTGTCTGTTCAAAACAAAACTAAACTGAACAAAATTATTAACACAGCACGCAAAATCATTGGCATAAACTCATTTTCACCTATCGGCCAACTTTACGAGCAGCAAATTGTCAAAAAAGTAAAAATGATCATAGATGACAGCTCTCGTGTTCTCCATAACGATTTTGAATTTCTCCCGTCAGGACGTCGTCTGCGTACGCCGATAGCTAGAACAAACAGGTTCCGTCATTCTTTTGTCCCAGCCGGTGTCAAGTTTTTTAACAATAGTTAATTATTGTTTATCTTTTTACCTTAAAAATGAAAACCTCACCACACTACCAACACCTAGTATTTTATCACTACATTGAGCCTAAATTACTTTATTGTCTCTACTTACATGTATTCATTTATCTATTTATTTATCTATTTATTTTAGATTCCTAGCACTCGTTACATTGTGTTGTATTGTGATCAAATGTCTTGTTTGCTTGTTTTTTTTACGATATAACCAAAATTTCCTTCGGGATAATAAAGTCTTATCTTATCTTATCTTATCTTATCTTATCTTATGTTTTCAATACAGCTAAAAACAGTATAGAAGTAAAACAGCTCAGTAAAAAATGACTATGTCATTAGACCGCTAATTAAGGTGTCTAGTCTGTCTTCTAACAAACAATCAGCTGTGTTTGAGAGGAGTCTTGAGTCAAAGAATGATCAGAAAAATGTTACTCAGTAGATGAGTTCCTGCTAATTGTATGATTGGTGACGTAAACGTGTGACATTTGTAATGTTTGAAAAAAATCTGAATTTTAAAATGACTCAAAAGTGTTGTACGACTTACATAAGATTTACCTTCCATATACGAAACTCCTACCAATACCCGTACTAACCCCTTTAATTTTACACTTTTTCAATCTTTTCATTGGCTAATCTGTTACTTATAGTGAGTGTTCCATTTGAAACACATTTTCAGAGGAAAACAACAACTCCAAACTCAAACACGACCTGCAAAACACATATCATTCAAAATAACTCAATAAGATTCAGACACAAGTCATTTAAAACTGCATCCACACTCAAAACGACTTTCTGAACAGCACAACTTCATGAGTAATTGTGCCCTTTGAAACTTTACTTTTGGCCGTTTCCAATGATACATTACTCGGAATTGCGTTCCCGAACAAGAACTCAAATATAGAATGTATGTAAAACTTGAAGAATAGAAAATTCATCATTGTTTTGTCATATTACTGTTTTAAGGGTCGAAATTTAGGAGTATAGGTTAAGCATAATGAACAAAACCTTAAACAAAATCTGTCAATGTTTTACTAAGGAAAGTTTTCAACTAAGAAAATGAGTTACTGACGTTTAACCGAAGAATACAGCTTCAATATTTGCTACTCAGAAATATCCAAGACCAGTGGTAATTTTGGTTCAGAATCATTAAGTTAAGATGCTTATGATTTAATCTGATAGACGGCTGGTAATGGTTTGAATGTCAAGTTATGTTAGGACAATAAACCAATAGATATGTTAATGGTTTGATGTTTATATTTCACATTATCATATTTTTAGAGTTGCAAGCTGTTGTTCCCATACGTCCAACCTGGCAGCAAATGTGATAATGCATATCCCCTGAACGTCTTACACACATTTCCTCTACAACATTTTGATCAGTGATATATTCGGGAGTCTCGCCTTGCAAACTAAAAAATATGGAACAATGTCAAACCTTGATTTTTCCATTGGTTTCTTGTCCTAATGTGACGTGACCTTTAAACCACTGCTTATTACCACTGTTCCCTGGATTCTTTTGAATAATAAGTAATTTCTTGATAATAAAAGATGAGAAAATCATATCTATACATTTTGTGCTTTTAGTCATCGTGATGATTGAGTCGCAAAAGCTTTAATATTCTCATTCATCAGTATGATTTATGCATACATTGAAACTTGCACAGATTAGAATTTATTTGATGCCTACAATGGCCATTTTTGGAAAGAGAGTATAATAGATAGAGAATCAAAGCCATTAGGATATTGGTTTTAAACATCCGTTATTTCAAATGAATCACGTCCATTTATCATGATTAATTTGTTAGCCATTTTATAAAACAACGTGATATGAATAACACTTCTAACGCGAATATCACCAGTGACACCTAGTGGTAAAATTGTCATTGTGCATTTTATTGAATCTTAAATTCATTATTGCATGTATATTGTTTCCATTATCGAACATTAAGATAACAGATTTTTTTCAAATCTTACATGTTAAAATGGATACAAGTCCAAGCAATTCATTCGAAGGACACACCGACTCATGCTACAGATGCAATTTAATGTTTTGCTCTACATTCATTTTTGAAAGTGGAAAGATGTTTATAATTAGAATATATATATATATATATATATATATATATATATATATATATATATATATATATATATATATACACATATATATGAATTGCTTAAGATGGATTGGCTTTGGACATGAACTTATTTATATTTATCTCTGCAATACATTTAAATGACAGATCAGTTATAACCATGGATGCAATCAATAATATTTGTTGCTCTACATTATGCTTTGCATGCAAGTCACTAAAGTTTAGACTATATATTACTTTATAGGGATTGGTCGGCTTGGGGCATGAAGTCAAACAATAAATGTTTCATAGACGAGTACGTCTGTTTGATAAATGTATATACGTGGGCTGTGTTTCTGAGAAAAAAAAAATATATATATATTTGTGTTGAAATAAAAACCCACTCGATGGTATAAATTTTCAATAATTTTAAAAACTTCATTTGTAGATTCAATTCATATATTATATTATTCTGTTCAGAAGGCTAATATACTACTTGCTTGTCGTAAAATTATGATATTCTGGCGTTACTTACAGATCCTTGCAGAATTAGTTACCTGAAAACCGCGATCTGAATGCATTCTGAATGCATTCGACCGCGATCTGAATGCATTCGACCGCATTCTGATTGCATTCTGAACGCGTTCGATCGCGATCAGAATGCATTCAGATCGCGGTCAACCGTAGACAGATTGTGATCACGGTCATCTGCGGTTTTTCGCGGTTATTTTGCGGTCTTTTGCGGTTATTCGCGGTCATTTGCGGTTTTTCGCGGTTATTCGCGTTCATATGTGATCCGCCCACGAAAATGTCTCTAACACTGATGACAACTAAAGTGTATTACATTGAATTTCGAAAGTACCACTCCACTTGGTGACTTAGACTTATAAAAGTTTTACAACCTTGTTATCCAAGGTTTGTAATATTCTCTTTGCTAAGAACGATATAGGTACTCGCCGTTTTAAATATTATGTATTATTATTGTTTTAAACCATTAAGTTAGTACTAGTGAGTTATATCTTCTACGCAAGCATTTATCCTTAGCAATCTTTTACATTGTAAATCAGTCTTGTGTGTATGACTTGTGTGCTGCGATCAAGTAGATGACGTCGTGAGTATGAATTGTGCGGGACGAATCAATAGATTTATTGGTATATCAGCATTCGATTGTATAACAAAATGTAAATCCGTCTTTGTACCGTTACTGAGGAGACCACAGTAAGATTTCCTTATACCATTGCTTGGTGAATGAAAACTGCAAAATTTTGAATTCAATTTGCAAATGTTTTCATTTCTAAGAAAACCAACGAAGCGACAAGTCTCGAATCTTAGCGGTTTTTATGCTAAGATTTGCTGATTCAACATTCTAATGGCATGGTAAATGAAATACATCAATCTTTACATCAAAATAGCAAACAATGCTTTAAAAGTTAAGCCCGAGTTCATTCATGCTGATGAAGATAATTTGCATTTTCTGTACTATGCACAAATAGCACAAACGTTTTGTGTGTTCATTTTAGAATTCTGTCTGTCGGCCGTATTACGAATGATTATTGTCCCTCATATAATAACCTTCTTGCTCTAAACGATTAAGTCTGGAACGCCATCTTCAATATCAAACATAGTTAATATGGTTATCATAGGCAGATTATACAAGCTAAACCTTTGGTTGAAAGTTTACCTTTAAATACAATCATACTGTTACGTACGAAGTTGTCGATTTGTCAGTCAAATGATTCGCGTAGCTTTAGGGGTATGTTTTCTACTTGACGAAACGTTATTGTACTACGTTTTCCAAAACAATACATGTACACTGTCACCTGATTTTGTAAAATCATAATGATTCGTTCAGAAAGGTATTGTTGGCCTAAGCTATCTTCATTTTTGAAGAAATTTTCAGATTTGTCCCGCTACCACCACTGTGTAATCGCACACTGAATGTAGAGAGGTGTATTTCGATGATTTGTTTATATTTTAGGGGTTAAATGGTTATGTTTAATGATTTTTTTCTAATTTAAATTTAGCGTAGACAAGGGTAATAATAATAATGCATTGAATGTGAACGATATCAATGCATGTCAAGTAAATTTCTTTCTTTCTTTCCGCGTTACTCATTACAGGGGTCGGATTTTGAAGGGCATTTGTTCACATTGTTCAATCATTCATAAAATATATGTTAAAATCTGATTCGTTCACACTAAAACCTCTCTACCAGTGTCCGTCTGTCTAACTTATTGTTTGTTTGTGTAAGTGTATTTTATTTGTATGTATGCTTCATTGACATCTATCTAATGCAATGAATGAAACACTAGACATAACAGGAAATCTATTCAATTTCATTTCATTAGCCTAATGCCGGATTTTGCTTCGGGATATATCGATTAAAGAAACTGCTATTTAAGGCACAGAGAGTACGTATTTTGGGTCAACGAAGACGAATTTTTTCGACACTATTATTTTAGAAAGCAAACATTATTGTTACAGAAAGGTATCATTTGAAGGTTACGCTGATTATCATTATATCTATGTACATATATAATCTATCGAAAAAAAATGCGCATAAAGTCGTGACAATATACACTTTCATTAAGGTTTAATTCCACCTTTTATATCCCGTTAATGGAATACGCTCGATAAAAAAGTACTATTTTTTAAATGATAAATACACGAACCTGTTTATTGTCACCGTCGGAAGTGATAGTCTATGTTTATTATGCAAGACTCAGCTACCCGTAACTAAAATGTGCAACGTCTAGACTTACCGACCGACTTTCAGACGACAAGTTAACAAGCTCTGTGTATTGTGTCTCAGGTTCTTCCGATGATCGTGTGTTTGAAGCATATAGTTCGAAAGACTTTACAATAAGCATGCGGTTTAACAACCTTTATTGACCATTGTTTAACTACGTTTCGATCGAAGGTTTGCGTTATTTTGGTAAAGGTGTGTATCTCAAATTGACAGATATAAAGGTGCAGATCCACGTTGAAAACTGATTGATAGGGTTCACGAAGTTATTCCAATGTTGTAGAGTTAACACAGTGCAGAATAGAAGTTAATAAAACTAATATATTATGGTACAGGTTTGCAGTACGTTTTTTTTAAGAATATTACGAAAGCTCTGTGGAAGCCAAGATAAAATTAACTTCGTTAAATATCACAAGAATACAAATCTTATTCAAAAAGGTATGTTCATTTAGATAAAAGTTACATTCGCTCATCAGTATGCAAAATACTATGCAATATAACATAGCGTCCATTTTCGACTCTCAGCGGAGCTAACCCACAAAACAAAAAAACTTGTTTAGAGAACAAGGCATATTACAGTTAATATACATACATACATACACATACACATACACAGCCAAACTCCAGCTTAATATATATATATATATATATATATAAATGTATCGTGTGTGCTGTTGTAAAGCTTTCCAATGTGTTGAATGCTAATACATTACTTGAAATGGTATTATATTCTAGAAAGACCAGATGTCAATAAAGGCTCGCGGAAATGTTGACGAAAATGTTAAAATGAATTTCATATTCTTTTATATACTTTTGAAATGTCACTTTCAAATATAGATAAAAAGGAATGAATAAATATCCTTTTGTTAAAATGATATCAAACGTAGATAAAAACAGTTTTTATATTATTATGTGGTTGTCAACGTAATGTAAAGTAATGTTGCTGAATGTTGTGATTTAGATGACGAGTTTCGAGAATTCACACCTACCTTGACCGAAATCACAGTAAACATATACATAGCATAGGTAGATCTTACGAGCAAATCCTCGTTGACTTCAAGTAACACTAGCATTATTCGGGTTTTTGGCATTAACTGCTATATTTTACGGTGACTCTTTTTAAGGAATATAGATATGTTAGATATCTATTAATTGTCACTTCATAGACTTTTACTCTTGGTTTGACTGTCTCTTTTGTAATTTCTTCATCTGAGTTCCGCTACCTCTTGACCCTTTCTTTATTTCCACATTCTATTACGTCTTGATGCTGATATACTACTTACTATATGAGCGCTATTGAGTCAAATAACACCTAGTTATTCCTTGTCGAATTAGAAGTTGACAATCGGTGGCAAATGACGGATGGTACTCGGCTGTTGATCAAAGGTGCAATAAGTTCCTGCCGTCGAGACCCCTTTAGAGCTAATTGATTAGGTGCTTGTGTATTCGGGAATTCGGGGAAACTGAGAATGCAAAAGCCTAATCTTAAATCTTTACATAAAACTTAGAACTAGTAGCCAATTCTTGAAAGAATCTACTCCTATTAACCAAGTGTTTCATTGTTCTTTAACAGATAAATAAGGAAATAAGTTTAAGTTAAGTGAAGTATGATTTAAGTTAAGAGGTTAAATGCAAACGTGAAAAGGATAACTAATGATGAGTTGAATTGTTTTAAGTTTCAATGAAACTTCCTGATTTGTGCCGCTTTTACAACTGTGTGAGTGGTTGGTTTGTGTACTAGTAGGTGAAGAAGCAGAAGAAAAGAAATATAATTCAATAATGTGTCACATGTTGTTTTACATCACATTACATATCAACAGAATTGTTAATTAAACAACATCCAAACAAAAACGAACGGCCTATGAGACACAAACGGGCATATAAATACATTGTAATATTAAAATATAATTTTTTCTAAGAAAACAAAGTGATTAAAATAACTAAATGGTTGCTTGTCGTCGTTTAATCACTGAACTTATGAGTGCAGAGATGAAATATTTTCATATCTAAAGTCACGAAGGAAGCAATGGACATTCATGTAACAACAAATCTATTCCATGTAACTTAAGTATTTCATCAGTATGTCAGTTTAACATTATAAAGTAATTCATAATATGAAATTTGAAAACATCCCTTACTATTTTTGGCGAGCGTGTCCGTATATTACCTCTCTAGTGACTCTCTGTCTACAGCCCTTGGTTTACCTAAAACGTTGCTTCTGTATTTCAGATGATATAAAGCCTATTTGCACGAAACATTCAGAGCAACGACAGCGTAATTAAGAGCAAAAACCTCTTCTGATGAAAGAATCTATCTACCGACTCTTGATTTAGATTGCCGCTGCTTCGCGTTCATTTGCGGTTTTTGCGGTTATTTCGCGGTTTTTTGCGGTTATTTTGCGGTTTTTGCGGTTTTTTTGCGGTCATTTGCGATCAAAATACTGTCTGATCGCGGTCACACGCGATCAGAGTGCAATCTGAATGCATTCGACCGCGATCTGAGTGCAATCTGAATGCATTCGACCGCAATCAGAGTGCAATCTGAATGCATTCGACCGCGATCAGATTGCAATCTGAATGCATTCACTACAGGTAAAGATATATGCAACCCACTGTAAACAAGAGCATAATGTAATTCTGCCCATTGTCAATATGGATTAGAAGAGCCTTCGTATACTAGGATTATGAATATGATTAGGGAGAAGCCTGCTAGAGGCAGCAAATGATGATATATTTTCTTTGACATATTGACACGTCATTGTCATTTGACCCTTTGACATACATTCGACAAAATGTGTGACAATGTTCCGAAAATCTTAGACAAGTAAAACATTCTCTGAAACACAATTCATTTGGCTTAGTGTTTAAGATATTATCACCTTCGAATTCTTTTTATAAAAAGTGATTAATAAGAAATTTGCAATATGTTTTTAATCACAAGTCAATTTGCAGGTGCACGTATTCTTCCTGAGAGTCAAAAGTACATCATCGTTGTATCATTGTGTTTACAATATTTATCCTCGCTTTCTGTCAAATTATGCAATTATTTTTCGTTAAAAAACTGTGCAGATTCTTTGACTTAATCAGCAAAAGAAAAGATCTAGAGTTTGCTTTTTGAAAACAAATTTGCAAAATACTTACCGAATTTCCCTTCCAATTTGTAGAACCTTACAATCCTCCAAACGAAAAAAAACCCAAATATGATTGAATTGCTTGTCAATTTTTGTTCTAAAGTATCACAATAATTCCAAAATGCCAAATAAGCAGTTGTTTCAATCAATCACATTGAACAGTTTACGCAAAGTGCTGTCAACAAGTTATTTCAGTGAAGTCTAGTAATCGAGAGTGGCTTATAGAGGAAAATAATGAGTCTTATAAATTGATAAATTGTTTCACAAATTCACAGTGTTATCTTATTCACTGCCTCTGACAAGATTAATTTGCATAATGTCAACAAGCTGCGACCAAGCAGGAATCAATCTAGAATAAAATAGCAGTGAATAATTTTAACAAATTAATGTAATTCCTTTATCATATATATT
Organism: Phorcus lineatus; assembly: GCA_921293015.1. Lineage (NCBI taxonomy): Eukaryota > Metazoa > Mollusca > Gastropoda > Trochida > Trochidae > Phorcus > Phorcus lineatus. Next base: position 53,013,606 of record OV121086.1, on the reverse strand, counting down.
TTTCTATACAATGAAACTACAAAACACTTGCTAACAGATAATCTAGAAATTAAATCATAAGTAATGTTCAAATTTCATGCATGAACAATATTGGCTATGACTTGACACTGTAATCATCATGTATTGTTATTTGAGTATATACTGCGTATTTTGCTGCTCTCTTTCTATGATCGTAAGTAACAAATTAATAAACTATAAAATCAAATTAATTATGATATAATTGAGACATTTAAATGTTTCCGTTTTCAAACAAAATCGTAGTTAGGCAGTTCTTGAAATGGAAAGCATGTGGTGAAAAAGTAAAGGTCACAATCGCAAACAATTTATTCGTATCAAACAAATTGGACGTGTTAACAAATCCATGAAATGAATATGAATAAGAGAGAATTACATTTCAAACATCAGATAGATTATATTTGTGCTTATTTCCCTGAAAATACTGCGATAATAACAAACAAAAAAGGGTTTGATGATCAGCGCGAAAATCAATGTGTTGACGACTTTCCAGATGTGTTCATTATCGTTTGTAACATTTTATTTCTAGATCGAGTGTAGGTAAATCCTTTAAAACTGAAATGGAGTTTGTAACATTTTATTTCTAGATCGAGTGTAGGTAAATTCTTTAAAACTGAAATGGAGTTTTTACAAGGTGTAAATAATTTCTAAACATCTTGATTTCAACAACTCTGAGATTGTGACAAGGAGGTCATCGAGTCATTTCATCTTGTTTGTGTAAGATGTAAAAAAAGAAGCGATGCCATATACTCTATATATAGAACACAGAAAGGTGAACAGATTTACTTTTTAAATTTGATAACGATTGATACATGAATCATAGAATTATCAACTCGGAAGTAAATTGCTGCGAATTACCTAGATTTTGTTTCATTTCAATGAACACCCATTATAATACGTCCATGCTTTCTGGAATGAAATCATGTCATGCACCTGAATTTGTTTCTGGTAAAATATTTAATTCTTAGAAAAATGGTATAAACACATTGTTTCAAAAATGATCATTTATAGTTTTGGTTATTTTTTCATTTATTCAACGAACAGTAAAAATAAAATTTAGCTTTTGAAAAATATCAGAAAAATTAAGAAGATGTAATGACATTATTAGGAGAAATAATTTAGTTTTTTTAAATAGAAATTATTAACAAAGTAGAGAACAACTTTACAGGCGGAATACCGAGCTGACGTAATAGTTGCTACACAGTTTTGCTTCTCTGTGTAAAAACCTGTAAACAATCAAGCAGACAGAAGGTTGAACAATTGTATGAATTGATATATGGAGGAAATGAGACGACGATTGTGAACAGTTGGTGTGATTCAGAATCAAATATGACAGCCATCCATGTAGCTGCGACCATGAAGACGCATTTACACAGAATTATTTATCATTGACTTGCTTATGGAATTCACGACAGACTTAATTATTTGGTTTCAGGGTTACCATACATTGATTACAGTTAATTGCTTATTCTTAATAGCGGTAATAGGTATCGAATCAAATTTCAACAAATTCACTATATTTACCCATTTTGGTCATATTTTCACAATCTAAAAAAATATCCTTATAAGGATAAATAGTCCACCAATAGCAGCGTTTGATATGCGAGTCGGCAACATCAAGATTACTCAGCCTTGTATTTTGTCCTGCGTTTTGGGGTGGGTCACAGCGGAACTCCTACAGTTTCTCTCAACAATGATCTCAAACATGTACCACGCCTCCTTTGTTTAAACGCGAATAGCATATGATTTAAGTCGCTCATGTACAGACCTAATCATTTTGCGGAAGAATGAAAGCCAACTGTGTAGGAGGATGTATACTTCTCAGATTAACATCTACATACACAGTTGACATTGTAGATATTTCTCTCCTTTAAGAAAACAATAGCCATTGCCTTGATGGCATTTAATTAGGAGAAGGGTACACTTTCCCTCATTCATTTGATTTAACATTTAAATGTTCCCATACGCTTATGTATTATTTTTCTTATATAAATGAAATCTATAATGTACAAATACAATAAAATAAGGATGTTTTTCGACAGTTAGAACTTAATTAAGGACCATACACTGTTAATCTGTTAATTATTCATTCATGTAATTATCGTTGAAACGTTTAGTCTGTGCTGTAAGTTTTCAAACTTACAAGTCTTTATATATATATTTAACGTAAACACGGAGCAGAACTATATGTATTGAGATATATCCTAAATATTTTCCCTTTTCAGACACCTGTAATCATGGCCAGAGTTACTTCGACTTCTTAAATTGATGACCACTTAATAAAGCAGCTGTTTCTCTCCTGTTACTTGGCTTGAAATCCCCATGTTCCACATTACAGGCGATTGCAGTCTAGAGCCATTAACCGTTAGGTATTAACTGCCGGTTAAGAAATACATGTGGTCAGGAAAAAAAGATATATATCACAGCAGAGTTGAAGTATCCATATGTCCATATTTGACCATTTCCATCAAAGATCTTATGGAACTCACTTATAATCATTAAACTCAGAAAACATATGAGCAAAAGTGCTTCCGTTTAATGAACAAAGAACTAAACTGTTTACTTCACTTGTTTCCGAAAACGCATATAAGATTGTAAATTTGCTACACCATTACAATTAGACAGGATGTTAAAATATCAGCATGAATAAGCTATTTTTCTGATTTAATGATCTGGACTGATATATGGTGGAAACAAGATGATAATAAGGCTGTCGACAAATTCTCTTCCTCAGAATATAATCTGACAGCGCACCATGTATTTGCGAGTATGCTGACACTGATACACCCCACCAATTATCATTAACGGGATTACGGGATTCATCAGAGACTGTTCATTTGGTTTCAGGGTTACAAACATTAATCACAGATGATTGCAGATCCGGTACATGTACATATGGATTCTTTCACACATTTTGCGAGGTAATGGATGTCTGAACAATTCAAATCACATGTTCTCTTAGAACAATTTTGAATCAATTTTACTAAATGACATGGTACGGATGTCATAAAGGTTAATTATTGGTTTTCTGCCCTAATAAACATCAATGAAAGCCTCACTATAACACTATAAGTAGTAGCTCCTTGTTAAAATGTTTTCAGAGAATCTCAATATTTCTGAGAGTGAAGATCTCGTCAATTTACCTTATATAAGAATCATAAACACAGTGTTTAAATCATAGGCTCAGTTTATTAAACAGCCTTCTAAATTCTTGTATGAGGGAGTCCTTTGTTATGTGCCAGCACTTGCACACATTTCAAATGTTGACTGTTACTACAACAGTTGAACTACATTTAATAGTTCCCAGATATGTTTTATGGATTATCGCCTCTTTAAACACAAGTCCTCACTCTAGCAGTTTCTGTTTTGCTTATATGACCCATATTTGTTTGTGAAAGGAAAGGTTAGACGTATCAATTTTTGTTAGATGTTTGCTAAAAAATATCATGAAATGTGCTAAACAAGAGTTTGCATTTGATGATAACTAACATTTGATTTGTGTCAGAGTTTATCTTTCATGAGCATGTTAAATGAACTCTGCATGTCTTTAGAAATTACATTTTATTTAAGATGTGTACTTTGTTAAATATGTATAAGATTATTTACATGAGCATTGTGGCACTATACATTGTTACACAGTGTAGATAATGCAAAATTAAGGCAGTGTTAATTAATGTGTTTGAATCCAATCAAATCTAATAAAAATGCCATACTTTACATCAGAAACATTTATCAATCATAAAACAAATCAGAATTTGAATATATGCCAAACTTGTCAACATATTGTACATTATGACACACCTGGTTCATTAAAGTTATCGAAACTTAGGGGAGCAACAGAGCGGTTACACGTTGTAATGCTTTAATTATGCAGTTTTTCCATTTACGTTCGTTTCACTTTTAAATTCATTCAATCTTCATTTGTCAATAAAACTTTCAATATTTCACTTCACTGTGTCACCATAGGAGCACTCGAAATGGTGCAAGTGTAATTAATCATTCAGCTAAAGAATGGATTGTTTCTAATGAAAAATCTACATACTAGGGGTTTAAGTTCATGTAGTTGATATTCCCTCAGTACTCTTTCAGCAGTGCCATGAATGAAACAGCTGCATGACGAACGTGTGTTTACCTAGTCTTGTAATTTAGTGCAAATATCACGTAATAATGATTTAATTAGGAGGTCATTTGCATTATTATAACTTAACTTTATCTGGAGAATATTGATTCTCGAAAGAAGGTCAAGTTTTAAAAATTTTGAAACGAATTTTAAACATGCGACAAGTAACGAGATATCACTGTCACTGCAAGCTGTTGTTTGAGTCAAACAGAAAACATCTATATTTGATCCCAATATCTAGAGTTTGGAGAAGTTACCTTAATCAAACGTAGTTAACAAGTTTATAAATGTCACTTATTTAGAGTTATAAATATATATATACAATTATCTGTTATTTGTGACTTTTTATCTTTGACATATCACATCACCATCCCTTTGATTTGGTTTAAATAACATCGTAAAGTAAAATTTTACTATAACGGTTTAAAGTTAGAGGTAGTGTCCTCATATAAACATTTAGGTGTTCACTTCTCAAGTACAGGTTCTTGGTCAGTAACTCAGCAGACGTTAGCTCAACAGGCTCTAAAGGTTATTCGTATTGTTAGAGCTGGTTTGCACCATTTTGTTAATCTTCCATACAATGTTCTGTTCCACATCTTTGACGTAAAGATCCTACCTATTCTTATGTATGGTACTGAAATTTGGGGATTTCATCCCTCTCCTTGTATTTCAAGGGTCCACGATAATTTTGGTAAGCTTATCCTACATCTTGGTCGATCGACTCATAATATAGTCGCTATAGGTGAGCTTGAAAGCCATTCACCACGGGTCAATCAGTTTGTTAAGATCATTACATTCTGGATAAGGTTGTTATACCAAAAAGATAAAACGTAATTCTATAGAAATGTTACCATTACCAACACTCTCTTGCTGAAAGTGGACGTAATTGTTGGGCACTTAAGGTTAAAAATTTACTATTTAGATATGGTTTTGGTTAGACGTGGATTAATTAAAATGATGCATATGGTTGTGTTAAATCCTTTATTTCGTTGTTCAAAGAAAGATGTATTTCCATCGATCACCAGGAGTGGTTAGAAAACATTCGTACTTATCACAAATCAGAACTTTATACTCACCTTAAAGATTCTTTCTCATTTGCAATTTATATGTCAATCATAACAGTGCCAGGGTATCGTATTGGTTTGGTACCAATGTGCCTACATCCCAATGTGCCTACAAAAAATGTGTATTCACTTTGGGGACTGTAAAAACACCCCCTTCTCAGAAAATGGGTATGACCCGTAGGTCAACAGTTGATAGTTATTCGTTAGTTAGAGTTATTCGCTTGTCTGCTCATCGATACCCACTGAAAGCATGTGAAATGATGTATTCTTCAGATATTGCTAATTGTCATATATGTGCTTCTTCGGTTAAGCATATCTTGCATACCTATTGCTTTGGCTACGTATGGATGTTAGCTATTGCATTGCGTCTAAGAGGACAATTGTTATGAAGTTATTCAACCTGCTCACTGTTACCTGTTAAAGAATCTGAGTAGAGGGCTTTTGCTTTGAAGGTAAAGCATTATCAGTAAATGTTAAAGGAGAATTTTTTTGATAAATACACAAACGATTTTCCACTAAAATAAATAATTTTATATGGACATCCTTCTCCGACCATTCTCACAGAATCTGAAATATTAAAATCAATTCGCAAATTCATAACCGACTCCAAACGTTTTGCTTAAATGCTCATATTATGTTATTGACTGCAATTGTCACAAATGCATTTCATCATCATTTCTAATACACATTGGTTTGTCATAATTTGATATTATTTGTACCATGTTCGCTGTTATTGTTGTCATGTTCATGTTCCATAGATATTTGTTGTTGGAGCGGCCCTCGCATAAGTTCTGTTGAGCTTGTTGACCAATCCAGTTCATGTAATTTTTTGCATGTAATATATATCTTTAAACCACACTGGAAGTCCGTCGTCATAGGATGCAAGGGATTCTGTAGTAACATAGTTACTCTAGTTACATCAGTGCAGCCAAGCAGCGTGACATGTGTAAAACTACATGTGTGATAGGAATATTTTTTTCAATGAAATAATTATCAAACTTCATCTAATAAGAAAGTGTCAAATGTCATGTTGAGTAAAAGTTGGTAATTAATTGTCATTATCAAACTTCTCTCAAACAAATTTCGTTTTACTTACTTCAAGTTGATCAAGTGGATGAGTCCATTATCAAACATAGGTTGGAGGAACCCAATACACAAACCACTCATGCATGGATTTGTTTTGATAGCATTGTAGGCAAACTGGGATGTAGGCACATTGGGAACATACCATCGTATTGCCTTATGTAGATTAAGTTATTCGAACAATTGTGTTTTACTTGAACAAGGTCGTTATTATAATCTACCACGGCATGAGCGGTTTTGTCCATTTTGCATTTCTACTTGTGTAGAATCTGAATATCACTTTTGCATTACTTGTCCTTTTAATCACAGTTTGAGGAAATCTATTCTACCAGCATATTATATAGAATACCTTTCATATGTAAAATTCATACAGCTGTTAACTTCTAATAATGAGGATGTTATTAAATGTTTAGCCAAATATGTAATTTTAGGAATGAAGAAACGGACTAAGTATCTAAAAACGTCACTAGATTAAGATGTGATAAAATTTGTTATCCCACCATTGCATATTGAATATTCTTCATTACATGTGGCGCTTCATGTCAATATCACCTTGCTATAATATGGAATGTATAATGAGCCGGTGGCCTCCATACAGAAATAAACACACATTCGCATTCATTGTAAAGTATGTGGATGCTTCAGCAAAGTTACACTCATACCATAATACCCTTTAATATACCTAATATACATGTTTTCAAAAGGGATTAGCGATTATACTACATTATACTTGTCAGTCAGACAAATGTTGAATCGCTTTATAACAATACATCTTGTTCATCTGACATGCCTCGTATTACCTTATAGGTTAACCGTTCTGGAGGGTATACGTATATATATTGATGCATTGCACACAGCTTTTATTGATTGATCATGGCACACTTATAGTATGAAATCGCTAAAACCTTCTACCTCATTTGGCTTTTATTGATATCTCCAAACTTATCTTACAGACTCTATTCATGCTACTTTGCATTTCCGCAAACCTAATCCAGCGCAATCACATATGTATATTTTATCATTTTATCGTCCAGCCTTTTCTTATTAGTGGATTTGTTATCATTATGCATTATCCATGCAAAAGGAACAAGTATGTGACACATTTTTTTATCAGGAAAACCAATGCTGTTGTTAAATGTTGTCCAATCAGCAAGATGAATATACAAGACCAATGAATCGCAGAGTTTACTCATTATGTTTATTGAATTATGAAATTACATCAATATTTGCGCATTAAGGAATGTGGTATGTGGGTGTGTTTCTCAAAAGAAATCAGTTTCACCTAAATGACTTATAATACCCTTTCAAAGTAATTTAATATATATCAAGTACTTTAATACATACGTTAAGGAAGATGCAAAATACTAAATTGCTATGTCCATTTTGTGTTGCGACTTGTTTGTCTCTCAAAGTTCTTTTAAAGCTAGTAATTATTGAAACATAACCAATATCGCATCAACATGAAATGATGTCATAGTGCTTACCCATTTGGTTAGGATATTCATTAGGAACAGCTGTTTGACTTTATCTAAATAAATGTCCTTACAATCTAAATTCTAAATATCGAAATTACTGTACAAACTGTGAAACTGGAACAAACATTTGATTTGTTACACATATTCTATCCACAATGGTGTGGAAGTTTGATATTATGTTAATGATCGAAAACTTTAAACTATAATTAGGTCGAGTAGTATTACCTTTTCACTTTTGAGAACATATGTTGCCATAAACTTATATTCAATGAGGACACGGTAAACAAAAAAAACATAACAAAACGTGCTGCAGTATCTAAATAGTACCAAGATATCTTATTTTCGTTGTGGACAATGTCAACATATATTTGACTTATTCAAAACAATAAGAACGAACGTTTGACCTTTCACATTTTATACATTAATGTTTTTCCCCTTTGATGCTGTTTGAGTGGCCATCAATCACTGTAGGGATAAGTGGTGATGTTCGAGAGCTATAGCTTCTTAAGAGTAGTATCAGAATATACCAGTCAAATTTTAATCTTACCGAATATTTCAAACATTCGTTTTATAATATCTTCATGTTTTTATCATGTAAAGTAACTAGATGCTGAGAAAAAATAATCACCATGATTTTGATTTTTACAAATTGCATGATTTGTAGGACCTTTGGTTTAGTTCCAATAAAACCTTTTTATATCATATTATTTAGATATAAAGATAACCAAAGACTTTCAGAGGTAAATAACATTCATAGAATCAAGTATTGTTTTCTGTAAAAATGTCTGTAACTCAGGTCACAATACATCGTTCATGCATAAAAGTGTGGATAAAAGAAGCAAGTCTTCGGAGACAACTTTATGCATCAGTACTGATTGAATCACACTGTAATGACAATATTCACGAAAGATATCAAGTTATATTGTTTTCCTGTCAGAACCCTTTGATCCTCTAAAACGTAGTCAAGCAGACAATGCAGTTACAGAGCCTTGCTCAGAAGCAGATGCTATTTCTTACTCATGTTTTCTAAAACCAACAAAATATCTTAAATTCTCCGACCTTTCTACATTATGATTACTATATATATTTGATAAATACGTTCAAACATTGCAGAGTCCTTGGCAGTATATAACCATATTGCTTTCTTCTGAGATATTTTGTTTAAATTAAACCTTACCCAGCGTGCCTTGGTAATAATTATTTTACAATTTCCTGCTTTTATATGATATGATATGTGATAAAAACTGATAGCAAAGTATTTCATAATCTAATCAAGTCATTTCAATATTTTGAGGATGAGAGATATTTTCACACAATAACATGATCTCCCCTAGGAAAATGTAGTCTGTTCAATTCTTACATGATAACTCATTTTGGACACTGAACCAGACTGCCTTAGGGCGTCTACAGTACACAGACTACAAAACTCTACTCATTCGGACATGGTACGCACTAACGGTTTCAGATAATTATTTTGCATCGAATAGATAACGGATTTTTTTTCAATGACCTCTACAGTTAACTTATATTCGTTTTAGTACTAAGTTAGACCCATCTTGTTATATTTTTCATGTCCTAATTGTGGCACCGTCAGATGTGTAATATACGAAAATTGTTGTTTCGGAAAACAAAGAGCTATCTAGTTAGGTGCCATGGTATCAATTTGTTATCATTTGTTGGTTCATAACATTCTCTCAACATGACAAAGTTTCTATTCCGCTAAAATATCTACATAGCAATCGATTTATCTAATCTAGTTATCTTCATTAAGAATTCAGACGGTGCACTACTTCAATTACTTTAGAAATAATTATCTTCCACCAGACTAACACATGCCATGGGTTATCATGATATCAGCTGAGATGTCTCCTTTTTGGGTGCAGCAACCGAAGACCTTATTGTATATATCGATCAGGTGGAAGATACGGATAGTCTTTGATATACATATACCGGCTAATGATATGCAAGTTATCCGAAACTGATATTTCTATTCCTTTACATTATAATCAATGTACAAATGTACTCAAAATGTTCTCAAAAACATCAATAATGGGTTTTTTTTTTAAAAAGGGTAAACTTATGTTAGAAAAGATAATTTATCTTGTTTCCATTAGGGACATTTCAGTGATGGATAGTCAACTTTAAGTCATCTCTTGCTTGATAATTGTGTTGGTATCTACATCGAAACGTCGCAGTTCACCCAAAGAAGTTGACTATCTATAAATATTGCAGGGAAAAAGCCCGCAACTTCATCGTGGCTGGAACTTGCGAACTATCTACATACACGTGTACATCAGTTACCATAGTAAGAGCTCCTCGCGGAGACATGAAGAGATTGCGGCATAGATCTAACGCTAGATCAGATGGCGTTACATAATTACGAGGGGAAGATTAAAATTACATCATTTCGAGCATGTTTACAAAGAAAATTCATCAGACTATATGTTACCATACAGCTCCATACCACATACGTTCACATACCTGTATATTCCAGTGTAAATATCGAAATCAGTCATTTTCATTTCATTTCCTGAAATAATGTGTCACCACAGGGACTGTATAAATAGGAATAAATCACTTAAATAGAGAAACAAAGAAAAAGAAAACAAAGTTATGAAATATTTTTTGAAAAAGTTAACTTTTTATTATTTACGGATATACTCAAGGTCATTAATAGAAAGACCTATGACAATTGCAGAAATCACTTGAGCAGAGACCAACTAGCAATTTTTTATATTTTATTATTTGTAAAACTGTGAAATTATAACCACATCTTAATAGACCATAACATGCTTTTCTCTGATTGCTGAACCTCCCTTCAACAGCGAAAACTGTTCTGTTTGCTTAAAGTTAATCGTTTTCAGAATTTATCTCAGCTTTTGTAATATTATCAAAAGGATTATATTCATATATAAACAGACATCGCATAAAACATCTTGTATAATTCGATGGAAAAAATTGCATTTTTGTTATAAACATGAGAACAACTAGAGTTTACCAAGCGCTGCATCTATTGACCTAATCAAGCAGGAAAAGTAAGGATTTAAGTCGCATTGACTTGATAAAGGTCAGCTCATATGTACATAGATTCAAGTGTTTGTTTACCTTTCATTGGTATCAAGTACTGAATCGACAAGCCATCAAGAACAGTAGTATTCATCTGAATCCACCTACACTACTTAAGGATAATTTGATTATGCCATCACAGATTTTCTAATTGTATCTAAGTGAAAGCCATTGGCGTAAATATCGAGCTTTGTGGCACAAGAGGAGACTCATCCTTTGAGGGTGTAAAAATATCTGTAGAAGCACAAACTTATCGTACGAGAAATGTGAACACAAAAGGCAATATATTGATTGACAAATACCTTTATTGATCAGACCCTTCGTGAAATCAAATGCAATAGTTTGTAAGACATTTGTCAATTTCTTTATTGTTAGAATACCAAACTTCTGGTTGCCTTTTCTGGAAAGTATCCTAGCTATTTAGGATATCCTAGACTTAGGATAAGACCAATTTTTGAAACTATCCAAAACTTGTCCTAATTTAGGACTCTCCAATCGGGGAGTAATGAAAGCCTCTTTATACTTGAGTATACTACTAAAAATTACCCATATACTTTATTGTATTAAAATCCAACCTGTAATGCATATGTTTACGAAAATAAAGACTTGTACATATGTGGAAAAAAATATATTTGTTAAATGGTTATTATTAATGAAAATTAAATGTACTTAATTCCTTTATGTTTTGAAACATGTTCTCCAAAAACATCATTTAAAGATTTAATTAGAAAACAACCAAACTTTTGAATGTCTCGTATAGCCAGGGGTATATCCTTCCGATTACAGCAAAAATAATGTTCACGTCAATACTGTACATACATGCATATTCATTGAAGATAGTTTGACCCCAATTTGCGAATCTGTTACACTAAATCTCATAGAGAATTATCATTAACTGTAGCTGTGCAAATAAGATGCCCATTGTAATCTGTCTATTGCTTATTTCATGAAATATCGGAAGTCTTTTGCCAAAGTGTATAACTAGACAAATATACTAAAGCTCAAAATAAACTTAACTTTCGTAAAAGGATATCAAGAATGTTTCACGGAAATGTAATGGTGGAGCGATTTGGCAATGTTGCAATATGTTCAATCAAGTTTTATTTTGTTAAAAATATGTGAGAGTTACAATTGTTTAACTAACGATGAACTTGTCAACTGTTGGATAGACATTGTAGATGGTTTAACAAACATGCATACAAAACAGATGACAATAAACTAGAATCATATGATAACTTATGTCGAATAAAAATTGAATGACAAGCACTTTGCCCAGATCTTTATGTAGAGATATCAATGGCAAGTGAATGGCAAAAGCATCTGAGCACTTAGCAAAGTGAAAAAATTAAAACGTAGTTAAAAGATCGAGTATCATGTTTACGGTAAATTTCGTATTGACATGGACTTATGAAACACACAAGTTCTAAAAACGCATTATGTTTATACAACGCGGGCATCCATAACCGAATCGGTCTTGTCTTCGAAGTTTATGATAAACAAATAATTAATGATGATGTTCCGTGTCAGGCATGATAGTAGTTACATGATTCGACTGTCAAAGGAACATAAGGTGAATAATTATAATGAAATGACAATCTTTCTACAACTTATCACCATAAAAACCCAGTAACAATATATTTTCTTCCATTAAGGATGGTATGATTTTAGGTACGATTAAGGCGTTGACAAACAGAGATCTGCTCACAGACAGTCTGGGTCAGTGCTTCAGGCTACTGGTGATGATTCTCTTTGATCCAAATCGTGTAGGACTTCCGTGCTTTTCACTGATGGCTATTCCAATCGATTGCTAGATTTTAAACATAATGGGCGCCTCAATCTAAAGCATTGACAGAACTATAAAATCTACTTTTCATAAAATGTATAATATATATATTTCCCTAGAGGATGCTTATTCACACAGAGATGTACAGTCAACAATCATTCATCAATACGTTTTCAGGAAACGTTCTTTGTTATATTCGAGATCACGCCTATAAAATAAGGCACAAATTATTAGCAAGGACTGTATATTCTTTAAGTCACTAAAATGGTTTCTGATTGTGAACAGGTCCACATAGATTACATATTTTTTTATCAATAATCCCTGTGATCGTTCGAACTTTAAAACTGCATTTCTTATAATTAAGATCGATTGTGGACACGTTCAAGACTCGTTTCAGAGGATCTCATTATAACCATAACTCGACCTTTATTCCATTAAGTTATAAAATGATGCACGTTCATCTCTCCAATAGTGATTACAAAATTGTTTTTACACTCATAACATATTTCACATTGAATTACATGCACACTCTAATGAAATAAGATTTGATTTTATTAAAACATATCAATCGGACGTTTGTGGTCAAGGGCGTTCATACGCTGGCATCTGTTGTCCACAATCAAAATAATTAGCCACAACGTCTTTTGATGTGATCGTAAGATAAAAACGCCGTTTGCTTCTCCCTCAGGTAACACAGTCAGAAGAACCCTCTTTGCACCAGTAGCATTCCTTGATCCCCTGGCGTCTCGGTAGACACTGCTACAAAGATAGTACTTTAGACCGTATTAGCATCAGAGAACCATTTAACTTTAAATGTATGCAAGCGCTGTGTGTTTCAAAGGTGACAGAATATTTGCTATCTTATCATTTTACAAATCGTTGATAAGGACACGTGTGACATATTACATAGTGGAATATGTATCGTGTATGTTTAAACTACAAACTACACTGTATTAGCGAGGGTGGTCTAATTGCACAATGTCCCAGACTTTTAACAAAGAGATATGATACTGGACGCACGTTACAATTAATTGAATCAGATATACTGGGTTGAGGAATATTTATTCAAGGTTTTCAATCACAACTTACATGATATTACATACAGTTGTTTTTTTAAATGTTTGACATTGTTTAAAATTTACTAGTAATATAAGAATTACGACACAGCGACATTTTGCATGAGCTATAAAAAAAAGGATTTAAATCCAATTTCAATAATATATAATATTCTTGCTATTTTTAGTTGGGGTTTTTTTTCAATTGGTGTAGTGATCAGACGACCATTACATCCGAATCATTAAACATATGTTGTCTTTAAAAAACAACTTTAGCAGGGTAGTTAATAATCTAATCACATTATTTCAATATTTTGCGTATGAGAGATGTTGTTCACACAATATTATGACCTTCCCATGGAAAAATGCAGCTTGTTCAATACTTTCCAAATAACTCAGTTTGGACCGACTGAGAGCAAGGCCAGGGATGAACATGTTGTTGTAGTCTCTACAGTATTCAATGTATTTTCCTGACTGCAAATCTGACCTCATTCTGACAGGATATGCAGTAAAGGGGTCAGAACATTAATTTGAATTTATTAGATAATTGTTATCTTTCAATTGACTTTAGAGTTGATCAATATTAATTTCTTCACAAAGTTTGATCCATTACGTTACAATTTCAATGTCCTAAATCTTATAGGACTCGTATACATTGTTTGATGTTTCGGAATACAAAGAGATACTAAGTTAGGTGCAGTGGTATCTATTTGTTATCAGTTGTTGGTTGATTACATTCTCTCAACAAGACGAATTTCTATTCCGGTGAAATATCTTTAGAGCTATTGATTTATCTAATCTAGTTATCTTCATCAGGTATTCAGATGGTGCGCTTCTTCAGTTAGTACAGAAATGATTATTTTCAACCAGACTGGCACATGTCAAAGTTGAAGCTACCTCAGCAGAAAACTGTTGTCATGTTATCAGATGAGATGCCCTCTTTCGAGGTGGAAGATACCTACTTCTCATTAACATACATATCTGTCTGTGCTTTGCAAGTTGTTTATTTTCTTTTACCGTACTTCATATTCGTTCTCATTTACATTGTATTGAATATCATAAAGATAGCAAAAGCTTTGTTTTGTTCAACAACGAAAACCTACAACATCTTTTACCTATATAGCATGACTTATGTGGATGACTTCCTTCCTTTTTCTATGTTAGATACATAAGCAATCCTTCACATCAATATCCTATTTATCGTTAGAGTATTTATTAACTCTTGTGCCTGTAATCAAATTAGTTCTTTCTTTCCGAATGCTACTGATATTGGTGTAGTACACTCAAATAGTTACTAAGGTTAACGTAAGTGGCTATCATTTTGGAAATACTTTGAAATTGGTGGATGACTTGTCATGGATATCATCAATATGTGTACACAAATACTACTTCTAATCATGATGAACTTGAGCTAGGTCTTGCTTTGTAATTGATCTTAAATCGAACGTAAATAATCTTGTACACCTTTTGAAAAAATGAACAAAGTGGTCGACGATAAATGTAGATTTAAAGGGCAGTATTCAGCATTAGTTGTTATCTAAGCAATATTCAACATTTTTTAAACATACACTGTGTCACTTAATATGTCGAGCTTTATGTGTATCCCCTATAAAACGATGTCTAACACTTGCTCAAGCGTGGGTATACTTCGTTAACCTCCAGGCTTACCTTAAGTTGTGTGCTCCTCCCTAGCATTCAGTAATAAAGTCTGATGATATACCATCTTTTCAACAGTGTCTCCTGAGTTAAAGCATGCTTAGAATAAAATAGTTGTAATCTAATTGAGTGTGCAAGCAATGCAAAGAGAAAATTAGATTGAAAATAAAGCGGAGAATGTTGAAAATTAACTCTGATTTAATGTAAACTATGTAAAGTAATCTGGTCGTTACATATACACCGCATCGTAGATGGCAGGGAGGTCGTACCATGGTACCGGTATAACCCAATGTGTTATCTGCATGGGATGAGTGTCACTGGTTAGATAAATATATCGATTGTAATTTAAAAACACAAGTTCTTTCATGAAACTATGTATAAAGAATATATCATTAAGATTAAATGATGTACATCCATGTACAAAGGAAACCGGGTCATGAAATATTTCTTGAAAATTGACTAGCAAAATCTTAGTTTATTTTTATCATCTTTAAAATTGTTAAATAAATACCATACTTAACTATCGCAAAGCTTACTTTTTTTTCCTTTGTCAGAACGCAGCAACTATTGTTCTGGTCGCTGAAAGTCAGTCGTAAACAACTATGTTTACTTCTTAAAGTACAATTTCTAAGTAAACAGATATATCACTTTGAGATTGTGAAATTTATAAACATGAGAACATTTCCAGTTCACCAAGGTCAGCACTTATTGACCTAATCAAACGGGACAAGTAAGGATTTAACCATTAAGTGGCATTGACACGATATAGGTTAACTCTTATTGACGTGGCTTGAAGTGTTTGTTTACCTTTCATTGGACTCAATTACCGAATCGACAAGCTATCAAGAACAATGGTATTCATCTGTATCCACCAACAATATTGAAGGATAATCAGATAATGCTATCACAGATATCCTAATTACATCTAAGTGAAAGCCAATGGCATTAATATTGATCTATGCGGAACAAGACCAGATTTCTTGGAGGATACACATAATTTATAAATGTGTTTATACGAAATTAATTATACTATAGGGTTATGTACACTGTGATAAAAACAACGTCTTTTAAAATTTTACAGGATGTTCCATGGAAAATGTTACTATATTATACTGGATTCGATAAATAAGGATCTCCAAAGTATGTTAATACAAGAAACGACATGACAGTCTATTTACATTGAATAGAAAGTGTGATTTGAGTCGGAAGCTTTTACGAAAAATGTCTAAAAATCAAAGAAAAGATCACGCTGCACGTGCCTTATTTTGGCTAGAAAGATTACAAAGATGAAGGCAGGTAGAGTTTCATCGAGAGTAATTGATCTGGAATAGCTAGTGCGAGTCATGAACATATTCCAAGAATCTCCCATTTCAATAAACCCACATTTGTCAAGTTAATTAAACAGTTCCGTGACAAAGATGGGATAGAGACATGCTACCAATTGGACATCCATCCATGACGACGCTACTTCCGTTTGATTTATTTACGTATCTGGTTTCACACTATCACATGACAACATACATTTAAAATAAGACACAATATGACTAAAGCATATGATAAGTTACGTCATTTTAATACTGAATGATAAAAGCAAAGGCAATTTCAATAGAAGTGTACCCCAATAGCCACTGAGCACTAAGCCATCGAAGCTAAGTCTTAACTCATAAGTATCGGCACAATTTCATGACTAAAAATATTGAAGTGGTACATTTAACATTACCGTCATTGATTTTGAATATAACATGGGGATTTAACTAATCAATCACAAGATTACACTTATATTATTTAAATAATATGTATTTAAGAATCTTGCCCGATTGGATAATAAAGAAACATAAAATCCTTCCTTTAGATGAAATTGATTGTCTTGTTCTGTACTATTGATCTTTTCTGAGGTTTAAGAGAATCAATTATAAAGCAATCTTTGGTCTAGCAATAATTAACATTCAAACGTTTTTTATGTTCCAAAATATGAAATAAATGTCAATTGTATCAAAATCCTTATTTCAAATACATGTATGTCAATTGGATTGAAATACAAAGTTTCAGAGATAGTTTAATTTTCATAAGTTTGATTGGGAGGTATTTGCCTCTTTTGCTTAATCATTGCAGTCTCTGGGAAATACAGTGATCAGACATTCTTCTTCTGGGTAAAAGGCAAGGCAAATCGTTGTCAACTGTTGTCATAGTTTTTTGGTAAAGCTACACTAAATATAAGCCTTAGAGATAATCGATAGTGTATATCACAGGCGGGCAAGGTCACAACCACATGAATGGTCTGTTATACTCGATGATATGGAGACTTGTTGTTGACACATGT
Source organism: Phorcus lineatus (assembly GCA_921293015.1). Lineage (NCBI taxonomy): Eukaryota > Metazoa > Mollusca > Gastropoda > Trochida > Trochidae > Phorcus > Phorcus lineatus. The sequence continues at coordinate 52,995,969 of OV121086.1, read as the reverse complement.
TGACAACCATGAAAACTATACTTATTACGAATGTTCATATGCAGGATATACATTATTTAAAGGGAATAATAAATGTGACCTATTTTGAAGATTAAAAATGTTATTTGAAGTCTATATAGACTAATGATGCAAACAAATAATTTTTAACCGACCAGAATAATTAGTAATTGGCTTCTAAACTTGATCACCTATAAAAATGTAAACAAAATTCGACCTTTGACTTAATGACATCACGAAGGGAATCGTCCCCCATAACGTTACATAGAGACGAATGGAAGTCGGGAACAGAGGAGTCGGAAATGCCTCGTATATGTGTGGTAGGTGGCTGTAGACTGTAGTAATACCACACAAGAGAACTTAATGCTTCATATTTTGCCATGGGATATCGATATTTGTTCAGCTCATATCAGCGACGATTCCTACATCAAACCTAATTATGTGGCTACAACGTTAAAATCGAAACCCAAAAATGAAGCCGGATGCATGCCTAACGGTCTTGCCAACAAATGTATGCCATAATTTAATAAACTGTTAGCGTAATTGCGAGTGAAAGAACAAAAAATGGCCGAGCAGGCGTTCATGTCGAACTGACCTAGCGCTCATCATTTCGAAAGAGGGAGTTTTCAAGGGTGAGTGTTGATCATGTTAAATACAGAAAATATGTATCTGTTATTCTGTAAGTATCCTGTAACTTATTATCAGTTATAATGATTACGAAAAGCAAAATATAAACAAACGTCGGCTAACATGACAATTTAACGTGCTCTTGATTATGTGTCGTCCTGTTTTCGATCACTTGAAATTCAGCGTTAGATTAGGACCCAGGCGAATTATTTCAAATATGATCGAAAACTGATCTCTAAAAATGGTCCTTTACATTGTTTTACATGAGAAGAGGAAACAGTGAATATGGTGAATTAAATTACATTTATAAGTTTACTGAATTAGAGTATTAAAAAGGTTAATATTTTGTAATTGGAACTGTAAAAAATAAGCTTTAGTCTTATTGAAAACGTAACCCGTCCCATTATTTATCACTGACCAGAGGAGATAGAAGAAATATATGCTATGATGGCCTGTATGTTATGGATACTTTGAGAATCAATAATGAGATTTTAATGTGTCCTCCAATAATAATGTCTTTGGTTTATGTATTGATTTACACAATTGTGTATATATTATATAATATAATATAATCTTTCACACACATGTGTGTGTCTGTGTGTGTGTGTCCTTTTTCAATGAAAATTAATGTTGTAAAAATAAAATTTCCTTATTTTTGTAATCTAAACCTGTACTTATTCTCTGTTCCTATATTTTTTCAAGATGCTGCAGACAAGAGGAACTCATGATCCTGATGCCGAGGGTACTGCCAAACAAAAAAAGTTTGTGATTGATGAGGGCAACACAGCAGACACCAGTATATTATGGAAGGTGCCTTTTACATCAATCAAGCAGATGGAAGCCAGGCAAAGGACGAAATATTCAAGTTAATTTGAAACCAAAGAGAAGTAAAAGTTTGTAAATTATAACAGTGATAGCAAAATGACTCTAAGTGAGATTTTAATCTAGTAAATAGTGTCATATTGAGATATTAACATAAATATCTAAGTTTTAGACGAATGTATACATTAGATGAAAGATAAAACTGAAACCTTTTATTTAACATTTTTTATTTGTTAAATATTTTGTATTGTGTGAAAATCACTAAAAGAATTTACATTGTCAGTTCCTCATGTTTCAATGTCATATGAAAATTGATGAATTTTATTTTGTATTGCAAGTGTTTCAAGGATTGATTCCTAATGAGATCCAGAGCCAATGGGTTTTGGAATAAAACTGTAATACTACAGTAACAAAATTGCCTACTATTTTCTAGCAAAGGCAAAATAAAATTATTTATTTGTTATACAGAATCTCATCACAAGATTTTGATATATTCGGAGGGGGAAAATGTTGCCATAAATATATTTTTTTTAAAAAAGGAATAACAATTTATCACCTTGTCATAGACTTTTGTTACTGTTTGTTAGAACATTGAACTCATGGTACTGGATTGTTTATCTGTTATTTAAATACTTGGTATGTAATTTAAATACACCAGGAGAATAAACAGAAGAACATTTTATGAGTTCAGGATCATTTATTATGTGGGCAGTTTGTTTATAATAAGTTTGACCACGTGAAGTGTTTGCATAGTTTATTGTTATTTGGAATTTGATCTTGTGTTTTCATTACACATAAACATTGTCATGAAATAAATAATTCATGTACGATTTATCTTCTTTTTTTTGTCACTTTGACTTGCTCATCTGGTTGTTTATTTGAGTCATCAGTTATGTATTGCTGCCAAAAAGGGTATATGTTGTGTCCAGCACATCAGTGTGAACTGGGGTGGAGGGTGAGGCAGCAGACAGGAGGGTCCCCAGCCCTGCACTTATCTCTTACTCTCCCACCTGAAGAAAAGAATGTGATTATCTGAATTGATGTTATACTTTATCCATCCATAAATGATGAGTAGAGAATTGAGAAAAGTTAAACGTTCGTTTACTCTCAATCTCGTGTCACCTATTTCCGTTGTATTAAGAAATCAACTGCTATGCACTTCATAGATAGATTGTACATATTGCAAACATTTTGAAATCAACAAACATTTATTCTGGTGTTTATTATATTTAAACATCATTCTAAGATATGCCAAGTTTTACTAATAATTTTGGCGTCACTTTTTTTTATTGTATTTGTCTTGGGTCAAATAATGGCGACATAACCCATAAGACAGGTAATATTTTACTGATTTTCAAACACAAATGGTGACTTTAAAAAAAACCCATTTAAACTAAACTTGTTACATGTTTAAAAAGTTCACATACTCATTCAATTACCACATTGATATAAATATTTCAGGTGAGGGAAATAGAATTTAAGCCTAGTAAGTGTGCATGTAGATGTAAAATTCTTCTTAACAGCCGATATCTTGAATATGATATGACATCAATTTCTATAGAAAATTTTGATGTTAAAATTATGCATCATTTATTTTTCACTGTAAAATTCTACAAATGCCAAAATGTATATTAGCAATAGATTTAAAAATGGATCAGGGACTCTTCTCTGGTTATATATTCGACAATAAGAATCATGTCAAGCGAGCAAGGATGTCATATGTAAATAGTACTAAATACTACGAAAACAGGTGACACATGAAAAGAGACTACTCGTTTGCTATTTTAGATAACTTTGAATGAGTGTAATCTATAACGAAACGGTCACACATTAAGATGCAAAACAAGATCAACTATAATAGAAATCGAGGATATTATATAATCCTACAATTGTGACAGAATAATTCAGAAAAGAATATGGTCAATCTTCATACGATCGATGGCCAAGGGAAATAACTCTTATTAACATACATTATTTTTATTTCAAGCAAATTTCAAGCAATAATCTACTTAACAGATATGTTATTAATTAAGTCCCTTTTCAAATTGAATGTTGACATAGCTTTGACATAAAATGACAAGGCTTTCATTCCTATGAAATAACTTGAAAATATCCATGCATGCAGTGTTCAATCGGTCATGGTCGTCAGAGCCGTTGCCGTCAGAACTTGAGGAGGAATCCCTCACTGGCTCGAAACTATACGGATTCTGCGTTTCTGTCGAACTTGCCGGCAATAAATATTAGTCCAGTCCGACTCATCTCCATTGTCAGATGAGTCGGAAGGCCACGGGGAGCCATCGCTGTGGTCACTCAGTTGGTACTCATTACGTGTTGACGCCATGTTCATGTTCCCTTCATGACGTCACATTATCACGTGACATAAAACTTGTCCTTTTTCAGCTAGTTTACGCAGCGTGTATCTTTTAAATGCATGGTCCAAAAAAATTGTTTTCAATGGAATTTAATATCATTACGTTTATGAGTTAGTTGTAACATGTGGAAAGTAATTTTAACATGATTTCCTATTCCCTTTAAGAGGTGAATTATACAAACAGATATGGACAATATATTCAATGTTGACAATTATTCGTCTTTTTCGTTACAAGTCAAACTAACGCCTACAGTATATAAGGCACCAATCATTAGCTCTGCCCGAAAATATAATCCGTTTAGCTACCTACATATGGTGCCTGATTGATTGGCAAGGTCGTCATACATGAACTAATTGTGTTTGAATATCCTTGAGATCATCCTCATTTACATAACCATATTTCTTAAGATCGATTTCAAGACTCATTCTAAGGGATTTCCATACGAAATTTATGTCATATATTTGTTTTCGTCAATATTTGTTCTTTGCTATATAACAAATGTCACAAAGCATCACGTGCCATATCAATTGAAATAAGATGTAATGGTTATAGCTTGTCGAAGCCCGTAATGATATCTTACATTATATACATAGTCAAAAAAGGGTTGCACCCCCAAATAAAAGTTTAGTTATTTCGGCACATACCAAACCCTAGTTGATATTGTTTGTACCTAAGAATCTGCTATGTAGTAGGTTTGATTTTATCATGATTTTGTAGGGATATTCTCCACCCAAAAGCGACAATCTGCACGTACAGTTTCCTCTCCATGATTTCCGAAATTTGCAGTATGGGTTTGTGATCAAATTCGGCTATTGAAACGTCGATACAAGCTGTTTAAGCCATTGTAACCCAGAATACCGGGTGCTAGATTGCCAGAGGCTGTCACGTGGTAGGTTATTGGTCTTCTCGGAGCGGGTCATTCTTTCGTGGAAATTGCAAGCAGAACTGGACGTCTTTATTCTACCAAAAGTCGTTTAGCAAGAAAACATGCACGAACCAATGACGTAAAGAATCGCACACCCACAGGCACACCACGTATCACCTCCGTGAGAGAGAATAGATGATTGCTATGGCTTGTAATACAGTATTATTTCGCTCCCAGTACAACCCTTAAACGCCAATGGCATCCACGCCGTCTGTTCAGTCACCAAACTTTTAGAAATCAACTCAAGGCTACTGGATTGCAGTTTAGAGGAACAATCAAGAGACCGAAACTCAATAACAACCACAAGGAGTTGCGTCTGGCATGTTCTAGAGAAAGACAAGGGTGGAATTTAAGATCATGGAAGAAGGTTCACTGGTCAGACGAAAGCAGGTTCCTTCTGCACTCTGTGGATTGCATGATCCAGGCGTCCATGAACATCGTATGCACCACGAAACATCATGCCAACAGTACCTAAAGGCGGGGGATCTGTGATAGTATGGGGGCGCTTCTCGTTTAACTGCAAACTTGATCTTGTGACCATACGAGGTAACTTGACAGGAGATCGCTACTTCAAGAAGTCCTAGAACCTGTTGTCGTGCCCATTTCGATAACCATGCACTTGCAACAAGACCTGTATTCATGGACGATAATGCAAGACCGCATCGTGCACAAGCTGTGAGGCAGATAATCCAGAACAATGCCCTGGCACACCTCCCGTGGCCTGCAAGGAGTCCGGATCTTAATCAGTTGGAACATGTTTTGGACATTTTGGGCCGACTTGCACATCGCAGGGATCCTTCTCCTCAGAACTTCCATGAAATGGAAGCGGCATTACACGAGGAGTGGCAGCGATTGCGACAAGAGCAATATTTCGACGTCTCGGGAGTGGTAACAGGCGCAGATTTCAAGCTGTCATTGACGTGCATGGTGGAAGTTCGCGATAGTGACTGTTTTTATACCTCAAGTCCCTGAATGATCGTTTTAAGCAACCCAGTTATTGTATCGCAATTAAGATTTGATTTATGACCGTACTTAAATTCTTGTCTTTTTGCACCAATTCGAACTCATAATTGAGAGCAAAATTTGGATATATTATGGGATCAGAGAGTGGCCATTTACAGTCTAATTCATTGTCAATTGACTGCCTTTCAATCTCTCCATCATAAAGTTTCATGTGATTATACTGTTATCTTCCACAATCACCGAAACTATCATACTCTATTAAAAACAGGGGGTGCAACACATTTTTGTATAAACTGTCAGGCAAAAGAAAGGTTTCACCTAAGTTGATTTAATCATATATATAAATTTCGATTACAAATGTTTTAAGTTTTAGACGTCGTACGCTAAAATCGAACAGTGCAGGCCTTTAGTTGTCAATCGAAGAATACGTATGCATGTGTTTGCAATTTTTTTTGGAAATTGAAATTTTGAATTTAATTTTTTTGGAAAAGTATTTTTAATAACCTACAATTCTTAATCAATATATAAGATATGTTATACGTAAAAATCAACAAACATACCTTGTTTTTCACACATTAACGCCCTTTTAAACATGGTAGGGGTCATATTGGTGTAAATTTCATTTTTCACCCCTGTCTACTTTAGTATTACACAAAGATATCTTCACATTAACCAAACAACGATTAGTTCATATAAATTATTGTAGACATGATTAATATTGATAATTCAATTAAAAAATGCGTAACATACATTTCAAATCGTTGTAAAGTCGAAACCAACTGATGTGAAACCTTTCTTTTGCCTGTTAGTTTATTTGTTCAGATAGGATAAAACATTAACATAATTAAACAGTAAACTCGATGACCGCGGTAAATACCAATAATATATGACTATGATAATTACAAACCGTTAACTAAGTATATTATCGCTGATTTGAGTGATAAGGCAAATGTAATGATTTGACTAAAGTTAAAAAGGCAAACAAATACTTGGCTGTCAGCTCAGGCACATTGGTACAGAGTTGTGAATTCGGGATAGCAATCTATGAAGTAAATTAGTTCGATAGAGCATAACGCCATTACGTTTGCAAACTGAAATTCATGTTCTTTTGCAAACCAAAGTGAGAAAACCAATAGTTTTATCTTATGCCAAGAGGAATATGTGAAGGATGATATCAAGATAGTTGACCAGAGAAGAGAGCATTATAAAGATAGTTGGTTAGGGCAGAGACCCTTTATCAAGATACATGCCCCTCATGCCCCGAGATGAGGGGCATGATTAAGATAACTGCCCGGGGAAACGTGAACGAATGATGTTGGAGGGAAATTATGAGAAAAAGTAAACCAGATCATTTTCTCCGAGGAAGCGCCTTCAGATTATATTTTGATTGAACTAAGACCGCTGTAGATTGAATTTCATTGAATGATTTACCATCTGGAAATATATCAACACCTTTGTTGTACCATGAATCTACAGACGAACAGTTGTGATATTGGTCAAGTTTTACTACAGGTAAGTGAATTTTTATAACAAAGGACAAGTAATAATTGCATCTTTGAAAGAAAATTCAAAATGTTAAGAATTTCATCTCAGTATCAAATGAATGCAGAGATTTAGACAACATAAATTCAGAGTCTTAAATTAAAGTAACATTCTATTGGACAATGTCATGTGACCGATATATACTCCAACAGACACAATCCTGTGATTTAAAAAATATAACCTCCGTATGTTTGCGTTTATGCTTAAAAAGGTCCAACAGCTTCATTACAGTATATTGTGATAAATCTGTTAATATTTCTCTATATTTAAACATAGTATCAAATACTTGTTTCATGTTTCGATTGGACTATATTTTGATCGCGATATTTCATGAGTGAAGTTGCACTTTTTTCAACGGAACATAGGGTTAACATTTGAATTTAGTTAGATTTTTTAAGAAAAAAATCATAATTATTTGGTACTGGCTTGTAGTAAACAGTTTGGAAGTTTTTGTTAAGTTGAACTCACAACGTCGATAACCTACGGCATTGATACTTTCTTATGTTACGTGCACCTTACTTTCTTCAGCCAGGGGGCAAATACATATTGAAATCTATTTCTTAAATGTTTGTCGTGATCTCTTGATTAAATGTTTGTCGTAATCTACTGATTAAAGCATCCTTATTGATATTGTTTACGCAAGAAGAAATTGAGCTATTTTTCTATAGATCACGAATGATCTGTACACTTATGATTACAACTGCATATGATTTGTAACTTTTGTATGTAGAATTATATAACTAAGAAATGGTTATACGTTATGAGGTAAACATATACATGTACTCAAAAGAAATTCCATGCAATGTACACAAATGCATGTAATATACGCATTAAGACATGATAATGATGATTGGTAATTTGAATACGTTTTTGTTTTTGTATTGAATCTTTCCATTTCAATTTTAATGTTTTATGGTTGATAAAATGCTGTTTTACAATGTGTAAAGTCAATATTGAACCACAACTATTAGTTACAAAGTACCATAATTAGGGTATATTCTAAAAAATAACATGTTATGAATTGTTAAATAGAGTAATATGATGTCCAGATGATATCATGGAGTGTCCATGTCATATTATATTAATCACACGAGTTCCTAAATATTAGTTTTTCCAAGGAATATGTAGGCACGAGTGTCATCGGAACCAATATACTTATCTTATTTAATCGAAGTTGCAAAATCAAAGTAAATCATATACTTGGGATACTTGGGAACATAGGCACTCGATCTGTGTTGTCAAAATGTTATTATGATGTGACTTTACAATGAAATACAACGAAAATGTAGTAAATTTTTGCCAAATGTCATGATATCAAATATGAAACCCAATATAAATGCCTTCGTTGGTAATGATTCTGGTTACCTATCACCTGCAGGAACATAAACATACGCAATCACAATAGACATAGTGACTTCGATTAAATGTTATATTATCATTTCACGTTTCGTGTAAGTCAATGATGGTTTTTAGTTCGAGCATGATGTTATCAGTTAATTGCGCTATTAGGATTTAGTGCATGTTTTAGAGGACGAATGAACCGATGCACTAATACAACAATGATTGTTGAATACTGCATATTGTCTGTCTCAAAACGTGTTATTCTCTTCCCTAAAGCAAAGAGTCAACATGTTTTAATATTGACACTTATATTGTTGTAATAATGTGAGAATGTATTTTCCATTGAAAAATTCAAATTGTCTAGGTCATGATCAGATGATTCTAATAAACCATTGATTTTGCCAATATGATCCGCAAATTGCCAGTTATACATGGATGTGTCAATGCGCCAAATCATCATCATGATTCAGTCATTGTTATAAACGTCTTATTGACTGAGCCACGAAATCCAACTGACTAGTAGCGGTTATGATTCTGATTAATTTTAAACACAGCACATTGAAGCATTGATTTTTTATTATTATAATAGTCGATTGTTGTCGTGTGTTTATAAATGAACATACTGAACAAAGTGCTCGATTCTGCACAACGATTTTATGTCTACTATCAAGTATTTCTTCACTCATAAGGTTCCATTAACTGCTTCTTATGATATTTACAGAGTTCTATGACCAATCCAGTTTGTGCAATAAAGTTTTTAAAAATTTATCAAAAATCATCAAGATTATAATCACTGAATATCAAGTTCTGAGGCCATAGTGAAAGTTATGATACATATTAGTTGTTGAAGTACTATGGAACTATGTTTATTTAGATTTGAACTTGTGTCAAGGACGAACAAACTGGTGACGATTGCACACTGTGAACAGTGTCTTACGAATTGTTTATCTCTGTTCAATAGCAAAATGTTTTTATTGAAAAACCTACCCAGATGTAACACATATGGTCATTACTGTATTGATGTGAGAATGTAATCGCCATTGAACATTATGCCCAAATAGTTATGGTCATGATCCAAAGCTTCTGACGATCCATTGATTTTGCCTATATGATTGTCTAATTGCTGGTTAAACATGGACGTGTCTCCGGCACTTCGGTATAATGTCATCTTCTCATGGTCATCCAACAATTATCTATTGATTCACTCAGTGTCATTAACCTCTAATTGACTTAGCCACGAAATCTAACTGACTGATACCAGTTATGGTTCTGATTTATGTTGAATACAGCACACTGAACCATAATCATAAAAAGTATTACAATAGACAACTGTTGTCGTGCGTTTGTAAATGGACAAACTGCACAAAGTGTCCCATTGTGCACAACTATTTACCAGGTCCATTTTTTAATATTTCTTCATCAATACGTTTTAATGAATATATTTCAGAACCAGCAAGGACATTTATTTATCTGATAATATTTACAAATCAAAGTTTAATGACCAATCACATTTGCGGGAGTTTTTTTGTTTTTGTTTATTGAGAATTATCAAAAATCTAACCATTGAAAGTCAACTTCTGAAACGACAGTGAAACTTTCTTCTACAAATTATTCATTAAAGTACCATGGAATCGTAACATTGTCTCAACGGCATTGTTTCCTGTTAAAAATTTAAATGTTTCTAATTCGCATTAATTAGTACGACTGTGGTTGGATTTGGCATCTCCGACATCCTAGAACCTCTTTTGGTATGTATTGGGCATACTAATTATAACGAGGAAAAACAGTTGCCAATTGCGTGAAACAGAATTATTACATCGTCGCACCCTTTACATTTTTTGTAGTAGAAAAAAATAAAACCCTAAATGGTTATTTGGTGCAAAAAAGAGTATAACTGATGTCGGGTTTTATAAGGAATGAAACTATATTTAATCACATATCGGTACATGAAATGGACAAGGACAATTTATTTGTAATTATGAATCTGGCTGTTTCCATACATACCTTTTATGCACAAATGACCATGTAAAAGGGGAGAAAATTATAGGAAATACAAGAATGCAATCAAACAAATAAATACATTTTTATTAATGTATATCATAATACATATAAGGTCATCAGTTATCAGCTAATATCTATCGGTTCCCAAGTGCTTTCAATTATGCCCTGAATCGAATAGAGATATACCGTAGGAAAGTGGCGTGAAGCAGCTGCCATGTTGAATGTTCATCACTAAAAGAATAGGGAAATCATTCCAGACACGGTCATTAGTACGTGAATAGGGAAAGCCCTTCAGGTTATGTCTCGGGACACACAGTTATACGAAAAGCCTATGTTCCAAAAGTAGTATAAGTGTTTGCATGATATCGTTTTACTGGTCACTGTAAGATGGAAGTACTAATTGAGGCTCTATTAGGTTGCAAAGTTGTGTTTTCTGATACAAGAAGATGTACGCAAACCCTGATGCACTGAACATTGTGCAACAATCGTGTGGAAAGTTTGCACATTTCATGTCCCTGTTATTCGAATACGACTCGATATCAAATATGATTTATGTAAACTGTATTTATGAATTTGATACCAAATGAATCATGCTACATGTGTACAAATCTTTTTCTTACATTTTTTTAAACAATACAATGCAAACAATGTAACTTCTCAATCAGAGTAGAACTTATAACTAGTACCATGATATTTATAGCCTTGCAGTGTTTTAAGGAAATAGCTGAAATCTACCGATTGATTTAAGGACAATGGCTGGCAGTGCATAAAATGAATATAAACAATCTTCTTACACAGGTTTATCATAATTTTCCCAATCTTCGTTACATTTTCTTTATCATAGGCTAGCTGAAATGGCTCTTATTTTATTATTTTGCTCAAAACATGGAATAAATTAACATGTCTACACAAATATGGATTATATCAGTATACAGTAATGGTTTTAGTTTTTACATAAATATTTTTAATTTGATTTGAAAAAAATTCAAGATGAAAAGAATTACGACAGAATGTTGTAAATATTTCATTGGAGGGTACAACAGCAAATTCAAATGTGAGACATTCAGAATGTCAAAGAATGTCATTCTTTATACCGGCAATGGGGATTATTGGATTAATGTCCCTCTACCCAGCATTCAACATCCGCGCAGTTTCCTGTTTTTCTGGCTTAAATATTTATGAAAGTAAATGTAATATGTATATATTTGTGAAAGTTGTTTGCTTACCAAATACCATCAATAGGACATATCCATAAGATTGTGGATCTACCTGTTCATAAACGCAAAGATTTATGTTTCACTTATCAAGTGAGGACACTGCTATAACTGCAATTACTTTAGTTGATTTGTTATTGTTATTATCACTAGAGGCACACGTGATAAACCTTTCTATGTTATTTTCACGATGCAGTCGATGTGTTAATCAAGTGGTGTTTGCACACCAGCAAATTATGTTTTTATCTTTGAACAGTCAGGCCCCCCTAAGTAATTGAAGGAAATGCATCAAATTTGAAGGAAAACAGTGCCTGATAGAAGGAAAAGCTTCCATAATGGAAGGAAAATTAGAAATCGCACATTGAACATAAAAAACAACATACACCGAAGCTGGAAACTGCTCAATCCAAACTATTTTTTAGATGCGTTTGCTTCCGCTGTCGACCGAGAATTCACGGATATTACCGATGTTCCTTCGATGTCTACCGATTTCCTTCAAAAGTGGGACGATGTTGCTTCCGTTAGGGACTAAAAATCTCTGTTATTACCGCTTTTCAACGATGTTGACGTGTTTGTTTCGCGATTAAGCTGGTTTCCTTCCATTTTGGAAATTTTTTCTTCTATTTGGCACTTTTTTCCTTCAAATTTGATGCTTTTCCTTCAATTACATAGGGGGGCCTGACAGTGCATTATTTTGAATAGACTTTGTCATATGATTCTATAGTAGAAATGCATGCATATACATGTATCTTTAAAACAAGTTAAGATAACGTTCTTGGTATACAGCTGCATACCGAAAGTTTGTTCACTTACCACCGATTCGTAGTGCAAATATCATGTAATTTGGGTTTCGTTTCAACGTCAATAGAATAACTTTGGTAAAACTGACAATGGATCAGCCACTGTCCATGTGTGAAATAGCCATTCCTGAATCCATTTTTGGGTCGTCTAGTCTCTCGTGCAAAAATTCGAATTTTTGCATATTGATATAGACAGAAGGGGTCATATTTTCGAAATTTCGATTTCGTTTAATGTCAAATGAAATATTCCATATCGACTCTCTGAGATTAAAACCAACCTAATCACATTGACTTTGTGCTAAGAACTTATAAAGGATTTGATGGAGAAAAAGAAATTAGTGTTTTCGGAATTTTGACCCCTTGTCACTTCAATGGCCTGCCAAAACTGATACAGGTAATTGTGGGGGTACGATAAACATTTGCCGTAAAAAAGAATGGATCTGCATATGTGTATTGGAAATTCAATATTATACGGGTTTTTTTCGCAACGCTACGATATCTCAAAGGCATCTCAAATTACATGATATTTGCACTAGTGTATTCAGGTATGTGAACAAACTTTTGGCATGCAGCTGTATAGTGTATATATGTGTTACGGAAATGCTTACTTAATATTTATTTGATATATCATGTCATAGAATGTAATGAAAGTGGAGTCGATGCCTATTGTCCCTATATGGAATCTGGCATCAATTGTAATCAATGTTTGGTAACCCTGAAACTAAATTACCAGTCTCTGGTAAATCCTATAAACCAGTTAATGATAATCGATGGTGTGTACCAGTGTCAGACACAGCCACAGATACATGGACGGCTGTCATATCAGATTGTGATATCGGTCAACCGATTACGAAGTTATTATCATCTCATATCCACACTATATCAATTCTGATTATCATTAATTCATAGTCGCAAACTTACTTGACGAATGCATCTGTCATTTATGCTGACAAAGGGTACCACCACATTATGTGTCTTGTTGAAGGTCTGGATACTATCTTGCATAATACAATAACCAATAAGCCTCCAAAAAGAACAAAAGTTTTGTTTAAGACTTAAATTATCATTACGCTTTTTAGAATGATTATTGTGAGGCAGCACTAACAACATTTTAAAAAATGATATGGGAGGTCGGGCTTCATTTCAATTATTTCTTCAATGTAAATAATGAATGAGAAACACAATATTTCGATCATTAATGCATCATTAAAAAACCCAAGGCACAGTAGTTATCAACAACAGTTCTTTGCTTATATATATGATAGTTTATTTAAACTGAATAGGCTTGGGTTTTTTTCAGATATTAAACAAGGTAGTGATTTTATTTCAAAACAGAGAAAATAGATTTTTTTAAATGTACAATGTAAAATGTATAAAGTTATGACATTTTATATTCATATAAATCTTACACATATTGAATCGAAGTAAAGTAAGTGTCGTTTATTGATTATAGTATAGGGGAAGAAAATGAAAGCAAACTGAGTGTCTTTTTAGTTCATTGCACAATACACGAAACATTTATTGGACACAAAACATACGGGAGAAGAAGAAACACATGTCTTCATATTAGAGTTTAGTCAGATTGCTTGCTTAATGCTTAAAACATTAAATTGCCAACTGATTTTTATTACTACCACTAATTCATTGCAAGCGTAAATTATTTTTTGCAAAAATAGCTTTGAAATGTCAAATAGCATTAAAAACAATTTGATGTTTAGAGATAAAGGAAGGTAAATATTCTAGAAAGAACCTTTCCGAATTAAATTTGGTATTAAAGCTTTCCTTGTACTTTTACCTGAAAACTACTTTGGTATATGTATGTGATTTGTTTCTCATTTAGTTCTTTGTGGAGGATGCTTTGTTTATCCATTACTCGTTTCAGCTTAAAAGATGAGGACTGTAATGAGCATTAAAGGATTTTCTCGCAGAACTATAATTCCGTCAATCGTTAACAAAAATGAGATGTTCAATCTTTCATGTTTTTTTTCGTAAAAATACTCATAAGATAAAAAAAATTCTTATGCCAACTATTTCATCAACCTTCAAGATAAATGCCACTGTTGTTTTTTATTCATGATATTGAACACACATATTCAATATCTGATATCAACGTTATTGTTTTATCTATAGAAATCAATGAACAAAGTTTTATAGTTTGCATTTAGATTTTTAGTACAAGTTCGTATTTGGCATTGATGATGAAGAGATTCTAACTTTATTAGTATGCATCAAAGGGACAATAACTGAATCTGTTTAAATCAGTTGTTACCTAGTGTCCTTTCTAATTCTTCCGTATCTCATTTTTTCAACCCACAAGGAATACATGCACTGGTATGTACACTATCTATCAACTGGCTTCATTGATGAATCAGCTCAGTAAACCCATTTATCTCCCTCTAGGACCCGGGGCTGAGACAAGTTCAATCAAGCCAAACACTTGTTCAAGCTATAAAAAAATGCTTAAAGGAGGCTTTTTCTCTTGGTATAAAAATTCTAAATCTGTTGTTTTTTTATCCACGATTCAAAATCCGCACAAATCAGACCATGTCCTTGCAAACCTTAGCTATGGAACGACATCAACATCTTCATGCAAACTGTTCGGAATTTAGAAGAAATCCAGAAGGCAATAAATCAAAATTTTCAAAATCGAGATCAAGGATATTCAATCCCTACAGAAATTCATCACCTAATTAAAGACAATCATTTGTAACCAGTTACTATTAATAGTATTATGATAATTATTATTATTATTTTATTATTTTAATTATTATTAATGTTATTGATTAACACTGCGATATGCTCTATTTAGTAAGACAGAGCATAATCACGGAGACACTGGGACACAATACACATGGCCTCGAACTGGATTTCTACCTTGTTTTGCCTTGTCATCACAACGAGTGACCCCGTAACAGCCTCCTCTCCCAATCTCTAATTTCCATCGCAATGTGCATTAATCTCATCATTCTGATTCTATATCTAACTTACCTCTGGTTTCACAACAAATATCTGTCCATCAACATACCCTGCTGCAGTAACTGATTTTCATCGAGGGTACGTCAGCTTTGTTAACTGATTATTAATGAAGTCAATAACGCCGACCCATTGCACCCCTTGCAATTAATAAGTTTACTATCGATAAAGTAAGTATTTCCGTAAGATATTTATATCAACACATTATTGCAATATTGTTTGGTTTAAGACATTTTGTGTGCGCTATCCATGACACACGTCAAGCGAATCTTTTCACATGTTTGATCTTTTGGTTAAGAAACTTTAAAGACGTCTACACTGTGTAACATACACACAAGGGACGTCCTTAGGGATGCAGTCTGCTTAACTATGTCAAATCAAATTACGCTCAATGTTATAAGCCTCCCATTTCCATAAAACGTTCTTTCACATGACAGACCAGGGTATTAAGTTTTGAAGTGCCATTCAGAAAGTCAATGAATAATAATAACAATCTTATCTTCAAATAGTTATCAAGCCAACAATCTTCAGAGTGTTGTCACAAAACAAATACATTCCCGTAGTTATCTACCGCAAAGTAAGGATTTAGCTACATAATAAAATGATCGATTATTAATGACTGATCACACAATCAGTAGCTTTAGAATATTATTCAAACAAATGGACAGTGATGTAAGAGGGGAAGTCATTTAGTTCTTAAAAGTGAGTATTAATACAACCTTGAAGACATCATCGTTCATGTCTTTGTAGAGATAGGCCATCTTACGACAGTTTACAGACATAAACAACCCTGTCCCTATCATTTACTTAGATTTACAGCCTGTTGAACACAGTTACACTCCTGCAACCATGGAAGGTTCTTAAACTGAGCATTGTGCTTTTGTCAAGTTTCTCACGAAATAGGGATGAATGTGACCGAAATGCATAAACGTATGACCAATTTGTATGGGACAGAAGCCTTTAAATTTTCTACTGCTGCAAAATGCTCAGCTGAGTTAAAGCGGGGTAGCAGATCCTTCAACGATGACCGACGGCCAGTGAGGCTTGTTGAAGCTTTTACACATTATTTTGTTTCACGGGTCCGGGGCTTAATCACGTCCGATTGTAGAATAAAGGTGAACGAGATATCTTCAGAGTTTGTCATTTCCTATGAAGTGTTCCAAGTGTTTGAAATTCAGCACTTGCACATGTCCAAGGTGTCTGCAAGATGGGTGCCACGTAATTTTAATGCACAGGATCGACAGAGAGTTGAATGCGGTCATGAGCTCTTGGACACTGACAATGCTGATCCCGATATCTCTCATGCCCCTCTGGTTACAGGGGATTGAACGTGAGTTCACCACTGGGATTCTGACACCAAGCAGGAACTCTTTTACACCCAATATGTTTAGAACTCAACCTACTGCTTGCAAGATCATGGCGACCATTTTCTGGGATTCAATGTGAAAACAACTTAACCAACCTCTTTATTATAGAGCGTAAACTTAGATGGGTGACATTACGGTGGTCGCACAAATAAGGTGGCCGTTCTGTGGAGGTGGCCGCTAATACAAGTTGAATTGTATATAAATCACATCAACGATGAAAAACATGCTGTGTAAGCTTTGGTTTTTGCAAAGTAATTTAAAAGTAACTCGTTTACCATCCTGAAACATTGTAAGCCTCAGAAAAGTACTCAACTGTTTTTTTCATAAATGTATTATTCTTCTAAAAATTACTTAATAAGAACTGTCAAATAAGCAACAAGATTTTGTTCCATGTGGTTCCACAAGTATTAAGATAAATGATTTATCAACTTTCGCCCTTGAAACTAAATCGTCATGATTTTTGAGTCAGTAAAAGCGAAGTGATACAAAACCTTGACTTCTTTCAAGAAGTTATTTTAATTTTTTTCTGAGCTTTTTCTTTCTTCACGCTCTTGAAATGAGACAAAGGGTTAAAACATTTAAAAGAATCCAATTAATTTATCAACATCAATTTTCAATAGAAAGCTTATTTTCTGTTTCTATTTTCTTATTAAAAAGGTAGAACACAACTCACAAATACTAGCAGATAGTGAGGAGCTAACGGTATACATTTTCTGATTAGCATGGTAAGATGACTCCTGAAAGTGTACTACTTATGAACACATCATCCATTCAAGATACTTAGTGTGGTTTCTCTTTGCTCTTACAAGCCACAAGTGGGTCGTCAGAAGACAGTGCTACGAGTGTCGAACCAAACGTAACAACAGGATGGGTAAGACACAACAGTTAAAAGATATACAGATTCAATAACAAATAAAACATGACAATAAAGATACAGAAGGTTGGAACTAAATATCACAGCACAGTAGTAAATATCAGGAAGTCTTACATTTCACAGTCCATGAATGTAAAGGTAAATCTAACAGAGGACATGGCTGGAATAGTACATTTGCACGTGGCAAAACTCCCGACATGGACAACACTTCAAGAGCACAAACTGTCCAAAGGTGATATAAAAATCGACTGACCATACCTTGAAATTAGGTTATCTTAAAATGTTTTGTGAGGCTTATTGCGAATAGTTTTATACAAGATTAAGCTGGCCATAGCCATGCATTTAAGGTTGTAATGTAAGCTAACAAGATTGATTACTTTGTTTAAAATTGAGCTGAGTACAAGCTTCATTTTAACGGTCAAATATTGTAATGAGTATATGTGAACTCAAGAAAATATAGTTATGGTATAGTGATAGATATTAATTGTTGAAATAGATGATAATCATAACAACAGATTCAGACTACATAAAGAAACTTCTGATGTCATATAGATATATTTATTCCAAGATTTTCCAATTTCCCGTCGCTGTTATGGCCTAAGATTTTGAAATGTGTCAAATGTTTTACTAATTGACTCGCATTCACTTTGCAACATCGGGCATATTATTTTAAAGGTTAGAGTAATATTTCTATAGGCTTATAAAGACTGATAGGACGTTTAACTGAGTTAATTTCGTACAGGTTTTGGTCAGATGAATGAAATCGAATTCATCTACTGCAGCTTTTGAGGTAAGCGTTTTCTTGCTCTTATTTCAAGTTTCCGATAATGGTTAAAATCAAGTTTCAAAACACTTATCTATAAGATAAAGCATGAAATATATATAGGTTCTTATGATATGCTTCCGTTAAACCTTACCCAACCTTGGCAAAGGTGTTCGGATACCAACACGATTAAAATGAAATGGATATGACTGGAACCCTCATGAATGTCCTTTCAAACTCATGAAAATGTCATGATAATGATTCACAAACTAGTAGCTGTAGAAAGATAAAAATCCTCTTGAACATTGTGACGTTAGCTCTTAAAATTACAAATGTGACATGATTGTGTAATATTTTAGCGTCGTGTACAAGAATGAAAATGCACATTTTTGTCATATTGTTGATTGTTATGCCAGTTCAAAGATGTATAAATTCATATTACTTTATATTTATAAATACAATATTTGTACACATGTAATTTTGATAATTCAGAAAACGTTGTTCTTTGCAAAAAGTCATTTTTGCATGACTACAGCTTTAGAGCAAACGTGTGGCAATGTTAACAATTTCGTTTGATAAACAATCAATTGAAAATAATTGTGCACATAAACACAGGCGATGGTTCAAACTTTGTAATTTGTTTTTGCATGGAAAAGATGTTATCATACTGCAAATGTGAATATCACCCTGGCTATGACATAAAGATAAATACATCAAAGATAGCTGACATTATTTGTGGAAAAGACAACGACCAGAAGGAATGTAGAAAAAAGTAATAGTTATTGATTTTCCATTCAACCGAGTTTCAGTGGACTGGGCCTTATAATTCAAAATAGATATTTTCCATTGAAAGTGCCAAGAAATGAGTCGGAGGAAGATGAAAACTATAAGTGTCATCACTTAACATGATGATTGTTACTTGAGGAATGCAAGGCAATTTTATAAGTGCTAAATATAAATACACTGCTTAAATAAAATAGTTCAGTCACCATGATAAAGTGACAAATTCATAAAATGTTGTTCTTTACTGAACCTACATCATTAAGAATGACATTCAAATGAGTGAAAAAAGTCTTACCAAAAAAAACGACACATGCTGGTGTGAAAATAACCTTATCACCGAGTGATAATACACAGCAGGACTTTTCATCTCAAGTAACACATTATATCAAAACGACGCAAATACCAACTGTCATTAATAGTTTATCTATGTTACAGTAACTGAATCTCGTTCCATGCACTACGTATACTCGTACATCGTTGAAACTGACTGAAAAGACCAACATTTACAATTATGATATGGGAAAGACACATGTGTTATCATAAGATTGCTCTCGGATGATTGTGTTATAACATGAACAAATATATCTTTATGTTTAAAGTTGAATGAAGAAGACATCCCCTTTAAATCCTATTTAAAACACACGTGGAATGGATGACGGCTATAATAAATATGATTCTTGAGATTATCCTTTTAGATATTGCAGGAGGGCGACATTTCGTTTAGGATATTTCATTGCATGACAACAATGTAAATGGAACACTGAATCGTCGGTTTCTTGCATTAGAGAAGTTGCAAAGCTCTATGATTTGTCCTAGTTCATGTGATAAACTTTGATATGCCTCTTACAGTAGATCTTGAAATGTGAAATGTGAAATGATTTTCATTAAAATATTTTTGACTATCTAATTCAGATTAATTTCATCATGACAGATAATTTGCAATTTCTGCTTCCCTGTTCAAGAGAGCGCACAGGAATGACTTTAGTAACATACCAAGTAACGTTTCAATCATCCTCGTTATGAAATGAATAGAGTTGTCAGCTGTGAAATGTATACGACACAAATCTGACTCTTTGAAATTGAAGTGTACAAAATGTAATTATGACGTTATCCAAGACGAATTTCACTTTATTAGTCTGTCCATATTATAATAAAAGTAGGAATTTGCTAATGTCTTCACAGAATGTTGAATGCTTAAAACATCTTGCAATTTATCTTAAACGTAATTTACCTATGTAAGCAATCATTCAATGCCCATGCACATTCGCCTTTTGTATACATGATTATTGTATTTAAGGCCATGAGTCCGTGATTACAAATAAACATTCATTCATTCATTCATATTGCAATGTCCGTATAAAATAATGCACTCTTGCAAGATGAAAATACGTCAGCTTGTGTGCAACATCACTTGATTAACACTGTCATTATTCCAGACTTGATCTTACAAACAATATTGAAAGGTTTATCACATGTGCCCCTTGTACAGCAATAGCAACTCAACAAAGAATTTGAAACATACATGTTTGCATACATGAACACGTAGATATACAGTCTTGTGTTTATGTACTCTTTGTGGTATTGTAAAAGCAAGCACTTTACACACACATATATATCTCACTTTTAGTTTCATAAAAACATTAAGCCAGAAAAACAGGAAACTGCGCTAATGGTGAATGCTGGGTCAAGGGGCAATAATTCATAGGCCTTAATGTATTGCTGGCATAAAGAATGCCATCATTTGACATCCGTCAACGTCATCGTCCTGTTGTAATTACTTTAAGACACACACGACCCACACTATAAATGTTACCACAGTACTATATCATTCAGCTACATAGTGGGGTATTTCTTATGAAGCCGCAGCCTCATATATTAACTTTTTTTTATCTGTATCGCAACAGCTATGCTTTGAAAACTATAGCTGTTTGATTTGCTGTTGTCCCCTCCTAATAAATATTGAAATCATTTGGTCTAAAATCTCTTTCTCTTGAAAACGGATGATCGTGTTAGTAATGTTGAAAGAATATAGAGCTGATTGTGTTTTTACTCAGCTAACCCATGATGAAGACAAGGTACACAAAAAGGAGGAAAGATGAGGATTAAATTATGTCAGATGATTTTCTTTAATTAGATTGTGCAGTGCTAGCCAATATTGTAATCATTCAGTTTCTATCAAACACTGCAAGGCTAAAGATAACTTTTCACAATTTATAAGTTTTTGTCTCATCTAACAGTGACCAGTAAACCGATATCATGCAAACACTTATACTCCTTTTGGAACATAGGCTTTTCGTATAACTGTGTGTCCCGAGACATATCCTGAAGGGCCATCCTTTTTCACATACTAATGACCATGTCGGAATGATTTCCTCAATTTTTTTAGTGATGAACATTCAACGTGGCAGCTGCTTCACGTCACTTTCCTACGGCATATCTCTATTCGATTGAGAACATAACTGATTGCACTTGGGAACTGATAAATATTAACTGAAAACTGATGACCTAAGATATAAAAACATGAAAATAGATTTGTTTGTTAGACTGATTTCCTATATTGTTTACCTATTACATGGTTATTTGTGTATAATGGTGTGTATGTATACAGTCAGTTTCAGAATTACAACTATATTATCCTTGTCTATTTCAGGAACGGACATGTGATTAAATATAGTCTCATTTCTTAGGAAAACTGACATCAGTTGTGATCAGTTTTGCAAAAAGTAACAATAAATTGTTTTGTTATTTTCAACTGCAAAGAAGCTAACGAGGAGGACAACGACACATTTTCGACACATGCATCTGTCTTCTAGTGGTACTATTCCATGCGAATTAGATACATTGTAATTGAATTTTCCAAGACAACGCCATTGGGACAATATTTTCGTTGCATGATAATTTAATTGATAATATTTAAAAGGCCGTTTCTCTGTCGTCTCAGAATTTGACTTTCAATGATCAGAATCTTTGTCATCTTGATTTTATACTCTTTATAGTGTAAATTCTATTGGTCAAAGAATATCATCAGATGCATAAATGTTTTTGGTGGTTCTCAGTTATGAGTGAATATATACTAGAAAATAGACCTAGAAAACGGTTGTGTACAAGAGGACAACGATCAACTATTGTAATAATATAACTTTCATAACCATAACCTATACCAGTCAGTTAGATTTCGTGGCTAAGTCAATAAGAGGTTAAGGATAATGCCTGAATCAATAGATGAATGTTGGGTGACCATTGGAAGATGACATCAAACCAAAGTGCCTTAAACACCTCGTATACAACTTCCAATTAGAGAATCATATTGGCATATCAGAAGCTTCGGATCATGACCTAGACTATTTGTATGTTTCAATTGCGATTACATTCTCACATTAATACCGTTATGAATTTATTTGTTACATTTTGGTAGGTTCTTCAATTATAAACTATTTGCATTAGAGCAGAGCAGAACAGAGTTTATTTCGTATGTTTGGCCATGAGAGCAATAGTACAGTGGTCATAAGGCTTGTGATGATAAAATATACACAAGAGCGCTTAGAGCTGTTCAAAGTTTCGTAAATTAAACATTTTTTCACAAAAAAGAGCTAGCTCAAATAATAGTTCATCATTTTGCGTATTCATGAGTGATATAAACTTGAACATTGATGGATAGTTAGGATAGTATGTAGGTAAATATCTTGTACGAAGATTATAATAAGATGGGCATATCAACAAAACATCTTCATCTTCTTCCTGTTCCACATAATTCGCATAAAGTGTCATTAAAATCTGTAACACATCTATTTACTTTAAAATCATTTGAACACCAAAATTTCGTCAAAGCCCTTCTCAATTTTGATGGGTGAATGGAATTTAAATAAATTTCAGGTTGTAGGAGAGATTTAAAAGTACAATACCTTGTTAAAGCAGATGATGCAGAAATAAAAGTAAACCAAGTGAGTAAAAACATCTCTTAACCTTAGTTCAAATGTTTTCATAAATATCTTATAATCCCCTATATCCTGCATGATCCAGGTAATACCGAATCCAAAGCTAAATAATGTATATCTAACAAAAGATACCCAGTTATTGTACCCTAACTCATCAATTTCACAAAGCATAAGATAACAATGCCTGGGATGTTTGCCTCTTGGCATTCTTAACAATCTAATCCAAAATGTTATAACCTTAATAATACCATGTTCATACAATCTCATTCTTCCTGGTTCACCAAGTACAGCATTACAAAAAGATCTCTATGCTATTCTTAAAACATATTTACAATATTTTGTATGTACAACTTCAATACATTTTCTTATTTCAGTACACCATTTTTCATCACCAAATAACAGAATAGGTAGTATGTTACAATCATATATTTTCATAAAGATATTAACATTCAGATTGGGAAATGTATTCATCATCTTTTTAATAAGGACAAGTGCCTTGTTTGCCTGTTTAGCTAATGTTATACATGCGTGAGAGAAAACATTTCTACATGAAAAAACTATACCAAGATATTTGTAATATGACACAACCTCTATAGGTTTACCATTAATAAACCACTTTTCATGTTGGAAAAGTGTACCTCTATTTTTTAAGACAATAATTTTATTTTTATCAATATTTACAGTCAAGCCCCATTTTGTATAATACTTTTCTAAACAAAGTATTTGCAAATCAGAAACTGAATCAGAATATAGCAACATCATCTGCAAATAAAAGTAAGATAACATCATCGATATCATGATCAATGAATATGCCATTCAGATTTTAAATTTTTATGGTATTAACCAATTCATCAATGTAAATGAGAAATAATAATGGGGACAGCATACAGCCTTGTCTCACTCCATATGTTGTATCAAATAAATCTGTAAATTGATTAGAATAAGTTTTACTGAAACCTTTACATTTGTGTACATACTTTTGAGAATTTTAAAAATATTTCCATGTACACATTTCTGTAAGCTTAGATAGAGTAATTTGGTTCTGTCCACCATGTCAAAGGCTCTTTTAAAATCTACAAAAAAAACAATAATATTTACATGACATTACCATTATCTAGTGTAGAATGTCCTTCTCTAAATCCTGTCTGCGCTTCAGAGATACAGTTTTGCAGTTCTATCCATATTGTGAGTCTTGTATTGATTATTGATGTAAACTTAATGTACTTAATCCTTTTGCGTCTGTATATGAAAAATAAATGATTTACAAATTTAATAAAACTGTAACAGTTAACATTTTGTGTTGTCAAGAATGAACCTGAATAAATGTAGGGAATTGGGTACACAAAAAATACACCAGAAACGTACTATATAAATATTTTTGCGTAGTTTGAAAATAATAAATATATTATTGACAAAATTATAGTTAATACCTTGTGTGTTGAATAATTAGACCAGACGTTTAGCTGGGTTTGCTGATCAAAACAAAGTGTCACTGCGTCGCGTTTTCACAGGACTCGAGTGTGCAATCTCGTACAATCACACCAACTTCCTCTTTCTAATTAATGTTTCATCATCGCAAGTTTCCCGGGTGGCAAATATTTATATACTAAAGAGTTTGCTCTTCGTTCAAGTATTTTGATGATATCTATTCGCCAGTGAAGGGCAAAACAAGCAATTTTTTTCTTCCTATAAGTTTTGGTTTTGCAGAAAAACAAACAAACACAACTTTGTTTTTGAAAACAAACAATAAACATGATCTCAACAACAGTCCGAATTAAATGCCCCCAAATAATCGAAAATACAAGTACTAACCATTATTAAATACAAGAAACGAGTTAAAACCACACAATTTAGAAATTGAATCTCATTATTAACACAAAAATAGGAATAAATTTTTTGTTTTCTTTGTTTTTTTTTTGTTAAGCTTTCTGTACTGGAATATTTTTCTTACTTTTTACTTTATCATATGTGATTACATGCTTGTTGATTTCTTGTTATCTTTATCTTCTATATTCATTTGTTTGTGGATATACAATTGTACTGAAGTGGGCTTTAAATAGCCCTACAGAACTTCTTTGCCAATTTATTCATGAACTGTATCGTCATGAATAAATTGTTTAAATCATGTGATTAAAATGAAATTTACCTAGGAATCGACCCCTACACCCAGTAACATATACATATCGACCATCTGAACGTATGAGTATAAGCTGTGAGCCCTTCACAATCTAGGAATCGACTCTTCAGTTCAACATAAAGACAGAGTCCTTAACTATCTGGGAATTGACCCTTATACTTGCTAAATGGTATATAAAACATGCGCAATGTCCTTCTCAATATAGGAATTGGCCCTTTTACTTCCTCAGTTTGACCTAAAGGCGAGCTGTGAGTCCTTTACAAGCTAAGATTCGGCCCTTAAAATTGCTAAATAGAATATAAATACAAGCACAATCCTCACAATCTAGGAATCGGCCCCTATACTCCCTCAGTTTGACTTAAAGGAGAGCTGTGAGTCCTTCGCAATCTAGGAATCAACCTTTATAATTGCTAAATTGAACACAAAGACGAGCTAAGAGTCCTTCAAAATTTAGGAATCGACCCATATATCAACTCAAAGAGGACAAAGAGGCGAGCTGATGGCTCTTCACATTATGGGAATCGATCCTTATACTTGCTTTGTAGAACATTAGCACATGCGCAATGTCCATTACTATCCAGGAGATGACCCCTATATACCCTCAGTTTGACATAAAAGCGAGCTGTGAGCTCTTCACAATCCAGGAATCCACTCCCTATTCTAAAACATGAACATTAAAACGGGATAAAAACTTCTCACAATCTGAGGATGGGCCCCTCTACTCAGTCAGTGGAGGAAAATAATCTCACAATCACAAATGTCACAATCTTGGACTTGACGACTATTCTTCAACATTTGGATGCATACGGAGATAAAAACCATTATACGCTAGATAATTCCCTTTTTATAATGCAAACTACACTACTAACAAGCAAATATCTAGATTGTGATCATTCCCAGATTGTTAAACAATCTAGGAATGAAAAGAATTCCTAAATTGTTCAAACAATCTGCAGATTCACAGATTGTAACCAATCCTAGATTGCACGGAAAAGCTACACTTAGTAAATTACAGTTTTGTGTGTGTGTGTGTTGGAGTGTCCAATTAGAAACGAGATATGATTTGAAAATCGGAGTTTTATTGACTTGGATTCAATTCATTTCTGCGTTTTATTTGGTACTATTATCAATAGTCGGAAAAAATCAAAGTTTAGCCTACTTACAGTTACATTCCTCCATCCCACTCAACAGTTAATGCATATTTTATCATGAACTCTTAGAACTTAATCTAATCATAGCAAAAATTGCTATCATCTCTTATTATCTCGTTAGAAGACATCAAATACAGAAAAAGCACGAAAAATAATGGTTCTATGGTTATGATTATAAATAAACTGACATCCCTAGCCATGCCGGTAAAAAAGAATCTACAAAGTGCACTCATATCTATAAAGAAGAATAAACAAACGTCCAATTTTACTTCCCTGATGCCAATAGTACATTGCAACATGTTTGTAGATTATATCTTAATTCTTATGTAGATTGTGTTCATCATTTTTAAAATTAGGCTTCGGGTACTGAGCTTGGCAGTAATGTTGAACATACCATTCAAAATATCCATGGATAGACAACACTTATCGTTTTAAGCAAAGTGGCAACCTTTCATTCTAACAGAATATCCTCTTTCTAACATACACCAATACATAACGCTTGTTTACTAGGGGAATTCGTCACATTGCATATAGTATAGCAAACAAAGTAAGATGTTAGATCTATCCAGTACAAAGGTTGGAATCTTAACAGGGCTTGTCTGAATATAAGTTGGTCAATATGATAGGAGATAGTTTTCTATAGTTAGAGATGACTTGAAAATTAAAGTGAGTACGCGTGCAGTTTAGCGTTAGAGTTAATTGAAGCGTGCCAGTTCTGAATTTCAGAGTCTCACACTCTCTGTTTAAAATCAGATAGATAAACGTCTATGTCTCCGACGTTCTGATAAGTCCACACGTATGCATAGCCATATTGTAAAAGATAATTTTTGACGCCTATAACATTATGCCTACATTATTCAATTTTAGTAACATATTGTATGTCTGTTTAGGGAGTCTCTCATAGTCAATATAATAGTATCTTAACCCAGGATTTAATACATTTATAATTACATTTAGTGTGTATTTTGCGCCTTCCGCACTCTCCATATACAGCACCGTTGCTTGTCGAAGATGGTATAGACATATCCTCTTGAAATATTTTGTTTGACCTTTTTCTAATAAATTGATGTTGTTAAGTATGATGCATGATGTTTGGAGTACATCATATCATAAAGGTTTCATTTACACGCTTGGAGGTAATGATTTACACGATTGTGAGGTATCTAACAAGTATTTGTACCATCAAGAACGTGCAAATCAGAAATATAGATATAACACAGCTTCAGAAACAACATATGTAAGTAATTATAATACTGATTGAGATAGGAGTGAATTCACGGGCATGTATCGTGGACTTTGATGCACAACAAACAAGCGATGTAAATTCGATCCCCTGTTAAACTTCAACCCCTTTTATCTGTTACCCTATCTATGGTTTAAACAGTTGTTTAACTCACAAAATGATACATGAATTGGTGCATAAGGCCTTCTTGAATACCACTCCTAAAATACAACATAACACTAAAATTAAATAATGGAAATCTTGCCAATCAATTCAATAAGTGCATAATTGAAATTATCACACTATCGTTCGATGTGTCTAGGGTTTTGTAAAGCTTAAAGATAAATAACATCGCTTAACTAACATATAGTTATTAAATGATTATTATATCCCACTACCTTCAATGTTAATGCTACTGGCTTGGCTTTATGGATTATGTTGACTTTCTCCAACATGATTCCTTGTTTTAAATTCAAAACTGAATTATCTTAGAGGAAACAGTTCCAAGCCTGAATATCGGGACACATTGATTTTGTCATCTGACCATTCTACGATAATAATTCCCCCCTAATTGTTATAAAAATTCCACGTAAATTAGAAAATATCTATGATATTTAATTTAAAAACTTGTTGTGTTTAAGGCATATGCATTTGGGGAATTTGAGTTTCGATATCAGCTGTCAACATATAAAAATTGTATGAGAATATGTTTGAACCATTATATCAACGATATGATGACATTATTGACATTGGCATATTGACACGTAGTGTTAAAGAAAAGCTAACGTATTTGGATAATAAACTTCTTGCATTCCATGCAATGTGTCTATGTAGATTACAAAACCTAAATCAAACAAAGGATAAAGAAATAAACAAGAAAAACCGCTGTAGTAGTGTATGAATGTTCAGTTACCCTCGATGTTTATAAGTTATCATAGCAGAGTATGCTGATAGACAATGTGTTGTCAAAGCAAAGGTAATTGAAGTATAGGAGAAGAATGATGAAGTTCAAGTAAATGGGATGGTAATTAAGATTGGAGGAGTACATGTTGATGTTAAATGGTCATTGGTGTATGATTTGAAGGCAGAACAGGGTAATAAGGTAGGTAGGTAAGTAGACAGACAAAAGTTTACATCGATAATACATAAAACATAACTATAATAAAAAGGTTGATCCATTCCTTTCAGAATTCTAAGAGACAATTATGTCATTTGTATGTACATAATAAAAGAGAAAAACCCTCAATGTTGCAAATACAAATATAAGGGGAAATTTACATTCAGAAGTTACTTATACACATTTTCCGTCCGCATTTTAAGGATATCAGGACAGGTTTTGGCAGATAAAAACGTTACATCTGGACAGCCGAGTATAAAACTAAGATTTTCAACATCATCTAAACTTAAAAATACATCTAAAATACTTGTACATTTTGATAAAAGTTGCGATCGCTCATTGGCATATAAAGAACAGTGTAATAAAACGTGACATTAATTTTCAATAGAATCTGTACAGTAACAACAGGTTCTTTCTTTTAAATGACAATCCGTGTACCGACCAGTTTCAACTTTTAGCGGTGCTACTCCACATCTAAAAAGAGCTAGTTCTTTTCTCATTTCACAGGACATATTACAATTAACATCGAATTGGTGGTTACGACTGATTGTCTTTATCAGAGCTGGCGAGTACATGGTCAGATCTGGCGCATATGGCTTCGAACAATTCCCCTTTAAATATATTTTTTTACATCTTGAAACAAGTGTTTGGCTTGATTGAACTTGTCTCAGCCCCGGGTCCTAGAGGGAGATAAATGGGTTTACTGAGCTGATTCATCAATGAAGCCAGTTGATCGATAGTGTACATACCAATGCATGTATTCCTTGTGGGTTGAAAAAATGAGATACGGAAGAATTAGAAAGGACACTAGGTAACAACTGATTTAAACAGATTCAGTTATTGTCACTTTGATGCATACTAATAAAGTAAGAACCTATTCATCGTCAATGCCAAATACGAACTTGTACTAAAAATCTATATGCAAACTATAAAACTTTGTTCATTGATTTCTATAGATAAAACAATAACGTTGATATCAGATATTGAATATCGGGTTGGATAAAAATAATATATGAGATACGGAAGGATCACAAAGAAAACTAGGTGGGATGTGATTTGAACAGTTTCAGTTATTGTCACTTTGATGCATAGTATAGAAAAAAGGTCCCATTGCCAAAAATGCCAAAAATACTCAATATTCGTTGTGCATAAACGTTGTTCACTTAATCGTGTAATTAACCAATAGGACAATACCGGTAATAACAGATATTAAATACACGTCTGTTCAATATCATGTTTTGAAACGACAGGAAATGGATATTCCGGATCCGTGCATGCATAATAAGAATATAATTTTGTCTCAGAAGTTCATTAGCCTATTTTCTGAAGGTCTGAATGATATTTTGCAATGTTGTCATGAGAACGTTCTGCACTAGATACTAAACGTGGCTTTTGAATACAATATCGATATATATCAACGTCATATTCATAACCTCTGTGATTATAGTTTCTTTTCACAGAAGTATTGATAACCGGTAGGTATAGCTCGAACTTTGAAGATACCATTTGCATTTAACAATTGTATTTAAGATGAAAAAAGTGGGCTTTTCAGTCATAATCGAAATTGACTTAGATAGAAATAAAGCAAAATATCCCTTATCATTTTTATCAATTCCATTGATTCCGACTCAAAATAATTATTAAGTTCAACGTAATGATAACTCAAATAAAACCTTTTGTCCTTCTGGAGGTTTATTATTTAATGTATTATGCACGATGTTATCCAGACCTCTTAAAAGACAAATAATGTGTTTGTACCCTTTTTTAGCATAGATGATAGATGCATTCGTCCAGTAACTTTGCGAATATGAATTAATGATGATCAGAATTGATATATTGTGGAAATGAGATGATAATAACTTCGTAATCGGTTGATCGATATCACAATCTGATTTGACAGCCAACCATGTATCTGTGGCTGTGACTGTCACTGATACACACCATCAATTATCATTAACTGGATTATAGGATTCATCAGAGACTGGTTACTTGGTTTTAGGGTTACCAAACATTAATTACAGTTGATGCCAGATTCTGAACAGGGGCATAAGGCATCGAATCAATTTCGTCTCATTCAGTGTATTCTATGACTCACGTCACTTCTTTTTCTAGATCTATGCACTCATTTTTTAAGATTATATAAACGTGATATGACTAATCATATGTGTTATCAAACAAGCATTTCACTAACATATCTTTACACGGTAAGCAAGCAGTTGATTAATGAAAACAAATTATCATTATAATGTGACACGGATATATTGTTCCTACAAAATAAAATCACAAATATGTATTTAAGAAATGTTAAGATGTATTTCAAATTAAAAGCATAATGCAGGTGTAGTTATAACAATTTTTTAAAACATCATGGAATAGACTTTAAGTCTTTGTGCCCATTGTAACGCAATAACATCTCAACTTAAACGAATTTAAATAATAGCAGTGTTTTTACTTGCTGAATGTATAACATAAATGTTTGCATTCATGAAAGAATAGATCTAAATTCTTGTGTTTATTTACTCTTCATTTGATTTGGTAAGCAAACATGTAACACAAAAATATACATCCCACCTTAACTTTCATAAACGAATATGAACCATTTTTTAAAGAACAGGAAACTACTCGAATGATAGATGCTGGTTGAAGGGTTATAAACCCATTCACCACGGGTTGCTTGTATAAAGTATGTTAACATTAGACATATGTCAACGTCATGGTATTGCCTTAATTACGTTAGGATGCCCATTACGACCCACAATGGAGATGATACCACAGTACTATATTATGCACCTACACCTAAGCCCTTCCATCTGAATGACAAACCACGTATTCATGTGAAACTACATCTATTAAATTAGCTGATCTAAATAGCCGATTTTATTCATTTTATTTTAACATTTTTACATATATATTTCTGTTTGAACATGATCACTTTCTATAGATTTGTGTCCCGAGATATATCCTGAAGAGCTATCTGTATTCGGATACTAATGACCATTATTTCCCAAATTGCTGAAATGATGAAAATATGACAGGGCAGGCAATGTCAAAAAACGTGGAAACATGAGGATTAACTTATGAAAGATGTATTTTCCTGATTAGAATCTGCCGTGCGAGCCAGTCTTGTAATCATTCGGTTTTATTAAAAAAAACTGCGAAAGATACTTACCATTTATACGTTTTCTGTATGTTTTATTTATCCTACAGTGACCAATAAACTGATATCATGCAAACACTTATACTCCTTTTGGAACATAAGCACTTTGTGTAACAGTCTGTCCCGAGACATATCCTGAAGGGCCAGCCCTATTCACATACTAATGACCGTGTCCAGAATGATTTCCCTATTCTATTAGTGATGAACATTTAAATTGGCAGCTGCTTCATGCCACTTTCCTACGGCATATCTCTATTCGATTCAGGGCATAATTGATAGCTCTTGGGAACCGATAGATAGTAGCTGATAACTGATGACCTTAGGTATAAATAAACGAAGATTAATCTGTCCATCTGAAGGAAAGATATCTTGAACCTCTAAAATGTTATTCCCTTATACACGGATATTAAAGGTTATGTATGTAAGAATTTTATTGTCATTAACCATTTCATGTATTGACATATCATATCTTAGAAAACCTGATATCAGTTGTTATATCAGTTTTGCACCAGATAACCAATAAACGATTTACTTCTTTCTATTATAAGGGAGATAATGAATGCCACGAATACCTCGCATAAACTGGATTGGTCATAGAAGGAGTAAATATCACTAGAAGCAGTTCCTAGGTACCCTATTTAATGGAACCTTAAAGGAAGAAATACAAGAAAGTAGACCTAAAAAGTGGATGTGCACAATGGGACACCTTTTTCAGTATATCAATTTATAAACACACGACAACAATCAACTGTTATCAAATAACTTTAATTATAATGCTTCAATGTGCGGTGTTTAACATAAATCAGAACCACAACCGGTACCAGTAAGTTATATTTCGTGTCTAAGTCAGTTAGAAGTTTATGACATTGACTGAATCATGATGATTGTTTGGCGCATTGACACATCCATGTGTTACTTGCAATTAGAGAATCATATTGGCAAAATCATTGGATCATTTGGAGCTTCGGATCATTACCTAGACTATTTGTATGTTTCAATGGAGAATACATTCTCACATTAATACAACAATATAACCATATGTGTCAATAATTAACAACATATTGACTCTTTGCTTTAGGACAGAGATTGAGACATAGAATATATTCTGTGATCTCATGTATTGGTTCATTCTTCTTCTAAAACATGCACAATCCTAATTCAATCATTGACTGATTACTTCATGCTTTCGAACTAAAAACAACCATTGATTTAAAGGAAGCGTGAAATAGTGATATAATATTTTATCAGAGTCATTTTTACTATTATGATAGTTTATGTTTACGTGCTTGCAGGTGACCGGTAAGCAGAGCCGACAAACCAGGTATAATATTTCTTTCATTTCCAACGAAGGCATTTATACTGGGTTCATATTTGATATCCTTGGGCAAACATGTACGTTGTATTTCATTGTAAAGTCACACCATAACAATACTTTGACACAGCTCGACTGCCTGTGTTCCCGAGCTTATTTACTTTGATTTTGCAATTTCGGTTGTAGTTTGACATTGACACTAATAGCAAGCCATCCATATATCATACTACTCAACTTAACAATTGCTAGTTTTATTAATTACCGAATTTTCATAACATGTTAATATGTTCCAGAATACACCCTAACTGTTTTACATTGTAACTAATATTGTGATTGTATTCTTGGATTTACATAGTGTAAAACATTATTTAATCATCTATAAAGAATTGTAATTGAAATGAAAAGATTCCAAATCCAACTCAAGTCACCTCGAACGCTTTATTTGTGATTTAGGACCTTTTATCCTTGACGTTTAATGTTTGCGTCTCATTAAGTGTGTTCAAAGTAGCATGGTTAAGCAGCTCAGATATGTTTGACCTTTGCAGTACATCTTGATGGCCCGTTGGAATTTCTGTTGAGTATGCATTGCCCTCCTATCTTATTACCTTTTCGTCGATAAATACTACTACATACGCATGCCTGCAGACATGTTTAACAATATTTTCTGGATAACAACTTCTTTATTGTGAACTTGACGTGGTATGGGAGATTGTTATACAACGTGGATTTGCAGTAATAACATGAGGTAAGTACACACATGAGCGTTATATAAACAAAGGTCTGTAGGCTTTATTGAAGTAGAGAGTATATTGTTATTATTGTAATGGTTACAGTGTTATTGTAAATTTGTTGCCCATTTCAAATACCCTATATCACACCTGACAAAAAAGTAAGTTTATACACCGTAACATCGTGGATTTCACAATAAAAAAGTTGTTATCACGAATATCTTGTTTTCCTTAAAGAATATCACTTCTAAATTCCCGTCAAAGATTTAAATCAATTGTATTTGTTTATCATAAGTGGATATTTTATTCATGATCAATAGAAAAAAGTCAAATTTGAAAAAAGAAAAATTTCTTCTTGCCCAAAGATTATCACTTTAAAACGAAATATCACTATATACTGTTATAATGTAGTCCAGAACTGTTTTGTTTGTGTAACCCCCTACATACAGAGTTTATACTATTTCTGTGTTGGATTTTATATCGGTAACACTACACAGTCCAATTAAGAAGATGCTTTGATTAGATTCTCTGAATTTTATTGACTTGGTTTAATTTGGTACTATTATTAAAAAGTCGTTTGAAAACTTACATTATCCATTTTGAACTCCTATTATTCCTTCATTACAAATACTGCTAATTTCCCCAAGGTCCATCCCACCCAATATTTAATGGCTATTTTATAATGAACTCCTACAACCAAATCTATTTTTCGAGAAAAAATTGCTATAATCTCTATGTCATAAAGCATCTTACACAGATAAAGCCCAGAAAAAAAGGGTTCCATAGTAAACACTACGAATAAAACTGGCATCCCTAGCCAGACAAAAGTGCATTCATATCTATAAAGGAAAAACGTACCATTTTATTTCTTTCTCGCAGCGTAGTACATTACAACAATTATAAAAAGCTATCAAAACGACTTTTTAAAAACAAATATTGATGACATTATAATATTAATCAAGATGTATTCAGCATTTATAAAAAAAGGGTTCGGGTACTGAGCTTAGCTTTTATGATGACCAAGTTCAATGTCATATTCAAAATATCAATCGTTCATTTGAGTTCACATACGCCAGAATAACGTGATGTTTTAAGAAGGGATAGGTATGATATCCAAATACGACAATGAAGCAGATTAAGATTGATACCAAAAGAAGAACCAAGTTGAAAATAAAACAGAATACGTTGTGTCAAACATAACCATAAAGCATGTTTACAGGTGGAATGTGTCACTTTACTGCTTACAGTGCTGCAACTAAGTGAGCAAGGCCCTTATTACATACTTTTGCGCTGGTGATGAGAACTTATTTGATCAAGTAAGTTACACGGTTCTTAACATTCCTTCCAAACTGGATCAGAAGTTTCTTGAAAGGAAAGCAGATCATCGCGTTATGATTAGTATTACTTTTGGTGAAATTTCACTTGGCAACGTAAAGAAACGACAACAAATGAAAAAAATCAATATACAAAGCACGAGATATCTAAATCCACGAGTGATAAAAACGATTGAAACAGAGTTCCAACAATTAATCACATTCCAATCATTTATCAACATTTGTCTTACTTTTTTCAAAACTAATGTCATATGAATTATGATTACATTCTTGACATACATAATCTTATGCACCTATCACATTGTCCCTTTAAATGTCAAAGCAGTTATATCGAAGTTTAGTATGTGCAATGAACACTTTTTGCGAAATTGATAACTGATCTACAAATCAATGATTAGTAAAGTTACACATTTTTGACAAAAACCGTCTCAAGTGACAAAATTTTCTTGTTCTTCGTCTGGGGAACTGACTGCTTTATGAATATTAAAAGCTACATAATCATGTGTGTAACCATCGTTCCACAGAACATTTACCTGTATCAACAAGTTTTTCTAACGTTACAGAGTGGTTCAGCATGAATTGTTTCTTCTTGTTTATTTGCTAACAAAACATAAGTGTGTATAAACACAGACATTTGTATTTTATTTAATTTCATGTTTATGTTTCCCTTCTTAGATAATCAGCAAGGAAAAATATGTACCAACTAAATATTTATGGAATGGTTAGCATTATTGTGAAGTTAAATATAAGGAGGTTTGTGTACTACGTTTTTCATAGAAAATATATTTCATAGCAAATGGAGGAAACTGATAAGCTCTTGGAAGAATGATCATCGCTAACTTTGCGGAACCGTTTCTCAAAGGCCATAACGGATCAAATAAAGACAACTCGTCAGTTTGTAAGGGTATGTTGTAAGAATTGTATGACATGCTTTTTACAAGTTTAAGGAAGATGCTAAAATATTTACTGCGTATTCATCGAGACAGGACGATGATGTGATATACGTTTAAAAGGTTATGTTATGGTTGGCAGGTAGCTTATATGAACACATAACATTGGTTACATAAATTAACACATTAACCGTTGCATTTTATGTTCTGAAAATGAAGTATTTTAAGCTACACCTATTTTCATGAGATATTCAGAATTTAGACCTTTGAGTCTTTTGAACAAGATTGTTTACATTGCTTGCTGACATAATAAAACATTTTGAGTTTTACGTGTTAGAAAAGGCTATTTTAACACTTCATCTGTCCGTTAGGAGTAACGAAAGATAAATGTGGTATTTTATATTTCATTAGGACTATACCCCTTTTTTGCCCTATGGAATGTCCTTTAAGCGTCTCTAAACTCCAATGAATGTTTATGGCACAGTAAACATCTTTTTCACAATTTAGAATGTTACAGTAACTTCGTTTATGGCCAATAAACCGATGATACAAGCTAGGATCTTTTTAATCTATTATTGGTATATACATTGTACCAACAACTACCTGTCATCTCTGATGATAATGTATAGGTATAAGTCCTATGGTATGCTGGTATTTCCACTCAGACTGTGTTGAAATTCCTTTACAATGACACATCCTCACTCTCATATAGAATTGCCGAATTTACTAACTCCGGATCAGAGTTTGTATTTCTTTTTATTCATATACACATATTTTATATCTTCTGTATACATTTCTAGAATTCTATATTCTCCATACATCGTTAATGGATTTGAAGATTTTAAATACTCTAAATGGAAGCCGATATGGGCGTGTATGGTTACCATTGCAATTTGCAGACGTATTATGTGTCATGAGAAGGTTTGTCAGATTTCTTAGTTACAGCTACTTAGACAAGCTTCAATGCTGACAGCAATCTGCTTTTGGATAAACATAACACGGTTCTATTTTCCTCCAGGCTACATTTTATCCTTTCGAGAGAATGGAGTTTACTGTCTGATTTAAACTTGATGTGGCCACGTTTAATCTCAATTTTCTGTCTTAGTCAAGCAAAATGTTAGAGCCAAATCTATTTTCAATGAAATACCAACTTTTCGATTATCTAGAAGATCGTGGTTAATTAGCATACGCGGTTATGAATTCGGCTTTAGGAATCAGTTTGAATGCGACCATATTCACCATAGTGATAACAACCTTTTGGCGAATCTGATCTAGATGTTTTTCATCTCCTTAAACGTGTTGTTTAATGATTCAAAAGACATTTGAAAAAGAATTATTAATCTCGAACCTTTTTTATCCCAAACCTTTTGCAATGAAAATGTTTGCTCATTACCATTCACTTTCCTTTGTGCAATAGATAAAACGTTAAACTTTCATCAATAATTTAGTGTCCTCTGTGTCTCTTGATTGATAATTAGGGTAATGTCTCTATCAATATTTAAAAGAATTTGTATTTATCAACGACGGTGAAATGTCATTTTGATATAAAAAATAAAGCGATGTGCTTGTTTGCATGATTAATATATAAAAATCAACAATAAATGTTGGGATGATGTTTCAATCGAATCTTATAGCTCCGTGCCAGTAAAACACAGCTTACATGAATAGAACATAAGGTACGATTGTGTACCATTAAAGCCAAAGACTACAGAAAAGGAGGAAATGTATTTTATGTTAACTTTATTGAATGTATAGACA
Source organism: Phorcus lineatus (assembly GCA_921293015.1). Taxonomy (NCBI): domain Eukaryota; kingdom Metazoa; phylum Mollusca; class Gastropoda; order Trochida; family Trochidae; genus Phorcus; species Phorcus lineatus. Next base: position 52,957,864 of record OV121086.1, on the reverse strand, counting down.
CATATCGAATAGCTGGTAAAGTCTCACATTCAAAAGATCAAACAAGCAAGACCTGCTCAGAGAGGTTACTTAAGCCATACCAAAGAGGCTACTTAAGCCAAAGCGAAGAGGAAGTATGTGAAAGGTCAAGACTGAGAGGTCATATAGCAAAACCTTACACTTTAGACGTTCCAGCATTTGGCCTTATAGTTAGTTAATGTCTGATTTTAATTTATTTTTACATTTTGTTTATTGTTTTCAGATTTCAAGCTAACCATGTAAATTGTCCGATACGCTTAATAAGTAAAACGGAAAGACTTAGTGTTACCGCTAAGAACGTATCCAATGTACCTATACTTCTCTGAATCATCATTTCCTACCCAACTAGTGAAAGCTCTGATACATAGAAAAACCTAATGTTTTGATGTTTTCGAACACAATACGTCAAAACTACAAGCTAAGTACAATAACCACATCTTCTTTAGCTGTTTTTTTTAGTAATGTATACCGAATTGCATTTTGCATTTCAAATTGTATGACCGAACAGTTCTCTATATTTATATCAATTGCGAGTAAACCATATCAATATTAGCTTCCATCCAAAATATCAAAAAGCAAATCAATGCCCCCTTTTCGGACTAGCCATACCTGTTGGTAGTTGATAATGATGATATCTCTAGATGGGTGTTCTTTCGATTTTATCACCGTAACTATTGACAGGTAAACGGATAACAAAATCCGTGTCAATAAAAGTAGAATGAGGACGGACAAAAGACCATTTAGGATTACAGTCGACATACTCTTGATTTTGGTTAATACTACTACCTGACTGGATATTTTCATAGGTAGGATTCATAACAAGAAAACACTTTCAAATGTCAAGATCGCATTCGCTCTTACAAATCAACGCTCTTTTTATTGACACAATATTACAAGCTGTTCGTTCTGCTACGTGTGAAACTTTGGAATAAGATATTTTCCCTTTGAAATGAAAAAAATAAGGACAAACATCTGGATATGATAATTAAGATTTTATTGACTAGTGATCTAAAATACCCATGACTTATTAGGGAAAAAATGGGATTCTTGTATGTTAGCTTGGCTTTGCCTAATATAGCAAAATATTCAAACATTCAATGAATATATTATTCAAAGAATAAGACAGCTATGTCAATATAGATAGCCGCGAGAGACTGTATAGGCTTGGCATAACGGATAAGCGAATAGAAATCTTGACACCTCAGACGATGTGCATTTTAACATAATAATCTCACCTTTAAAAATACTCAAATGAAGGAAGTTAAATATGTTATCCTTTCTAAATGTTTATATCGACAATCAGCTGTGATTGGTGGTCTTTCATCTTTGACCCTTCACATGCCAAGCTCTTTGATATGATTTAAGTAGCATCGTAAAGCATGTTGGACATATTTGATCTGTACAGGGCCTTTGGAATTAGCCCACCGAGTTTCTAGTATAGTTGGTTTATTTATGGTATAATAGTTAATGCTATGAGTCAGTCAGAGATCGTCTGCAGTAGAGCAGTATGTGTTATTCCCCTGTTATGCCTCATGTTCACTGAAAAAAAGACTTATGATAAATGAGGAGATGACGTTTTCAAAAATATTGACATAAGAATATTTCGATTGATGCCTTTCCTGTAGCTAATGTGTTTGAATTATTGAAATGAAATCTTCCAAGCAATATTTCTCATTTGACATTTATTTATATTTCTAAACTGCCATTTTTAACTATCTACTTCCCTAATGATCATTAATAATCGCAATTTCTCTTATTTGAAATCATATTCATCATATTCACACATATTGATATTTACCACAAATCTCTTTACACTCAATTGTGAATGTCTATTTCACTAATATATCTTCTCAAATAGTCCAACCTATAGAGAACAGAGGAAAGTGTTACTTCCACATCATTATATCACAAATGTGTCAGATTGATAGACGAATTACAGCTTTATTCCTCCAATTCTTCCATGCGATTATTTTTATGTTGATGAACAAGTATGATAAGCCGAACATTGTCGCCAGTGACAGTCGGAAAATGCGTGTTTTATGTTTCAGTGCATGTCGTTCTAAAATTATTTTAAATTCTACCATTGCATCAACTGCTGGTTAAGCTTTGCCGTCATATCACTAAATCCTCTTTTTAAACTTATTTATAACTTTTATATTTTTCATTTGCTTCATATGGATTATATGTTCATATTTCATTGGCAAGATACCTAAATGTTTCAGTTACTAAATACACCAATTCATTCTTTTCCTTCGATACCCTGAAATTTGCAGACACCGGACAGACGGTTGGGCTGACATCGCTAATTTCATTTACAAAGAATATAGCCGTTAATCAATCGTGATACATAAACTTGAATATGAAAAAATGATGAGCTGATATCTTGTTAAAATGAGAATATATTGGGATGACGGGAATTAATTTTTATCGAATCTGATAGCTCTAACATATTAGCGGATTTCATAGCCGACACTGCTACACATCACCAATGATAACATTGTTTTCAACTTGATTATGAGATTCACCCTGACATGATTAATTGATGCCAAGATTTAACTTCATATTTGGAACTTTTAGATATGGGTTCCATAAGTCATGATCAATTATAATGAAATGGCCTTCAAACGTTTAACTTAATTTCTTTCTATCTAAATATATGTGTTCCAACAGGAAACTGAATGGGAGGATGGGGTTAACAAAATGCTCGAAGATCACAAGGCATGATTTCATAGATCAGTTCCAACATCATTACCATTGCATTGGCATGGATATAAATTTGGATGGACTGAATGTCATTTTAATGTCAACTAATAAAACTCATTAAAAATATCTCAAATGGGTTCAAAGATATTAACAAAGCTTCAAATGTAACATTTGTCTGCATTTACCAACGAATCGTGTATTCCCTACGAATTATTCATTTGTATGAACTTCAAAGCCTACAAATCGGTTACTTGTTTGCAATTTTGAAAGATTAACTGATTGTAAACAAAATATATTATTAAAACAATTTTTCAAAATATTTTTTATAACAATTATTCAAAAGGACGTGGTTCAATCCTTATCGTGAGGAAAACCGATATGCCAGAAGTATTTAATGGGAATAAAGCTATTGTTTCTGTATGTATCAGACTATCTAGTATTTCTTTTACAATGTTTCAACATTTAGGGGAGACAGATTACAATCTTTAAATTATAATTCCTAGTAGTGAAGGAGTATGTACACAACATTTGAGGTTTTATGCATTTGCCTCCAGAGAAGAAAATGAAAATACATTTTAGGGTGTGGCCTCTGTGGCCATTAGTAGAGGTCAGAGGGTCACACAATATATAAATCAAAGAAGGAGTCTATGCCCAAAGTTTCATCTTTCTAGGCCTCTTGCTTTTATTGCAGTAGATAAAAATAGGTATTTACGGTTAACCCCTGTAGCCCTTATAGGGAGTGACAGGATCACCAAATCTATAAATCAAAAGCCTCTTTCATGAAGCAGCCTTTAAAACATATTTCAGATTTCCTGAGTCAATGGTTCTTGAGTAGAATATGAGATGGTTAACCGTCTACGGACGGACGGACGGCTAGGTGAGCTAAATAGCTACTGTGCATCAGGAATGTAACGTGAAAATAATAATTTCTTTTAAAGAAAGTCAAAATACGCCTTTCATTGTTGAAAATCAATTCTATCGTCAAAACTAACGAATGTTTTCGCTGAAATTCATTACGACTTCAAATGGTAAGAACATATATCCAATGAGGAAATTTAACGTCGGATATCTTCATAAGGTAAACAACTTAAGCAAACTGTCCTATGCAATCTGAATATGATGGCAATCAGTTTTCATCTGTGTCCATCTTTCTACCGATTTTTTGTCTAACATAATGTGTCGTTATCTGCACTCTACATCAAATGTATAAAACTGCAATCTCAATCAGTGTCTTATAACCAATGTTGTGTGTGATATATCTCAGCCGTGAATCTGTAATGATGGAGAGCAGGAAGTAAGGAATTATAGAAGCCTTTGATTAGTTCGCTCAATCGTCTTATTGAACACACTTAATTTGAGACTACACTTAATTTGAGACTACACTTAATTTGAGGAAAGGCTAGGCAAGGTATAGTCAATGGTATGGTAAATGACTTATCGAAACGTACACCCTTGAGCCTTGAGCTTTTTCAGGATTGTTATTATGTTTCCATGTGGATTTCAGGAGATCATAATGAACTGCTAATGAATATTCAAAACTCAATGAAGAGTATATTCATTATATTCACTGAGCCTAGTATAATATTTCATCAATGTTTGTGAACGTATTTATATATATTCAAGATAGCGTTTATTTGCTTCGAATCCTTCCAGAAGGTTGTATAAAGACACAGCTGTGAATCTGCTTACTCTTTATGTTGAACAGATTGTTTATTTTGTTATTTTCAAGCTCTGACCCATACGTCTCTTATTTTGATACTGAAGCTTCCTCCAGTTTCTTTGAAGTTATCGTCACTATATATGTGGAGCCCCTGAATAAGTGCGTCACAAAAACGAACTGTTTGATTTGAAGGATTATGTCATAAGGTTGAATTTGTTTAAGATGTTTTACAAGTTTATGGATAACAAATCACTTGAGAATCAGCAAACAATGATCACAATGTAAAATCATTGCAACAAATATGTAAATATAGGATGGTAGCATATACTGTATGTTCTTCCCTATTCTTCATCCGAATACATTTAGATAACTAATAGAACACTATATTCGTCTCTTAGCAAATCATGCTAGCGACACTCTCGCTTCCGGTAGTGAATAGCGACTTAGTATAACCCTCTGAATATATTTTTAATAAACACAAACTCTAGTTAGAATCAGTCATTTAGAAGATTAAAATGTGTTAAGTGAAAATAATGGAATCCAGAATGTGTGTGCTATCGTACAGAAAACATTGATCCCATATCATGACAACAAACTCTAACATCAGCTTAAAATATGATAGCATTGTCCACGTAAGCATTTGCAGACCGATAGTACACTATCGCTTCAGGCCACATCTAGACCTACCTTGAACAATTTTTGTTCAGTATTTGATTGCCTTTCCTATTTCTGATTAAAACTTAATTACTTATCTCGTTTAAGGACTGTGTTATAAATATCGTAGAACCAAACGTATCTTGTTGGTAATATTCTTATATTTCTGTATAGAGAACATCAAGTAGGTGTCTTCTGATATGAAAACTCGATAAGATCAGTATGGTTTGTGATTGAGGTTATGTTAATATATTACACTCGGATATATATATATATATATATATATATCCGAGTATTATATATTATTTATCATCCAAAATCTCACTTTTTCATTAAAAATGTACGTATTGATCACTGCACTACAAACTCATAGCATTTCATGTTTCCGACGTCACAGCATCATGATGTCATATTTGCAGGGCATTGATGAAACTCTACGACAAAACTACATATCATAAGAGAGTTATTGATATAAGGCACATGGGAGAGGTATTGATATAAGCCATATGGCAAAATATGTTTAAAACATATCATAAGAGATATAACCTTATTACCCGATAGCGACAGAAACACCTTTTTGGATCAGAATGGATTTTATAGCTTGTTAATTAACGGATTTAAGCCACGTAACGAGGAAACTAATGGTTTTAGTGCAACACTGCAGATTATCATCATTAAACACAAAGCTCTTATACAAACGATCTATGATCTTGTCCGTAATTTTAAACATAACGATTCTCAAATAAAATTAACATGTTGAAAACATTATTTGTCTTAAGTATGTTTGTTCCTTGTAACCTCGTGAAGAAATCAATATTACCATGGGAAAATCTTTGCTTGTTACCTTTCAATTTCCTTTGTAAAATAAAGATAATATTTTTCTTGCATTAACTATTAATCTTTTCTGACAGCGTCCTTTGTGTCTCTCGGTTTATTATCAGGGATACATATTGCATTATATGTACCAATATTTAAAGGAACACTTCAAGCATTCAATGTCGACTGATTTTCTATCAAATATATACCGACGGTATGTTTGCTTAATTGGCACTATATAAACAACAAATTGAGAATGTCGAAACAGTATACATGACCAATTTATTGTGCATTCATCGTGATTGACATTTTACTGCCAGAGTAGGTACCCCATTATCTACGAAAGGCAATCGTCTTAGCATTCTCAGTGTGTGATGTTCATCTTACATGGTAAATTTTCAATTCAATCGTATTGATGTATATCTTTTTCTGTCACTCTGTCTATTTATAGGTAAACAGACAGCCCACTCTGTGTCAATAAGAGTATATTTCAGACAAATGGCTACTTAGGATTCTACTTGATGATAATCCTTATCAGTGCCAACTAGCTGACTAGACATTTATCATTGGTATTTCGCGTTGGTTTTTACCCCTTATAATAAGTGCCACAGAGAGAAAAAACGGTTTTATTACGATTTGGATTTTTGTTAATTTTGGGACACGAAGAACATAACGATGATTTATAACAAATAGATTTCCCCTCTATTAGATGGTAGCAAATTCCACAATTTCCTCTTACATTTGGTGACACCGATAATTTCAGGATGTGGATTGGTGTCAAAACGCGCCCTAGAAAGCATTCTTTTTAGGTTTGGGCTCTGTCTTTTACTTTTTATTTGACTGACATCTTTCATGATCCTATTCATTCGATTGTCTTGTTCTAAGATCGGCATATACTGTTTGATAATTCCAAATAGGTCTGGATTTTTTTGAAACATATGCAGCAATTGGTTGCTCGTTGACTTCTTTATGTTTAACAACCAATAACTCGCTTCTCTTTAACGATTGAGCTTTCTTGATTCCGTCTTCTATTAAGGCAATGGGATATCCACGCTGTTGGAGATATTGTTTCAGTTCAAGGAGTCGGCTATCCCTTGTGATTTGGTTGGATAATATCATACATATTCGTCTTGCCAAATTGTACGGAATGCTGCGTTTTGTGTGACTTGGGTGACACGACGAGAAATGGAGATATTGTTTGTATCAATACTTTTGTAATAAATATCTGTTTCCAGTCTGTTGCCGGACTTGATAATATGCGTATCAAAGAAGGGAATATTTGTATCACTTGCTTCCATTGTGAATGTCAAGTTTTCAGTTAGGTTGTTTAATATATCAAAAATTGTGTTAATGTTTGGTCACCTATAGCGGCCACAATATAAAACAGTCATCTAGGAATCTTCGCCAATTGTCTTTGAAGTAATTGGCAAATTCTTTATCAAACTCAGTTGTTATCACATTTTCTAATTTGATTTCAAGGTATCCAAGAACTAGAGTTGCATAGGTTGGTGCCATTTTTGTTCCCATCGCAGTTCTTTAATTTGTCTATAATGATCGCCATCAAAGAAGAAAGTATTGTTCTCCAGTATAAACTTTACACTTTCACAATATGTCAAAAATATATATAAATAACTTGTGCCGACTTTGAAACATTGAAAAGAGGAAGAAATGTTTAGTAGACCATGTTCAATTTGTTAATACAACAAATTTTAAAATCCTACTATTCTGTCAAAAGATACGCTACTCTTGATTTAAAAAAAAAAGATAAATCTTTCATGTAGGTAGTTTTGGACTACTCCACCTGGTTCGTGAACAAGTAATATTTTGGAAATTTTGATTCCTTTAAATAAAGGTCAAAATTAGAATCAAATGATGAAACATCAGATAGTTGTAAGCAGAAAAAAACAAACTGAAAGAAAAAACACAAGATCTCGGATACCACAAGGAAAATAAACAACAAGGAACATTAACAGGTGCTCAATCAACTCATGCTGCCTTTTGCTGAAATGCCAAACTGAAAGAATGTGTGAAGTGTTTTTCTCCATCCCACAATAGTAATTCTATAGGCTTGAAAAGCTGTAGATAAAATGCGTTTGTTTATGTAAGAGAAGCTGACCTGAAATATTTTCGGAAAAACTTAAAAAGGAATGTTATTATTTTTATAGGAATCCTGAATAGTATTCCATACAAACTGTTATTAATTTATCCTACTTTCCCCCCTCAAACTGTTCTGTCCTTAGTGCACTAATGTACAATGGTAATTCCTCACTAATAACGCCAAACATAATGGTGTGTTCAATTGCCGAGTGCAAGTGTGCTAGTATCACCATTACCAAAAATATCTTGTGACGTTAAGGAGCAATTGCTCATGAGGAAACTTTGACACCTTGGCGTTCATGCCGTAAACTACAACAATATATTGTTGCTTTGCTAATTTGAACATACACAATATTTCCGTCATCATTACTTGTCACACTTACACGTGTAATAAATACGCTCTTTGTTTCGCACGGGCTTACAAGAAACCATTAAGATCCTAAAACCTATGGAATCTACAACTTACTCAAAGGGTAAGAACATCACGGATGTGCCTTTTTGAATATGAGATGCGTTTTCAAGTTAAATATCCAAAGTGAGATGATTTAGGGTTTAACTTTCAAGAGTATTTCAGTAATGTTACGGCTGCTGGCCTCATTGCAGGGAGAAATTTAAAGCTCGTAACACAATTGTGGCTATGCATTGCACCCAAACCTTACAGTGTGTAGAACACTTCTCTACTACATACAAAGTTGGCGAGACTCGGGCCAGAATTCAAACCCCGCACCTTAAATAGTCGACATTTTTATTGTAATGAATTTATCATTTTATATTAATTCATTTACAAGTTAAATATAAATTCGACGTTGTGTCCGTTTCAAATTATAATAGATAGATATAAATAAAATTATAAGCTCACATGGTCTTTTCATTGCCACAATGTGTGTATAGCATGAACATAGACTTCTTTTTGCCAACTTTTACAAAGCTAATATGACACCTAGAGCAACAAATTGATGGATCTACATATGCCTCCAACGTCTGACTTTCCTATAGCCCAAAGGGAATATGCACCATTACATTTGTATAGCCTATGGAGTTTATTGATGAACCTGTGTTGCTGACAATTCGTCTTCCTACTAGGACACAGAGGTGTGGTGGTGTCAGAGCAATTTATCACAGATGTGTTAGGAAGATAGGTTGTTAGTCCAAAGATTTTTTGCTATGGTAAATTGCATCAACGACCACATTTGTTCAAGCATTGTTCAGCGAGGCTGTTAAAGTAACTGCAATGCTTCATGTACATATTGTTTGGAAGTTCTTTGTTAATAAAAAAAAAACTATGTTAATAAAATATTATCTTCATAATAATAACAGAAAAGGTTACTGTTTTTGTTTCGAAAACAAATCTAACCGAAGAATTTAATCAGACAGTCGAATCATTGTACTGCATAAATCAACTTCGTGTTATAATAATAACGAGAATGATATCATGCTATTAACGGAAAACATAAGATGCAACATTCGATTAAAAGATAACCCATTCTTTGTAACCCTGAAAACTAGCATCCTATGCAATAATCCATTAAATTGTAAATGATAGTGTGTATCAGTATTAGGCATATCCACTGTTCAATGGCCATTTATAACTGTCACCGTTTCCACACCATATCAATCAATCTGCAACATGTACGATTACGTCATAAGGATATGGCTAGATTATTACTTGATTACTTAACACTTACAATGAGGAAGATTATTATTTATTCGGACATTGGGAATGGTCAAATTCTGCAACTTCTACAATGAATCGATGAAATATTGTTAACTAGTTGTCATAAAACAATTATCCTTATAACATAAGGATGTTACTAGATTATTACTTTATTAACTAAGGGGTCAGACTTAGCATTGTAGCTGTTTACATACCAATGCTGTCAAGGGACAGCTGAGGTGGCTTTTGAAGGTTGTCATGACATACTGATACTATTGCCTGTCAAAGGGTTTTGGAAAATAATGACTGTTTCTTTAATTGAAAAAGTCTGAAATGATTATGAAATGCACCGAAGTTACGGTAACAATGTTCGGTGGTTATTGGTGGATGAAATCAAATTTAAAGGGACACAGAGTATGTTGTTTTAATCAATCATAAAATAAAAGCAACAGTAAGATGAAACAACCCATCCCTGTAGTTCGACTATTTTGTATCACTGACTCAGCATTTTACATGGCGTGAAACCGCTATTAGTTGTTAGACCATTGCAACCAACATGAATATATTCATACTGTGCTTGGATAAACATGTCCTGCAAATATACAATTGTTACCTTTAAACCAATGCAAGATTGATTTTCAGGCTTATAAATCCCGTTTTATGTATTTAGTATACGCGAGGTTTACGCAAGTGGATAGGTGTTTGAAAATACTGAATAAGTATTTTTGTGAGAATCATATCTAATAACAAAATACATGATATCGACGACAAATATCTCAAAAAACAGTAGAAATAAGTGTCTTAAATCAGTGATTCTATTCAACTGATAGCCTTAAATTACCATTTCTTAAAGATGTCGAAACCGTTGTAAAGTGTAAGATCGAACTCTATTCTGTGTCCAATGGTACGGGATTTATCCTTTTCATTGTTTGTATCTTAAGGTGATCACTTTGGCGTTAGTGAAGATCTGACATTGTTACAGAGGGATTTCTGATCAAAGAGAAACGTATCTACCAATTCCACCTTACAGACAGAAACAGAAACCCGTTTCCACTTGCGTTTGAATGCATATCAAGCGGTATTTGGTGCAGACAGGAGAAAAATCCAACTAAACTAAAAGTAATTGTTAACAATGTTTTTTCCGCTGACTTGAAGACCATGCTTATGTAGTCGTTCACATTTCACGCAAAATTAGTGTAGAAATCATGATGCACTATTAAATGTGACTTTAACAAAAACTACTAGCCATATTTTTATTATGAACCACGATACAATATCTCATCTTCTTCTTCGTTCTTCATTTTGGAAAGGCATTTATCATTTATGTGCTTAGGACTATGGCCTGATTGGCAGAAGGTATGAAGACGAAAGCACATTATTCATTTTGTCCAACTCATAAATCTGTCAAACTTTTAACTTAATGAACCGGAAAAACATCGGCTTCGAACATAAAGATTTGTTAATTTTAAGAATCCATATCAGTTCAATGACAGTCAAACTTTAATAAACTTTTATTACAATCAGATCATCATGAGCTACAAACTATGTGAATGTACCCGGGGGGGAGTGGTTTCATTAAGATTAACACAACGAGCCTCTTCAAGCCTTCATTGTTGGACCTGTCGAAAACTCTATGTAGTAAGTATACATATTTATATATGCTGCAGCATATCTTACAGACTTCTGATACCAATATCAAGTTTTCATGTTTAAACTACTCATATTTCAGCGTCGCTGAGAGTACACACTGATTGGTTATTTGATTTTTCTTTAGAAGCAAAGTCATAGCTTTCACGGTTCAAAAGCGTTTTATTCTCTTTCTCAAACGCTAAAAGGGTCACACATTTCGATACGATAAATTATACAATAACTTTAATGATTACATTTATGATGAACAATAATTTCAAAATTTTATCTGAGGTTATCATTTTTGTACTCTGACATTTGAAATTAACACAACAGGAAATCGAGACTATAAAATTTGATTTTATCTACGCATTTCCTAATGATGTTAACATTCATTCATTTATGAGGATGAAAGGAAACTTTGGACATATTTCTCCTATTATTCTCAGGGGTAAAAAATTTATCAAAATCAGCCAACATCTTTGGAAAGATGTGCATCAAATGCGTAGGTATTATGGACTTAAAGATTTCTATATTCTATGTTGACAGTTTGTCAAAAAGATGTTAAAAACAAACTCCAAACTGCATTTCTAATTATTATAGGTATTTGTGAGTAAGAAACAACTGAAATAACAAATGAATATTTTTATGTTGAATATTGAAAAATGTTATCGCGTGTGCAGTAACTGTAGTAACTCTTTCAGGACTTTTCAATTATTTCACGGCTGCTGCCGGGAAAAACCCCGCGACACCAATGTTGTTCTGCCTTGCAGTGAAACCTTTGAGCATCGACTAGAACTATGTGTGGTACCGTCCTGAAATTCCGTATTGGATTGCATCACGACCTTCCAACATGTTGAACAGTTGTCTACTGCATACCAAGTTGCTGAGCCTCTGGCGAGATTCGAACCTCAGACCACTTGGTCCGATGCGCTATACCGTACCCATAGATGAATGAATGTGGTTCAATGTTTTGCCCTTTTCCCTATTAACTTCAAATGGTAACAATGCCGATCATATTTTTCTTTCCAGCATTCTGCTAAATTTGCCCTAACAGGGTGTGACAATAGTGATGATATAATGATCTGGTGAATACTATGAGAAATTGTTTAACTGAAATAACAAGGTTAGCGAAGTCTCTTATAGCTTTTCCCAAGGACAGATATAATACACTTCGCTTTTTTATTATCAATTCATTGTTCTTAAATAAAAAACGATATATAACCTATCTTAGAGAACCTCTAGAACACTACATATCAGATAGGAGAATCGGTATTGAAGTCCATCTTCTTTATTACACCATTACTACTTTTAAGTGTAGGCTTTCATACAGATACTTCGAAGTGTTCGATATTATATCTAATCTCTTCATAACATATGATCGATCATTAAAATGAATTTCTCTTATTTGTATTAAGAAATAAGGGGAATATATCAGTATCAACTATCAGATTTCAAAATAAGGCATTAGAAATTACTTAAAATTACTCTATTTATGGTCACATATCTAATGCCTCGATATAACGCTGATTAGGGAGACATTTTCGCCGTAAAGTATAAGTTTTCAGCACAATCCAGATCAGGCCTTTTGAGTAACAAGTCTTTGCCTTCGCGCCTCAAAGGTATTGGTTTTTGGGCCAAGGAATCAAACGTCGATACATCACAGAGCGACACAATAGTAACCGTTGGCTATGGCCATGGCATGTTGACTGTCAGATTAAAGAGGGATACAAACATGCATTTTTTTACACACATTGGAACCGTGACTATTTGATCGATCAATTGTGGTGTTGGTTCTGTTAGATTGCTAACTGGATTTTGTGACACAAAGAACACTTAAAGACAGTTGCTACAGTCAGGAGCTGCTGGTTCCAATCATCACAATCACTTTATTTTCGTTCGGTGTTTTAGTTACCGGAAATACGTCTTGACAATCATTCCCATTACTGATCAATTATGTTTTGCAGTGTACGGGTAGTATCCTGTTCATATTCATTTAACTCCTCCACTGTTATTTACGTTTGTATTGGACAGATACGACAAACGTCACTTCAGATTCAACTGAGAATCACTATTGTGTCACAATTGAAGCGGAAAATCAAACTTAATCGCCAGAAGAACGAATACAAATTAATTGAGACGTCAACTCAAAAGGAAAAACTAAGTTTAAAGCTATATATCAATGTAGGCATTCTCTCCCAACAGAGGTAGCTCCGTCATAAATTCCTATACAACCTCTGTCTTAATTTGAAGGTTTCTTGGGGACGAAATGTAGATCGCTGATTGGATGCAATCAAAGTTAGTTGTGCAATCAGCGACGCCGTTTCGACAATTATCATTCAAATTATCTAAGTTTTTTCCGGAAGCTTTACAAAAACTAAAATTATTCGAATATGCACCTTGCAGTTTGAGTCGTGTTTACAGAACACATACGCCTCATTTTGCGACTGCATCATTGCATAGGCCAATGTGACAATAATTATGTTATTCATGCATTCGGTGTTTTCATTGGCTGAAATATTGCCAGGTAGTTTACGTTACAAAATTGTCCCGCTAGGGGAAACTGCATGAAGCCCGGGAAACCTTCGTATGAAGACAGAGGTTGTATAGGAATGTATGACGGAGCTACCTCTGTGGGGAGAGAATCCAATGTTGTGGAATCTATTCAAAGGGTTGAAACATATATGCACTATGTCACCAGTTCTCTACATAATTATCGTACATTTTACAGTTCATTTCAAGCATGTTACTGGGTGTATCATTTTGATTCAGAATTTACTATTTGAAACATTACTACATTGAATAATGAAGCTTTTCATCGGTGCAACGACTGTGACAAACGTTGGTAGGACATGTCAAGATATAAACTATTAGTTTTTTCCAATTATGTTTTCAAAATAGTTGGATAAATATTGTTTATATTTATTAAACCTGTCCATGTTGTTTTTTTTTCACGTCAAGCCGTAACCTCACCAACGGTCAAAACAAATTACAAAAAACACCAAAACATATTTTAGAAAACTGTATAAAGATGACCGAATAGAAGCAGTATGTGTTGCCTGTATTGAGGTGGATGAAGTTATTCTCAAAGACAAAGGTAATTATCACATGTCCAATTTCTGTTTACTTTAAGTATTCTACGAGTCCATATTCCTTATTCAGGCGCCATTTTTGCTTAAATGTATAAGCTCCCTACTTAGCAAAATGAGAAAAGGAGGGTGATTTTATGATGTGTTAGATTACTCAAACAAAAAACATAACTCATTAGTATAATTGTCCTTAAGGCACTTTCTTTAAAGAATGGTCTCTATTTTTATCAATAAACCAGATAGTGTTCGACATTTTCTTTATTACAGAAATGTACTTGATGAGTTTCGACGGATTGAAAACATTGTCTTTGGAGAAAGTCGTTTAAGAACTTTTGAAGAACTAATTGAAGGCTGATATTCAAGCAAAATTACTCCTGTCGGTGAAGTCCGTATCAATTTTCAACGAAATAATTTGATGTAAATTCATCATATTTTATTATTCATTATCTTGTTAAGATGGTTTTGTTGTAAAACGTAATTTGAGGTATTCCCATCAATTAATCATCAATGTTACTATTTGAAATCAATGAGTATTTTTTCTTCAACCCCAACTAAAAAGAACAATACTATTGTAAATGTCTTGATGGTTTGAGTGATTCAGGGACCCAGAAAGATATCTTACATCATATTCCACGTGGGGACACTTAGTTTATTTAGACTGGTCGACAGACCAATTTGAGTCGTTCAAAGCCTCCTGTCTTTCTCTTAATGTGCCTTTTCCCCGCCCTGTCCCTCATCCTGTTGATCCCCTTCTTTATGATCTGTTTGGGTGATTTCCGTCTACGCACGTGTTTAATAATTGAAACATTGTTAAAAACACGTTAAACTCCAACTCACTCACTCACTCACTGTAAAATGTATAATGGGCCGGTGCCCTCTTAACTTAATAAACTCATACTCAACTCACTCACTCACTTGGCCGACATGAACCTGGCCCCCTAGGACGGTGTCAAGTCTAAAATTTCTTATGATTGACGATCCTCCCTAGACAGACTAAGAGGTTAATACAAGGGGATACCAATAAGTTTCAATTATCACAGACACATATCAAAGGTACAAACTTTTTTCTCATGTTTTTAAGACTTCTCTAAATATTCGCCATCCAGAGATATACATTTTCCCCAACGCTTCTTGACCTTGCGCAGACAGTCCGATTAGAAGACCCCTGATTTCATGGAAAACCAAGCCTCCACCTCTCGAATGATGTAATTGGTGACCTCAAAACGACGTCTACGAAGTGGATTTTTCATCTCGGGGAACAAGAAGAAGCCACTTGGTGCAAGATCAGGTGAATAGGGGGGTTGCGGTAAGATTTCAAAAGTTTCAATTATCACAAAGAATGCAGGTGAATACGGACCAAATGGTCGCTATAGCATAAGTGATCCGTATCTAGTTCCTGGGTCTTTTTCGCGACAGCCAGTTCTACGTCTGTTGACCAAATAGCACAGTACCCCCTATTATGGAGAAATTGCATCCTATCAGATTTCTAGACCGCGAAACCTTCGTATTTATGACAGAGGTCGTATAGAAATTTATGTCGGAGCTCAGTGACTTTTGAATTATTTCCTGTATTATGGTACAATGTACTTTATAAGATTTATAGTTCGAACAAAATAGATAACGAATTTGAACGTTTCTGGAAAAATTATATATTATTCAATACAGTTCTTATTTATTAAAATCCTAACCTCACAAACAAGCACAACTTCGTTCAAAGTTTCCACAATCGTCGGGTAGATCAGCGAATATCTTGAATCATTCTTCAGACAAACGTGTTTTGTTATCGTTTTTATATCATAATAATAATAATAAAGTACATTTGTTGTGCGCACAATCCAGACAGTTAGGCTGCTCAAGGCGCTACAAGAGAGTCATTCGCAGGGGAAAGACTATATACAAGGTAGGGGAAAGTTAGATGGAGAACAGGTAGGTTTTGAGTTTGGATTTGAATAGTTCGAAGGTTGGAGATAGCTTCAGGTCAGGTGGGAGAGCATTCCACAGCACTGGGACATTGTGTGAGAAGGTTCTGGAGCCGAAGGATTTGAGTCTGTAACTCATGACGATTTAATGTTACCGACATTACACTGCATGCCATGCACAAACTCTTGTGAAGTTTTAAGCCAATGAAAGTCGCGGGGAAAGTGCTTAAAGGGTGATATCTGAATAAAGATGAAAGTTATGTTTGTTGTTATAACACTATGATATGCATTCCTTACCATTTTTCCATTGAATGATCATTTATCTAATTACATGATTTATAAAACTTCTGAATTAATTTGAGACAGAGCTATAAAGACTACATACAGAGTCTGATCCAAACAACAAGTAGATACAATGAATCCTAGCCAAATTATCACCCAATGTTAGCGATCAAAACGTGTCCTTTTCTGTGAAGTGTATGAAATTGTCTAGTTATATCAATAGTTATCAGAACACTTTGTTTGGACAATGTGAATGAGATAATTTTAATTTATAGTTTAGTCAAATTCAATATCATTCGTATCATAATGTAAACATGCTTACAATGCTTCTTGTTTGATGCTATCCGGCGAAATATACAGTAAAATATACAATATATGCAAGCTGTCATAACATAGGTTTTAACGATTATGTTTGCGTTGGTTTTATTGTTTGAAGTGTCAACACAACGTCAGTGGTAGAAATCCTGACTTCAATTTTTAAAGATTACAACACTTTGTTGATAACTGTGCAAAGGTTTTATTCCTCTAAAAGTAAGAACTTTGAAGGAGCTCCTGTGAGTCTGTGTTGGTGAGCATTTAATTTGTTCCCCTGAGCTTAATTTCAATATCAAGTACTACCACAGTTTTCTCTGGTACATATCCAGTTAACATTTCGCCAGGTAACTTCATTATGTAATAATATCAGTTAACAATTGCAAAGGCTGTTCTGTCTCCAATTATACAATCTTATTGTACAGAGCAGGAACTAGGAGTACATGTATATGCGGATATACCATTGTCATATCGTGGTTTAGTTATTTGAAATTCTAAATGTATATGTTGTAATAACTATACTCGCTGTTACATATTTTAAAATGCTAACTGGATCTTACATTCATATCGATTCAATTTGGTTTGAATCGCGTTTCACCATTCAAGGATTTTTATGTGAGGATTAAAATGTTTGATGTTGTCAAAACGTGAAGTAAGGTGTTGAAAGTTAATGTCAATGTATTTTTTATGAACGAGTGACATTTGTAATTTTATGAAATAAAGATTTATAGGAACTTCCTTTTGTCTTGTTTTTGTTAAACGGTTATATTTTGAGAGAAACATGAACTGATATACTGTCATGACGATAACCATGGTATCGGGATACACTCCGAAATAGATCCGGATTACATTTCTATAAATGTGAAACAAAGACGGATATTGCAATTATTCTTCAGGCTGCTGGATATTATAAAGGTTAAATATCAATTCATTCCAACGAACTGTCTTTAACCGAGCACTAACACAGTTTTATAACTGTATCAATTACTTAAATTTTAAGTTTTCTTGACCATGACATGTTTATACTTGGAAAAGTTGACGAATTCGAATTCGAGGTTTATCCATTTAATAAACTCATATACTCACTGCCAAAGACATTTTCGAAAAAGATCATAAACTAGTGACACATATGTGTTGACACCTTTTTTAAATCAACATATCATACCACAGATATAAGTTGAACAATGTTACATTTGTTCCCGAAAAAGTACAAGAAACTTTACTGTTGCAGATAGTGTGATTCCAACTATAAGAATATATCATTTGTTCACTATGTAAATAGCATGTATCTCTGATGCATTCAGCCCTGGGATTTGTGCCAATTAACATCTGTCAGAGGGGTACTGAATGTAAGAACAGCTTAAGTGCCACTTGTTGCACTTTGATCTTTATCGCGGCGAGGTGGTTATCTGCTGGTACGGTCAGACTTAGCGGGCGGTTTTCCTGACCAGAAACGTTCAAGAAATTGTACTATTGCAGATAGTACGATCCCAAATTTTACAATGTTTCAATCATTCTTTCTGTATGGCGCAGATGAAACTGGCTTAATTCCTAATCATGCTTACTATCTATTCAGAGTACATTACACAGCATTTATAGTTAGTTATAGGCAGTTGGTAGTATCAGTTCGCATCTAATCACAAGAATTAAAACAACATTCACTTTTAATTAACTGAAATAACAAATATTGTATTTTGCTCATTTTATGTCAAAGTGTAGCGTCGACATCAGCCATTCGCATTGATCTCCTTATTTGTTAAATAATCAATGATGCATACAAGCTTTATATTAAAATACGGACATTTGATACCAAGTATTTAGTTAATCCAATTTAACGGATCAAAAGGTTTAACTTTAATATGCATACAACGAAGACAATATTTATCATAGACCATCAATCAATAAGACACAATGACGACTGTTAGATAGGCGTAATAATTAATGAAAGGTAAATATTGTCTTTATGACACATAGGAAACTGGAAAGATAACCTAACACACAATATCTTTAGATACATTGACTCATTTGTTGACTTGGTGGAGAGATCAACATGGAATGTGGACAGTGTGATGCTTAATGGTCTTTTACATCTGCTTATTTGGACCGCGAATCAACAATATTAAAAGTTAGGGACATAGATGCATTGTGCATGACAACAATGGCGTTAGATTGTGTACTACAAATTGAAGTTCATGGGAAGTAGGGTAAATATTTTCATTTTAACGCCATAAATACCGTGTTTCAGCAGGCGTGAACCTATTTGAATTACTATTTAAATAATTGGTTGATTAAAATCAAGAGTAGAATGCAGCAAACATTTGATTTTTTACAAATGATTAGTTGGTGTCACGATGTTAAACTGTTTAATCACATCGCCACAGAAGAAACATTTAAGAAATTATAAATCAATGGCGGACAGGAAAATAAAAAACTAGAAATATTTGTTGGTGGTGATTAACAATGACCTCATTCCAAAAGGGAGTTAACTATTTATAAGGAAGCATTCCATTAGAATAGGGTAAATATAAAATCGAATAAAATCGATAAAATCTAAGAATAACACAACTGGTTACGAAATGTCACATCAATAGTTAACGTGGCTTATTTACTGTCTTTCTGTCATTTATAGGTCATTCCCCCATTTAGCAGAATGAACTGACCCACAACACGGTAACTGGACAAACTCGAACACTGGTATCGCTGAACAGGAGATAGTTCATGTCAGTATTCCCATTCGGGAAGATGGAAACAGGGTTTTATTTTTCCTGTAAGTCACGCGGGAGTTACACATGTTCCTGGTATTTGATTGGTTGTTGTTATCCAATGAAAATTAGCGTTGTGCCGGGACTTTCTCATTCATCTTTCATACTTTTGCCGACTGGTAATTTGTTTACCAATATTCTGCATTTTAACAATGTTTGATAAGTCCACACAGTTGCCATTCGTCATTTCTCTGATGTGCCTCCGCAAACAAGTGAACTAAGTCGGTCAAATTGCACAAAATTATATAAACTAGCGATTATTAAATACTATGTCCTCACGTAAAGCTTACAGTCGCGAAGAAGCGCCTCGTTTCGTTCTATTGTTATGACGCCATAGACACGAGCGGCTATGACGTCAAATTGCCATTAGTTAAATCACAAACATTTCAGATTAAGCCGTCTTGTTGTATTACTGTAGGGCGTCGCTGACCTCTTCAAATCAATATAAAACTGTTAAATGGAGCCATTTCTAACGATGGTTATGAAAAGAAGGGATAAACTTTCAACAACAGTTACATTTAGCTTTTATTTTGAAACTTTTTCACAAGTGACAATTCAGCCGTGCGTAGGTAAAGTCACAGCACACGCGTATGAATTTGGAGATTTGCCACCCTAATCCTTTATAGAGAAACGTTCATTTCTATTATATTCGAGTTTTAGTCTTTTCAAAACATATGGGTTATGTAAACAATAACCAATCCGTGACGGGGAATGACAAGGAAAAGGCTAAAGAATTACAAAATAAATAAAACTCGGGAAGGATAATCTCTCATTCCCCGTCACTCGTTAGTTATTGTCTATGTAATCCATTCATGTAAAAATGAATAATGAGGTTGAAAATTCACAAACTTTTAATTCTTCCAAACCATAATGGTCACATCATTGTTCCCTGCTGCTAGCAATTAACTACACTTTATAATCTTCGTCTTTCCACATCTTTGAATAGAGCGTAAATGTCTAAAAAAAATAAGCATCGACTCTGTCGTCATTTCATGGGGAGATAACCGTGTTTGATTATTATTCAGTATACAGTAAAAAAAGTATAATTTAACAGTATTTCTTGCATCGTCATTTTAAGGCGTTTTTTTAAAACGCACTATATACTTCAAAGATCAATACGTCTTTCTATTGTTAAACAAAAGATCAATATCAAAACATAATTACAATATTCAAATAAAAACGAATTTCAAAACCTGTATTGTTAAAAACAACATAAGAATAAGATGGTATGGATCGTAGTTGACATTCAAATTTCGGTAATTCTAGAAGATGAATATCATCTTCCTCGTGTAACTATATCTGTCAACATTTGCAATGCAAGTTCTGTCTCCAATTATAATTTATATTGTTTAGAACATGAGCTGAACGTGTGTTCAGTTAAATCAAAATCATATCTTATTATTGATGGTGCTAAGATAAGGTGACTGAGTTATTTGAGATTTATATGGTTGTTTTAAGATTACTAACACTTACGACTTTCTTAATTGTTCCTAAACATTACAAAGATGTTTCGATTAATTTGGATTGAAATTACGTTTAACCATATATTTATGATTGATACTGTTAAAAATATCAAAATGAATATGATAGCAAATAGGTCTATGTCTTTAATATTTTTAACCTTTTTAAGGGGCTGAAGCCATTTAGAAATATTCATTTCTTAAAACTTTCACCAATTATCATTAATATCTCATTACCCAACCTGATCATCCGTAGACGTAGAGCAGATATCAAGTAAAAACCTTTGTTGTTCATTTTTGTTTGGACACCTTTTAATCATTGGAGGTTGAGAAATGCATTCGCATAGCCTTGCCGATCATGGAACATAAACGTTCTTTTCATAACAACATTAAGTGATATTAGATAGACCTGGATGAAAGTTTCCGGGACACTGCAAGAGCAGAGAAGTCCCGAAACTGGGAGTTTCGCCTTCTCCATGGCCAAATCAAAACGGGCATTTGCTCTAAATATACCATATTGGATAATTGAACGGTAGAGTCAAGAAATGATACTCAACACTAATAACATTTGGATGTCATGACCACTACATGTCGATGAAATAACATCATTTAGGAATTTCAACACATTTGGCCCCAACAACATACATTTTGCTCCTTTACTCTAAGTTCTCGAAAAGCTATATCTGATTTCAAATTTTGATTTATCCTATTGTTGTTACCTAGGCCTTTAACATTCAAATCACAAATCTATAACCAGTGTTCATTGCATATGACACTCAAGTAATGATTAAGAGTGTTAATATTTAAAATGAAGCATTTCCTCAAAACTTTTCACAAGTCTTGACCTCGCTGTGACCTTGAACTTTGACCGATTGAAGCATAAGCCTTTTCAATATTGGCACTTCTCTGTAGTTGAAATAAACCTAATAGGAAATTCATCTCATTGTATCTGGAGTGGACAATTCATTTAATGTATCATAACATTCCGAGAGTGCTTCATTTAATTTCACACATAAATAGAAGGTGCTTGACTAAGTTAATAATTCAGGGTTGGCTTCGTGTTGGACCATTACCTTGAACAGATAAAAATTTAAATGGACAAAACATCAAATGTTGTTGTTTTGAAAACGTTTGATATAATATCTTTACGAGATTAAAAAGCTATTGTGCTGATGTGTGTCGGTAAATGGTTTTCATTGTTGTCTTTACTATCAAATAAGTACTAGAAGTTTTTGAAATAAAAACAGCAAACACATAACTCTATCCATCATTTCATATCAACATTTGTTCCCGAAAAAGTACAAGAAACTTTACTGTTGCAGATAGTGTGATCCCAACTATAAGAATATATCCTTTGCTCACTATCTAAATAGCATGTATCTCTGATGCATTCAGCCCTGGGATTTGTGCCAATTAACATCTATCAGAGGGGTACTGAATGTAAGAACAGCTTATCTACCGCTTGTTGCGCTTCGATGTCAACCGCGGCAGATGCTGGTGTGGTCAGAGCTGGCGGTGTTTCCTGACCAGAAAACGTTAAAAAATTTGCAATAATGCAGATAGTGCGATACTAATTATTCCAATGTTTCAATCATTATTTCCCAGAATTAAATAAACCTCAGCTCTGCGACAAGCACTTGGAAGTATTTCGCAGATGAAACTGGCTTGATTCCTAGTCATGCTTACCATGTATTCAAAGTAGATTATCCAGCATTTATACGTAGTTATAGGCAGTTAGTAGTATCAATTCCCATCTGATCACAAGAATTTAAAACAACTGAAATCACAAATATTGTATTTTGCTCATTGTATGTCAAAGTGCAGCGTCGACATCAGCAATTCGAAAAGCTATATCTGATTTCAAAATTTGATTTATCCTTATGTTGTTACCTAGGCCTTTAATATTTAAATCACAAAGATTCGTTTTGGACCATTACCTTGAATAAAAAAATTTAAATGGAAAACAATTTAAATGGTGTTGTTTTTAAAAGGTTTGATATAATATCTTTTCATGTTTAAAAACTATTGTGCTGATGTGTGTCGGTAAATGGTTTTCATTTTTGTCTTTACTATCAAATAAGTAATAGAAGTTTGTGAAATAAAAGCAGCAAACACGTAACTCTATCCATCATATCACATCAACATTTGATTCGAGACCTTATAGTGGTGTGGTGGTTTGGCTGCCTTTAAGACCCCGGGAATATGCTAGCCGGAGCTAACATGCTTCTCGTAAGGCCCGCCCAAGCTGGATATGTCGACCGATGTACCAATTTTATAATCAAGAAAAGCAGTTTTCAATTAAACATAGCATGGTCATCAAAGATGTGTTAATCCATGTCCAAACCTCAAATGATTAAAATGTATTCAAACCGAAAAAGGTTTTAGCTTCAAACTTGATAATTTCTTCTACAATTACGGGCGATCGGGTCGAGTAATGAGTTATTTGACCCTTTGAAGATAACACTTATGGCAAAAACTAATATTGAGTTAATAAAAATTAGAAGAAATAAATTTTTCAAAAAACGTGCTACTGCTCTTGAAATAACTTAAATAATGTTGAAAACGCGTAAAAACTTAATCACTCATACATGTCAAAGTTTTAAAAATGTAGAGATACTGATGAAAGTTATTTTTTACGTTAAGGTGTGAAGTTCATCGTCTGTTCACATGCTACAATGGTACAATATCACTTGACAAAATCGATAAGTATCTAAGGAATCAATTGATTTCTCTTATCAACGCCATCATTTATGCAAACCTAGAGGGGGTTATAAAATACTGATCAGCACCTGAGACCTGAAAGAATTCACACACACCCAATAAAATCTAAGGTGAATAATTTAGCGTTCAATGAATCATTTCATTTCCTACATAAAATATCACGCAATTCTCTGACTTTATTTTTCAGCAGCAAATGTTTCATTAGATAATATTATATTTTGTTCCATATGTAGATCATTATTTTCGTTACCAAATGCTTCTTATGTGTATTGTAGTCTTCTTCATGTTGATAATGTTTTTGTTAATTTCATCACTTTCAGTCATTTCAGGAACTACAGACAAATTCAAAGATATCAAATCTAGTAATTGTATAATCAATGATCACAGTACAACCGACGATTCCCTCAAGGGAAATGCAACACCTCGGTAAAGAGCAATCACACAATGGGATTGTCAGCAAAGGAATTTCAGCCATTTGATTAGCTGAAAATGAAATGGTATGTGCTAATTGCGAGCCAGTTACATGTGCCCAATCAGAATCATGCCTACTACATTATGCGAGGATCTATAATCGGTAAGGGTGCCCTGTCAGCACCCTCGCTCGAAGAAGTTCATTATGAGTACATATATATGATATTGGGTTGTTGTAAAACGTTGAATTTTTCGCAAAATTAAATAAGCAATTTCATTGCAAGATTTGATAAAAAATTTAAGGATTTTCAACATGAAATGTGCATGCTTTCCTAAAATCGGAGTTAATTGCGTTATGTGATATCAACATATCACACAACTCTGGCACGTCAGTTAGTTAAAAACGATTTAAAAAACAAAATCATATTTTTAACATCAGTGCCTTATTATAGCCAATGAAATTTAGACATATTAGAAATGACCAAAACGATCTATTCCTTCAAACACTGCCTCCAAAAGAAACTACAATTCCACGGATATACATACGCCTGCACATATTCACATTTACGTCATACTTTTTTAAAAAGTGCAAAAAACAAACCTACATTCACGGTAAGTTAAATTCATCAAACGATAATGAGAGAACAAAACTACTATTACGCGGGCACATGCAGCCCACAAGTACGTATCCCCGCCGGCGTCTGGCAGTACCTAAGCGCTTCTCACACTCTGCCAGAAAGGCAGAGGCGCTTCCTGGCATTATCAGTATGCTGTCCATCGTCGCTCCGGTAAGGATCTGGCTCCACACAGAGCAAGCCAACTGGCGGAGAGGGAGGGAGATAGATAGAGTCTACCGTGGCATGCTGCTGTAGCGGATGGAACTGACTTGCCTCTGCGTTGTAGGGGGAGTGATCGGCGAATTACCAGCCACGTGATTGGCAGCCAGTTGCCTGGCAGTGTTTACCTGAACGAGAGAAGTCTTAACTGGTGAGGGAACCACCAGGGCTCTACAAGACTGCAGCTTCCTTCCGTCACTGAGAGGGAATCTGTGTGTGTACTGTACTGTGTATTATAGGTTCTCTGTGCCTAAAGTGTTTGTGTATTATAGGTACTGTGAATTGGAAGGTAGTGCATCAGCAAGGTACTGTGTATTGAAATGGAAGTGTGTACCAATTGGGTACTGTGAAACTCTGGGTATTGCAGACCCAGGTATCAGGCAAAGTTTTGACAACCCCTGGACCCACCCGAAAGTGGAGTGGAATTCTGAAGTGTCTGGACCTACCTTCTGAGGACATGTTCTAAAATGCTATTTCATACAACTTGGAAGTAAGAAATGTGAATCAGGAATTTACAAGTATGACAGACAAGACGATTTTCCTAAATGTATGTATTATTACTTCATCATTTTCCTTTTAATTCTTATAAGTTGCATTTCATGTACATTCATTTTATCATTTTCAATATCTTAGAAATTCTTCATTTACATTTTGATAACTTTGAATTACTTCATTAACATATTTTAGTTTTCTTGAGACAATTATAGTAATGGTTAAGATTTAAATAAAGATAATTTTTAACACATTTACATTGATTTTTAGTGTGTGATAAAGACTTGTCTATCATCATTTGCACTCTAACACATATTTATTTAATCATATATGTTTTAATTTCACATTGATACATTTAAATTTAACATTATTATGCTACTAACTGTAACACTATAGCAAAACAAAGGGAAAGGCAATCTCTTAAGCTTTAGCTATTAATTTGGAACCTCAAAATGTAGAAATGCAAACACCTTTTATGTGTGATGATTGTTCATTCAGTTCCAATCAACTGAAAATTTTGTTTACTCATCAATCAACCCTGTCAATGTATTTTTCCAACCAATTAAGTGTATTGCAATTATCTCTGTTTAAAGTACAACTATGGTATACTTAAAAGAGTATTGATATAGTTGATTAGAGGTACCCAAAAATCGATGATAAATAACAAACTCACTCAAACAATGAAGAGCAAAGCATTCAGTTTTAGTCAGCTGTATTGGATTGATACCCAAGTTAATGAGTTAAAAGCTTCGTATCAATTTAACTGGAAAAACATTTATGATGGAATAGGAACAAAGGATACAGCTATTGAAAGTTAGTCCTTTATCTGTTTAAATTGTGATATCTGATTGAATTTGGTTGTATTATTAAAAGCTTTTTAATGTAGATATATTACCAAATGAGAGTTAAGTAAAAGTCAATTATATTCAACTTAGTTATACAATTGGATTTTGAAAAATTATCTGTGGGGTGGTGAAAGGTTGATAGTTTTTAAATATACAGGATAAAAGGCCGAAATAGGAAATTATACAGACATTTAATTTCTGAATGATATTACTATAGGTAAAGGAAGGAAATTGAGAGGGGATGCAGAGTAGTTCAAGCTAGTCAGGTCTGCAAATGGCTGTTTGATAATCTTGAGTGTACTGTTGCAGACTGTTTCTGAATTCTGTTACCCACTATGTAAGGGTTGACTGCGAGAAGGTCATATCTTCTATGTTATGAATTGAGAACATTTGACCCTTCAGTATTTTAAATGTTTAACAATTTGGGTTATTCTATATAAGATTTGATATGATATGGGTACAATGGGGCTAAAACTAGCAAACATGGTTTTCAATGTGATTGTTGCAGGGAAGGCTTTATCAGAACAGGTTTTTTTAACTTGTTTGCTATGATTGCTCGAATGAGAATTTTCCTAAAGTGTGTTTCATGTCTGCCTAAAGAATAATATTTTTGGTTACCATGGCGGTTTTCAGAGTTTCACAAAACTAAAGGTTTGCTGTTTTGAACTAATTGATCTAAGCATTTGCTTCAATACATATTTAATATCATCCTAAAATGACATTTGAGAGATAGGGATTTAAATTGTAATGGACAAAGGCTATGTTTTAAACAACCTGATACTCAAAAGTAAAAGGATCTTAAAGTTTCCTCCATTGTTCCATGGTTTGGAGTGAATGGTTGATCATTTCCCATAAGAATAGTGATGAAAAGTATAGGATTATATATATTACTTGTCTTGTTTAGATTTGTGGAAGTTTAGGAAGACTTGTTAATCTAAAAGGTATGTCGGCCACAAACATAAGATAAAGTTATTTCAGCCATTATCAGAGGGTTGGGATTGCAAATGACCTATGTTTGTTTGACCAATGCTATTGTAGTTACAAGAGATTGCAGTTATATGAAAACAAGGATTTGAAAGTTCTACGAAATTTAATTCAGTTTGAGGTCTCCTTCAAACTGGTTTTTCAGAGAAATAGATTTAGACAGCAATGGTTAATCTTGATAAAGAGGGTCAAGATATAGATAAATGTTAAAGTGTCCGAGTACCAGTTAAGTACAATGCCCTGCGCCTGAAGACAAGGGTGTGAATGGTTTTAAATTAGTTTGACACCTACAGATATACTTGGAGTCAATACAGAGACTTTTTCTTCATCAGCATACCGTTGGTCTTGACACAGGTCCCGTGTGTCTTATTTGTAAAGAGGTTTCTGTCGAATTTCCAATCTCTTACCAATATATACGCTTGAACTCTGTAGACTTCAGACAACTAGCGGAGGGAAGGTGATCTGTACTGTGGCTCTATGTTGGTATTAGTCCCTGGTGGTGATTGTTAGAAGTGTAATATTGCCTTAGTGTGATGTTTTATCCTATAAACCATTTAAACGAAACACAAATTTAATTGGATGTTGAACACAGATTTGATCATTATAGAGAGGGAAATTTTGTTCTTTGTAAAAAATTGCTGGGATAATGTCACAAATTGTGCCATTGACTTGAAGTCACATCTTGTTAATTGTTAATTTTATGATTGTGAGAAAAATTTGAATAATTTCATGTTTATGTTTTGTCAATTGAGAAGATACAGCCAAAAAGTAATTCATGTTTTAATGAACAAGTTTAACTAATGAGCTGAAATTAAAATATGTGGATTACTGTTTTGTACCAACCAATCCTTATGATAAGTAAACATGTGTGTGCTGTTGCAATAACAAAACGTGAAACGTACTCATTTCAATCATGGTATACTGTAATGTGAAACCATGTGACACTAACAGAGGCAGTAAACTCAGTAAATGTCATGTTTCAATGCTGAATGATTGCAATGTATCTGTTGTATGATGAATTCAGGTAATAAAGATGAGATTACTGCGACCCAACCAATCAATAAAACTGTTGACACGGAGATCAAAGGGAAATTAATACCATAACTACCTGGTGACTATAAAAGGGACAAAAGGAAAGTTTCTAACACGTCAATTTCTCCTGATAGCGTGGTATCAGCAGGTTGCATGTGCAGGCGCCCGTCTCTCTCGCTCACCGTAATCATGTCCTTTTATGTCCATCACTTGGATTAAAAACCCTGATCCATCATGAAAGACAGTCCAGTATGAACAGGTGCTGCTGGCTCATATACTGAACTGTTAGTGTGAAGTGTGAAGTTAAAAGAAGAATAATGCTTTTTCAGAGGGGATAGGGAGACTATAACAGTGAGTTTATGTAGTGAATCTAATGGTGTGAAGTTACAAGAAGAAAGAAATGCTATTTCAGAAGGGGGAGAATAGAGTATAGTGTGTATGTAGTGTAAATGATGGTGTTAAGTTGATAGAAGAAAGATAATACTATGTCAGTGGTGGGGTGAGACTTGAAAAGTCTGTATTAACTAATGGTGTGAAGTAAGGAGAAGAAAGATAACACTATTTCAGAGGGAAGAGGGGCTTGGATAGTGTGTGCATGTAGTGTAACTGAGGCTTTGAAGTTAAAAGAATAAAGAAAATGCTATTTCAGAAAGGAGGGGGGAGATTTGAAAGGTGTGATTGTTTTACTGATGTTGTAAAGCTAGAGAAGAAAGATAATAATATTTCAGAGGGTTGAGGGAGCTCGCAAAGTTTACATATGTAGAGCAACTGATGGTGTAATGTTAGGAGGAAAAAGGTGATACTATTTCAGAAGCGGAGAATTGAATTGTGTTTATGAAGTGTAAATGATAGATAGATAATTCAGTTAACAAGTAGATGGTATGTGCAGTTTCAGGAAGAAGTGTCCTGTTTAGGGCGTCGGTTAGTGAAACTGTGAGATAGAAGGTTCAGAGAAGTTAGAAAATGTGTATAGTGTATACTTTCAGTGCAACTGATATGACAGAAGTGACATTTAACTTGTATTAAAAATAAGATTTGAAGTGTTTACATGTGGCAATGGGATAGTGTGAAGTCCAGATAAGAGAAAAGTTGACACTGCTATTTTAGAGGGGAGAGACTTGTTTTGTCTAGTCAATAGTGTGAAGTTTAGAGTAGAATATAGATGTGATATCCTGTTGGAGGCAAAGACTTGATTGGGCAACATTTAGTACAATTGATAATATAAGACTCAGAGGATAATATTCTTTTAGAGGAACGAGACTTGATTAGGGTCATAGTGTCATGCAGTGAACTGATATTGTAAGGGTAAATCATCGATTTGGTGCTATTTGAGAAGGATAAGACTTTTATTCTTTACAATATGATATAACCTTGCTATTTTCTGATTTCTTTTATACCTGTAGTGTACCAGAAAGTAGGATACAAGACAAGAGAAATGATAAGGCTATTTTAGAGGGGACAGACTTGTATAGTGTACACAAACAGTGCAGCCTGTAAAGTAATTGTACAGGGTAAAGTGAAATAATAGTTTAGTTTTGATAAATTGTGTGAGACTATAAGACTCTTTGAGATTTAGAAGGGAAACATCCTCAAAGTGATAGTGCTCATGCCTTGGTAATTAGGGTAGAGAGATAATACATTACTTGGTGGAAAGGATAATTACTCAGATCTCTGGCGTCAGATAGTTTGAGAAGAAAGAGCTAATAAAGTATTTCTTATTGAATTACACAAAGCACATCATAACTCTCTTGTTAGCTGTCCAATAAAATGTCAACATTTGAAATGGCAGTTTCATTTTAAAAATTTATGTCAGAAATTACATGACGTGAGGCAACTTGAGCTTTAGAGTTTTTTTTCTAAAATAGGTCCAACAGGTAAGACATTATGGTAACCATGGTAACATTTGTGTAAGAAATAAAAAGGTTACTTTATGAATTTTGAAACAAAAAAATTAGAAATTTAGAGTCAGTAAATAGTAACTATAGTATCTGTAACGTGATTAAACACCTCCTCAAAAGTTAGTGTTTAATTCAATTAATTGTGTTCAATCTCGAAAACAATATAAAGATTGATAACAGCAATTAAAGATTACAAAATTCTAAAAAAGGCCTCAGCTAACAACATCAACATTTGATTCCCTTAATTGTTCCTGTGAAGTAAAGAATCCTGTCAGCCTAAAAATTGGTTATTGCAAAAAAAAATTAATTTTCAAATATTCACATGTACAAATGCGCAAACAAACTGTCAGCCTTAACATTTATTTGTTACATAGCAATTTGAAATTTTCAAATAATTACATGTACAAATACCCAAACTAACAATACCAGTAAAATGATGCCCTGTCTCTGTAGAGGAGAAATCAAACTACAACCACAGACGAGTGGAGATATTGCTGACTGGTGTTCAATGAGATCGAGACTACAGGCATCTACACTGTAGGCAGCCCTCTTTACTCAACTACCATTTCCCAAGCTATTACAGACAATTTCTAGATGAGCAAGGCTTCACGTAATTGCTGAACCTTGTCAGGAATTCCTCGAGTTTATCAGACTGTATTCCTTCCTTAAATTACAATGTCATTGATGAATAGCACTCTTACCGAGGAGCCCGGGGAAAATCGCCTTGAATAAGGATTCTGTGTCAAAGATAGATTTATTGAAAGACCAAGTGTTTCACTGTATAATCAACGCCCACTTCGGTAGTCAGTGCTAAGGGGTAGAATTAGTTTTATGTACATATGTCCATTCATCTATCACCCAGTTCTTCAATTTTTAAATTTTTCAATCTATCCCAGTCTGTATCTATCCATCAGTGTATACTTTAATCTTTTTATCTTTTTCTTTCAAAGTCTTTCTGTCAATCAATCTACATGTATTTCCCAGTCTATTCATTTAGCCATCTTTCTTCACTTATCTGTCTCTCCATCTTCCTCTTTCTATATCTCATCATCTCACACTTTATCTTCCAGTCTAACAATTTTTACATCTATCTGTTTCTATTCCTATCTATCTCTAAAGAACCCCCACATTGTTAACACTTCTTTACAATGTAATGAAGTTCCAGCAATCCCTTCATACATGGCACAGTGACTATACAACAGCTATTTCATTGCTTGTGACAGGTCTGAGAGAAGATTATAGTTCCTTCTCCCCTAATACTTCACATGTGTCAGCTACTTTGGAATCTAGTTTCTCTCTGTGTATATTACCCTGTCTCCCTCACCTTAAACTGTCTCACTTGTTGTCACTGTCTGCATATCTCTCACTCTTTGTCGTATGTCTCTCTGTTTCTATCTCTGTCTATCTTTAGTCCTGTCTGTCCTCCTGCCTGCCTATCTGCCTATGTGTCTGTTTGCCTGTCTCTCTCTGTCTTGTCTTTGTCTGTCTGTATCTGTCCATCTGTCTGTCTTTCTCTGAGACCGTCTGTCTGTCTCTCTGGGTCTATCTGTCTCACTGTCTGCTTGTGTCTATCTCCGTCTCTCTTTTGTCTCTCTGTCTTGTCTTTGTCAGTCAGTCTGTCTGTGTCTGTCTGTCTCTGTCTTGTCTCTATCTCCTCTCTGTCTCTGTTTCTCTCTCTATCTGCATTACATGACTTGGAGCTTATATGCCAAGTTTGTTAACTAGTTGATTCTTATGAGTTCGTGTGAATTTCTAGTGTCATGTACCAGTCATTGACCACACGTTGCTGCCTAACTTACAAGCAGCTGTACATAGTTATTGTGCACAACAGCATCAGGTAAACAGGATTGACTTCCAAAATATTGTCTTAGCTCATTCAGTGATTGTTGCTTTTTTTGTCCATTAATGTTAAACAGGTTAATAGTCTAAGTTAAGAAATAATGATACAGAAAGAAATGTAATGGAATTTTTTGGTAATGATAAAAATTTTGACATATTAATGTAGAACAAAACCTCTTTAGAAGTGTCAAAAGTTTATAAAAGCAAAATGTGTGCAGCGTCTCATTTTATAGTGTATTTGTTTTTAAGCTAAAGCTGATTTGATTAGGGCATGTTTACCAAGAGAAGAACGAAATCCATTTTTCAAACTGCATATTGATCTTACTACCGGTACATGATTTATGGAAAGAATTATATCCAAGTTCTTCAAAATTCAATTTAATTTGATTTTAGAAACATTAAATCATTTAATGTTGTCATATTGCAAAATACATATCCATTCTAAGATATCTTATGATAGTTTGATTCAATATTGATTGAGTTTAAATGTCAGAAGCAAATCATTTTGCATATTTCATAGGAAACTAGATCCTAAAGATCAACAAACATTCAATTGGTGACCTCGTTTTTGCCTTAATTCAGAAATTGAGGATTATTCAAATGTCTGTAAGAGAACAGAGCCACTTTGGTTCTTCTTCTATTCTCTCATTTCATAATCCTTTTAAAACCATCTATTCTCTCACGTCAGTACCCTGTTTAAAAAATCATTGATTCCATTATTTGAAATAGATTAATTTTTCATGAACAATCCATTTGATATTCAGAAATGCTCTTTTCCCTTTCATCATTATTCACATAAAAAGTTCAAATAACACTGAGAAACCCCTACATTACTCTCCATATACAAAACTGTGGAATATAGTGATGAGTGTTTTACAAGTAGATATAAAGCCTTGTTAATGTAGAGACTGATGAATGTGAATAGAGAAAATTTAGCTGGGGAAGATTAGAACACCAACACAATTGTAATTAAGCATAACATTCATAAGGAAATAGTACTAACTATCACTTCCTTATTATTTGTTTTAATTCTTTAAGATGAAGCTGAGATGATGATGTTAAGCCCACTATTTTTTGGTTTACCAATATTCAATAAGATTATTAAGGCAAATTTACAAAGAAATAAAAAATGACACTTAGTAGATCTAGTTATTGGATTCTCAATGCGTTCCATGGTGCTTGATTATTATGATGTCAAGGTTTTTTTACAACCATACATTCCCTAAAACATATTAGGGTAACATCCTACATCAAACAACTTATGTATTAGCCAATTTAAGTTAAGGTAAAATGTGATAAAGGCATCATACATATACCCTTGGCAACCCTACACATGTCCATTATTTCATTTTCTTACTTCAGAACAGTAAGAAAGAAAGATATACACATATGATTCATCAGCCATTACCTTGTTAAAGATAACCTTTGGAAGCCATTAGCCTGCAGAGAGTTAACAAAAGAGCATACTTTCTTGGTTATCTTTTGCATTACTTATGTAAACAGAATATTTATACAAGCCGTCCAAAAGTCAACATACATTGTTTGAACAAACATGGCCTGAAAAATGAGATAATGGTTTCTAGAATGGAATTGTGATACATATTGAAATTCATAATTCACCCTGGCAACCATGAACTTCCTACTTTAAAGTTGAAGAAAGAGGTTGAGAATTAATTTGAAGGACGGCATTTGTCATCAAGGTTGTGTTTCCTGAAGCCATTCTGTTCGTCAAGTGTCTCCAGGAATTGTCATGTAATGGATGCTGGAATATTGAGATAGAATTTTTTACCTGTTCAAGAACTACAGGATTTCCGTGAAATCTCAAGAGTCTTGTTATATGTGGTTTGATTGATGCTGTGTGTCTCTCTGAGTGCGCTGAGTGTTTGCTTAGGCTGTGCTTAAGCCCCTGTCCTTGCTTGCCTCCACGACAAGAACTGCTGTGGTGCTGAACTCTCCAATCATTCAGGGTTATGCTTTGTTAATCTGGGGGCCTTGTCTCTTGATGACTTGTTTTACAGATTTATTTTACGAGTATTAAGATTTTCATCCGGTCCAAGTTATTTACAATTTTGGATTTACAAATATTAGCTTCCTTTTAAGGCCAAAAAACAACTGGATAGGAGGGGAAAAAGCCTCTAATTAAATAGCTTTGAGAGAAAACTGGCACTTCACACAGTGTGAATATATAGAAATGAAGTAGACAGAGCTCAGTTAATAGAGCAAACAAAATCTGTATGAAATCCCTTGCAAACACCCATCACAGATGAATGTCAATAAAGTTAACAAACAATTACAGCTCTCAATGGTGAAAATAAGCAAACAAGCACTCAGGTTGAAATGTCAGCCATCAGAGAACTGGCAGTTATTCGCAGGAACTGACAATCACAGTGATGCCAAGGACTTGAAACGGATTTGTACTGGTTTCAGCAGTTGGCATTTCCTTATTGACAGGTCTTGCATAACACTTGCCTTCTAGAGTCGTCATTAATATATTGAAAGGTTGTTATAAGACATAAAAGATGACATTTATACATTGTATGTAAAATTATATCCATCCCTTGATAATACCAACTTTTGCAGTAGAAATAAGGTGAGCTAATTTTAATGGCTGGAGAAAATGTCATTATGAGTATCAAAGTGACTGTTTGAGAGGCATATTTTTTGTTTAAGCCAAAATATGTTGGATTAACTATTTATGATTTATAGATATTCTATATATATTCTTACTAATACTTAATATCCAGAAAAGTGGAGATACATAATTTTTTTAATACACAGAATTAACAAAAGTAACATCCCCAGGTCCTTCAAGAATTTTATGTTCTTTTACTAACTGCAGCTTAGTGAATTGTTCACATTTTGTTGGTGGCCCTTAAGATAATCCCCTCTTCCCTTTGACATAAGTAACTCCACCCAGTCCCAAATGAATATTTATGGATACCCAACTGGAAGCTTTTGCCTCTCCAAGGTTCTTTGCAGCTGGTCTGCAGGACCTATTTGATATCAGGGTAATAAGGAAGAACAGGTACCCCTGATTCTCCTCAGCTCTTATCTTCAAGGAAGGCATGAGAGTAGTAAGCACTTTGAACAAAGTCTACCCTCCATCTACTAAATTCATCACTGCCAAAATATTTCTATTGGATGACGTTTAGGAATAAACACTTGTCAACCAAGGAGTGATGTGCTTTTGGCAAGAACAAAGTGATGGCATGCCAAAAATATAACTACAGCAGCAATAAAAGGTTAAAAGATTTTCTCCAGCTGAAGATGGAAGGTGAGAAAGAATTTATCTAGAGTAAAGAGAAAAGAGTTAAACTCAAGGCAGATGTCAGTTGAAATAAGTGCAAGGAATATCTCATCATGCAAACACTTGGTCTGCTTCCTCATTCAGTACAAAGTGCTGAAATAATTACCTGTAAAATTGAAAGACTAATGACAAGGCTGTAATTGCTACCTCGAGATAACGAGCTACCTGTCTTCAGGCTTGATTTTTAAGCTCCTCAGAACTTGTGTGTTCACTGCATTATCGTTAACATTTACTGGACTCTTCGAATTCTGAGGTCTGGCTGTGACATATTTATACGAGTCTTCTGGCCACACTCTTTTGATCAAAGACTTCCCTCAAGGTGGAAGTAGTATTTCAGCACATTCACATTAATGTGGTGTTAACAGCCCTCTTGCTCTCCCTCCAACAGTCTCGACTGCTCCTTGATGAATAAGTGAGTGCAGAATGATGAATAGGTGAATGGATGAATAGCCATTGCTTTACAGCCAATCTTGATCTGGTGTAAATACCAATACAGACCCTGTATTTATGTCCAAACCTCCATGAAAAGAAAGTGTAAATAAGGTATAAGGACCTATGAGAGATATATATCTGACGTCTTATTACGCCCACAGTGCCAAAAGATCCATAGATGACCGGCGCTGACAATTTTATCATGAATAGATTCAGGAATGATTACATAGTCAACGACCATCAAACCACAGACATTACTTTTCACTAAATCATCATTATAGGTGTGTAAAATAAGCCTTACAAGTATCAGGCCAAGGATAACTTGATTGATTTAAGAGTCAAAATTAAACAAACTCACAAGAAACTGCCATTCAGGATCTTAAAGCATCAGTGCTTTGACTAACAAGACCACTTTATTTCTAATACTTCATTTGTCAAATTTTTTAAGGTCCTATAGAAATGCTTTATGACATTGCATCCAAATCTTATTGCACTTAATCTATTTCAAAACAGCAGATATTTAAGTCCCTTGTTGAATACCAAACTGAACTTGAATGCGGCTGTTGAAACATGACTTTTTATAAACTTAACAATTATTCAATAGTTAATCTATAATCTGCTATTAGTTTTAACATTGCAAGTTTGTTAAAAATCATAAATCATTTGAATTGTCTTCATCATAATTTCATGAACTTATAAAAATTCTTTACATTAGTAACTGTGTGTCATCACTTTTCTTAATTTGAAATGTCAAAAGACTCAAAACTTCAAAGTTAAGTTATTTATACATCAGGTAATCTGGAAAATTTACATTCACTTACAACATAATGTAGTTTGATAAAACAAACTCTGTGATAAATCTGAAATATCAAATTGGGAAAATAATTTTTAAAATTGAAAATTTCAAGAGGACCATTGTTAAATATAATGAGTTTTTATGTAATACATATGGATAGAGTCAAACAGATCAATTTTAAAAAGTTACCTTTTTCAAGAATCTCTCATTCAGAAACAAACCTTGAACTCTACTAAATTTCATCATAGGGGAATTAAATACTTCAAACACAAAGTTATATGTATGGCATAAAACATAATGGAGAATATTTTTCTTAGAGCAAATGCCTTTTTTTCCCCTGCCAAAAAAGGAAATATATTCTTTTTAAAACACA
Source organism: Phorcus lineatus (assembly GCA_921293015.1). Classification (NCBI taxonomy): domain Eukaryota; kingdom Metazoa; phylum Mollusca; class Gastropoda; order Trochida; family Trochidae; genus Phorcus; species Phorcus lineatus. The sequence continues at coordinate 52,920,846 of OV121086.1, read as the reverse complement.
CGTTTGCTACATTTTGAACAAAATATCTTTCCATATTTTTTGTCATAGAATGAGTCATTATTTGAGATAAACAAGATTAATATAGTTTTGTCCAGATCAAACTGGCCATCACTGCTAGAACTAGTTCAAAAGATGTGCTCTACTCTCTAGAGCTTCTGAAGCAGCTTCTTGAGAATGATGTATGTGCTGGAGTGGGTTGTGTTCAGCATGACTTCATATCAAGTGCTATCTAACAGCCTGGACACATCATAATGGACTGATCATTGCTAAACACTGTAGAAGAGACTGGCCTTGTACAATCGGCTGACAATATCATAGACCATTAGTAAACACTGCAGTGGAAAGTGTGCCCATTCACTGAAGAGATGCTATCTGCATCAACTCAGACTATTACCGTTCCATTGATCTGATGCAGGCAGTACAATAGACTAAATGATATCATGAGGATATTCCTAGGCATAGAGCTAATCTCTTCCTCGTTTTATCTTCCTCTGACAAATAGACAATGCCATAATCCAATTCCAGATATAGGGAATTGTTTCTGCATATTCCATTAGAAAGATTATTGGCTATTATATAACTACTTAGGTGATTGACAGCACATATCTGTATAGCCTCAGGAATAGATATTGCTCAAGTTTAAATCTTTTGTTGACTTCAAAGAAAAGGATTTCTTTTTTATATGAATTGATAAAATGGACTCTCTAAGAAAAGTTATCACAAGAATAAGTTTTCTTTCTGTAGATCTGACATAATTTAATTGAGAATTTGAATATTAGTAGCTCATGCTATCAAGTTTAATATTGTCTTTTGTAACAAAAACTGTACCACATTAAAAAGTGCACCACCAAAAAAGTTGTATTCCTCAAGTTCAGAAGAAAATGCAATCATAATACAGAAAAAACACAAATACTTGGAAAGAAAAAGATTTCAATCAATTCATTTCTTAGAAAAATTCTCCAATTGTGAAATGTTTTCTGTGATTATTTTTCTTGGTACAATAACCCAGCAATGTTTTATAAAGATTGGCTTTAACCTCACCATCAAAACAATGTTTCAGACCTTTCGGAAGCTGTTAAAAAAATCAATAGGGACATCAAATATTTGCTCAATTGCCAAATTAAACCATCCTCCAATTGCGAAGGACTTCTTACTTAAACTTTCATGCCGCAGCAAATATGCCTCTTGTTACGGTCTGTGGCTGGTCTTGATGGGTCCAGTGCTGGGATTGTCAGGCTCACTGGTTCCCCGACACCAGTCCCTGGTCCTGCCAGCGGTCAATAATTGGTATTCAGCTGGTCCATTTCTACACTGACCACACAAAATCAATGGGCAATCAGCCTCGCTTAATTACAGTTGGATCCATACAAACTTTCCAGGCTTGTTTCTGTTGAAAGACGGCCTCAAACGATTACTGCTGCATGTAAAGAAATTTTCAAGGTTGGGTTCCAATGAAGGTTCAGTCTCAGAACTAGTTTTATATAATCCATTTGAGCTGGTTTCTCTCATCCTGTAAAGGATAGCTAGATTTAGCAAGTCTTGGTTCAGGGTTTGGTTCTTTTGAAGGCCAATCTGTATGACCATAATTACATGGATGGATGTGGGCCAGTTTCTACCAGCTTGTCAGTTGCATACAGAATAGGTATTGTCAGGTGAATCCAAGTTGATGCATAGAAGGGCAGCTGTGGCATGGCACCATATGAACAAAGCCATTAAAAGTGTAGGTCTCTCATTGTCACCCTATGATTAAACCTAAGGTTTATGTGCAATACATGTGCAAATAAATGACCTAGGGCTGTAAAATTGAAGTTTTTGTACATATATTTTTTTTATTAAACTATGAATATCCTTGGTCTGGCACACTTATAAATCATGTTCATTTGAGCATGTAATACTTTGATACATTTCAATTCCCTTTCACAAATTATTTACACTTCTTTGTATATGTATGAGAAAACTGTAAGAGAGGAATACTATTATTATTCTTACAGAGATATTGATTTTTTTTAGACGAGAATCTCAAATATATCTTCATATACATCTATATCTGTCAAATGATTAAAGTAAATCCTTGTATCATGCACAAGAATCTATTTTGGATAAGTGTGTTACACATTGTAATGTAAAAGAGTAAAACTAAAAGGTCACACATAAATTAGATTTTCACCTTGTTCATTTTCAGTTTGTTCAGTAGTGACACCTTGTCATAAGAGATTGAATCTTGTACGAATTCAGTATGATACCCAGCAGGCATCTGACTTCATTTTGACGTGAAATTTGGTTGATTTCAGGTCATTAGGTTGATCAACTAATTTTCAACGTCGGAACGATGTCAGTTTCCTAACATTGAAATTTGGTCGGTTTTTGACGTTGTTTCAACGTCACCAGAACAACTAAGAACTGACAAGTGACAACATTATTTTTTCATTATTATTAATAGCCTCAAATAAGTTATGGATTGTTTTAAAGAATGAGATGAAAAATGAACAAGTTTCATCGACATTTAAAAGTGATATTAATATTTGATTTAGATAAATAAAAGTTAATAAAGGGGGGTTACCCTGTCCTTTGATCTAATTAGAGTTTTTATTTTATCAGTTATCTTCACAAATCACAACATAGATTTTTGATTTGAATACAGTTAGTTGTTCTTACAAAACGGTAATTGCACATTTGTAAAAAACATTTTTTAGGTGACACTTTGTTCTTAATCTGATTACATAATTTCCATGCAATGGTTAACTCAACACGAGCAGTCATGTAAATATTGAATAAGACTTATGAAAGAACTGAAGCTTAGAGCATAGACTCTAAGATGATGTTTTGCATACAATATATTACTAAAACAAAGCTAACACAACCTGGATGATATTCTATCCTTGACGTAGATATGATATCTTTTCAACGTTGATGCAACATCATAGCTTTAACGTTGAACCAACCTCGAAATGACGTCAGATTTCTACGTCGCCGCAAATTTCAAATCCAATTATAATTCAACGTTATTTCAACGTTCATAAACGACGTCGTTTCAATGTTGATACAACGTCAGATTGACTGCTGGGTAATTATTCTCATTTTGAAAAATATTGTGACATTTATGAGTCAAATCATGACAAGTAGATCTTGCAGGCTATCAAATAGTCAAATGATTGACAAGGAGGTTCCTCGACATACAAAATGTACCTGTTGTTAGCAGATTTAAGACCAATCTTAAATTTGATTATTTTCTTCCACTTTTCATGTTTAGTGGGATTGTTTTGCTGTTGTTTTGCCATAACTTAGTGGGATATGTAATTGAAATTGAGATTTCAGATTGTATAAATCTCACGACCTGGGTTTTCAATATTGTCCTCCAGTCTGTTTTTAAAAAAAATTCCAATCAGCCATTGTCATATCATACAAGGAAAAAAGAATTAATCAAAATTTCCATCACAATCATAATTTGCACATGCAGATTTTTTTAATGAAAAACTACATTTCTGCTGAAACCATTTTGTGATGGCAGGTGCTCTCTGGTACCGTCATACCAACAGTACAATAGGGAAAGCCTGGCTACACTTTCAACAAACACAAGTGGTTCAGCTGTTGTATCATGATAGGAAGTGGAACTGACCCAATCTGAGATCACTGCTATTGATAACTTCATAAAACTTTCAATACACTTCTCAATTGATCAAATATTCGAATTCATTTCACGAGGAGACTGGAGAAGCGCTGTCAAGTCAATATGCGTAATTATCACGAAGACGTCGTTACTTGCTTGCTCTGAATTTCCCTCTCGTCAGAAGCCCATCCATTTCTATTAGCCTGACGAAGGAGATTAAGGGTGATGTTGTTGTGGTGTGGATTAAGTTAGACTCATCTCTGTTGAAGCAAAACCCGCTTGACTCTGTTAGAGGATACACGGCCTGACTGGTAACTCTCAAATCTGCTTAGGTAAGAGAAGCTTATTTGGTTACAAGTGGAAACTTTGAATTTAATCATTGAGTGGTTTGTGCGTGCAAGACACCATCAGGTAAATCACTTTGTAGATGAGCTTAAGACATTTTCAGTCTTCAGACTACTGCATTTAGGCAATACCGTGTTTGATATAGTTTTTGCTTGCTGTTTGTCTTGAATTTATTTTCTTTTATTTCTATGTCCTTCATAAAGCACCAGTTTGTGGAAAAATGTAATTTGTACAAGTAGAGAAGGTTAAATTTTAGAATATAAATGAATAACGGTGATATATATATTGTGTAAAAGCCGATCTCTTTTATTGACCTTTAAATAACAAAACATTTAAATCTGGAAAAACAGAAACATTAAATGCGAAAGAAATATGAACCAGTGTTCTTTAAAAAAAAAATACGTAAATCACAGATTATTTCAATATCTTTTTTCAATCACTAAATATTTAAATGCACTTGAGCAGAATGGTGGAGCCATCAATTTGAGTTATTTTCTGTTCATACTTATGTGGGTAGATATATGTATAATGCAGACATGACAAGGACATTAATCATATACCAGTCACACAGAGGACAGAGGGATGATACCTTTATACATCAGTCCAGGTTATGTATACATTACACAAAGAACCCACATGTCTTTCTAGTATATGTCATAGGTTGAAGATGTCATGGCCTAACTTCTCATGTAAGTTTGCAGCCGAGTTCATTTTTAGTCTTGTGTCCAGAGGTTACAAATATCGCATGAGAGTATGGTAGGAGGGAAATCCTGTCTGGATATAACTGAATCATAGTGTTGCTGAGTTACTGGCTAACTTGACATCATTGCAGGTTCTTTTCATAGATTTTTCACAAAGATCTTTTGATTTATCTAAACTAAATATACAATTATGATCCAAGATTTGAATGTCAATTCCATGAATAAGTGGAAATGGTTCTTGTATTTGTGAAAGCATTAAAATTTTATTGCAGTTCAATGGGTTTTTTAAAAAGGTTTAAATATGATAAGTTTAAAAGGCGATAAGAAGTTTGGAGCATTTATGTAAATTTTATTGCCCTGACTTTGAACATAAAAGTACAAGTTTACCTGTAATGAATTTTGAATTATCAGAGACTATGACGGTTGTTATCATTACCTGAACGTCTTCACTACCAAGATCAAAAGATAAAGGCTCCATGTGCATCACATAGTACTGATACTGTTTCCATGGAAACTTTGATGTCATCAGTGTGGGCAGTTGAACATGAGTTTAGCTAAATTTATAAAATGATTTAAATTGATGTCAAATACATGTGATTGATTAATGTGTAGAAACGTGAGATAGTTTAACATTATTTCAGTTGACAGGTGCGTAGGAGCTACTTGTGTAAGGTATTGAGAGATTCAGTGTGTCCCTCGCCGTCTTCTCTGTCTACATCATGTTATGTTAGTTAACATTATCCAATCAAACATCGAAGTTGGGCAAGTTGACAGCATGTGTCAGTTGGAAGTCATCAGATACATAAAGATTATAGACAGACAGACAGAGAGACAGATTTTATTCAGTAATGTGGGCCTTATGGCCTATATTACAATGAAGTTGAAAAATAATCTACAGATTATAGATGCATATAGAAGAAAATATAGGTAAAATAATTCCTTGCTTGTACCTCCCATTGTTACTTGATGTACCGGTAATATTTACATTCAGTGAACAGAGCTGAATTTTAGTCATCCCTTGATAATTGACAAATTACTACTCTCAAAAGCATTGTTATTCTAGTAATGAATTACCTCAAGGATCCAGGGGATCATAGGTTTGTAGATTTGGTCCTGCGTCTCCCTCAGATATTGAGTGACAGGTACTTTCTCCTCAGAAATCATCATATAATGCTAGGTTTTGCAAATTTTGCTTATCATGAATTTCATTGACCTACCCCTAAAATAAGGGCTTGGCAGGACTTCGGCGGTAAACCAAATCCCGTCCCTAAGAAGATCAATTGTGCAGAATAACAATCAAATGACATGTAGACTATAATTAATAGATTTGATCTTCTGTTAAATATGTGAGTGGCATGGTGTCCAACCTCAAATCTTCTATTGACTTTCCTCAAGAAAGCAGGAATCTAAATCCTTTAGAATATAATCTTTTAATGCTTGAGAGATGTGTAAATGTCATGATTATAGTCCACAAAAAGTAGTGTCAAGCATGCAAAAGAAAACCCATTTTAGACCTATTATATACTACTGAATGTAATGAAATGGAAATGATCATGAACTTCCAAATGAGCTCATTTATTTCTTGTAGAACCAAGAATAAAAAAGATACAACACAAGGGGAAAGCATATTTCAGACTGGTATTAATGCTATTAAGAGCTTCTGTGCTTTTGTGAGAGATGGTTCTATGAGTTAAATTGTACAGGCCTTTAATAGGGGCGTCAAATGTTACTAAGTTTAAACCTTTAATTTAATATTTAATTAGAAATAAAGGTCTTATCAAACTAAAAGTCAGTGGATGGCATGAGCTATGTCTTATTGAAATGTAAGTTTTCTATTCAGGTGATAAGAAATGACACATCTTAAGCTGCAGAGCCCATGGCTCTTTTTCTATGTTAATAAGTAGTTAGTCTATCCTGATTAAATTTTCACTTAATTCTTTGAAATTATTTACTGAATAGTTTAGATAAGGAAAATCTAAGTTGCTTACATTTTTCAAATCAAGATTAATTTCACATTAGCAAAGCTAAGCTTTGAAATCATTGATGGGCATTAGGATTCTACCTAATGAATAATAGGGAGATTTTATTATTGAAATATCACCATATTAATGTCAGACACTGAGTGATAGCAACAAGCCATGCCTGGGGGCGCTGGGTATCATCAGGAGGGTTCCCATCTTCTGTAGACCAGCTGATAAACAGCTTCCACTAAAGTCTGTCTGTAAGCCGCTCCACCAGTGGGAGGTATAGGGAGCTCAGTTGCAAGGCCAAGGGGCAGATAATCAGGATTAGTCTACCATCCCCTTGAAGCTGCCGCTCATAACAGATAAGCATCTTCCCATTAACAAGCGATCAGTCAGCCAGGCTGACTTGCTGTGTCCAACATGCCTCTCCATCTGCTGCCTTCCTTAGCGGCATTCAGATGTACACAGAGTATAGATGGTCATCTATGCTACTTTACTGACACACAGGGTATAGATTGCTATCTCCTCTAGTTAGTTCACATACTGATACATTGAATATAGATACCCCTTTCCTCTTGCTCACCATCATGCAATGACAAAGGCTAAAGATTTTGATCTCCTCTAGTTAAAGCAGCATGTAGACACAAAGAGTGTCCCCGGATAGTTAACTCTTCTAGTTAGAGCATCATGCAAATGCATACAGCATAGATGGTTATCTTCACTTATTAACATGCAAATATCAGAGTTTATGACATTGCTGGTTAATTCCTCCTCCTAACAGGTAAGCTAGCACAGAGTTATATAAATGGTGATCTCTCTTATTCATAAACTTGCATAGAAATAGATAACAGGATGATGTAAATTGTTAATTCTTTTAATTGCAATCACCAGTATGCATGCAGAAAACTGTCAGTTTAACAGTTTGATCTATCAACAGGCCATCTTCATGACATGTATTATAAAAGACTCCATATTTGAGTGTAAAACAAAAAAGTAATTGGATTTTAAGGTACAAGCACATTCTTAAGTACACAAATCATCATGTTTCTGTTACAAGGAATCTCATTTTTTCAGTATCTTTGAGTTTTAAGATTTGCTCTCCAAGACAAGAGGCTTGATTTCATTATTATCTTCATACGTATCTAAGTTAATAAAAGCATCATACGCTAACAAGGAGTCTTAATAGCAATCCCTATCTCTCTCAGTTTATTTAGCTGAGCATGCAACTACATGCGGTCAAGATGTCTATCTGCATTGTTAAAGACCTATGTAGGCTCCCAAGCTGACTGGCAACTGTGGCTAGGGACTTGTGGAGATTGATGGAGACAGATAAAGGTCTCCAGCTTCTATTTTCTTGTCTTGGGAAGGTGCTGAAAGGAGTTCCATCTGCTGCATCAATGGTCAAAACCTTTGAGTCTGTTAGATGGACATTAAAAGCTGAGACTTAGAAAACAACAATGTGGCAGTGATGAAGGAAATGAATAGCTATTGTAATCTAGCTGACCTCGATAATGTGAAAATCATATCATCCTAGAGGTTTTGTGTGATTATGATTGGAAGTAGTAGGGGCTTTGCTGGAGCCAGAAGGAAGCATGTCGTCTGGAAATGAGAAATATGCATGGAGAAACAATCAGGTTCATCTTGTGTCTGAGATAATTGGCTCATGCTTGTCAAGTTATGAGCCTTGGATCAATAACCCAATGCGCTTCTATCTCTAGCCAAAGACAGGATTCTTCAAATTCAAGAGCTTAGTTTTGTAATGTGACAATCTAGTTAAAACATGAGATTTTAATGCTCTAAAAATACCATTGAAACAAGATTAACATGAATAGAAGCCCATATTGCATTGCTGACATGCCACATTTTATGACGAATAACAAAATTAATTGAAAAAAGCAGATTGTCACATCATCAAGTCATTTTATTTCCAAAATATCAAATTCCTTTTTTACAATTTTCAACTTACGACGTTTTGAAGGTAAATCAATGACCCTGTCAGAACTGATTTTGAGTAGTAAACTGTCAGAGATTCATACCGTAATTACCTTGTCAAGTGACCTGAGAGATTTCCAATAATATCTTATCATACTTTTATTGTTGCTGTGATGAACATTGGTGATGAGATATTAAAAAAAATAACAGATTCTATTGTTTAAAGACATCAAGACCTTTTCCTTATCATCATATCCTTGTCTTTTCTTGACCAGTGTTTTTGTAAGGTTAAAGATATTCTCCTATCTACTGTATCTATGGCTTTTATGTGTGACCTATTGTTACTGAAGTGACATCTCTTAGAGTGATTTTTGTAGGGGAAAATTTTCAACCTTGCCACTTAGCTACTACATCTTGATCAATTATATTCTTTCATACACAGTTGTAATCAGAAAATGAAAATGATGTTACTTCATTGTACAAATAAAGTTAAGTCAACAACGCTGATAGTTGATAGTAAATGTTTAATGATGTGTGAAATAGAGGTCGATGCTGCTGCCTGTTACACACATACACTCTCATAGTAACATTAAGCTCTTCCGTCCTCTCTATTGTATAGGGGATGTCAAAATACTTTCAATGATATGTTTTTCCTGCAATATTCAATCAATGTAGAAATTGCTTGTAACATTAAAAGCAAATCATGTGGATCCAGAAACAAAACATTGACATAAACTTAACGACCAGTATGCTAAAAATTGTACAAAGAGTTATATTAAGTTATAGGTGTATTTCATCACAATTGTACACCTTTGATTGACCTGCATGTATTACTCACTACTGTAAGATACAGCAGTGCAAAATTTGTACAGCAATTCTCCATTAGAGTTATATGAATGTTGTAACAATAATATCTGGTTCTAATGTCACTATGGCAGAACCGCTGTCACAATGACAGCCAAGCTGCTGAGATGTTGGTTTCAGCACACTATCAAAAGTTATGCTTCATTTATGTGGGCGAGTGGTAAACAGAATACTAAACCCCCGTCCATTTAATACTATTTTTATTATCTTGTAAATGATTTGGTATCGAAGCCTTTTTTGTTTCTTTTATACTAAATCATGACCTCGTTTATTAGAAATAGTATCAAATAGAAGGTCATTTAGTATCCTCTATATCTCGAGGAATCTATCTCAATATCATGATGCACATAGCTGGACTTATGGTGTAGATATGGCATCTCATTTGTCAGAGCTAAAACTGGTCTACATCACGATGCACACTGATGATTTGTTTTTATGAGCATTATACATTAATTCTGATATTACAGTGTGTCATGTAATTGAAAGGTAATTCCTAATCTGTAATGAAGTCCACCTAAATCTCCTAGCTTCTGGCTCATACTGTAGGTTTCATTAATGGCATTAATTAATTTCATAAGACAATGCTTGCTAATTACTAGAGGTAGCAGTATGTTTTATGAACATGCTCGGCCATCATCTTGTTGATGCAGACATCATATTGAGATACTTGTTCTTTATCAGTGTGCTCATGATCACATAATTATACTAGCTGCTGCTGATTACTTCTGTAATGAACTGAAAACGTGAAACAATTCCCATACCGCTCCCATTATCGTGCCATACCCAGTATGCTAATAAAGAAATATTTTTTCTGATAATGATCTGAGAAATGAGAAAGTTTCCCACTTTTTTATGAACACAAAAAGAAAATCCCATTATCTGATCATAAATAGGAGATGGGTTTTGAAGCCAAACCATTTTCAAATAATGTAGTGCATTTTGTGTCTAATAGTTTTACAAAAAAAAGTTTATATAATATTAGACTCTCTTAGAGATTTTTTTTAAATCTGTAGTAGAAAGTAAGGTCAATCTTTGGTGATTAAAGAAGTATAAATTAAGTTCCGTAAATAATTTTGCAGTTATTATTGAAAATTGACTACAATGATGTTAGATATAAATGTTGACCAAAATATTATTATAATTTCTTTAGCGTCTTAATCCATTAGTTCTGAACATTTTAAGTGGACTAATGAGAGATGCTGACATGAAGCAATCATGGAACATTCCCAAGTCACTGGTGGAGATTCAATATTACATGTCGTGTATGGTTTTAAATTTATCTTCAAATACTTTTAGTGTTTAGGAACCTTTAGAATGGTTAGCAAAATGAAGATCAGCAAGGAATGAAGAGAGACTTCAGAGATGATTACTGTATGATAGAAGAGGCAGAGACCGTGGTAGTGCTGTAGTGGGGGGAGACGGGGGTAAGGGGTAGAAGGAGACTTAGATAAAAGTAGCATTGTGGAATAAGGGGATGTGATATACAATAGAGATATAAAGTTGTGATACTAGAAATTGGGAGATATAAGGAGGGATGGAACTAGGGGAGGTAGGAAGAATTTGAAAAGGTTTGGTGAGACAGTTGAGGAGGTGAAAGGAACTCAGCTGCCAACAAAGGTAGAAAGAAAGAATGAATTGTCTGAAGTTCTTTGGTCTGGTTGCCCAAATTGATAGATAACCCTGCAAGCTGATATATATTGCTTCAAGATCCAGAGTTAATATCAATTCTTTATATACTGAGGCAAACAATTTATAACAAATTAGGTATCTTTTAGTCTAACAGCCCCTATCAGACAAATGACTATAAAGTGTTGTTTTTCTTGAAGAACCAATGACCTTAACATGACGTAAAAGGTTTTTTCTAATTCTGATGTATGAATCAAGTGGTTTTTGTTGGCCACACAGCAAAGAAAAGCTCCTGATAATTATGCTTGAGGCAATAAAGCCAATAATAGACGGAGACAGGCAATGAATTTTGCACACAATACTGTTTTATCTGCCCTGTGAAGAATGAGCTTGGCTCTCTGCAGGTTACGCTCCCTGTGTTCAGTATGTCTGTCTGTCTGGTCCTCTGTGCAGTGGTTCAGCTTCCTGACGTTGCTGTCAATACACTCCCATCACCCTAGCAGTCCAAGCAGAGAATGAGCATCATGGCAGATAAGAGAACCAGTAAAAAACAAATATAACCCATAGATAAAGATGAGGCACATTGACAGCTTCATTTCATCATTATCATATAGATGACCCTGATTGGTATATGCTTTGAAGATTGTTGGCATCACATTTGAAGCAACAAACAATAAAGTAATACAGCCATGCTACAATGCAGCCATGATGATTATTCTTAAAGAATATGTAAATGGGTGACTCTATAATGCCGTTTCTGTCAAAACAAAATTTAAAGGGACATTACTTTATATACATTTATATAAATGTTATTGGTTCATGTAAGAGCAAATTGAACAATTTCACAATGAATATTGCACAACGAGTCTAAAAGAACCAACAATAACAGAGAATTTATACATTTGTTCAATGAGTGGCCTAAGCATTGCTGATTGGTCTAATGATTCGTTTAATTTTTTGAAAATTGAAGTTATGGTGTAATATTTTTGATCATATCAGTATAATCACTTGATGCCCCAACAAGTGAAATAGGGGATACCTAATTTAAGAGCCCTGTCATAGAAAACATTATCAACATCCACAATTAGTAGGAAGACATTTCTCTTGGGAAATTAGAGGGTGCAATTACAGCAGTGAAAATCATTTCCTAAATTTCTCAATCATACTAGTCAGCTATGAATTGTGTTTTTTTTAGTCTTAAAATTCCTTTATTTCAATGTAAGAGGGCCATAATTCTTCATCAGGACTTTTTGTTTAAGGTCTTTTGTCATTTTAATTTGTAGTTGAACATTTACGCTCTTAGTGGTATAACAATTTATAAGACATCATTTGAAGGTGCACTGTGTAAATGACATACCAAAAAGATTAACTCAATATAAATATGAGATGCTTTGTAGAGAAATATGTATATTGAATGGATGACCTTCTACTTGCTTAATACTTAATGACTGAATTTATTTCTGTGTGCTGAACTTTCTGACTTTGATTCAACAAAATTATTCATGAAAATAATTAAGGCAAATTGATCAAAAAGGTATTTTTAAGATGTTGTTAAATTGATATTTGCTTATTTACAAGGTCGGTCCAAAATCAGAAAAATCTTACATTGCGAGTGCACTGGGAAGTTTTCCTGATTATTACATCCAATTCAGGAATATCTCTCAACAAAATTATTAGATTTGGTTTCAATCACGAGTAGAGATCCTTCTTAAGAAATTCTGAAAAAATTATCATCTTGAGAAAATTATCTCTGGCAATTTTATGCTGTCAAACTATCTATGTTGATACTCGGAGATAATCCAGTTCATCCAATCCTAGATAAACTAGTGGCAATTTGACATGGTATAGATTGAATGATCTATGCATAAAGGACACGGCTAATGAGAAGTGTATTGACGACCCAAGTCTGAGATGGATAAATCATTAAGCAAACGGACCTACAATTCACTGTTATTTGACATAGGATTATTTAGAGGATTATTTCGTAACACTAGACTTTAAGACGAGTGGAAATTTGATTTTGCATTCCCGATAAAATAGAAAAGGGAAAAAAGACGGTCCAATTAGTTGAGAAAAGTTGGATGTAAAGCTATTTTTACAAAAAGACGGAACAGATTTTTTATAATGTAATAGGGGGAATTAATAATGGCAACTCTTATTTTCTTTATTGATCAGGGCTTTTTGGATATCTCCTTTGGGAAAATCTGTAGCTTTTATTCTTAATGTCCAAGATATTGTGAATTAAGTTTGGATGAATGACTTAAAGTTAGACAGTTTGAGTAGCACAGTAGTGTGTGCATGTACAGTCAGGTTTGTTACAAGCGAGGGGGCTGAGAGACATTAATTCACCAAACAGCTGAGGACACTTAGTAAAGTAAACAGCTGAGGCAAGATAGCATTTGAATATCCGCAAGGAGCAATTCTGAAACTGGAACTTAATTGGACTTCTAAATGAATGAGGGCCTGTCTGCCGGCCTTGTAAACCTCTCCAAAGTCAGTCACATAGTTACTCTAATCTTGATTATTTGACTGATTGTAAATAATTCTATCTTCACCTTCACTAAAAACAGCCCAGGTTTTACCTTACATAGAGGCTTTGATATGTTTTGATTAAATCGAGGTTAATATTTATTATTATTTATTAGTTAATTTATACAAAATCAAATGTTTGTAAACTCAAATATTTTAAAGCCTTGTCTGACCTGTATGCATCAGATTCTAATCAATTAATAATGTCCTTATGTCTAAGAAAAATTCTTAAATCAGTCTCCTATTAGGGTCCTCTCTGTACTCAAGTGAATAAAAATTCTTTAAATTCAGCTCTCTTGTAACAGCATCAGGCACACAAACCAATGTCTTTGTATTTTTGCTAACATTGCAATCAAAAAGTCTTTTCATTTCAATCTGATTAAAATGAGAAAATCTTTTGATTTCAACTCCAAAGATCACAACCATTAAATGAATAATCCAGTAATGAAACTCTTGATTTTTGCCTATTAGTTTTTGGCATAAGCTGATATCATTTTCTGCTTGTGGCATGTGCTCCCCACTGTGGGTACTTAAATTATGTCTGCCCACATTTACTAGGAAGATATTACTGAGCCTTACCTGAGCACAGAATCAATTCCCAATATGCTCCCAACTGAGGTTTCTGAAATCATGAACTCATATCATCCCACACAACTCAAAAACCCAGTAATCTCTGGTGAGTCTAATGTATTTGCCCTTTGAAATAAGAATCCTCACCTTCTTAAGTCATCAAATGAACTATACAGGTATAAAGTTGAGACTTACATGATTTGTATATTTTGTGTATGGGTCTGCAATATATAAACTCCTATTGCAGATGTGTATAATCAGAGATAAGCAATGAATACCCCTCTTGCAACTCATCTGTCAAAAGGTTATTGAACCTGATGAAGGCTTGCCAACACGTGTGTTTCTCACTATATCAATGAAGGTTTGATTTTGTGTGCATATTGACCTTCTCTCAGTGTATAATTGCTGCATATAGGACTAATGATATTGTGCTTCTCTCTGTGTATAATGGATGCATATAAGAATAGTGATATTGTGCTTCTCTCTGTGTATAATGGATGCTTTTCTCTGTGTATAATGGCTGCATATAGGAATAGTGATATTGTGCTTCTCTCTGTGTATACTTGATGCATATAGGAATAGTGATATTGTGCTTCTCTCTGTGTATAATTGCTGCATATAGGAATAGTGATATTGTGCTTTTCTCAGTGTATACTTGATGCATATAGGACTAATGAAATTGTGCTTCTCTCTGTGTCTAATGGCTGCATATAGGAATAGTGATATTGTGCTTTTCTCAGTGTATAATGGCTGCATATAGGACTAATGATATTGTACAAGTGTCTGTGGTCCTCTCTCCCCCTCCATTACTGCTGGTAGAAAAACATCCGGCCTGCAGGAAATAGGTGTAGAGTTATTTTCAATCCATTTGACTGGCTCAAAGGTTAATCTTGAAAGTGACGCAGATTCGAATTTGTTGTCGCCGGGTGATTAGGAGGAGTTAATAGTCCCATGGAGTGGCAATGAGTTTGACCCTACTGCCCCAATGCTTTCTAATTGTCATCTGCATTAAGATAAATATTGTGGTTGGAACAGGGGAGAAAGTGCTTTCAGCCTCAACTGCACACTCTGTTATTTTAGATAAATTTAATGTTTCTTCAGAAGCTATTAATTTCATGCATTTGTCATTGTAAAGTAAGCCATGGATATACTATCATGCTTGTGGACACTTTCAACTTTCACGTTAGGTTAGGTAACTGAGATGTAAAGCATAAAAATACCCGTTGGAATATTTAACTGCATGAAACAAGTTGTTGTAATATTTTTGCTATTTCAGCTACAGAAAAAGTCTTAAGTCTTAAAATTACATCATACACACATGAATTCTTTGATGAAACTGTCAAGATCACATAAATTAAATGTAAATAAAGAAAAAGGAATGAAGGACACCGTCCACACATCAACATGCACTCAGGGTTCTACAAGCGCAACATTCATATGTAATTGCACATGCAGTCTGTTGACGGAGTCTAACCATACAGAGCAGTTATATATGTGTTATGTAGTTTGCCATGAAACCATAATTTATCAGCCCTTATCTAGCTGCTTTCATCAACGCATCTTATCCTTAACCTCTGCATGACTCCCAAGTATGAGGTAAGAAGATCTGGAGATGCGCACATATCTGAAGAGCAGGCTGTTTAGTACCTTACTCAACGACTCTCCCTATTTAAAGCCAATTGTTGAAGTAGCCCTCAAAATGATAGAGTAGTTTGAGTTATCTGAGAGCAGTATCATGGATCTAATTCTTTGACATGTCCATAAGATAAGATAAGATATTCTTTATTGTCCCAAAAGGGAAATTTGTTTTGTATAATTACAATTCTCCAGAATGAAGACAAATGATAACATAATACCGTATTCGACGTGATAAGCGCCCGGGGCGCTTAAAAAATTGGTAAAAGGGGGCGCTAATTAAAACGATAAAAATTGTCCTCAAGTTTAGTCTTGAAAGTGTTTTCTTACGATACACATGTCTTTGAAATATGGTTTTGTAACTTTTATCATTTTGATGGTGGCTGGGGGGTCTAAAAATCCCCTGTATTCTTCACTTTAGTGGAAGTAAAAGACTTATTGCAAGACTGAAAAACCTTTTTCAGTGAATCAGCATGCAAGGTAAGCTATGTTGAGAGGTGGGAGCTAAACAGGACGCATATTGTTCAGTCAAAAACGTGGTGGGTGGGCGCTTATAGGGGAGTGGGCGGTTATTAAGTCGAATACGGTATTCAAAAACAATTCATGTCAAAACAGTTAAGATAGACAGATAATTTACTTAATTTACATGAAAAACGTGATGCAACATTAGACAGAACTTATTTCTCTAACGCTGCAGGGAATGAATGATTGGCGGAACCTGTTTGTTCGAAAAGTCGGCATACGCAGCCTACGTCCAGAAGGTAATGTCGAATATTCCAAGAAAAGTGGATGGGAAGAATCACCCAAAATTTTGTTTCCTTTTTTCGATAACTGCTGCTCGTAAAAACTGCCGATCGTTTCAATAAGAAGCCCAATAATCTTAGATGCGGTTTTCACGATTTTTATCAATTTGTTTCTATTTTGACCAGACAGGTTCCCAAACCAACTTAAAAAGTTAAATGTAAGGACACTTTGAATGAAGATTCTGTAAAACGACATCAAGATGGTTTGATCTGTTTTAAAGTATTTTAGTTTCCACAAGAAATGTAAACGTTGTTGTCTTTTCTTATATATTTTCTCAGTATTCTCATTCCAAGAGAGTTTAGAATCAATGATAGTACCTAAGTATTTATATTCATTTACTCTTTCTATTTCATTGCCATCAATACACACAGATTGTAATGTTGACTTAGTTCTCCTAAAATCAATTATCATTTCTTTAGTTTTTTGAACGTTCAAATATAAAAATTTAGATTTACACCAATCTACAAATCTTGATAGCTCGGATCTATAGGCAAGTTCTGACTCTCTAATTAGGCCTACAACTGCAGCGTCGTCAGCAAATTTGATGGTAAAACACAAATCAGCATTTGAGACACAATCATTTGTGTACAAAATGAACAAAATTGGCGAAACAACACAACCCTGTGGAGCACCAGTAGATGCGCATACAGTTGAAGATTTAACTTTGATTGACTTGTACAAATTGCTGTCTGTTAACAAGGAAAGAATGTATCCATCTAATGATATTTGAGTTAACATTCATATGACAAAGTTTATAAAGTATGCCTAGTAAAGATGTGCCATGCTCCTCTGATAGGTGCTTTTGATAAGTACAACAAAATGTGTCAGCACATCAGCACAGTAGCAAATTGACGTACATGCAAAAACACTTACCTGTAGCTAAACATCATATTCTAACAAAAACGGGTCAAGTTCATATATTCAAGAGAACTTAAATGTTTCCATACACATTAAATAAAAAGTCTTGAATCAAACAACGAAATACAAAATCTAGTTTAACATTGTCTAAACGTTTAAAAAATTCAATTTAATTTCAGTTACATGTGTTTCATATACAACTCATCAAAACAACATTGATACTGCAGAAAAAGTTACTTTTTTATTAATTTATTTTATTTGATCGTCTAAGTTATCTTCATATCAATGTTGAATGTATCATGTGTCCTCAGGCACAATGAGATAAGGTTCAAATTCTTTGAATGATTAGATAGAATTAATTTCGAAATATCAACTAAAATATCTTCAGATAATAGAGAGATGATTTTTTAATTGAAATGCCTATCTTGTGATAGATATCTAACCATTCTGACATATTGAGTTGGCCTAAAGGTATGAGTAATGATGAACTTCAGGGGACATGTGGTTTCAGTGCAATGTCCTTAACTCTCACACCTGATTATTCCATTAGCGATAGTTATTATCTTAAGTTCTTAATTGGGGTAACATCATTGTCTTCTTGGTGCCATAGTACCTAACCCATGACCTTTAAATCTAGTGCCAAAGATGTGTAACAAATGAAAAACCTGGAAAGAGTAACAAGCTAAATATATGCTCCCTTGGAATATCACACATTAGAGGCAAAGGTTACAGGTTACTAGGTATTATTTGACAGATAATTCTGGTTCTTTGATGAATGTCATACTTTGGAAATCTGTCATAGATCTTATTTACAAGCTCAAGTTAAAATATAGTGCATTTTTAAATATTTTTTTCAAAAGAGTAAAACCTTTTTGATTACAGCCTTATGAGAGCTGAAGAAAAACATATTTCATGTATTAAGATAAAATATACGAGTTGATGGGAATGGAATGACTAAAATGTCATGTAAAAAGGTTTTATCAAGCTACACATCTGGCATTGGAATGGAAGGAAATGCAATTATAAATGCCATATTCAAGATGAATTATGTTTCTTCAATAATTTCTATCTTGTTTCTCATTTGTAACCATAGCAACAAATCATGTTATATAAATGCATTGAATAATACCATGTACAGCATACCTCCAAGACATAAAGGCAATTTATTTCTTATGGCTTAGCAATTGGACTGCTGTTTTTGCTGCAAGAAGCATCATCAAAACAGAATATAACTTCAATTTGGAAAATTCAATACAGAAGCTTGTAGCAATCAAGCTGAGTATCAGATAGGACCAGAATATGACCTGAAGTGGGGCTGGGTTGTCCTCATTGACTGTAAGGGCCCCTTCTTGCACATGGAATTGATTTGACTTGGACTGAGCAATGATGTTGAGGATGAAAGAAGTTCGTGGTTCAGGTGGCTTTTGGGTAGGGGTTGACTCAATGGCCCCCTGCTTGCCACTTTGGTTGGTCTGGATTTTTACATGATAGTTGGGATTATGATTTGGAGAATGAGAAATGACTAACTCACAGTGACTGTCTCGTCATCATTTTGGCAACTGTATCAAGGTTATCCAGCAATCTTACAAGGATGGACTTAGGGTACCCCTTGATCCCAGTTGATAGAATATCTTGCCTACACTTTGAAATCCCAGGTTCTAAATGTGCATTTGAACAAGTGTTATTTTAGTGTTCTTTATAAGTAATAATGCCTCACTCTCATACATATTTTCTGGGATGTGATTTACTGTTGAAATGATGCCAAGTCACTTTGTTAAAGGGATGAATATATCAGGGTTATGGAAAGGCAAAAATATAAAATTGATCTTTGGGAATATCCTTTTTAGTCAGTTAATGCCCTCACCAGTAGAGTTTTGGTTCAAAACACTCTTGCTGTGTTGCAATTCTGGCTGAGTTGGCTGGGATTGATGCTGCAATAGAAGAAAATGATTTTTAGTACTTGTTAAAAGGAAAGGCGGTGGGAAGGCCTGTTCTGATTTATACTTATCTTCCAATTTATTCTAAAAAATGCCAAGGGGAGGAAAAGTTTGATGAAAGAAGGGTTGCTTGAATGACCCTACTGCATGTTAATTTTCAGGGGGGAGAATAGCTAAGGGAAAGTGGAGATTGAGTGAATGACCAACTACTTGCCTGCGATGCATATTAAGTGCGAGTGCAACTGTGCAGTAACTGCATTGATTGCTCCAGCCTCCCTCGTGTACAATTTTAAGGTGCATGATCGCTCGATAAGCGGCATGTCATGTGGTCTTGTTTGTCGCGGACTTGACTAAGATGGATGGTGGCATTAAGACGGCCAAGCCATCCATCCATGTTCCCTGTGTGATTGCCTACCAATTCTGTAATGACCATGCATTAAATGAAGCAAGCAATCTTGTAAGGCATAAAACTGTGTACTGGAGTTCTTCACATGGGTTGAAGTGTTCTCTGGCAAAATGAAAACTTAGATAATTTGGCAATAATGGCCTAACCACTTTTATTGAACTGTTCTTTTACAGAATACTTAATTTAGCCTTTATTCTCTTTAATTGATAAGGGAAATAATGAGGTAAAACTTCAGCAACAAACTTTGATATCCATTACACAAAGTCCTTTGAAAACATAGTCCTTGCAGTTTTGCACTGATTTAATTATGTTGGAGAAAAAGGGATTTTCAGATCAAAAGATATCTTCTTTTTCACAAACGAAATAATCTTTTGAAAACAATGTTGAAATTGTCACAAAGGAAATGTTTTTACAAATGTTGAAACATATAATCCACTTTTTCAAAAAGTGTGTATGTGATGTAAGCTACAAACATTGTGAAACAGCAGAGCTTTAGGAGGAAAGAAAAGAGAAGAAAAATGATTAAACATTAGTGTCATTCCAGAAAGTTTGCTATATGAAGACTTCTGTAAATAACTCATGTCCATTTCGCTCCATAAGACTCTTGTAATGTTGATCCCCCTAATATAGTGCACAGTGTGCCTGGTCTATAGCGCATCGGTCATATTTCAACTTGTCAGGAAGCACTAAGGCAAATAAATAGCACAATCAATATCAAACTCACAAGTGACACTTTGTCAGCACAAAAAAATCTCATTACTCTGAGTGATAACCTTGTAACTCATTACCATAAAGTCTTAGACATTCATTTAAATTTTCATGCTTTGGAGGTATAAATAACTTGGCTGTACAGTCAAGTGTGCCATCCTATTGAGATGATAACTATCTACATGATAAAGACGTCCCGCGCGGGGTCGGAATTAGTTGAGCCGTCTTCGTCTTCCGGGGAGAATCCGCCACATCAATATGGAAGGCAAACTTTATAGCCCAGCTACTCATCGTACGAAAGTGTCTGACATTTCCGAGGATACATGTTCAAAGTGCCCCTAATTCTTGTTACTTCTTATGTAAATCCATCAGTCACTTAGTCATGATAGCAAGCAATATCACCTTGTGACGCTTAATCAAATTCCATCAAATGTTACGAGATGCATTCTAAATTTTATGGCGACATAAAAGTAGCAACTCCACTTCTGTTAGATGTAGTTTATGAGTGGCGGGTTGAGATAGACACGTACAGCAATGTAGATCTCTGTTTTCAAGTAGCAAAATTCAAGTACGCAACACAAACAATTCTTTCTGTGAGACACCCTCTGTAGGCTAGTGTCAGTATTCATAACTTATATCGCTATTCATTTAAATCAAACCAGTATGATAGTAAGTTTACATTACTCACATTGGGATTTGAACTTTTTAACCAATTAGTCACAACTCAATATAAAAAAATCAGTGGCTTATTGTTTGTAGTGTATGCAAATCATAAACTCATAATTTCTTTTGCAAAATATTATTATCCCTAAACTTTTAGGCTCAAAAGAATTCAGCAGGCAGACATTTTCATTTCCCTTCACTCATTGCCAAATACACAGACAAGCTAGATTCAATTAGTTATTTTACAAATTTTGAGGGGGGGGGGGGGGGGGGGGGGGGGGGTGGCAAAGTGCCTAAAAGGCAGTAGGCATTAGCAGAGGCTAATTTTCTGCAGCGTCAAGTTCATTTTCTTAAAATTCTCAGAAATGAATAAAAAATATCATATAACAGGTTGTTAGTTTTGGTAAAATTTAGCGACACATTTGGAATTTTACTTCGTATTTCTATTTTCATTCCATGTAACTTTTTTCCAAATTTGAGGAGATTGTTTTTCTCCTAGTTGTTTATCATAAACATGTAATGATAATATTTATTGGGTTATTAATGTGATATATATATCCAATTATCAGCTATTGACAATCTGTCAGAGCATAATGTGCTCACAGTGCCATTATCTAAGAGTGGTCAGCTTGCATTCCTACCTGCTGTTCTTGTTTTAATTACAGGTATTGAAAACTTCATATCTGAAAATGATCAATACATTTTGAGTGTAACTACTTGCATGTTTTTAACCTTCTTTGAGAATTTACAAACAATGGTAAAATGACTCCATGATATAGCCATTGACATAGAAATATCATTTTGTCTCTTCTGTACATCAATTTGTACATCAATTTGTATCTTTACCGTAATGTATTTTTAAAGAGAAACAACTTAAATATCAAACTTTTTATAACAAGTTAAGTAAATGATACAGTATTAATGTAGGAGACGTTGTCAACTTTGAAAGTAGTAAGAGATTAATGGACACTAGTGTAGGGATTCCTTTAATGTATTTTAAATATAGATAGTTCCAAGGACATCAACTTAAAAACCTTTTATCAAGAAACATACCGTCACAAGCTTCCCACTTACTTTGACAATTTGTCTTCTCTTTAACTGTTCTGTGATCATTCTACAATATATGATCATATTTCAGATCCCTGAAGAAAGTTTCAGAATTGGAGACTATTCATCAGTTTTAAATCCCATGAGCAAAAATGAAAACAAACACTAAGATAGTATTTCTTATGTTTCAGAGAGTGTTTCAAGCCAGCACAAGTTAAACCTAAGAAATATGAAGCGCTGAATTTCATGGAAATAATTGCAGAATTTCAGCCATAGATAATGGTAGGACATAAATAGATTTTAACCTAAAACATTATTCTTATGTAAAAAGAATATCACGATTTATTGCTTCTATGACATACGAGCTATAACTTTGTATTCAATGTACTGACAAATCATTGTTTTTTTCCAAATTTGCTGAAGATTGAAGAATTTACAATGCCTACACAATATTGCAGACAAAGAAAAAATCAATCTTAACCTTTTGTGATTGAATTCAATACGCTGAAGTATGAAAAACTGAGCAGCATATGTCCAAAGTGTTGTTGTTTAAGACTTATGGTTGGTTATTAAGTCTTTACAGTGTTAATATTGGTTTTAGAATCTGGTTTAACTGAAATGCTTTCTTTCAAGTATTAAAGATTGTTTGTAAATCTGCTTTAAATGTTTTATCATTGTAATGGAAGTTTCCTTTTTGAATAAATAAAAATTGAATTGACCATGTAAATTTTTGGAGGACATTCTCCACTATATAGGTGGTGTAATTGGCAAGGGCACAAAATGCCTACCCATGTTTTCTTAAAACAGTATGAGTAACTATTTGGAAACTTTTTTATCCTAATTTTTTTTGGGCCTTGTTGGATATGTGAAGGTTATTTAACTTTGGAAGAACTTCATATATTCAGTCCTGTTTGGCCTTTTATGATAAACTAACTCATTCAAAATATTCATTACCTATCATAAATATTCAGGTAATAAACTGACGGGCAAAAGAAACTATACCAAAATATTTTTTGTTTTAAAAAGTTGAAACTAGCTTTTGAAATGGAATTTTTATTAACAAACTATGTCACAAGAACGCAACTTCATAATTACTGAGAAAAAAATCATTTTTCTTACCAAATATGGACTTTGTCACACGTTTTTTGAGCAAAATGGTATGCATGTGCATCACGTTCATATGGCACCAAACTGTATAAAAACCACGAATCTCCTTGCTTTAGACCTCAGTCGTAACAAACACAACAACTGACATGCTGAGACTTACCACAGAGGAACGAGAGAGAGCGATTGGTATGCTGCAGTTGGGCGCACGTCACTCCCACGTTGCTCGTATCTTCAACTGCACCCGCACTACGATAACCAGACTGCACACAAGAATGGTACAGACAGGTGGGACCCAGGACCGGCCAAGAAGTGGAAAACCCAGGGTCACAACCGCAAACGACGACCGCTACATCCGCACAATTCACCTACGCAATCGTTTCGTCACAGTGACGTCATCAGCAGCAACAGCGCTACACCGTGTTATCAACAGAAGGACAGTGATCAGACGTCTTCGTGAACACGGCATTCGAGCGTACCGGCCCTTCCATGGGATGATGCTGAGCCGACGTGACCGACGTAACCGTCACCAGTGGGCAAGAATGGTAGAGTGGTGGCAGAACAGGAACTGGCAAAGAATTGTGTTTACAGATGAAAGCCGGTTCCAGCTACACAGAGCTTGGCCGAGTGCGCATTTATCGTCGGAGAGGAGAGATAACGGCCCCGTGTTGTGTCCAGGAGGTTGTGCCATTCGGCGGCGGTAGCGTCATGGTTTGGGGTGGAATGTGCAGGGACCATACAACAGAACTTGTTTCTTTGACCGTACTTTGAATGCCTAAGGCTACATCGACACCGTTTTACGTCCTGTGGTGCTCCTTTAAAAACCCTGAGAAATCCAAGAGTAATCCTCTAACAAGACAATGCTCGCCCCCACACAGCCAGAGTCACCAGAGACTTCCAGCGAGATCACCAGATTTATCACCGATCGAACACTTGTGGGATCATTTGGACAGGCAGATAAAGCAGAGAAATCCACCTCTATCAAGTCGGCAAACGTTTATCCAGGCACTCGTGGAAGAATGACAGGCCATCCCTAATGACGTCATCACGTGCCTTGTGAATTCTGTGCGTCAACGTGTTCAGGCCTGTATTCAAACGAACGGAGGCCATACCAGATATTGACAGTTTTCCAGTGTTTCCTTTGTGAATAAAAGCGTTTTCTGTAGTCTCTAAAAAGACTTCTTTATTTTTGCAAATTGACATTTACCCCATGTGTCATTCATTGCATTCTACTGCATTAAGTGTACGTGCCACCTTTTCTAAATTTCGATCAAATAATGGTCAGTTAAATTGTCTTTAAAACGAGTATTACATTATTTATGTGACATATCTGATAATGTTGATAACATCAAAACAATGTTGGTATAGTTTCTTTTGCCCGTGAGTTTATTCTTAAAATTGATACATCATCATTGAACAAAAGATTTATTTGAAATGAAATTTTATGCATGAATAAACAATTTAATATAATACACTTATTGGGATATAAAACTTTATAGCATTCATAAAAGACAAAAAAGAAATATGAAAGTTTATATCCATTGAAATTAAGTTCGGTTACAAAGTGCATAACAAGGGTTTCACTTTACAAAGTCCTATGTTATCCTTGACTTGTGTTATATGGTGTTATGTTACAATCCTTGGTTTTTCAGGGCTACTGACTTTTTATCCAGTGGTATCCAGTTTATCAACTTGTAATGTAGAAAAAGTCTAAAAAAATCTATAGACACAAAACTAAATATTTAATGCAGTGTGATGACATTGCCAAGTGTATTTGGAAGAAAAATCCAGTGAAATTATATCAAGAAAACAGATTACCAAAACTTACTCAAAGAACCAATAGACATAATAATAACACAAACAAAATGAATCTGCAGATTTTTGCCAACAAAATATTCATAGTCTTTTTCAACATTTGTCATTTATGCATAAGGTCTTTTTGAATTTACAACATGAATATTTACCACATCAAATGTCAGAATTACACATGTCCTTTTTCTCTTATTAGCATTCAATTTCAAGCCAATCACTCAAAAAAGATCCTGTTTTCCTGACAACATTAGCATACTGTTGACTAGGCAAGTGCTTGGAATGGGTGAGAAACTTGTTCATGCAAATATTGGGTTAGATTGACACAGAGTGTCTCAAACTTATCAATGTCGAGAAGTGAATTACAGGGCTAGAAATAGGACCTTTTGGTATTGGATTTTCATAAATCTTTATTTGCTTTCCCCTCTTAGCCTCCTTAATTCTGGACAGCACACAACCATCTTCAGTATTTGAATTTATCAATACTAAATAATTTTCAGTGCCTGAATTCATCAGTATCAAACCATCTTCATTCTTTAACACCTAAGTAGTAGAAGTTATTTGTACCAAAACATTTTAAGTTTCTGATTTCATACGAATAAGAATTATTTTATGCCAGATGACATTATATCTGAATTAATTTGTGCCTAATCCTGCCAAAGACCATGATTCATAAGTGGCAAACCCTCTCAATTTTCTGAAATAAAAGGAGAATTTATGATGTCTTTGAAGGTCAAGGCAGATTTTTCTCAATTATCGCCCATGAGATTATTCATCAAACAATATTTTTCAAAGCATCCCAATTTGATAGCTGAGAAACATTTAACCAAAGCATCCCAATTTGATAGCTGAGAAACATTTAACCAAAGCATCCCAATTTGATAGCTGAGAAACATTTAACCAAAGCATCCCAATTTGATAGCTGAGAAACATTTAACCAAAGCATCCCAATTTGATAGCTGAGAAACATTTATCCAAAGCATCCCAATTTGATAGCTGAGAAACATTTAACCAAAGCATCCCAATTTGATAGCTGAGAAACATTTAACCAAAGCAATCATGATAATGTAAATGAGAGAAAATCTAGTGATGTTTCTACTGGTTGTGATTTTAATCTTTATTATGATTGTGTTGTCCATAGACTGACCAGCCCTAATTAATATAATGAAGTGCAATATTGATGTCAATTATATAGGAAATATTGATGGGTTTTATGTTAATGATAATGAGGATTTCAGTGAAGACTGGAAATTGCAAAACTGAAAAGTTGAAAATAACAGAGCCCTGGTAACAAGTAACCCTGCAGACTTTGAATTATGATTAGGCCAATGTTTTTGTTATTGCTGACTTATTTGAAAGAAAATGGCCAATGCAACACAAACATTTAGAGGTGTTTGGAGTTAATGATATCTCATATCTCTTTGGCTGTGGTGTTTGACAACAGTGGCAAAGGCAATAAATCATAACCCTTGCAGTGTCACTTTCTATCTCATTATGCAATTAATTGACCCACATTGCTCTATCAATATATCATTCATCATATTCCCTTTGTCAATCTTCTCCTTATTGATTGGAGATAAAAGCGTGTCGGTGCCCATATCGCTGTAATACAGTGGATGATGGCAGCTAATCGCGTGGAGACTGAAGGCTGACATCAAAGAGCCTCCACTCCACTAATCACATAATCACACGCTTACTTTCTCCATCCTAATGTCTCCACAATCTCTTTTTGCCAGACCCACAACAGTTGACCTTCCAGATCCCGGTAATACTCAGACAATCCCGGTAATCCATTGGCTGCCATTGCTACTTGTACTGGTGCATTGTTGATGCAGTTTTAATGCAAACAGTTTACCTACAATATCAGCAGAACTATCTGATTAGCCTCATAAACCACATCCATGGCTCATCAGACAATATTTGTGAACAGTCCGTTTGTTAAAATAGCCTTTCTGTATGACAAGATGTCATAAAATAAGATTAATGCATTTATAGCATTCAAAATAATTTTCATCATTGTAAAAATACTTTCCAGAATTGCAGACACCAAAGAATTATCAGACATCTGAGATTTTTGTACAATGCCAAGTCTAAAATAGAGCATCATTTACTAGGATTTATATGCTTTATATTTTTGAATGTCTGGAACATATATTTCTTTCTTTTTTAAATCCTGCAATGATGATCTGATTCAGAGAATGACAATTCCTAGTAAAGCATCCACATCCACACCGATGACCATGATTTATTCCCTGTCTATTTTTGGACTTAATCCAACAATTGGCACATTAATTCAGCACCTAACCTGCTCACTATTTGTCTGGGCTCGCAACGTTTCAAAGATTTACTTGAAGTTTCCATTTAAATTGACAAATTACACTGTCAGTCTGGCTAGTTTACAAGCTCTCTGTTTATACTGATTTGAGGCTATGTAAAGTAACTTGTGTTTTTGATGACAACACAATCATGCCATTTATATTTCAGTTTGTCAGTATCTTTGTGTGCTAACAGTCACATGAAATTCCCACCAATAGCAAATCCAGTTGCATGTTTTCATAATGAGATGGTAAAAAACGATATTTTGTATGGCTGAACACTTAAGGTATAAAAGTTAATATGAAGGTGTTCATGAAGTTCCTATTTCAACAACAATTTCCTAATAATTCAAATGTTTTTGCACCTGCATATGCACTTGAAATGAAAGCTACAAATCTTTTGATCCATTAGCTTTGTTAAAGTTATTTTTCAATCAATTAAATTGCTTCAAAAGAAATTTCACAATCAAAGCTGCAAAAATTCTTTCATGGATAACAAAAAATGTGTTGATTAAGTCAAATCCATATTTGATGTGGCTATTGTAAATCATCTGTACAAATTTGTTTCCCCATTAAGGAGTTTTTCTGTGTAACAAGGACAGCATAAACATGAAGCTGAAGTTAGTGTAATTTACACAATGAGAGGAGCTGGCTATCGGGACACGGTGTTTAGCATTAATCAGGGAATGATCAAACGGAGTGCCACAGCACATTAACACCCCCAGTGAAAGCATGGCTGATGAACGACTGCTGCTCTGTACAACACATCATGCTAATTAAGGCTATGTTGACAAAGTGAGGCTCGACAACTCCAACAATATTGCTAGACTCCAGCGACTTTCTTGCTGCTCCGTCTGGAGGTGTAGGTCTGTGAAAACAGGGAGCAGCATGTAATCTCTGCTGATTGATATTGCGTGTAAGGCTTAACGTAGATACCGGAGACTTGCCGGACAGCTTTACAAAGTCGACCTATCATGTAAGTAAACATGGATATTGATGTTTTTCACACCACTCTTACAAAATGCCATTTGCATTTTAAATCCTTCATTCCTGCCGAGATATCTAAAAGAGTCTCAAATTAAACCAGCAGTTTAATATGCCAGTGCCGGAGTCCAATTTCATGTTGTACATGCAATCCATCACATTCCGCCAGGTTGGATTAATAAACATTAGGTTTTCTTATGGAAAATAATAAATAGCTGTCAGTAACCTTTTCAATTTTAGTTTTATGAATTAATCCGTAGCTGTGCACGGATAAAAATAAATTTATAACGTTTTTACAAATTAAGTTCAAAATGGCAAATAAAGTTATAAAACACTTTGGTTTTAATTGGTTCAAAAAAGCAGAACACTCTATCACTCGATAAGATGACTTGTGGAAGAAATGGTATTAGTGATCATGAGGCTCTCTAAACAAGTAGTTTACTGTTGAAGATGATCAATACACAGTTCAAGAAGGCCAAGTTTTCACTTGTCTGGAGGAATTATATTGAAATAGAGAGGTATAATATTAGTTGTTTCTTTACAGGAATTGTTCAAATACACAGTTATTTTTTGTCAAAAGAAATGAAAACTCAGAGAATGGAAATTTTAGGGTTTTGAGCATGAACACGAACACTGTGGTCATTCCATTGTTTGATGTTGGTGTATTTGGCCCATTTGTACAGTCTTCCATCAGTCAATCAGTAAAATTTGTGTATTTTATTCCTTTCAAGATTCATTGGCCCTGCGTTATGTACACCCTGATTTGCTAAATAGATTATTTTTTCCTGACATGTTATGCTTTTCAAAATTATTTATAGGAGACTTACATAACTTATAGAAACGACATTTTTAGCTCATCAGACATGAAAGGCCTGTAGGGCTTTTGGCAATCTGGCGTGTCATAGGAAACGTCCCAAAACTTAGACAGCTATATCTTAGACAGCTTAAAACAACAACGTTTATGGTTGAGTGCACGGCTAATCCTTCGGCTGTTACCTATATGTGATAATGGACCAGTCCATGAGAATCAGGAAAAAGAACAATATCATAGAATTTATATTCAAATTTATCAACAAGTATTTCAAACATTTATCATGGATTCAATATTTTACCAAAACAAATAAAGTACTTTACAAAACATTCAAATACAGAAAATAAATATAGAACTATTTGCTTTGTGGTAACAGTATTTTAAACAGATTTAATAGATTAATCTTTAGAATATTGATTTATACATTCAAATATCAACAATAATTGATATTAACTCAAACTCGACTTCGGTCTTCTGCCCTTGTTTTCATTCTAAGGAATATTATATTTTCAATTAAAAACATTTCATTACTTTATGATTATTCTCCCTTTTTATCAATGTTTAAAGCAATGTATACTTTCAACTACAGGTTATGGTTACATTTGGCAAAAGCAAGATTTGTTCACTCTGTGTCATCATTTATGACTTTTGAGAATAAAGTTGACTTGACTTGACAAATGAAAACAACTCACTAGTTAACACATACCTTTCTGTTTTCATTATCATGGAATATTATATTTTCAAATAATAGCATCTCATTACTTCAAAATCAATCTCCCTTTTGATCAGTGTAAGCTAGGGGAGCACTAATTAGGACTGTTCCATTTCAGCCATGGGTGTTGTGTTAATTAACCACTTACTCAAGTGTCTAAGATTTGGCTGTCTGAGATATGGCTAAGTTTTGGGACATAATCATGTCATATGTTGTCCGTCCATCTGTCTGTCCATAAACTTTCTTATTTATTGATTTGCTAACTAAGTGACCCCTAATTGGGTCACACGGGCCACTCCCTAAAAACAAATTTGCTTCGTCATCTTCAAAGGGAGAAGGCCTAGAAAGCTGAAATTTTGTGCACAGATTCCCAGATTCCCAGATTTGGTGACCCTGTTTTTGGTCAAAGGACCCACACTCAAAACTTTTTTTGGTCCTTTTTCTAGATTGAAAACGCCAAAGCTTAAGTGTTGAAAGTACACAGACTCCTTAACTAATTTGGATTGTAGATGATTGATGTTGTGTCTCAATAGGGTCACAGGAGTCACACCATATGGCCAAGCCTAATATTTAAGATTTTCAAAGGTTTTTGATCTACAGAGCCATTGGCTCTATTTTTATTTTTGACTTTTAGTTTTGCTTCTCATGATACTAAAATGGAAATAATTCAGTTGATACATAGATTTGCTTTTAGATAGATATTGAAGAATTGTTTTAGAGCCATCAATGCAAGTAATTAAAATTAATAGTGAAATTTCTAATAGGATGAATAATTAAAAACTTGATTAAACTTGATTTTCTAGAGGGTATGTTATTTGGTTTATAATCAAATGACCGTAATTAATGTAAACATCAAAGATTGTCAAGCTACATTAAACCACTCTGTTATAGGAGCAGCAATATTAATGCTCTTTTTGTGTAGTTCTAGGTCTCTTAAATGTTGTTCTTGATCTTTCTCCTTATATAGCACTCATTGGTCAAACAGCTCACACGTTGGAATATGATCTTAATATGTGATAGCATATTCTAGGAATTATAAAAATAGACCACACTCACACACATAAAAACTATATGAGGATATTAATATTGAAATTTGAAATACTACATCTATTTGAATTTCTGAATTGCCTATTCAGATCATATTGCAAGCAATTTAGGACCTGCTTCCTGTTTATTGTCGATAAAAATGGTTATGACAGGGATGCAATTTTTGAAAATTAGACATAGCCTTCCATTATACAGTAACTAAATAGAATGAATATGATCACATGATTTTGTAGGAATTAAATAATATGTGAAAAACCATGTATTGTTCATCATACATGTATAAAAACATTTTAGTACATCAAAATTTCATATGGGACCATGGAAGTGGTGTATGTTAATGATCTATTAAAACTAGATAGCGGTATATATTAATTATTGATTAAAACTTCATATCACTTCACTAAACCTAATGATTTCCTACAGTCTGTCTAGACTGCAGACATACACATATAGATGTAGATTAGTTCATTAACTTTAAAGCTGCATTCTGCATAATTATACCATTAACCAACCTGAAAAGCGCTTCTACTATAAAGAGATAATGTAGGGTCGCACACCTCTAATTCAAATTGATGATTTAAGTAAATCATGGGGCATGTGCACAAACATGATGGTTGTTCCCTTATCCAAAGGAAAAGGTCTCACTATTACCAAGTGTTATACAATTGTGCTTTACAATTGACAATCTGCAATTATTATGTAGATGTTTCATAATGGTATAAGACTTTATTCTGAAGTGTGGCTATTGTTAATAATAAGATATTCAAATCCGTAAAACTCCTTGTCCACCTGATATTGCCAACTTCTGTAAAGCCCCTGAAACAGGTAATTTGTGTTACCAATTATGTTACAGAACCTACTGAGACAAATTATAGTAAAGTTTAAACATATTTGATTCTTTAACGAGTGGTTAAGCTTTGACAGACTTGTCTTCATCTTCTTGCATGAATATTCCAAACTCAAAAAATTCTAAACAGCTTTTGATTCAACACAACATCTAAGTAACACTGCAGTCTCTCGTATTATTCTATTTCGAAATGAAAATATGTCAAAGAAGGTACATGGAATTAACTAGGTTGAGATAATGTCATAAAAATAATGTGTTTACGAGCTGAATTTGTTTTCGATGAACCTATGCTATCTATGGGATCTATATGTGACATTAGAAACAGGATTGGCTCTGAGTCAGCATATCATCTTTTTGCTCGTTGAAGATATTTTCAATATGCATAGGGTGTGCTGCAGACTTTGAAAAGAAATTGAATGACTCAATAACAAGTAAATAACTCAATTTGCAGATGTGATCAAATCCATAAGGTACTGCTAACATAATCTAGCTTCCATTTGACTAAATTGAAAAGTTATCTATCCCAGAAAGGATATATAGCGGTAAGCACTGTGAATAACCTGTGGTAGATTTTGGAGATAGTAAATCACAAAGTTTGTGTGGGATAGAAAAGGATTAACTGTTTTCAAATAAAGTTATTACAAATGTAGCCATCCCAGATGGAACAGACACACTGAATGGCCTGTACGGTTTACTACATAGAGAAATGCTATTTAAGATGTGTACGTTTGTCTCCTGGCTGAGAGTGCCTTTAAATGCTTCCGGACTCACCAAACTGTAAGTGATTTGAAAACTTAATCAAAGAAGCCAAGGACTTTCAAGTGCAAAGTTTAATGCATCTTAAGCTGGAAAAAGCCTATGAAACACTCTTGAGTGAGTTCACTTATGATTGATTATTTTACACTGGCTGGATCTTGATAGCTACTAAAAGATGAACTCAAATCTAAGGGATGGTGTTGCAATTTACTGTGCACATGACAGGTGTCATGTCAAGAGGATTGGTGTAGAGAAATATGTATGCTGATAGTCAAGGTAACATTTGAACTTAAATCCAAATCTGGAGGACTAATCTGTTATTTCATTGTGTATTTAATACTGACAGATGTCAATATTGTTAGTTTGGAGTGATATGTTTTTTGAACCTACAAATGTAAAACTTTGCAACTGATGTCTGCAGTATATTCTAGGAGGAGATTTTTATTGTGAATTATCTATTGAGTGTACCAGAGGTACATGTAGCTTACATTCAAAATTTCATATGAACTCATTATTACCAACAATTGGCAACATCGTATCATTTCCCAAGAGTGTGATAAGCAATAACTTGGCTGAAACATTCCTTGCAATGCTGTAACAAGCTGTGATAAGCAGGGTCTCAGTTTGGAGATGCTAATCAAGAGCCATTAGTCCAAGTGCTAATTACCTGCTAATTTGGCAGACAGGTGCTCTGCGACTGGGGTGAGAGGAGGGAGAGATGGTTCACTGGAGAGATAGACACTTAGGAGTAATCAGGTCTGAAGATAGGAACGAGACTGATAGTGATATTTCCTTGATACCGCCTCTATCAGTGAGTCACTGTAGACTAGTAGAAGTAGCACTGAGCTGTATGGAGGGTACACAGAGTCAGGAGAACTGGAGATAACACACTCCCCTGCCTTGGAGCGTCTGGAGGGCAACAGATGAGAGGGTGTTCACAGATTCACCTCAAGAGCTCTGGGTAAATCATTTTAACAGCTGAAAAGCTGGTAAATTCAAGTAGTTAAGAGATAAACTTATTTTACCATTTGAATGAAAATCCATATTTGCGAAACACAAAGTCAAGGAGTGCGTTTTTTTAATGTGCTATTAAAATGCCTCCTTTGAATTTGACCACAATTGTTGTCTTCCTGATAGTTGTATAGTATCAACCATCTGTCTACAGGACTCACACACTTTTTAAAAAATAAATAATGTTCATAATTATGTCTGGACATGTAAACACGCCATCACATATAAAAATGTATCCGCTGCTCTGTGCTTGAAAATTCAGCTGGTGATGCCAATGAAGAAATAACAGTAGATAACCTAGTGTGTTGAAAAATTCAGCCACAGGGTCTAAATTAGTCAAATATATTCAGCAACTTGAGGGTTAATATTTTGTTTGTCCCATAAGATTCCCATAAATCTGGGTTGATACAAATAGTAACATTTTCGGAGACATTGTGAAGAACAAATAGATAAAAACATAATTGACTTTACCAGTGGAAATTTGCAAAAGGAATAGCAATGACAAAAACAGCAGTAACTTTAAAAAAAATGGCGTCCTTAAAGCACTTAAGCTCATTAGACAGCTCAGTGGAAATTATGAAGATTTTTATCAAAAGCACAGCGTGTAAAGAGATTAGTGTGGTTCCATTCATCTCCAGACAAGCCTCTTCTACCTCAGGAACCTGTTTCCTGGTCTGATCTGCTTAAACCATTACATAAACATATCAGCCAGCCTGCTTAGCCGTCATATTTGTATAGCAGATTGTGCACATAACTGTGTTAAGTGCATGGGCTGTGCACACTGAAGGGACCATGCTGTCTGTATTTAGTGTTGAGAGGCTGCTTCTGCAATGATATGTCTCAAGTCTTCACGCTTAAGACCTCCACTGTACAGGCACACACTGCAGATTGACTTACTGGTCCACTAACTGTTTATAGAAATAATTTTTCTTATAAGTAAAATTAGTCCAATAAATTTCGTTAGTAATACAAGTACTAACTTTGTCCATTTAAGTGCTGAACTGAAAGTTCAGTTTCCCTAGATAGAAGTTGGATTGTAATGTTCTGTGTGGTTGGCAAATAATGTTAAAATAATGTTACACTTATATTTTCCCCTAAGGAATATGTTTTCCTCCTCTCCCAAACTTAACATCCATGAAACATAATAATTTATTTTAAAAACTAGTTTACAATTTTATTTGCATTTGTATTTCTTGCTTTCTCTTCACACTTACCTGTTCTAAGGTTAAAAATTCTTTATTTTACATTAAGACTCTTTTGAGATTTGAAATAAACTTAATGCTTCATGAAAGTAGGCCCTGTCAAGACTTTAAAATAAGGTGTTAGGTATGTGAACCAGAATAACATAGAGTTGTTTATTCAGGTATACCATTGTGATCTGTGCTGATATCTGTGTAAATGGATATGCATGTGAAGCTCATTTGTCATGTTGATGCTCCATCTGTCTGACTCATATTTAGAAAAGCCATACTTCTGCCTTAATTTATCACTTAACAGCAGGCATAGAAGTTTACACTGCAACAGTCTAGCTGTTTGTCCAACTGATTTGGATTTAAGGTGGAAATTCATCATGAGACATTTTGAGTGAGATGAAATTAGTTGAGAGGCAGAAGCCGGCTTGCTATGTGTCTGCTCAATGGACACAGTGAAACTTTTCTTGTTCAAACACACCATTACTGTGGTTTAAGGTCAACCCCAATCTATAATCTTTTCATTCAGGAAGACTGGTTGGACTAGCAGTGTCCCAAAAGTTTCTGACCTGAATATGAACAAATGTCTGAATTGCAACCATAATGTGCATTCATGAAGAACATTCCATTGGAGTGTGAATGGCTTGAAAATCATGAGATGCATTTTCTTCAGTTCAATTGTACAATGGGTACCCAGGATGTTATCTGAAAACCAAAAATGAATGATTAGTTGGCAACCTGACCAAGACCACTCAGATCCTAAATAATTTTAAATTGTGCCAATGTCCTTATTCATTATGAAGCACAGGTTCACTTATTACAGCCTGAGACAATAAACTATATATCATTTCAAAAAATGGTTGTAAACATTTTAAAGTTATACAGCTTTCATGGTCAGGCGAGACACTTTTGTGATACCCCTTGTATGCACATACAGGATCAGTTTAACAGAGGCAGAGCTGAGTTTACTTCAACCTGTGCACACAGACTCTGCAAAGCCAATTCTGACCTTATATTTGTGTAAAGTATTTGCAATATAATTGCATTACTTACACAATGGCACACTAGAGGGTGTAGTTGCACTGAGTGTACTGTCAGTGTACACAGCTCAGGACTAACACTGTCAACACCTCTCAGACACAGCGGATATCAATAATTCTATCCCACTGTCTACACCCTAAACATAAAGAGACTTCCATGAATCCTCCCTGATTGATAGATCTGAACCTGGGCAGACAGTCAGCTTAGATCCACTGGACTGCACATGTAGTAGGATAAACTTCAAAGACAGTCTAGTTGCTTGTTAGCAATCTTTCATCAGACATTGACACATACTTTTCAAGATTGTGTTTTCTGAGGCTCAAATGATAGTCATTCATTATCAAAATGTGGTTGCCATCTGATTTTTTATCTTTTCAAAATTCTTACATTGGTTTAACTTCACTTTCAAAGCATGTTTTATGGGTTGAGAAAGAAAAGCTGAACACTTTACACCTAATGTCATTTGCAAGTTGTAGCTGTGGGTCTGTGTTGCAGGTATACAATACATCATAAATATTTGGTTACACTATGAGTTGGCATTAGCTGAGACCGTATATTAGTGATTGAATTGACTCTATTGGCTACTGTGTCACTCAGGCCAACAAATGACCAGGACCAAGTTAAATCTACTGGTGTCGCAAATACAGTTAGATAGATCCCTCAGTCTGTTCATTAGCTCTCAAGTGTTTGAGTAAATTCTCTTTCCCATCTCCCCCCGCCCCTCCCAGTTCCCAAGATCCCCCATCCCTCATTTCCTATCTCCAATCTGCCACAGGGACAGTATGTAGGTAATCCTCTTAAGAGTGTTATGGCCAGACACAGTGCAACATCAATCAGATCTGACTGCCTTGACACAGAAGCAGAATAACCTGCAACATAATTTCTCTCAAACCTACCCCAGGCCTTCCATTTTACATTGTTGTTTCCATGGTAATGAGGGAATGATTGAGAAAGAATAAATGCCTGGACACAAACCTTATAAATGTTCCACATGAAACGCATCATAAAGGTAAATTTGTCTCATTTTCACATTGTTTTCATTTACAATCTTGTTTACAGATTTAGCAATCTTGGTCCCGTTTTTAATTCTTGAATTCTAGAAGAAATGTTGTAAATACCAATATCTGGAGAATACTTACTCAGATTCTAATTTTCATTTATATGAGAACACTCTATTTTTACACTACAGTTATTTACCACATCATACTATAGCATATTTCTTTTTAGGTGAACATATGTTTTGATTCAAATTTCTATATTTTTATGACAGAAATGACAGCAGTAAAGGTTATAGATGCTATCTGATGAAAAGAATGTGTTATTTATCCCATTTTGAAAAGCATATTTCTTTACTTGAGAATGTTATCTGCCATAAATCAGCTACTTTTATTTGTACCTGATCACTTTGTATAGTTTCAAAGAAAACGCATCATTTAAAATCGATGGAATCGACATAAAACGACGCTATGGATAAAACAAATAAATGTTAACTGAACACGACACCTACGCATGAAACTAGTTATAAGAAATTTGTTTTGAAAGCTTGATAGCGAAAATAGAATGCAAAACGAAGAACCAAGAAAGCTTGCATTGAAGATGTGTTGTATCAACAGAGTTGAGGAGGGGGATGTTATTAAGTTGGCGACAAGTGCTTTTCTCTAGAGTAAGCATTGACACAAGACGAAATTGCATGAAATGGGAAAGCAATGAAGCATTACGTAAACTTCGGGTCTAGAATATTAACCTCCCTTACTCCTTTGCCGGAATCGTCATACGTGCACTGAATACAGTCAAAAGGGGGCGTCTCAAAACAGATATACTCGTATAATAGTTCATAGCATTTAGTGTCAAAGATTGATCATTATATAATCAGTAAATTACAATACTGATTGATAGAGAAGGTTCAGTTGACAATTTCTTTTCTTCCACAGTCATTCCTAACACTTCCGCAGTAGCATGTTTCTAACCTTGGAATTGGTCCACGTACAGTGTATAAGATCATATTTAATTGACACTATGAAAATAGGTTCATGTCCTGCCCTTCGTTTCTCAGTAGTCAGATTGAATCATTTATCAGAATTAAAGGTTAGTTATGAATATCACTTTGAACACTAATGATTTAAAAGTTGATGTAGACCTCAAAAGAGTTGAAGTCAATGTGTATAGCGATAATACTAAAGGAAACCCAACTGTTACAGTATACAGGAAACGAACCATTGGTATGGTATTTACGAGTTTACATCCAGTTCATTACCGCTGCCAATTTGGGGTTTCGTAGGATTGTTTTTGAAAGGGACTGAAAAGTATTTTAAATCAAGCTTTTCTGAAAGAAGGTTGCTGAAATGATGTCATGTCGATCGGCAGATCGCGATATTCTCATGCAAAGCGTAATGTCTATATATAGCTTCATTGCACAATAATATCTTCAAAATGTTGATGATAGTAATACGTACTATTTAATAGATCATTTATAACTGCTCGATGCAGTTTGACAAATGCTAAGCACATTTTATAATATCACAATATCAGGGGCACAAATGTAATTTACGTACTTTACCTTGTCACGTAAGGCATAGATTGAATGAAAAGATCTGAGAAATTGATATTTTCAAATGTACTTATACTTGTACTTGACTTGCGTGTATATATAAATACATTGTAAGCCGCAATACATCATTGGAAACTTGACAATGCGGCACTAGTCTGTGAAATGTTAAGACGGTCCCTGAGTGGAGAGAAAGTCATCACCTTCCTCGTCACAGGAAGCTGTTAATACTCCCCCAATGGTGCTTCCCGTATTACTGTGCGCCTTATTACACCTGTCTCTTTCTCCCATATAAACACTCCATGACACAGTTCTATTCCTCCTCCTCCCTCCACGCACTCCAGACAGTACACAAGCAGACATGCGTCTGTACCCTTTCTTTAGACTTGCCTTTATTGCATTTACAAACACTCATCTTGCTTTATTGGTGTGTCTGGACGAAACAACTGACAAGTTCCGCAGGTTGATTTCAACACCAGATGCACGAACGTGCCACATCTGCGAAGGCCTACAGGGTCTGAATGCAGTAATTAGAGGATCCAGCCACTGAATCTCTTTCTTTGAGTTACTCTTCGTGGTTATTTACGTAGACTTCCTTAGATTGTCTTAAAGGAAAGTAACAGATTAAGTTGAAAGTTTGGAGTAATTTCTCGTACCATGCAGTGTTGGTGTTTAATTGTTGCTTCCTGGATACAGTTTTCGTTTGTTTGCGCATGCCTGTAAAGTAATTAGCTCGTTTAGAGTTCTCAAGTTATCCCTTGGATGTTTAATAAACTTGCTTGAATTTTAAAGCGTTTGGTATGTAATGGAAATTTGTTGATTTGGCTTTTGTTATGGTTCGATCATGTGACTGTGTAAATGTTAAAATAATTCATTAAAAGAAATGCACCAATCTTAAAGGGACAGTAGCATATTTTAGGTAAACAAAGTGATCTCGCAAAAAGGAAAATAAATGCAAAGATTTTGCAAAATAAAAATTGCTTTTGTCCCATTAAAAATCTTTGGAGGATTTTGTTGACTGGATTCATTTTCTGGTTTCGTTGATGTCTGTATCGTTTCGTCTGTAGCAAAAATTACGTTTCCCTTCCAGGACTTTTTGAATTTCGTCACGGTTAAATTACGTAACAAAAATACTAAATGATGGTGAGATTGCATATGTTAAGCCTTCCCTAGGTTCAGAAAGTCTCAACTGATAAACGTTTCTTTCTATTTCTCCCCTATTTACAGACAACTTACATGGTACATTACAAAACTACTTACCTCATAATGTTTGTTTCCTTGTAGACTTATGCAACAAACACCTGATACTGATACTCCTACCAGACGTCTACCGGTTAATGAGTCCAGTCATCCTGTTACCTCGTAATTAAGTCCATTTCCGTTAACTTGTTTAAGCCATGCAAACTGGTATGTTTCTCATCTCACAGTATACCAACTTTCCCCTGTTGTGGTCTTTATCCAGTGGATGTAGACACTGATATTAAGGCATATGGTTTTGAATGCTTATTTACTGTACGACATGACGTGTTAGATCAGTAATACATACAGAAAATCGCCCACATTGTGGTTGATGGATTGAATCGACTTACTTATTATCGCATTGACTTTTCGGAAAGAAAAGAAACACCTCTAATGTTATGTGGTTTCAGCATAATGATAATGGTTTCTGGACTCTTATATCTGTTATGTACCCGTTAAAAAACCCAGGTGCATAATGTAGGAGAATACTAAAAAGGTTTTTTTTTATCTATAAAGTGACAGATTCGCGCTGCTTGAGAGCGGTGCAAAACTTCCCTTTTACGAGGACAAGATTTGCTACCTTCGAAGCGCTAATGAATGGCTTCACTTCGGATCGTTTTTATTCGTGACTGTATATGCGTTAATTTCTGTCAAGTTTTCAGATCTAAAACACCCAATAGTTTGCCAACAGGTACATGTTGCAAATGGAATTGGATATAACCGTGTAGTGGTAGGAGACACATGTATGTATGAACGGGAATGGCCCCTCGGATTTCGTGTTCACGTAAATACGCTAATAGAACGGTTACTGTTAATCCCTTCCCACTGTAACCATGTTACCACCTGTCCCTGTAACCAAACTACTGATATCACCTGCTGCATGCTGTTCTATTACATACAGGGTTACAAATGACTTCACAGCCCTGCTGAAATTGTCGTGTGTGCTTAGATGATGATAGTTGCAAATGGTTTTACAATCATACTGCTCTGTGTAGTAATGTGATAAACATACATCAGTAGCCGGGCAGCAGAACCATTTCTCCCACAGACCAGCTGAAACACAATTTGATTAAGTATCTCCGACTCTGCGCACAGTTTGATACTAACTGCCCTCGTTCTGGCCCTGTGGAGCCGACAGAAATACCAACCATGTGGATGCGACTGTTACGACTGTTAAACAAGGGGCAACATAACACAACAGCACCGAATCGATTGAGTATTAGTTTCGTGTAGATTGAATGTTGGTCGGACATAGGTTTAAGTTTATGGGTACGTTCAACGTTGGTTCTAAGACGGCTTTAGTTTCTAATAGATTAATCCTCCCATTCCATTCATTAGCCGTTGCTTTGCAACGTTCTGCAAGACATTTACACTTAGGAACAGAAAACATATAATATATGGGTTGTCATTAGTGTTTACTGTAACAACCTTGTACAATTCTTTTGGGAATAATTTTCACGGTCTGAGGTGCTTATTACGGAGAAAGAAGGCAGAAGAAAACTATTTAATTTCGGTGTCATGTGTCATACAAGTTTACAATATGGTATTATTAAACTTATTTATCATCACACTTCAGTATTTCCACACAAACTACTTAAACTGTCAACATGCCTCTATTTTCACAGGTTCAAATCCATGTTTATTCAGTATCACTATCTGCTGGTGGTGTAAATATGACACCGGTTATCGGAGATGCTTGTAGTTCATGCTGGCAGATTTGCGTGTTGTGATTTGCTCAAGCTTATGCTTATAAAAACATACTGGTACCAGCAGATATAGTCTTGACTGTATTCTTGCACTTCAACGGAATAAACTGCTGAAACTTTGCAAATTATGTAGCCTGTCTCTGACATGTTCGGCATTTAATTAGTCTTGGAGAAAACTTTTGAACTTTGAGAACCCGTATGTTCATATCTGTTATTCTCTTAATGAATAACATAAACTGAAAACCCCTCTGATTTTCACAAGTGAACGACATGTGTCGCTTGTTCATCAGACAACCTCTAATATGGATCATTTGAATGAAACACTTCATTCACCAAACTATGCTACCAAACTGCGCATCAAGAACTTTCTCAAAATGTTTTTCTATTTAAGTGCAGCTATTTTGCATTAGTTTACTTGAAATAACCTTCTTGGCGTTACTTTTAGTTCAGGACAAAAGTTGAAGTGCTTTCTAATGAAGCTAGCCTTTCATGAATTTTAGACGCAGATTGGATGTAAATTCAATTCCTTGCCCCATAAACAACATGTAGTTCAACCATGCATAATGAATGACTGCTACTATTATCTGTTTCGAAACTTGTTTAGCGTTTGAGTATGTTAATGTCTTCAAGGGGGAATGTTTAACATTACTTATAGTGAGCACCTACCAGAACCAAATATACTCATGTAGGTTGTGCTGCCCAGTATCAATCTGTTGTGCGGTCACTCTGAGTAACAAGGGTTGTATTATTTGATTCATACCAGAAACCTTTAGGAAACTGTGCCGACGGAAAATTCCTTCTTTTTTCTTTACGTAATAATTCTCAATTACTTATGGAGAGTAGAAATATAGGATAAGGAAATACAGTAGTGGACATGTGAAATGTGAATCTTAAGCTGCAACCCATCCGATACGGGACGAGCAAAGCACTTGCTCATTGAAAATTACTGTATATATGTGCAAAGCGAAGTCATTCAAAAGACTCACAGAACAGTACTAACCATTTTCGCGAAACAAAGACAAGGTATTTATATTATAACCCTGGGGAGATGAGTGTCTACAACTTTGTTTACTCTTGTCCCATCACGGTGATTTACTGTACTTATGATAAGATCTGGAGTCATAAACCTCCACGACCAATGTTCTTTTTAACCGGTTTTAAACCCTATAGAATAAACTCCAGGGACTGATTTAGATTTTAATTATGAGGAAGCCGGGAGGAGGCTGGCATGCTGTTAGCGGAGAATGATCGGGCTGATGATAGCAAGTCGCAATTACTCGCCCTTTCTTAGAGGGACTCCTTACCTTACTAATATAGGCCATTTTGGCGCCAGTAATTGCAAACGTTTTTCGACTGCCTTGCATTTACGTTATACCCGAAAACGCGTAATGACGCAGAGATGTAGCAACTTTATGCATTGTGTTGTCATAAGGAAGTAGTACCACTTTAAGCCAACCAGTGCTTTTTCAATAAGTTCCCTTTAAAAATGCAAAAAAAACATATTTTAAAAAACTAGCGGCTATAAAATGTATATGCCCTCCGCTTAAGTACTTTTCTGTGACAAATTGCTTAACATTACGGAAGTTAGTGCCGCATAAGCCATGTGTGTAATGAAAACGGTATTGTTTTGCAGGAAATATTAAAAAAAGAATACTTCTTTATTTTCATGTCTTGCAACGTCAGTGAATACAATTGAGGTTTTTTAAAGTCTGGCATATAAATGATCTGCAATTTGTGAAAAATAATTTCAGATGATGAATAAAACATTGCCTAAGAATAGAATTAGTCAACCATTCGCTTTTATTGTCGCAAGGAAGATAACTCGTTTTTTCTTTCAGAGCATGCTTAAGGTGAATAGCCAACATTTATTCTTTAGCAAAAGCTCAAAATACAAATTGAAAGGTAGAGGGAGGGTTAATGTAATTGCCAGAAAGTACACTCGTTTAGCTTAAATGATTAAACTAGTCCTATACAAAGGATGTCATTCCTCTGTTGACGTGGTATTTCCTGCGTCAAGACCCATCTAAAGCGACCTAATTCCTGCGGGTACTTGCACCAAATGTCCATAACTTGGAGAGTTCCCGCTCTATTTAACACTAATACAGATTCCCTTATACCTATATGATCAACCATCCCTCTGCGAATATCATCTAACTACATCCTTCCAGTTCGCTGGCCACTCATTGGCCAGTCGCTGCTCGGACAAGAGACGAGCTGCCCTCAATGTGTTTAATCTAAGTGAGGTCAGTCAGTCAGTCTTGAGATGCTGCTGGTCATTGTGGCTGACCATTCTGTCCCTTTGTCTAGCCCGACTGCCATCACATCGCTGTCGCCGACCCTAATGGTGCCCGTTTGACCACTGAACCTTACCATGGGGCAAATACAGCACCTAATGCTAGTTAGTTGGTGAGGGATTGGTATAATGTCCAAACGTTGAGTCTTTGAAGTGTAATTAATAGTACATACATAGGAAAGGCAAGCTTTTTTCGGTAACAGCTTCTTTATTGTGATGGTCTAGAATTCAAGTGTCTGTAGCTTCACTTAACTGCATTAATTGCGAAACACGTTATTAACATACATACGTCTTTTCGTAGGTACGAATTGGTATATCATAAGAACTACTGACTGGAATCTTTTCCTAGTTTTACATGAATGTACAATCAATATAGAGAGATAAAGGGTTCTGTAGAAATAAATCCATATTACCTAAACTCAAAGGTCATGAGAACCCTTTACACTTTACCCTGTCAACGGTAGATTTCCTGAATTCGCTTCCAGTTTGAGTTTTTCCCGAAGATCAATGTACAGTCGATTTTGGTGACAATTGGTAACAACATTTCATGTATTATTCACCATAGTGGTACGACATTTTAAGCGATCAGGTTAAAATTGAAAGGGATATTCCAAGCTTATACAACTTAATACTTACTAATTATTATTTATTAATTGCTTTTGGAATCAAGAGTTATGCATTTGTTGTAACACATAAATGCCGTTTATAGTTGCATTAAGACTTTTTTCCGTAAACAGAAAAGTTAGATAATCAACGGATATAGGGAGAAGGTGTTCTAAACTTTTTTCTAAGGAAGGAAAATGAAGCTTTATTCATCTTAGATACAAAGAAAAGTAGATTTCTTTGCTGACGATCTTCATACCACGCTCTTCTCCTAACAAAGATAGATACGTCATAAATTTCTGTATAACCTCTGTCCTAATACGAGCGTTTCTTGGTCTAGAATTGTATTATTTCCGAATGTTTTCGGAAAGCTTAACTTTATTCCAATATGCCCATAGCACTTCAAATAGAAAAGAGCTTGCATCAGAACAGCAGTTGCATAGGAATTAAAGGCGGAGCTACCTCTATTGGGAGAGAATTACCAAGCTCTAACGAACTTATTTGGAGTGTATGGTCACATACAATATCGGTTCTAGTCAACATTTCAGTCATTTAGCATGTATGTTGACAATTTTGTAAAAGACAGTGAGTACAGACGATTTTTGTCATGTTTTTTGTTTTTCACAAGATCATCGTTCCAGGAACGTTAGTGCATGTTGATGACGTCACGCTATTGTATTAACAGTGAGTTATTGTCAAGAATCTACTGCCTTTCAACTCTCCCGGTGAGGTTTTTACATTTGATTCTGAATGATGTAAA
This sequence comes from Phorcus lineatus, assembly GCA_921293015.1. Classification (NCBI taxonomy): domain Eukaryota; kingdom Metazoa; phylum Mollusca; class Gastropoda; order Trochida; family Trochidae; genus Phorcus; species Phorcus lineatus. The sequence goes on along the minus strand of OV121086.1, from coordinate 52,875,877 downwards.
TGCTTACTACATATGTCTCATGAAATAAATATCTGATCAATACATATTTGATAAAGACATCTCAGTCGTGAAAACTTTCGGGTTTTTTTGGGTTGTAAGTGAACCCTGATTCGAACATGCAACCTATTATTTCGGCGACTGTTTCAGCTTACCTACGAAGGGATATTAATTTCGAAGAGATTATTTATCAGTCTGAAACCTGCGTCCTTCATCTTCGTTAACAAGTAACACATAAAACAAACAGGGAGAACATGGATAGAGCGGTCGAATTACGTTAGTCCAAAGAATTTGCTTTCAATCGCATCGTATTGCAGACACTATATATGAGGCTAAGTATACCATTCTCCATAAGTGAGCATAGACATTTGTATGAAAGGGCAAATACTGAGGGCATGATGTGAGTAATTTGCATTAATTATAATTACAATTGCGGCATCTTTGGAGCTGATAGAAATGATGAATGCAATCGAATGAGAGAACAGAATATACTCCTCTTCATATTTTCTCCATAACTGAATACGGTCGAACTGAACTTGCCTATTTAATACCATTCAGGATCATTTAGCGGTCTCAGATTTCATTGTCACATTAATAGATTATAAGAAAGCTTTTGCATCAACACAACGTCGTAAATATTGCCTCGATGTCAAATATATCTCGAAGTACCTCAAGTTACATGAGGTATTCCAGGTGGTATACTGAATTTCAGTTGCGCAGTAAAGACATGAAAACATATGTTGCGGTTGAATCGATGTGGGCTGAATTGATGGTGGCTTAATGTTACGGCTATTAAAAAAGTTAATTATAAAGATGACATCAAAGAAAACGCTGGTAAATACATGAGGGCTTCGCTCCCCGATATTCAATATATTCCTTTGGGCATAGCGTTGCATTTATTAAAAGATTGAATAAATATCTAGGAAATGAATGCAGTACATGCCATACGATAATAAAGTGTGATTACCTGCAAAACATAAACACATGGATAAAAGTCTGCCATATAAATTACCAAAGAAGTTCAATTATTCAAATGGGAGAATAAATATCAAATTTACACTAGAGACAAATATACCTAAATTTGAATTCAAGTATGACAAATGTTAAAGCCTTAGCAACATAAGGTCATCCCTGACATCTTGAGATTTACGTATTTATGTTATATAAAAGCTGGTGCAGCAATATTGTGCACATACGTTTTCAAATAACAACATTGATCTCACAGCAAGACAAGCAGATCAAATCATTCCAAATGTTTTAGCTTTATATTGTTATATGCAAACTGATACAGATACCAAAAACACTGCGCCATGTCTCTGTAAAACAATAATGCTCATGCGGTCTTCAATAACATCCGAAGCTCAGCGTGTTATACAAGGAATTAGATTACAAACAGAGTGGGCTATAAACTGATAATCCTTGAAGAGTGTGCCCAGCGACACCGCGTCCCCCTGTTATCTGATCTGTGTGATCTGTGCTGCACATTGCCGGTTATCTGTTGGAGCTATGTGACTGGAAAACCGGACGAGATTGTTGAAGTAAATAACATCTCGCCTTGGGCATTGAGTATTGCAGTGTTTAGCAACTCGCCTTGAAAACGCGGCAAGAATTGCTTCTTGCTTTTTACTGAGTATAAAGACCATACAGTTTTCATCACCTTTGTGATGCAAATGTGTACTTTTGCAAAACAATAGTGTGACGGTCAAGTGAAGCGACTTTAGATTTGAAAATAATATACACATGGAAACCGTTTTTTAAGTTTCACACAGTTTTGTTTGAATCAATAAATATGGTACAAATGTAACAAAGGTAAGATAACGTGATAAGAACAGCTTGACTTACTTCTGAGAGAATAGAAAGCAGGGGATTAATACTAACTTTATCTTCATCTTAGTGGACTATATGAAAAGAGCATTCGGTCCCATAAAATGAACAATAATTTCCAAATAGTAGAGTCAAATCTAGTTAAGAAATATATATTTATTACTGTGGTAGAAAATGTGTATGGCATGAAAAAGTAAGCATGCTTGATTGTATAGCTACAAACTCACCTGGACAAGCCGTAAGTGACGCGATGTGATTTTGCAGATAAACTTCGCTTTCAACATTTGTTTTCACGCACTACTGTTTGTCATGCGTTTACCTTGGATCTGACGTGTGTTGGAATGAGCGAAACTTTGCACCCAATCTTACATTTGTGGGACCGTTTCTGGAGCCTGACAGGATGCAGTTTGGTCAACCAGAGACAGACACTCACTTTATTGACAACGTCTTCGGAGTGGAAAGAAAGAAACTACCCATTTAATACGTCAGATTCTACAAAAAGTTAAGGAATGAAATTATATCTTTAAAAAAGACAGTACAAAACCCTTTAGACTCAAAGCATTTACTATAGCATTGCCTCGCTACTTCTGTAATGAGGAACAGTTTTTCATACTTGAATTCTAATAGCATCAACGTTAATTGGAAGAAGTGACAGATAATGCAGAGTTGTTGAAAAACGTAGTTTGAGCCTATTTGCAGTCATGAAAATAAACAATACAATTATTTCCTAATGACTTCTATGCTACGCAACACCTTGCCGCGCGTTTAGTCAAATTAACTAGACAGTTTCAGATTCATTATCGGCAACGTGAGGAAAAACAGCTATTAATCATGGCAGTTCCACTTTATTTAAAACACAACCGGTGTCTGTTTCAGATCCTCTCTCACATTTTGAAAAAGTCTGTTTTCCAATTCGTTTCAAACAGAAATTGGAAAAGGCTGAGGTTTAATGAATGAAATCGGATCTGCTTTTGTTTCATTCCTAAACTTCACTATTTGAATTATGTTCGTTATGTACATTTTATTCCGAACGTTTCAGAAAAGAGAGAGATCCCTAAACAATAAAAAAAATGTCAAACAGTCCGAAGGTTTTGATGGATAGAATGTTCGTTTATTAGTCCTTCCAACAATTAACATTAATCTACTACAATATGCATTCGTCGTGACACACCAAAATAGTTTTTATCGTTTACATGAACAGAGTATAAGTAAACATGACATGGACAAATCATATACTACTACTCTGCTTAGAGCGAAAAGGGAAAAAAATATGCTTCTCGTCTCCACGGCTTTCACAGCAAATGGCTGCGGGCCTAGATTCATTGGTGAAATCAGGTACCTGAAATTACCTTTAATAACCCTCTGACTCCTGGATATTGATTCCTATTCGCCTGTGGGGGATTTACCTTAACCCATCCACTTAGTTCCTTGCCTGCCTAACCGATACTGGCACATAGATTGCCTGCCTTACAGCCCAATGTAGTTATATAGCGTTATTATTAATGATAATTATGCCTTACTGGAAGTGGCGATATTTAGCCTCAACAAGCCTGATACGCTTCACCATTGCTGTTGTAAGGTCATGCACAGAATATATGATCTAGATCTTCGACGTTTGATGTTCGGTGCCTTGGAACCTAGGGCGTTATTGTTTATGTTCCTTTCGTGCGTTGAAGGTGAAAATCTATGGTCGAGTTCCATTAAATGACTTGTTTTTATAAAAAACGAAAGACTTTTGTAGGTTGTCTTTCAAACATTTGTGCTTTTTTAGCTGCTTTTAAAAACAGGAAATATGATATCATTTGTCTGTGAAAAACATGTATGAATTATATACAGTGTCCTTTTGAAACCTGTACTAAACATGTTCCAAATTGAAACTCGGAGATAATCGTCCGTCTCTGCAATACATAATTCGGTCTCAGAGTTTGTGAACACAAATTATTGTATGTACTGTCTTTGAATATGATAGTTTTCTTTAACGAAACGCTCAAAGATTTTAGTTGCACTAAAATGCAATAGCTTAAAGTAAGGTCCTTGAACTTTCATAAAAAAGACTTTCTCCCTGCCACTAAATGCCCTTATGGAGATCTCAGTACGATTGTTTTCTTTAAACGACAGTTGAAAAAATTCAACGTGGCTTCGTATCGTCCTTTGAACCAACTATAGGTGATTATCTTGATTATGTTCAAGAAATTTCCCGTGATATCTTGGAAATCGTGTGTCCATATAACGCGGAAGGCATTATTGTTCACTAAAAGAACACATGGTTTATCAAAATGAGAAAGTGATCATGCAAGATTGTGATTTCTCAAAGAAAGTTTTAAGATGCAATCAAAGAAATCCTTTTGGACACGATGTCATTGGCAGTTCGTTGCTACCGGATGTCAGAAGATTTATCTTGTTTAGATTAGGCAGGAAGGATTAACGTTCGCTATTGAGGTGGTTTCAGAAATGTAGAATTTGTCTACAAATTTGTTTGGGAGTTGTCGTTATCGACAAACGAGCATATCCATTGGGTAATATGCTTTACATTGGTCAAGCACCACGTGACCAGAGGCGTGCTGTGCTGGGTAATGTTCTGTGCTAGGTAAACAATTTTGGTAGATGATCTGTTGTGCTGGACGGACTGCTGTGTTAGAGAGACATCCTGCAGGTGTACAGTGCTGGGCGCTATGCATGCATTCCAATCTATAGGCAAAAACGATCACTGGCGCAGATACACCGGGGTTATCAAGTTATTGATAAATAGAATGTTGTCAAGCATAAAATTGTATTTCATTTAATAACCTTGATTGCACTTCTTCACATGTGACTCAATTATTGACGATTCGACGGAGTTTGTCTAAAACCTAACTTCAGAAGAGGAAAGTTTGTTTGCCAGCAATGTTCACGCGGTGAGGTCCTCAGTAACTGGGTGATATGCTAATCAAGCTGTCTTATTAGGTGCACGTGGCTTTTTGCTCCATTTGTTAATTACAAAGTTAAAGTATAATGTCATTAATGTTTCTTCCAAAAAGACTTCCTTATTGTGTTCAAAGAAAGGAATTGATTGTCGCATCCTATTTCCGTATCTAAATTCATTTGGTAATTACCCTTTCTCCAATTTTCTTCAAATCACTTAACAGACTTGAAGTGCTGCAGGTTTATTCAGTACTCTAAAGGGTCAGATTTTCATCGCTTTGAGTTAAGCTTTGTAAAGGCAATATTCTAGATAGGTGGAAATTGCTTGTAGAGATGCGTTCTTCTTTTCGGTGGTACCAATAACCATTCGGTGCTAAGATGCGATAACAGAAGATTCCTCGCAGAGATTACACACACATAGGATATTGGCTTACCCTGCCCACCACCCCATTATCCTCTTGTTTAAACATTCAGCCGAAACCGCAATCACAATAGGCTATTGCCTGACTGTCATCTCCCACCAGGGTAATTCCACGAGGTTCGCCTCTCATTCACTTGCATTAGTGCAATAGGCAAAGTAACTATTTACAAAGCAATACCATTTCAACGATTAATACCGGCGCGTTCTATTACCAACATTGTTTGTTGGAGACAAAACAAATCTTCTAATTGGAAACTGGTTTCATCGTCTTGGTGCTTTTATCTCGAGGTCGGTGCATACTTTGTTCTGTGGCGTGCCAAGTTGACGTCTTGGACAACCGGAGAAACTATGCGTAGGTGAGCAAGGACAAGAGGCACGCGTATCGACCATTAGATCTGTCTGTGTCCATTTGGTGTATCAACACTGTCTGTTTGATATGATGTCAATGATATTAATTATGAAGACAAAAGTTTCAAAAGCCAAGGTAAACAGCGAAAAACAAATCGATTGGGAGAATGGTAATACCAATTTGTTCGGTCGTGATGTCGTGTGTAATAAGGCAGATAATATGTTATCTTCTTGTACAACAATGTAAATTGGTTTAACGTATCGTTATAAGCCATGACGGGAATATGGTCGGTCCTAACAATGTTAACCGGTTGGTTGTAATAAAGGTTAATAACAACAACCAATAAAACATCGCGTTAAGGAATATCTTGTCCAGTTACTATCATATCTTTTATGTACATTTTATTGCGTTTGATTTCTAGTAAAGGAACAATTATAGGAATAACTTACAGTGAAAATTATATTACATTAATAAACATAATCTAGTAAGTTTATCATATGAGTTTAGTATATTAAATATGTATATTGTGATCAAAGCTTATGCTTGTTTTCCCTTTGACACATATGATATATCATATAGTTTTCAACATTGTGTGGTATTGACGTTCAACTTTAAAACTGCCTAAGTTGGATGAAAAATTACGGCCAATTTTATTTGAAGAAAGTATTAGTCGAGCGTTGCAGTGTATAATTGTTATCTGTTGAAACATTGGTTTATGGGAATGACAGGAGATCGCGAAATAGAGTGACATCGTGACGTTGATTACGACGATGGTATTTAGTGGTACTAGTATCGATGATGTTATGATGTTTATATTGGCGATGACGAGATGGCTATAGGATACCATGTTATTGGGCTTATATTTGATAACCATGATGTTGCATGTATGCTTCAAGCCTCTTGAAGGTGGTGGCAGTAAACATGTTGAAGGCGCCCCTGAGTCCTCCAATAGAACCATGATGTTGACATAGTTATGATGAACAACTTCAGGGCGATTATGAAGACTTACGGCCAGCTACTGTAGAAATGCAATATTAATACTTGGGGCTTGACCACATGCCATCAATCTTGTATTATGATGTGCCGGAGTGTTATTGGCACTAAACAATCAATAGCACATAGCAGCGTGTAAATGTCAGGTGGGGGAGACAATCCCTATACAAACATCAGTAACGGCGAAGTGTAATAACTTGACGTGAATAAAGATGGAACAATCTACATAATGTCAGCGTTAAGAGACGGACAGAGCCCCATATGGCAGTCATAACCTAATTGACAATGGCATATTATTGTTGTCATATTTGCCGATATCCCTCTTGACAGTTACCATGGGAATATAATTTCTGTGTCAGAGTGCTAATCAGGGGGATGAGGCGAGGGGCGAGGTTGGCACGGTAAGATTGCAATATCCGGACCGGGATTATCCGCTAGGTGGAGCTGCGTACCGTGAAACACGCTCTGACAAATTGGGCTAAGCGACGATGTCGTTAAATAATTCAAATAATTGTACTGTCAAATCAATGCAAAAATAGTTATCGCTTACCTTTACGTCATTGGAATCGCTGTGCAATGAGGGGACTTTAAGAGATGCACATGCACGCTTAGCGTGGTTCTTTGTCAGATATGTTAGAAGTTTTATAGCCGCTAATATTATCATATGTGGCCACGTTTTGAAAAATCTGATTTCCCCAGATACCTTGAATCAATCTGACGCTCTGTTGTGTTTTATCTATAGCCGATTGAAACACGATTAATCGCTTCTGTTTAATCACATCGCTTCCCCCAGCGACTCAAACAGGGTTTCCATGATGACGAATCGTCTCCAAGTCACTTTAATGATGCTGTCGGGGTTTTCCTGATTGATATGAGTGTACCCAGAATGCAGTTAAGCCAGTAACAGACGCCGGTGTCCCGTATTATTCGTCCTCTTTTCAAATTACCCCCTATTGGACCTGTCGGCTTGTCTTCTTAGTGAGATAGGTGCAAATTGATTTTAATCACTGTGTGTTGTATAAACAGTCGAAATATTGGGAAATCAATTAGTATAATCACAATATAGACGTAGTGCCCTGACTAGCGTAGTGGAAAATTATTCAGTTTGGAATTGAGATGGAAACTGTACTCGGAAGGGAATGATTCGGAAGGCAATGGCACCGATAATGAAATCAAGAACAGATCCTATGTTTCTCACCTGGCCATAACGTATAAATACAACCATAGAAAGTTCTTTTCAAAAATCAACCTTTTTCAGCAAAGGAACAAAGAAGCAGCTTACTCATATGTTGTAGTTTACCGACTGCCATGCTACTTATTCTTTTAAACGCTGTGTGTATGTTACAATCTGTTGGTAATGTCATTTTACAATCCATAAAATGCATGGCAAAGCTTCGCATTCTCCTTTTTTCATAAGATCTTACTTTAACGGTACATGTATACTGCATCCGTAAGTTTATCATTGATAGCAGACACCTTATTATGCGTTTATAATACATAATTTTTGTCTTAGTAGAAACTTAATCTATTTTTATGTTTACTATAATAATGCATAATCTAATGCAACTTCGTGCCACAGATTTCTAGAAGTGACTCTGTTTTTAATTTGTTATCGTTTCCAACAAGCATTTCCACTGATTTGACTTTGACTGTAAAGCAATAATATTTTATTGACTTGATTTTCTTTTGTAAAGTCCGATCTGAACAAATTAAGGGAGAAGACAGGGGAGCGGAGGCAGCGATGTTTAGCGACACATGCAGTCAGCGACAGTGATGGAGAGACAACAACGTAGTACATGTTGCCTTACCGCGCCCGCCATGTTCCACTCCGTCTCTGTCCGCTATTGCTGTCTTTCTCAACAAGCTCTTCCTTTATAGCAGGCTTCAATCTCCTTTTTGTTTGATATCATTTTTTCCCTAAATCTGCTTCATTAGGGTTGTGATCGGTCATACATTACCCTTTTTGTAATAACAAGAGATTCAGGTTTCCTTATTTGAAAACTCCAATGTTGTGTTTGTTTTTTTGCTATAAATTTTCGAAAGTTCAGTTCATTAGTTTAAAGCTCGATGAAACTTTTTGTGAGGAGTAGTGATTTTCAGGTGTCAAGGTCAGGCTTCGTTATTAGAAAACTGCTAGATGAAACAGTTTTCTGACGTTAACGTCATTAGATTTTGTAATCATCTAAACCTTACATTGTAGTGTTGGAAGAGATACGCATTCTTATTGAAGGGTTGTACTGAATGAATGTTAAAACTTTATGTTCTTTGGGTTAGGTGTCTACGGTTTAGATTAAATGTTTCAGACATAGTGATGATCTTTACATCATTTATTGACCACAGTTTAAGGCCTGTACTATCAATCCTTGCGCCTTCATCAGGTGAATCGCAGAATATGTTCTACATGTTCGTATGCAACACAAAAAGCAAGTGATATGGAGTAAAATATTGAAATATTAACGTTACACACATAGAAAGCGGAGCAATATGGTCGCGCTCAGCGCAATGTACGTAGCTGCTTTGAAAGTACATTTCCCTCAGGGTAATGATGTAGGTAGCGCTTTGAGCATATATATAAGTACGTGGGATATTAATATTATTATTCACTTTTTTCTTCTTTTTCTTCTTCTTCTTATAATTATTATTATTATTATTATTATTGTTATTAACTGACAGTTTTGACATCTGTGATTGATTTGTAAAAGGCATGTTTATAGTTGTTCTGCGATTAAGATGTACAAAGGGTTTTTTGTACAGACATTGTTGGTACAGAGTTTTATAGCCAAATGTGTATTGTAGAGTTGAAAAGGTATGGAGGTATACAATGACTGAGGCGCAGTAAATATACATTTACTAAAATACATTAACTGAATAGTGGTATAAGAGTTGGATATGTAAGTAGATAAGTTGTGTAAAAAGATTGAATTGTGCACATGAACAAAGGCACAATAATGTAAATGTTCAAATATAGAGTATTACAGATATCCACATATCCAGAGATGTACAAATATTGACTCATACGAATAAAGTTGTGAGGGAGACTCAGAAAGAAGGAGGAATGTGCAAAAATAACAGATTTAAAGACACTGAGTTGTACAATGATACGGTTACTTTCTATAACTGTAAACAGATTTAGCATTGGCAATGTAGAGATGAGTAGAGTGTGAGTTGAACAAGAGGAAAATATGTCAAGAAGTAGAGCAGTACTATATACAACATTTCCATAGATCACAGGTTTTTATTATTGTCGGGATTACGTTGTGCAGAGACAACGCAGTACATATATAGACATCTAATGAGATATATAGTTATCCCCCTGCCAAGCTGTACAGCAACTTATGTACATAACTTGAATTGTACATTATCGAACACTATACATGAGTTGTACAGATATATATTTGTACATAACGATACGATGCCAGACATCGCCCATCTCCATCTCGCTGTTGAAGACGCGGGGGTACCAACTAAAGGATGTGTTAAGAAGGGGCTGTAAATCAATACCATACGTATAGACACTGCTTAAAAACTTCACAATGGTCAACAACCATGTCATAATATAATGCACTTTTAGTTAATATCAGTTCGTAAAAGTGAAAATTATGTTCTTTTATTACATTATTTTTTAAGGTTGTTTTTCTTTGATTCGAAATTGGCAATAACTTGCAGTTTTGTGTTTTAACTGTCTAATTTCGTGATGTTTTGTAGTTGAAGGTTTGTTATTTTGTTTTTCGTAAATTCAATTTACTTCATTAAAGTTTAAATCGATAACAATTTCAAAATTTCAATATTCCTTTAGGAAACTATGGTATAATTTGACCACATTTTGGTATTAGATTTGTGATAGGCGATAGATTACGATTTTCCCTAGGAACCTTATTTCGTTTTAAGAGCCAGGTTTCGTTAAGCTGAGCGGTGGATTTAATGTACTTTTTATCCTTTGTAATTTGGTTTCCTTAGTGTCATATTTCATCGTGATACAAAAACAGTTGAGCATGCGCAGTTAGAGTATTTTAACAAGACGAAATGATCATTGACATTTGATAAAAACCTCCCATGAGTGATTTGAATTCATGAATAAATATGACAGTAAAAAGTAGCTTAGTTTTGATCGTAACGATGATTACACATAAAAGAATGACTTTGATCGTGTAAGTAACAGTATGGTGCCACAAAAAGAAAATTACTAGTCGCGGCTGGTCTGGCGTTGAGCCTTCCCTTGCTTTATGCCCATCATTAAAAGCACAAGAAAGATTTGCCGCTGGAATCAACGTGTAGCCACATTTGGACGGCTCGTCGTTCAAAGATATGCATTTCAAAAGCTTCTCAGTGAAACCTTCAGAAAGTCACCCAATTTATTAATTTTACACAGTTGCTATGACACCGGCATTCAGCTAAAAAATGAGCCGTGGTTGATATTGATTGGCACCTTAGAGAAGCACCTTATGTTACATTACTCCAAATTTGCGGGAGATCAGGGCTGCAATCAGAATGCTTTTAGAGCTCCGCATTCCGTGAGACAGCAATCAATCGCCTACAAGCTTGTCTTTAATATTAAACCTTAGGTTTGAAATTACCTAAATATTTTATAATGATCACTGACATTCTTGTGAGAAAAAGTAAGACAATTATATGTGTTGTTTATGAATGGTACACTTTCATTTTTTTAAATTAAAAATGATCTTAATTCAGTTGTCCACAATTTCTTTCACAATTCAATTATCTAGTTTTATACGGTTTAAAAAAAGCTATCGGTCGATTATTCCAAGGAGAAATATCACATTGTGCAATATTTAGCATCTGCACAAACTGTCAAGAATATCTCAGCCGGCTATCTGATCGAGAGCATAGACACATAACCACGTGCTAAATAATGCAGGCGGCATTTCTCGAGTATCGTGACGTCAGGTCGTGATGTCAATGTATTGCATTCTAAATGAATTGTTAATCATACACAAATGCCACACTTTGACAGTAAGACACATTTCTTTACAATTGATTAAAATCAAAGTATTTGAAAGAATTCAGGGATCTTTAACAACTCTCAATACATATGCAATATAACTTTGTCTTAGAGTATATCTATCACCGAGTAATTACAAACTTCAAACTGTCACGTTGTATCTAAAAGCAGTCAGCTTTTATCTGTTTAAATATGAAATCGATGAGGTGTTCTGGATACTCGAGATCAATAAAGCCTTCCAGTGCTTTGATCAGCTGTTTATGGTATTCTCCGCTTCCACTCACCAAGGTCAGCTTGAAAGGAAAGATGATTTAGTGATTATAAACTCACTTTCACCTGTGAAGTGATCTACATAGAACTCTGTATATTCCATCTGGAGTATATCTCCTCATATTCCAGGCTAACTCAAGGGTCGCGCACCCGCTCAGAGCACGGCATTAAAACAGTGCTATTTTTCCTTTTTATAGGCACATGGCTAACATTTGACAACAGATCTAATAACTAAGCTTGTACAAACTAACACAAACCTTTTGTTTGCCTTTGAATGAAACCAGGTTTGATTGCAGTTATTCTAGGCAGGTGGTTGTGTGAGTGTCTTGAGTGTGAGTGAGTGTGTGTGTTTCAATGAAGTATAAATTACTTTGCGCATCTGAGAAAGAAACGTTATTCTGTTAATGATAGCAAGCTTTTCTCCAAAGTGATAATTTTCATGAATGCATTCGTATCAAATCTGTTAAGGGCATACATAATTTGAATACGTATGTGTAGCAATTCTTGTTAAGGTATTACATTTGTACCCTCAAAATGGTGGAAACACAATATCTTTCTTTACTCCGAAACATTGTTTTTGGATAAGGTTGATGTGGAAAAATGTTACTTTCCGATATGAAATATAAAAATACAATAGTTTCGTTTCGTCCAGTTTGTTTACCATCTATGTTTTTCCCAAAGCCACAATGATGATAAACGTCTTCGATAAAATCAGCCATGTTACTATGATTGCAATTTAAACGTAGTTTATCAAGTGTTGTAATGGATTCCCATTGCATTTCCCACTCCGTTCCTCTCAGTACCAGATGGGTGATTAGGTGCTCCACAAGGACATTACACTGGGCGTTAAGGCCCTATCATATATCAGAGCGGCATCTCTATCCCCCTCCAGTCCCTCGGGCCAGGTTTACAACACAAACAGTCGTAATTACCTCGGAATCAATACTGCAAGTAACAGAGACATCTTCGTCATATTTGCCGTCTCTTTCCTTTAATTTTGCATTCAATTCACTCGGCAAATATGCTATGTCAATTTTGTTGATCTTCATACAACTTTTTTGTTCTCGCCTTCAATAACGTTGTTTTTCGTTTATTGCAGACATGAAGCGGGCAGACTCCGAGCTCTTATAGGCTGACAGGCGTACGTGAGAGAGGGAAGGAAGAGAGACAAGAGAGATACGTGAGCTGCAAGGGGTAGGAAACGTGAGAGAGGAGGATATAGGAGTACGGATCGGTGCGGTAGAGCAAACACGTAATCACAACTCTCCAGAGATCAATAGCCAGAGGAAGTTAGCACAAGCACATTCTCTTACTTTCACTTGAAGAACGTGTGAAATACTGACCTGTGATTTCCCTTGTTTAATCACTCATCGAGCTGACGATCCTTCTTGGCATTTATGTATTCCTCATAAAGTTTGCAATCAGTTACGGAGTCGTAGATAGAAGCGCTCTGTACTGAAGACTTTGTGTTTTGTCATCGCTTCCCTCTTTCATCTCGGCAGCTTACGCTCCCTGATAAATAGCGAGATCGTGAAACAGTGTCTTTGTATGGAAGGGCCGTGCTTTGTTGGACAGATGAGGCAAGCGTAATAATGTGTGAGAAGTGGAGGAGAAAATCAAGTAAATCAGCCTCTGAACTGCTTTAATAATTCATCGGTCGTCAATACACAGTCAAAGTTAATTACAATAACACAAGCCTTTGCTATTTCGCTTCTGCCTTCTGTGACAATCACGAAGGTTCATATTGAAAGCGCAGGAAGCACCAAGCTGAGCAAAGTTAGATTTATCCCCGAAATGTGATTAAAAAGCTCACAATCTACTTTTCCAGGCTTGTGCAAATTTGCCGCGGGGTAGAACTTGGTGCAAAAACAGAAGACAGGATCGAGCTGAAATTCAAAGAAAATAGCAGAAAGAGTGGGCTGTTGACATGTCAGGCCTATAATGTCAAAATATCTGACGATAATCAAAGGAGCTCTCGAACATGAGACGGGATTTCCCGATAGGATTCTGCCATCACGTTGTGCACGGGAGTCAGTGCTAATTAATCCTACCCATACGTCTTATGGTGCCTTAATAAGCCACACTTTCTTTACCAGGCCTTAAACGTTCTTAAGTACCTTACCAACATTTCCAATTAATTATATATCTCGAATAAAAAAATTGTGAACAGAACTCAATATACTGTTTATGAAGACATCACGGTCGATATTGCGATTAAACACATGACACTGACGAAGAATAAGGCTCAAAACATTTAACTTAAATCTGTAAAACTTTCCAACCCTCGACATGGCAGAGATCGGGTACGAGAGTAGCGAGCTGGCGGTGATAAACGGCTCGGAGAGTGGTGCACGCATTATAATCGACACTAACGCAGTGACCACAGCAGCGCCGTCTCCTATTGAACAGTTCAGCTACACGTACGGAGGTATTCATGGGTACCTCAGCATAGCCGTGTGCGTTTTTGGTATAATCTCCAATGCTTTGAACATCATTGTGTTGACTCGGAAACACATGTTGTCGCCAACTAACTATATCCTGACGGCGCTTGCTATAGCAGACATGTTGACGATGAGCACGTACCCCATCATGGCGGTGTACCTGTACGTCATCACGCAGCCCGACTGCTCCACGGAGCATCCTCAAGAATGGATGTATTTCATCCTCTTCCACAATCTCTTCATAGTAACCTGTCACAACATGGCCATGTGGCTCACAGTGGCTCTAGCAGTGTTCCGGTATATCTTTGTGTGCATCCCGTCTCGAGCAATGACACTATGCAGTGACCAACGCGCAAAACTGACTGTAGGGTTAATCTTTATTGTAACAATCATTGTATGCTGTCCCAACTATGTGATGTACCAAGTAGTCGATGCAGGCTCTAATGGAACAATATGCTACTGGATCACGGAAAGCAACTTTGCCCAACAGCATACGTTATACAAAGCCTTTGTGAAGTGGCTGTACGGTGTAGTAATCAAGATCCTTCCATGTATATTGTTAGTGTTCCTAAGCACTCTGCTCATCCTCGCTATGCAGCAGGCGAAAAGACGCCGAGCTCGTCTTCTGGGCAAGGCAAGTCGCGCGTCCGACCACGACCACCAGTCCAACGAACACAATAGAACCACGGCCATGTTGGTGGCTGTTGTCATGTTCTTTGTAATAACGGAGCTGCCACAGGGAATACTGGCCCTTATCAGTGCAATCAGTGACAAGTTCTGGGTAGTGTACGTCAACCTGGGAGACTTCATGGACTTCCTCGTTCTCATCAACAGCGCCGTCAACTTCATTCTGTACTGCATCATGAGCCAGCAATTCAGGAACACCTTCATGAATCTCTTCGCCTGTAAGAGGAAGCCCTTGCTGTTCGGGAAGTACCACAATAAGCAGAATGGTGCCAGCTACAGTGTAGTACAGACGGACACCACTATGGTCTAGCAGAGCTTGGCCCTGTACATCCTCCACATGCAGCTGATCCTTCTAATGGACTGACGGACGTGCAGACACACACACGAGCGTGCTCGCTCCAAATGGGTAAACTCACAGTGCCTAATACAGCATGAATGTGACTGAAGAATTCAATAAAGGAATATTGTTTACAGGCATCGTTTGTAAATATTCTCCTACTGCCCATCCTGGTGTTACTGCCATTCGTTTTCTTTATTTTGCTTTTCAATATACTCCAATATGTCCAGGTACTTTTACAGTTTAATATGGTGTCATGAATGGAAAAGAAAGACAAACAATACCTTCAGTATTAGATCCACACAGAGAGGATATTCTCTTGAAGTAAGACAACATGGTGATACTTGTGGCGACATAATGTTGCATAAATCTTGCCAGGAGAGAGTTTCGGAATATTTACTTTTGGCAGCAAATCCATGAATCACATGAAACGATCTTACGACATGGGAAACGTTAGTTCAGTTTCGGAAAGGTACGCTTTATGTGGTAAAGGGTTCGAAAACAGTGTTAGAGCGTAAACCTCCGATGTGAATTCTTGTGACTTACAGATTCAAAGTTAACTCATTTCGCATTTCGCTGGAATTCACTATTTGGCTGGATTGTGATAATTTTCAGTGTCAAGGTCTAGAAGAACAAGCATAATTATTGCGATATATTTGCAAGCACAATACCCCTTGATCTTGGTCACGTGTTATATGGTGACTTTAACGGACAATCTGTATCGAATTTACTGAAGATTGTAGACTCTGTGTTGTTGATTAGTTGGATGAATATAACGCTTGACTGTGATTGTGAAACCTGAAGAGGTTATTTATAACGACAAGTTTGAAAGTTGTTATGAAAACGTCGATTGTGTCTTAACCTAAATGATTGTTCACACGTGTTATCTGTGATGGATCGGAACCTGAAATAAGCGCGTACATGATCCCGATTTTATAGACGGCCAATCTGTAAGTCCGGCATGAAGGCTAATTGGCAATGTGTAATCGACGTTCAGGAGACATAAACTGAAAGGTAGTTTTTTGTTGCCTTATCACAGCTGTGCTGCAAGATGGCTGTACAGCTGTCATCACCCGCTGAGAACTGTCTAGTGTGACGGGACATAGCATCCAGTGGAACTTGGACATCCATGCTGACCAAGTGTTGGTCTATGAGTCAGAGCTCACATCATGCATTTTTGGTTCTACGAACCCTAGGATTGTTTGTCATGACAAAGTCTATTGGTGTCTTTTCACAATGTTAGGCCTTCCATCACTAATATAAGCGAATATCTTTTGTTTGAGAGATGCATGTGTTAAGGATGTTTGATAATTTGATTGAAAAAGAGGTGACGTGTGCATGAGTTTAAGCGTGTTTTATGACCTTGAGATTTGACCCCCTCTTAAGGTCGTAAGAACATGCTACGTACGTTATCGCTCAAACGGTCACTCTTAATGCCACGTCTCACAAAACGTTGTCACATATTCCGCTTCAGAAAATTATACTATGATCATGAATACGTTACATTACGAACATGGAATTATGACAAACCCTGTTGAAGTAAGGGTTCATTAAAAACGCTAACGACATATTTTGATGTATATTATGACAATTTTTAAACATATTTTGACAGTCTTATTTGTCACACTTCAAGTGAAAAGAAATTCTCCTAGAATCTTTTAAACCCCCTCATGAATAACATAAGTAAATTTCTACACCAACCTGATTTCCCTAAAAAAATTTCAAAGAGGTAATTTAAACTCCAACTCCATGTTTAGTGAATTCATGATCTGCTGCTTTAAGCAACGTCTTATAAAGCTATTTGCGCCAAATTATTTGTATTAAGTTATGCTTTTAAAATTCCACATTTGCTTTATTTTTACTTTTGATTGTTATTTGATGAATATTCTTTATTGACAACAATAGACTGATATATGAAATGTTAACCTACAATAGACTTATACATGATTTGTTATCTAATAGACGCTGTTAACATGGTATCCAGTTGTGATGTGTTGGGCATGTGTTATTGTATATACATAATTATATACATATTTATCTTTGTTGATAGTTGTTTACTCGATATTGTACAGTTTTAATTGTCTCACGAAATGCAAGCGCTTTGTACAATTACAGCTTTTTGATTGGAGCTCAACATGGTCACGTGACGGTTATTAAACTTATTTAAATCTCAATTTTGTTTTTCTTCGGACATGCTTTTTTGTTATCAAATCAATCTTGGCAATTATCGGCCTACCATGTTATTGCAGAATTCTCACTCGATGGTACACGGCAATTGAACGAAAAAAAGAATAAGGTTGGCTATTCTTTAACAAAATAAATAAGTTTTGTATGTGTGAATTTATCCATTTCCACTTTGTTTGATTTAATCATGTTTGTGTTTCAACCACATTTGTATTACAATGTTGTCGGCTGTCAATGATTCTGTTCTGTGTTCAAGGAAGTCTGACGGGCTCCGGTCAGTGTAGGTGATTCTCTGGTCAGTGTAGGTGTCATCACAATATTGTTGCCGTGAGAGCTGAAACGATGACATGCATGCTGTTACGTTTCATGCGTGGTACGGTCTAGGGTTTGTCACATTGTATCAATAATATATTAATGAAATATTAATTTAATATGCTTGTCTCAATGTTTCAAATAACATCATCAAGAATTAAAGATATCAATTGCTTGTAATCAATACGCGTTATCGGATCCCTATTCAAATGTTATTAGTGTTTGATTTGTTGGTGAATGATATCTTAATGCAAGAAATCGACGCAAACTGACGTATCATCAAAAGTATATGGTAACAGTGTTACTATGCATAATGGCAAAGGGGCACATAGTAAGGTGTTTGGGTCAAAGTTCATAAATGGTGTTATTTCATTAACAAGTAGGTACATGGGACGCTGAATTCTTGCTTCTTAACATTTATATGGCCGTTTTAATTTACAATCGAAAACAAGAAAATGTAATAATTTTGGCATTTAAGAGATAAAGATGGAACTTAAGATAGGCGAATAGAACTTATCGCAGATCATATGACATTTTAGCTGTTTTTGGGCTACATACAAAATTTATCAAACGTAGTCTGTGTCAAATAATATATAATACATATATCGATCAAGGTGGAGGACGCCGGTTTTGGATTAGAGCGTATCAGTCAAGGTTTATTGTAATGGTTAAACATTGACCGTAAGGAGAAATGCTAACAAACCGAAGATTAAGTGGCGAAACTGTGTTTTAATTTCCCCAGGACATACCATTTGAGTTATAGACAAAATGAATATTTTATCAAGAGGAACTGAATGAAGCGCCTTTAAATCTCTTTTTTCTTTTGAGATTTTCTAATATAACCGCTTCTGTTGTAAAACAAATTATATTAGATATAAACAAAATTGATAATGTAGAAATCACTAAACCTCCTTAAACATAATCGCAGTGTTCATTTTACCATGCCGGTAAATTTGGAAAAATATCTAAACGATTTTTTAAAATATTGAAGTCATCATAAGCTATTTTTCATATTTTTCCTTAACCGACGCTCGTTACCATGTGTTCCAATGTACAGTACAAACTGATTTGATCAAGTTTATATAGGTCTTCAGATTGTGAAAATAAAAATGCAATATCTGTTACGATACTGATCTTATCCAAACTTAGAGAAACAATTTAACAATTTAATATTGTTTTATAAAATATAATCTCAACTTTAAACATCTAGGGCGAGTAAATGTTATGTTGAACGTTGATCGAGACCGCTATTAAACCGCGAAATTAAAATAGAAACACTGCAAAAGTGACATTCTAGAGCTAGTAGTGATATTCATGATAAATCACTGTGTAAAACAAATGACAGAAAATTCTGTTGATAATATTAACTGTTCTTTCTAAACAGGTAGCATTTGCCGTTTAGATTGTTGATATAGGATTATACATTAAGAATACAGCCCAAAGATATCACTAACGGATTTAGTTTAATTAACCATCCACACAACATGAGAATCGTCTGGTCATTATAACTTTCATTAACGAGTTTTTGTCAATTTAAAGGCATTAGACATAGGATGAAAACAAAAAACATTTATGTTATAATTCAATACATCAAAAGAGAAAAATGACTTCAAGTTGATATACTGTGAAAATGCATCGCGTCCTGTGATGGCAACACGAACACAACATTCATTCAACACCGAATAAATAATAAAAACTACAAACTGGCGTCAAGTTGCCTTGGCTTCATATGTAGTGTGTTTGTTTAATACGATGATATCAGAAAACCGGCTGCATTTTTACGCATGCATCATACAAACCTGTGTGTTTGGCCCTCATCAGATCTCTTTTAACCCCTCGTAGACAAACATTGATGATCCCATCTGTGAAACACGAAACTGATCGACACATATATGAGTTTCGCGGTTCACGAAAGCAAAACATTCCTAACTATTTGTCAGACCTTTAATCAAATATTAAGAATCCTTTACAAGGATATCGATCTTACTTTGAATTCGCTAGAGAATTAATGTTGCTAATAACCAAACGTTCAATATATTTTTTCTAGTTAATATATAGAGAATCTCACCCATTGAGAGAGTAGTGTCCATTTGGACCATAAACATGATGAAGAATCAATATTTATTGTTGGTAGAAATCGATGAAGAAGTTATCAAGAGGTCCAGCGCCCATCATCAAGGGGTTCCCCAGTTGTATGGATCAGACAGATCGGGAAGATATGATGAATTGCCTATAATTATGATCAACACTAGAGCTAAAGCTTTCATGCAGCCTTACCATCTGTAGGAGTGGTGTTGTCGATGTTTTTGTAGTTGCTGTCATTAAGGTTATCCGTTGAATTGCAAAGTTTTGGAAGTCTGGTTTACGTGGTCTGTATTACAACGGCACAAGATTGAAAATATATGTATTTTATTTCTATTTCTTCGATCTTGTCTTATTAAGCTGTTATTTGGTACCATTTCAGTAATGATAACGCTTTAAGGAAATATTAGTAGTACGTATTAAACGTATCGAAAGAATTTAGAGGGGCCTGTTTGTCTTAAAAAAGACATGGCCGCTGCAAAGTTCGAATCACTTTCTTGAATGACAGAAGTAATTTTCATAGCGTTTAAAATAGGGAGGCTTTCTATCTTGTCGCATCGTAACGCATGCACAATACACTGATTTTAGTTTCTCAATTAACAAAGTGATGATATGAAGTTCCGATATATAGATGTCAAATTTACCATTCCGTACTCAGAACTGTACCATTGGTATCTAGTCTGAGTTAGGGAAAGCAGCGTAATGTCTTTGAGAGTTGCTGTAGACTGTTTCCCAAACAACAACCTATATTGTTGATGAAGACAGATTGGTCGCGTTAACAAGTTTTTTTAGTTCGAAATTTTTATCATTTTTACAAAAATATGCACGTTTTATTAAATTAGACTTGTTAATTACTTATAAGATTACTGATACTGATAAGAAAAATTATGCTTTCAAAGCACGATCTAGGTCAGACATAACACATTGTTGAGAACCCTCACAGCTTGACGGTTGTAACGGTTGTGCCATTAATGCTTGGTATTAGAATTTACAGCAAGAAGGCTGCTGATAGTGCGAAAAAAAGTTCGAATCTTCGAAAACAGTAACAAATGTGTTTTGACACTACATCAAATGCGAATAAACCACATGATCCTCCAATGTATAACAACATACTCTTGTGTTGAAAGACAGTGATATTGCACAGTATCAGCAGGCCCTATTTAACTTCAGATTCACGCTAAGTATGGCTGTGTTATTAACACATTAATGTCTTTAACAGAGATGAAAACCATTACGTTAAACGGCGACTATTTTAAAGTGAAATTGTCTGAAATCGTTTAATGTCATTACGTATATAGATCTAGACAGAGACATCAGAAGATCAAAAGATCCCCTGTTGCCCATAAAATCGATGCGCACAATGTCATCCGTAATATTGCTTCAACCTAACAACATGGTCTTTAAGTATGAACATTCAAAAGTGAATGCATCCTGGCAGCTATGGGAAGCAATGAAGATATCCAAAACATGATGCTATCATTACGAAATCCTTACAAGATTCTTAATATTCGAAGACAGCAGTACACAACATTTTCAATACAAAATCAGATGTTCACGAATCATATTTACTAGTTCAAAGATGAATCATTTAGAGAAGGTTTTTAACAAATCTGTTTTTCATTAAAAATATAACTTTTACACTGTTGAAATAACAACGTCGTCTTTAAGTTTTATGAATGAAGAAATTCTATAAAAGGTGCGCTTAATGTTTATTCTTCCCACAAACAAACCTGATTGGTTTTCAATTCCTATCTTTTGCATGCATAGTATTTTCATAGAACTCTGAAGCAAAATACGATAGTCTTTTTTAGTCAAGTTACATCAAATAGACATACAAACACTTTTTGAAACGTCAAATCTGAAAACAAGACTTTTTCATAAAGAAATATTAAAAAAAGACTAAACAAACGTTTCTTACGTAGATGACATTTGATATTTCGCGGTAACTGGAAAGAAAATCGTTTGGTATTTCAAAAGGCATTTTAGATAACACTTCTTTATTTTCTTTTGATCTTCTCCTGTTCAAAGTTACTTTTACTTCTAATGGTGAGTTTCACAATACGAAAAGAACTTATGGATGATATTCGTTGAAACTGTTTATCATGATAAAATAAACTGTGACATGAATAGGGAAAACTTTAATTTTGCTGTGTTCTTTACAGTGTTCTAATTATGACTTATTTATAAAAATATGCTTTGATAAAATATAAGTACCAAGAAAAAGATTCATTAACCCGATCAACATTGTCACGATGTTTTCAAACAAATAAGAGCATGTTCTACAGGAAGCTTGTATTGCCAAGCTATTTGAAAAAATAGTTTTAAAAAGTACCGGAACGATATTCGTACAAACTTCTCACAATGCTGCAGGTCGCATTCACAAAACGTTCCTTGATATGGGGATTACATTTGAAACTGTAAACCGGCACTCATCGGAAACGAACTAATAATGACAGTTTAGACAGGGTGCCATATCAGACAGATGTCGTCTCATTCTTATAATATCATACCTAGTGCTCAATATTTTCATTATTTTGCAACAAAGACAAAGAAAGTGCATATTCAGATATACATATATCCATTATTCAGTTCAAGCCTATAATCCATACACAAATAAAATCAATAAAATATACATTTTGGATTTCATGTTTTTTACATTCTCATTGAAACGTTTGATTTCAGAATAAAATTTGTCTTCAACGTTTGTTTGGATACCAATTAGACAGGTACCGGTTTTGAAAAGTTACACCATATACATATATCTATGTATCTAATTTTACATCTATTTGTCAGGGCAGGAAGTGTGAGTAAGCTAAATCAGTCGAGGAAGGTGGATGTTAAAGACGTAGGAACCAACCGTCATACGTTTCCAGCAATCATTCAGTGTCATATACCAGGGATATTTGGTACGATACATGTTATGCCAACGTCTTTGGTCGATCAGGACCTGTTCCGTCATCATTGCCTTTTTGGACTCCTCTTAGAATCACCTGGCCACCTGTTGATTCATGCAAATGAAGGGGCATTGTATCCAAATATCTCAACCATATCATAATGAACGGCTTTTGGTGTTAGACCCTATATATGCAGATAATTAAAACTCAAATTGCGACTTGATGTGGTTCATTTGAAGTTTGATGTCAATATCAGTAACTGAGGTAATTTGGAATTAAAAGCCGCTCCCTAGAGTATCTAGCTCGTGACTGCTAGTATAATCGCAGGGCGAAAGCCCGCAACACCAGTGTGGCTATGCATTGCGGTGAAACGTTGGCCTTAACTAGAGAACCATGGGGAGTACTGCGCTGATATTAAGAGTAGCATTTCATCCAAACCTTACTGCACGTTGGACAATTTTCTAATGCAAACAAATTATTTATGTTATATATGTTTCTATCTATCTATCTATCTATCTATGATTTATTCATGTCTTCCTGTATGGAATATTTTATGTTTTGCTCTGAAGCGTTCAAAATCTTGGTACAAACACGATTAAGTAACAAGTGTATGACTACTATGTCACGAGAGTCTTATCAACAGTACTCTGAAAATGTTTTCCTGTAATAATAACTTGTCTATGTATTGATTGCATAATCAACAATAACTGTAAGAATGAAAATACATGTACTTCAAAACCTGATATAATCATTGTTGTCTTTCCACTGTTAGGCAACATCATTTTCATTAACCATCGGTTAAGGGATCTTCAGGTCAACATTGAAATAACAGAACATTAACTATTACGTAATTGTTATGTTTAGCTTCTGTAACCAAAACCATGTAAAATCATTTGTTTCTTTATCATACAGGAAGACGTTTGATATAACAGATTAAGATTGAGATCACCAAGGATCACATAAAACTGCTGCAAAGAATTCTTTAAGACCGAAACCTTTCACTTTACAGGATATAGCTAATCCTATTGCTTACAATACTACAGGGACAGCTATATGTACTAATTCCATGTTCCTTTAGAAAGATAAACTGATTTGGGACGTATCGATTTGGGAATTCTGTGCATATAAGACAAATATATTTGCCAGTAGAATTCCGCAGAGAACAAGATAGGATATGGCTGTACATCTTCCTCTCTGAGCTTCAGGCACATTTATGAAATGTCATTGGAACGTCTTCGTATTGTACTCTGGTATTAGTGTAATATTTTTGTTATGGTTTACCGTTGCCACGGAAAATATTTATATGTATCAATTTTAATTGTTGCGATGAGGTTACAGTGAACGATGTAACAGAAACTGAATGAATGTTGCCTTTCCATAACTCAAGATATCTTCAATTCAAATAAAGACATCAGACAATCGTCCATCACTACTATAAGTGTAATCCCCTTTATTCCCCTTTATGGATTCAAACGTTTTTATAATGATACCAAGTCCAATACCGATAGTATCCATTTATGAAAAATAACATAAATTGAACCACATTGCACACGTTCAGGTTCTACGATTTGGGTATATGTCTTCTCATTTCGTTTAACCCACATACACTTAAAGAGAATCGATATTCATTGTTGGTAGAAATCAATGAAGACGTTAGCTAAATAATAAGATCTTGATCTCGGTCATCTGGTTTCCTCAGATCAGACAGACATGATGAATTGGAAGTGTAATTGACACCGGATTTTGAAAATAATGCATATTTCTCTCGATACATTATTATATGAATCATCCTCTGATGTACAATACGTATTTGATATGCTTTTCTAAATGGCGACATTTTGATGAAGATTTTATACTATTTTCAACGTTATAACAAGTAATTTTGTCATACTGGGTGTTTTGAACTAAAAAACTGTATCACATAGCTCTGATTATTAATCATTCCAGTCTAGAAGTCAAAGTTCCCATGTTTAAGTGTAACCATGATTATACCTTTAGGTCAGTTGTCTAAAGAATAATAGAAAGTCAATTGTTATCCATCCAATTAGGCACATCTTGTGATTTGTCTTCGCTAGATCACTGGCTAGATGAATAGGTAACCCACTCCATGGCTTGGCAATCTGAAAATCTGGTAGGCTGATTACCTTCCTGACACTGCTATTTGAGTTGAAATATTTGTGGTTTTAACCTGGGAAAGTGAACATGTTCGAAGCGTGTCCTAGCCAACCCAACAATAATTGGGTATCGGGTAGTCTCATTGTTTGAATTTGAACCTCAAGCAACTGACAGGCGATTAGTTGTATTCTTCTCGGGGAGTGTTTAGTACTTGATTGTCATTGCATTGCAATCGCAAATGAGCTATATAAATGGACTATTTCTATTGCTAATGAATCAATGTGTTTAGTATTCTGAATAGAAAGCTTTGTTTTAGTTTGGGACTTAAGAGCTGCAAAGTGTTTTTGATCATTTTCTTATATTGATGTATCCAATGTGATTGCCTTAAGGATGTCCTTAAATTCAAAGTATTAAACTTTTTTTCTAACTAGTTTTTTTCAAAAGTTTAGTGTATTTGATTGAAATATCAACCCAAAAAAATGGGGGTTAGTGTTGTTTTTTTCGAGATATATTAAGACAAAGATCCCTATGTCAGTCAGAGATTTAACGTGGGAGTCAATGAGAAATGATGACCTTTTTTGAAAAATCTTCAATTTAAATTAGTTTCTGTATTAAACTTTTTTTAATATGAAAACATGTTTGAGTTCAGATAAGTTTGAGTTGCAGAAAAAAGTATAAAATATATATGCTACTGTGGGTTTTTAACCGCTACGGCACAACATGTATTCAAACATTTCAAATAAATTATCAATATTTAAGCTATTTTTGTACTAAAAACATGCTTTCTCCCACTCATTATCTAAAAATTATACCTGAACGAATACATACAAATCATATTCTTTCAACAACATCTACTTTCTAAGAAAAACAGACAATAGAACTTGCTCAAATGATAGTTACAATCAAAATTGCCGAGTCAGCAAAATTGTGAATTATTTTGAATTGAAAAATACTACGTTTCTTAATTTTGATGAATATTTAATCAGAAATCATCAAAATTGAGAAATTGCCGCTTCATTTTGGGTTATTATATAGGAACATTATGATTTAAGGTTATTTGAGTTTTGTCACAGTGACTGAGGAGCGAACATCCTTAAGATTGTTTTGTCAGCGTTACGTTTTATATAAGTAAAACAGAGGGGTTTAAGCCTCGTGTTTTGCCTAGAACTGTGTTGTGGGGGAATAGCTCGGGATCTACACACCTTCAAAAACAAGCAGAGAAGATTCTTTCAGGCAGGGAACAAGACTGTTTATTCTTAAGAAAGTAAATGAATCAGACAAGAAGTAAATCAATCAGACACAACAAGCCATCAAATAATAAATGAAATCATATGTAAGTTACAGTTATTGAATATAAAAACAATGATACCTGAGTTAGAATGTTGATAAGTATGATTAACATATTCATTATGTAACAGTACAATATGAGAGTAATTATAATTGAGTTCGATAATCAATAAGTATAATGAACATAATTGTATATAACAGTATAATGCAATAGCTATAAATGAACAAAGGATGTGAGTATCTCAACAACTTCTAAATGCAGCTCACTAAGTAATAATTATGTGACAAACTGGAGCTTAACAATTTACTTAAGATAAATGAACATTACATTCATCTAGATAATACAAATACATATATCGTCTTAACTTCCATGTTTATATGCCATTAATAAACATTCATTATACACCAAACCCTTATATTAAAATACTTACTTGAATAGTGTTCCTCTTACAACACGTGTGCAATATAAGAAGTATTATTGTAAAGTAAATAAAACGATAATTACATCTAAAGCCTTAAACAAATATAAAACATGTCCTAATTTATTAATGTAATGATTCTTTACAATTTAATACTATTGAAAATATTAGATATATTACGGTATGGAAGGCTTTGTTTAAACACTTGAACAAGAGACAACATGAATACAAATTATTGCTAGAATAATGAAGGACCTATTATAATTTTAAGTGTGAATTGTTTTAGAGTTATTACAGTACGGAAGGTACACTGATAATTACATTTAAAGCACTTAAACAAAGGTTAACTCTATTGCCTGTTCTTGCTCGCATAATGGATAGACTCTTATTTCTAGTTTAGCAAGGTGAAATATTAGACTTACTACGGTACAGGAAGTTATATGATAATCCTATCTTTCATCACGATAATTTATCCAAAGTGTAACAGTGACATTCTAACGTTTACAGAAACCTATACATGATGAACTCTGTTAATATTTGTAAAGACTACCTATATTGAAGACATAAGGGAATATAACAAGCACTGTTTGATTATTTTGTACCAAGATGGATATTTATAATTGCCTGTATCTTTTGAACTATTCTAATACTTTTCTACATCGCCGTGGCATCATAATAATTTGTGTAAATTACGTAATAAGACATTGCCCGAATGTGCACGTTTAGCTAGGAAGATAACATTAAAGTTTTGTACCCTAGAACATATGCGCTTACAGACAGGATACCTTGAACGTAAATATGTATATAAGCTTCCGGCGCTACATGACATTTAACATACACAGACGTGTTAAGTAGTATAGCATGATACACCACAAAGATATGAATATGAACATTTGAAACTTGAACCTCATCAACACGTTGTACATATATGTGCTTTAGCATCCACGACACCCGACCGAGAATAAAATATACATTTTAACATAATTCTCTTCCTAAATACTTCTACATTTGTAGCAAACTGTATAAACACTATTTATGAATTAAAACCACCCAATGCATTAGAATTGCCTTACTGAATTCTGACTAAAAATAACATAAGTTCATTATTGAAGGCAGCAGATTTTAAACAAAGTTTCAACACAATAGCAAAGTGAAGTGACTTACCTTCAAAAACAAGCAGAGAAGATTCTTTCAGGCAGGGAACAAGACTGAGGTTAGAAAGTTTAGTCTCCCCTTTTAAAGCCCTGATTCTCTGTGTGAATTTGAAAATATGTCATTTCTATCTACCTCTTGATAATGGATAATCTTCATTATGATTACGTTATGTACATTTGATGCGACATTGAGTGCCCGGAATGATAATCAAAGTTTATGCTTGCCATTGACTGTTGAAGTAAACGCT
The DNA here is from genome assembly GCA_921293015.1 of Phorcus lineatus. Lineage (NCBI taxonomy): Eukaryota > Metazoa > Mollusca > Gastropoda > Trochida > Trochidae > Phorcus > Phorcus lineatus. Next base: position 52,848,002 of record OV121086.1, on the reverse strand, counting down.
CTTGTTGTTAAAGTGATAAGCTGTTGTTTGTCCAACTGGTCGCTCCGACAGGTTAGTTAATACTTATTGCCTAATAGCTGGGCTTAGCACCTCGTGTCAACTTGTATCGGAGAGAGAGATAAGTGATATCATGTAAGCTGACTCTACACATTAAGACTTCATGGGTGAAATAATGTAAATTATAACTTTGTAGTGTATAACAAAAATTATGAAAATTTTGAACTAAAATATAGCAATTTTGGCACTGTTATATAAGCTATGAATATCATACGGTATGAACATGTTGACTTTAAAAGGAAGGTAATTGCTTTGGCTGTGTTCAGTCACCATAGTTTACTTTATTTGTGGAACTATAAACCATTTCGAAACAAAGAACAAAGATACAACCATCTATATAAAGAACAAATGTTGAGACAAATTTATTTGGAATAACTCCGTTAGTGCAAATTCTTGTACTTTGTCATTTGAATTCTTCGCGGAATTTTAACCCACCCCCACTGCGTCAGCAACCACAAGGACTGACCGTGCCAACAGCATACCCATACGACAACTTGTCTTCGTTTACAGCATAATTAAGATAGTCCATTTCATTCGTAAAACACCATAGTATTATCATACTAGTCTTAAAAAGCCTTTTACTAATCTCACAAGTGTTGTGCTTAACTAGGAATTAGTGTACAAGTAAATCCTCTCAGCAAAAATGCAAGTCTTGTTCTCGGACACATTGTAGTAATTGAAGAAGCAATGAAAATTCCGTTAAATATTTTTAACAAGTTTGAAATTAATACATATAAAGGATTATTATTGAGTGTGGAAATAAAAGTCGATGACGGAGATGCGTGAGAGAACTGAATCCCCTTCCGAAGTTCAGAGTCGTACTTAGTGAAATTGTTACCATATTGTCAGCGACGTGATATCTGATTCCCTGTATCACTTCGAGACATAAAGGTCAGTTTGGGTCAGACATAACAGGTTGATGTGATCAGAGTAATGATGAAGATTTACATTATTGAATTAAACATGAACGTCTAATACGAAATATTTTTCACAAATATTGTAAATATTCCCTAAGTATATCACTTTCAATGAAAACCTACACTTATTACTTTGGGGAATGTCAGACCACTAGCTGGCAATGTAGCTTCCTTAAAATGATCACAGGCTACAATCGCAAGTCATAGAAGATATCCATTGTTACAAATGCCTTGTTGTGGACATGTTTATTCAAGACACATATCTTTGCAAGAATCAATGATTATTCTGCCAGATATATCAAAATTCTATTGGAAAATGAAAAAGGATGTTTTGAAAGAAAACGTCTTTTCTTATTGAATAATGTATCCTCATATTTCTATCAGTTTAATATTAAAATCTGGTAAAATCTCATGCGTATTAAAAACCAATAACATGACACATCAAAGCAATTTTGTTCAATTTACAAAAACATGTAGGGTTTTGGTACCTGTTTTATTAAAAATGCTTAATTGTTCAAAAATACCTTTTTTAAAACTTGATTCGCTACAGAATACTGAAAACGTGTAATAATTAAGTTATTGAAGCCTATTGTGCAATTTTTATAAAATCACATCGCAAAGTAATTGATAAAGATATATAATGCAAATATCATTTCTTCATATCTGAATTTTTATTTCATTATCTTAATGCCAATTTTGTTTAGTTACTTACCAAGAAATGATACAAAATGTCACGAAATGTGCTATTGATCCCTCTAAATATGGACTCATTGATGTTGAGAGTATAGTTTATTGACATTCTCTGCTTCACCTTTCTTTCCCTCACGAGAATTTTATATTTGTTTATATTTTCATCTTTGCTTGTGATAAATGTAGTTTCACGTAATGCGTTTGTGTGACATTGGTACCTTTTGGGAAACTGTTTCCTTTTAAAACAGTACCTATCTAATGAAGTAGTAATATAATAAACGGTCAAATAACCCCATATTTGACATTTTTTAAATCCAAACAGCAATAATCTAAACCCTCAGACATATTACAGATAAATCAGTCAACATTATTCTATAAGCTTTTGTTGAACGATTTTGGTTTTGCTTCTCTTGACATTTTTTCACATTTCACTACATACAGTTCCATCTTGATAACTCTGTCAAATGTGAATGTAATAAAAATAATATCTTAGTTTTCTTTTTTAGGTAACCCCTTTGTTGCAAAGAATGACGATTTTCTAGAAGAAACATTTCTTACAAGAATACCATCTATGTTACAAATTTTGAGAAACAAGCGTGCTTAAGTAGCTAAGTTAAATTCTTTTGATGTTATCATGATAAAAAGTTCATCTTATATAAACGTGTTTTAAAATATATACTTCATGCAAAAATTTTAGAGACTTTATATTCATTTTCATGTTTAACGGCCTTGATGGAAAAACATAAATAAGTTATAAGCCCTGATTTTAAAAAACGGTTGCTTCGCATGATAGAAAAAATCATACTCTTCAAAGAAAGCAATCTAAAAAAGCCTTTTTAAAATTATAATTAGTTGCTAATGACTAGTTAAAGAGACCTAATGCTCTGTAAGCTTTATGAACGTCAATTTTGTCTTCAAGAACAATTGACATAATGTGAATAGAAATCATAGCGCCCATAGTAACCCATACACTAACAAAAGTGTGTAATGAACACTTTAATTATTTAAATCTAATGACTGTTTATATTTTGCCGTATACATAATAATGGTGTTTACAAACATGATAAATAAAGTTTAAGATATTTTCCAAGTAACAAGTAAGCAAAGTTTGTTAAGTCAGCGGATATAAAAATAGTAAGACGATGCAGATGTGAACTTGAAGTAGGCTTATACCCAAGGAGAGTCTGCAATAATGTCTGGAAACCAACATCAGCTGGAAAGAAATCGACAGATTTCTTGCTATGGTAATAGTTGCCATATAATTGTCATAACCCTAATCAGATGGTAACCTTAATCAGATGTATGTACGTATGGATGGATGGATGGATGGATGTATGTATGTATGTATGTATGTATGTATGTATGTATGTATGTATGTATGTATGTATGTGTGTGTGTATGTATGTATGTATGTATGTATGTATGTATGTATGGATGGATGGATGTATGTATGTATGTATGTATGTATGTATGTATGTATGTATGTATGTATGTATGTATATGTGTTTGTATTTGTGTATATGTATGTATGTTTGTGGCTGCGTGCCTGCGTGTCTGCGTACGTGCATTCATGTATGTACATAAAACTTTCTCTTTTCATAAATACAAAAGCGTAATGGTCATAAATTTAAGAAATGAAACTCAGTAGATATCGTAATAGGCGTTTACAAAGTATTACAATATAACAGCACCAACTGCGGATGACCATATATAAATTCGCCTCAATCCCACTGGATTCACAGCTCATTGTTATCGCTATTCCTTCGTTCCTTCACTAGTATTCTTAGACATTTCTTGCCTCATTTCTTTCTGAAGGTCGTCCAGTTAACTCCTTATGACAGAATCCACATAGATTATGTCAAATTCAGTTTACACGACGTAAGAGAACCTTATCAAAATGAAAATTTCTAGAATGTACCAATTTAAACTCTTCATTGAAGTCTTTCTGCAGAAACAGAACTCAGAACAAGGATTCTCTCGTTCAACCATAATCACATTATTGTAGCCTCATCTCTTCATAACTAATGAAGTAAAAACTACAATTTTCAAATACAGAATAAGTCCATGTCTTATAACAAAAATTAGTAATTAGCAGTCCAATCATTCCAAATACTCTAACGTCCTTACATAATTTATTCTCTCTTTTCAACTTGATGTTTTTTAACTTAAGCACTGGTTATATCGTATCGATGTTCGCCCGTGTTTGAAAAACATTCCTCAAGTCGTTTATTGCCATTACTTGATCTAAACAGAGACATCAGCAGGCTAAACAGTCCCCCTTGCCTACAAAGATAATGCAATTATGAGTAAAAGGATTTGAACTTGCAATTATTGCATATGGAATTTTTTTAATATACATTTCTTTACAAAAAACTTTTTACGCGGCCTTAAAGTGTGAACATTCAAAAGTGAATACAAATATGTTACACCGTTATTTTCTACACCGGAGTTTACTAGATATCTGAAGCCAAATACGATAGTTTTTTAGTCACGCTACATCTCATACACATCGTCTCCTTTTTACAGACGACATTTGATATTTCCCAGTAACTTGAAAGAAAATCTTTTGGTATTTGCAGGACTTCAAAAGCTGCTTTAGATAACGCTTCTTAAGTTTCTTTTGATCTTCTCCTGTTCAAAATTAGTTTTTTCTTTGAATCAGAAGCTTCACATTTCGAAAAAGCTTAGAGATGATATACGTGATGTACTAATATATATATACATTATATTAGATATAATGATAAAACAATGTGAAATGAATAGTTTCAGGGGCATGGCTATTTTGCTGTATTCTTTCTGGAAACGATACAATGTTCTAATCAAGACTTATCTAGCATTTGCTTTGATAAAACATTAGTACCAAGAACAGGATTCACTAACCTGATCACCACTGTCTCTTGTAGCACTATTTCTGCAAGGAAATAAATAGTATGAGCTATGGCCAAAGCGAGTTAGAGAACGGAACTCACATAATCCGAATGTTGTGACTGAAACTATTAACAATGCTGGAGGCGGCATTCACAAGCTGTTCCTTGAGTTGGATAATACAGTGGTAAATGTCTAAAACGTCACTCATCGCAACCCAACTCATATCACAAATTAGACAGTGTGGTGAATTAAACAGATGTTGTCTCATTCTTATGCTTTTACCTAGTTCTCAGTCTTTTCATAATTGTGCAACAAAGAAAAACAAGTTACATGTGAAGTTATAAGGATATTCGTTATTCATTTTTACATGTAAAATATACAAATATAAAATATATTTTTTCTAAATTATAGTTTTCTTAAATATTTGTTTGGATCAGGGTAAAGACAGGTGTTGGTTTTTAAAGTTTACACTGTATATCTATTCAGCTTCATAATACATTAAAATAGATTTTACATCAAAAGTGAAGATTTAAAAACTATTAACAATAAAACAAGGATTCAGGGAGTGCAGATATCACTTATAAAATCGAGAAAACAATAAAGTATTGCAACCTGAACCCCGGTTAATTGTGTCATTTACCGACGCCGAACTCTTGTTATTTTTAACTTGTTAATATATTGATTGCAATTTCAACATGAACTGTAGGACTGAAAATACTTCACAAACTTAATCAAACAATCAGATGGCGTCTTTCCATCGTTTGGTAACACATGTATCACTAACCAACAGTTAAGGATCCTTTAGGTCAACAATGAAATAGCCAAACAATAATTGTTTATTGTTACATATTGTAAAGTTTAATTGTAACGAAAAGCATGTGAAATCATTTATTTTTTATCATACAGTAAGACGTTTGATATAATAAATTGAGATCAGCAAGGATCGATCATGTAAACTGCTGCAAACAAATACAATTCTGTGAGACCAAAAACGTTCCTTTCACAGCTAATGCTATTCGTATCCTTACCACAGGGAAAACTGTACATACTAATTCTATGTTCCTTTAGAAATATAAACTGATTCGGGATATAACGATTGGTGAATTCGATGCCTATTAGACGAATATATTGCCAGTGAAAACTCCTCAGAAAACAAGACAGGATGTGGTTGTGCGTCTTCCTCTCCGGGCTTCAGGCTCAATTATGAACTGACATCGTAACGACTTCCTATTGTTCTATTCCTTTTGTATGAATATCGTATTGTTGTTTTAGTGTAACGCCTTGAAAATGTTTATATGGACATGCTAGAATTGTTGCTTTGAGATTACACTTAACAATGCATCAAAGATTGAATGGTTGTTTCTTTTCTTTTACTAAATATATGGCCGCTTTAATAAAAAAACCCACCAGAAATATAACTTGTTCGTCAGTCTCTCTCTTCAGTATCATCTTCATTTTAAATGGATATTTCAAATGTTTTATAATATACCCAGTCCAGTATCAACAATAGCCATATACGGAAAATAACATATATCATACCACTTTGAACTTTGCAATTTCTTCAAATTGGGTGAAAGTGTTATTGTTTTTATTGGACCAACGTGCACGGATTCTGAATCAATATTCATTGTACGTAAAAATCAATGAAGACATTATCGAAAAAATAAGATCTTGATCTCGGTTATTTGGTTCCCTCAGATCAGACAGACATGATGAATTGGAGATGTAATTAACACTACACAAAGTGCACATTTCTCGTCAGCTGTTTCTTGCTGGATTTATGAATTATTCCGTGATTTTCAATTCTTTTTGATCTTTCCTCATTGGCCACGTATTGATTAAGATTTTATACTATTTTTAAGGGTATAACAAGAAATTTTGTCATACTGGATGTTTTGGACATACAAACATCACAAACTACTTATATTTACTAATTAGTCCATACAAGAAGTCAAGTTCTCCTATTTAAGTATAACCATAATTATATATTTAGGTTCGTTGTCTAAGGTTCATAAGCAATAATAAAAAGTCCATTATTATCAATATTCATTTTGAAATAATGTTTTTTAATTGCTTCCATCTGTAAAAGCTGATTTGTTTATCTCATTCTTGCGTAAAAATCTCAGACCAAGGCTAAGGTTTGAATGACTGGATAATTTTCCCTTTCTGATTATTATAGTGAGTATTGTATTTTGATTTTTGCCCTGTAAAATAGTTGTATTAAAATTCATATTTATATAATAATTTATATTTATGCTGCTTTAACATTGAATATTCAATGATAGATGTTACTTTGTTTTTTATTGCAGATCAATTGAAGAACTTTGCAATAATGAAGTTTTATAATTCTAAAAATGAAAACGTTACTTTTAAGTAATTATATAACCACCTCATTCAAAATCGTAACCACATTTTCTTCTTCTTATTTTTACTTGATCCTTTTCCCTGTACAATAGTTGTATTAAAATCATACTTTTTATACTATGCTAACATTCAATATATAATACCAACAAAGCTCGCTAACGTGGTGACAGTGAAGTCCAGTATGAACGGATGCAACTCGCTAGATGGATGGGTAACCCACTAAGAGTCTGCGAGATTGAAAAGTTGTTTATATGCCTGACATAGAGACATGAGTTAAAAGATTTGTGTTGCAAACCTAGGTAAGTGACTTTGTTCGAAGCGTGTCCTTGCCCACCCAACAAAAATAATAGGGTAGCTCCTATTTAGCATATTCTGTATTTGAACTTCTGACAGGCGATCAGTTGTATTCTCCTCAGGGAATATTTAGTACTCTTGGACCAAGGGTGATTTATCTCCAAGCACTTTGAGCATGCAATGTTCAGAGATAAATGTGCTGAACAAATGGACCAATACTGTTGCTAATTAATCAATCTGTATACTATTCTGTGAGAAAGACATGATAAGGTTATTTACGTTAACGTACATATTTCATAAAATCAATTGATATTTTCAAAAGCCAGCAAAGATATTTCATGAGATAATGTTCTACAGTCAATGTTTATTATCAGGAAATAAATCTTTATGATTAGACATCTTTGTTTGGGTTTGTCGCTTGAAGAGTAGCAAAATGTTTTTGTCCATCATGTTTATATTGATGTATCCAGTAAGATTGCCTTAAAGGCTGTCATTTTATCAGTTTTCAGCTTATATAAGCTACGAATATCATACATTATGAACATGTTGATTTTAAAAGGAAGGATAATTGCTTTTTCTATGTTCAGGCTACATATTTTATTTTATTCATTGAACAATATCTATCTGAGAAACCCAAAAGATACAACCATCTATATAAAAACAAATGTTGAAACAAATATATTGAGAATATCTGCGGTAGCTCAACTCACCTCTCTGTGTCAGCAACTAGAGAAGCACTAACCGGCTTACCCATTCGACCACTTGTCTTCTTTTGCAACATCATTATGATAGTTCAATTTTACTGTTACAAGTTGTGATAAAGTAAATCCTTTTGATAAGTATAACACTAATCGTAAAAGGGTTGTTCTAAATTAGGATTAACTAATGAATGTATTGTTACAAGATATGATACATTTAAATCCTCAAAACAAAATTGCAATTCTTGTTTTCAGACATAATAAAGTTATCGTAGACAGAACGAAAATCTATTGAATGATTTTCAACTAGTTTGACATTAAACACAAATATAGGATTATATTAGAAGATGAAGGAGATACATGGGAGAAATGAATTCCCTTCAAAGTTGTTATTGTGGAATTGGTATCATATCGTTTATAACACTGCAGATTCAATAAGATTATTACAGGCTACATTTGCAAGTCATAGAGGATATCCAATGTTACAAATAAACCTTGCTTTGTTATTTACACTGTTATCCCAGCCACATGTCTGTAAAAGACTCAGTGATTATTCTGACAGATATATTAAAACCCTTTTAGAAAAAGATAAAAGACTATTTTGAAAGGAATTCTCTTTTCTTTAAGAAACGCAAATTCACATAAGTGTTATCAGTTAAATACATCATAGTAAACTCTCAAGAGTCTTATCTAAATTATCACAGGAGTTGTACAACATCTTGAAATCTTTTAATAATTACATCATTGATGCCTTTTGTGCAATATTGTGGAACTGTAAATGTATAAGATATATCATTCAAATATCTTTTCATCACATTTCACTATATATTTCATAACCGTTGCGTCGATTGTTCTCAGTAACTTACCAAGAGTTGATAAGAAATGTGACGAAAATGCCTGTTGAATAAATACATGACGCACATATAATAGATATGTTTCCTTTTGGATGCATCTAAATCTGGTCTCAGGGATGTTGAAATTCTTTGCTTCAACTTTCTGTCCATCAGCAGAGTTTTTGAATTTTTTGGTATTTTTTATCTTTACTTGTGATAGATGTATTTTCCCTCAATGCGTCCGTGTGACGTTGATCCCTTTTCGGAAAACGGTCTCCTTTTAAAGCAGTACCTAGTAGAAATTATCCCATATTTGACATTTTGAAATTCCAAACAGCATTAATTAAAACCATCAAACGTCGTGTTAGAGATAAATCAGTTAACACTAAAAGCCCTTGTTGAAATTTTTATTTTATTTTATAACGTTTACTTTCATATTTCACTACATAGAGTTTCGTCTTGATAACTCTGTCAAATGTGAAAGCAATAAGAAGAATATCGCAGTTTTCTTTGTGAGGCAACCCCTATGTTGCAAAGATTTATTAAATTTTCTTAGAAGAATCATTACTTACTATAATACCATCTTTGTTACTTATGCTACTGAATATTGTTTCTGCAAACTTCATAGAGAACCTTTTGTAGAATAAAAAACTTTGTACGTGCTTAAGTACTCAACTTCAATTGATGCCTGATAAAAAGTACATCCTACATAACGGTGTTTTTAAAAGTATTTTTTTTATGTTCATGCAAACATTTTTCATGTTTAATGTTTAAGCCTTAGTTTTAGAAACTATTGTCAAACATGATAGACATTATAAGTTGTATGCTTCTCCCGAGGGTAATACGGTCTGATGTACCATCTTTGTTGCGGTGTCGCCCGAGCCGGTAGGCGAGGGATGACACCGCAACAAAGATGGTACATCAGACCGTATTACCCTCGGGAGAAGCATACAACGTTTTTATCTTACCGTTGTGTTTCACGTATTATTTACTTTGAAATAAAAATCCGCAATAAGTGACCTTATATTTATGGGGCTGGTGATTTGCCGAACTCGCAGAGGACAATAACAAAGATCAGCTGATTGATCAGCTGGTGTGTTTGCCGAACTTTGCGACTATGAGGGTTCATTTTCTTACAATTACGTTGATCGATAATCTGAATAGTACAGTTCTGAAATAGCGACGATGTTTGGTTCATTTTCACATTAGCTTGATTGTTGAGAACTGAATAGTCACAAAAGAGGTCGTTTATGTTCAGATCTTCTAAGAAAGTAAGCTGGTTTATATGTTTGACTTTACTCGGAGTTATCGGCAGCAATGACGTCTCCCCTGACCTTGAACTTGTGACGGCTTTGACGGTACTTTCGAGAGAAGTTGGCTCGAAAGATTGAGTGGAAGGACGCGTCCCGCATCATAAAGCGTGGTTCATTTGCATTTTTTTTCGGTTTGACACTCGTTGATAAACGGCAAGTGAACTCACATTATCTCCGCTAGCGCTACAGTGTCCACATCCTCAAAACTAGGATTTTGCCCTTTTTCCGTCAGTTACTCTTTCATCATTTTGTCTGATGATAAGTTTGATTTCTTCGTATGGTCAGGAATCACTTTTGAACGTTTTTCTAATATTTCTTTATGATAATGTGAAGCGAAGCGTTAATTTGTCGCCATTGTGAACGCCAGCTGACGAATGTTTACAAACAGACTCTTCACATCATTTGCATCCGCAACATTGTAAAGAAAATTACGTTAACCGAAGCCGGCGTCGCTGTTCGGCAAATAGCTGTTGTTATGGCAGCGGGTAATATTTTTTCCAGTTGTCACCCTCTTGGACGGGTGACACGGAATATTTTAAGTACAACGTTGACCAATGAAATTAAAGTATTTTACATAAAGGTAAGATAAAATATTATCTTCAAAGATAATGATTTTATAAATCCTTTTTAGAATAGCTGATGTAATGTAAAAAAGACCTGATGCTCAGTAACTATTTCTAAATGTCAATTTCGTCTTCAAGGACAAAAGAAATAAAGTAACAAGAAGTCATAATAACAACCCAGCTATTTAAAAAACTGTTGAAAAGGGAATATTCAACTTCAAAAGTAGAGTTAAATGTCGGAGCAACATGATATATCACATACAGTATTCATCAAACTATAATGAACACTTCAACTGTGCAAATCTAACGACTGTTTATATTTTGTCGAAAAATATGAACATCAGCATAATAATGGTATTTACAAACATGACAAATAAATTTAAGATACCATATAATGTAAAATGCATTAAAATATAGTATAAAAAGTAACCAGGAAGCGATGGTTTTAAAGTCGGCGGATATAAAAATAGTGCGACGGTGCTCAGATGTGAACTTAAAGTGTGCTAAGTCCCTTGGAGAGTCTGCCATAATAGCTGTAAACCACCATCAACTGGTATGAAATCCCTCGTTTTCTTACTCTGGTAATAATTGCTACATAAATGTCATACAAGCTACTATCATCATATTATTAAAATGGTCAACGAAAGGCACAGATATATGAATTAATAAAACCATTACTTTTTTTCTCTATTTCAAATAAAATATTTTAGCCGACGCACTGCAACAGAGTTCACGAAACCTGGAATCAACTTTGTGTGCTGACATTTTCAGTAGTGTAACAACCCCCAGTGTACCCTATTCAACCCTGTGTACCTCCCCACGAATCCGTTAGAAAATAAATAGCCACATGGATACGTTAAGAAACCTAGTTTCACTTGGAATGTTTTTAACTTGTGCACTGGTTATATCATATTGATCTCTACTGACATCAAGAATGTTTAAAATCATTTGGATACACTGTTCTCCAGGGAAGTAAACTACACATACAGATTGTTCTCAGATCAATCAGTTTCAGAACATTGGTTCTTGAAGGAATCCCGTAACAAAGGTACATAAAAACTGCTACGTTTTCTTTTCCATAATGACAAATGACCATTTTCTTACAAAAAATGTCATCCCATATCTTACCTTTAACTGCTTTCCCTAGCAGAATAACTTTTGTTACACGGAAGTGTTATAGATTTTACTTTTTCATTTCAAAATGTTTAGGTCTACGTTTTTTCTTTTTTACTGCTACCTGAAATCATAACGTTATGTGATGTAATATGTCCAGCCACATTCATTTGCTTTTCATATTGCTATCATTGCATAGTATGTCATTCTGTTATTAGGCGGATATTCACCTTGGGATGTATGTTTTGCACAATTAATATGACAAGTAAGCGGTGGGAGAAGATCTTTTGTTTCACTAGGTTTTCGAACGTTTTCCCATACAAACCCTACAACTTCAAATCAGCCAGTCGACACAAAGCAATACGGACTATTTGGCACAATTTTAATGCATGGATTTACATATAAATTCTATCAACCAATAACCTTAAAACAAGATTAAGGATTCACAGAGGTATTGGATGTTAATCTGCCATTAACTCACTCACATGCCGGCAATCTGTCAAAGTCGGCTTTCTAGTTCTTGATGTCAACAAAAGCACATTCGTTTAGCAATTGCAAATGGTACATGTCATGCAAAGAGTAGATATTTGAGATTGTATAAAGTTTTTTGCATTGATTAAAGAATTTGAAGAATATGCATTATCATGAAATTGAAAAAAATTGGTTAATCAATGGCACACAGAATCTCAGCCAATCCTACCTGCTGACGCATCAGGGTTGGAAATAGCCATCAGCCATCATCTTAGAAGCCATATTCTTATTTTGCTGTTACTAAATTGTATGATACTGATATGACACACATACTCATTTACAGTTTCTAAAGGATGTGTTGGGTGTAGGCTTTTAATGACAGTATATCAAGTTTTATTAAAAGAAAATCAAGGAAATGGCATGATAAAGTAAAAATTTTAGGGTATCTTTAATTCTTTGCTAATAATTAATAGAGTTAATCAATCCGTAAAAAATCTTCTTTTAGATAGTGCTGAAATATGGCGCATACACTCTTTAAAATATGTTCCATTAGAACAATACAGTTCTTCGAGCATTGAACATTTAAACATATCCAGGGCCAAAAGTAAGATTGAAGATTCATTAATAGAGGGAAGTGCAGGAAAGCACCTCGTAAAATTGTGGCAATAACGTTTCAACTATCAAAATCTAACATATCATTAGCCCTAAAAACTGAAGAACATATTTCTGTTAAATACATAAGACTAACAAAAATAGCAGTAGCTTAAATCGTCACACGTGTTAGACGATAAAACTCTTTGGCGTTTAAGTGAGGTTACTAATTACCTTTAAGTAGAGCCATTGATAAAGACAGTAAAACCTCTATTTTGAAACCTTAACTGTCCTTGATGCGTTTATCAGGTGTGTAACACACTATTAACATGAACATTGAGATTTTCGCTTAAGATTTAAAATTGCAAACGGTTCATATTTAAACGTTTTAGATGTTTTTAGATCGGTAATGGGAGCAAGAGATTATTGAAAGAAAGAAATTAAAATGAAAGCAAAGGGGAAATTTCGTGTGTTAACCATTTAGTTTCATTGCTATAAATGACTATTTTAAACATGGATATAAAACATATTATATGATGTAAAGCTATATCATGTTTTCTTGTTTTAAGACTTCCAGAAATAATTTGTCAGCTGCATTATATCAAAAAGTATTTTGAAATTTAATTGAAAAAATACATTTCTAAGCTTATACGTTCAAAACTTGTATTTCAGTAAAGCCTATAGGAATAGGAGCTATAACATAAATGCATTGTATATGCTAAGACTAAAAGCCAAAATTTGACAAACACCTTGTGAAACACAGCTTTTCCATTTGTGATGAAGTTTATTGGGTAACTTTTTTAACGTTACCATACACCCTTTATCTTCCTCTCCAATTAGGTAGCTCGTAAACAGGTTTATGAAACAACACGTTTTAAAATGGAATGAAAAGAAGTGACATGAAGTAATAGGGTCGCTTAATGTTTTAGTTTGTTAAATAACTAAAATATTTGCTCGTCACATCAAGACAAGACATTTTAACACTATTTTAATTTGTTACTGTTTGGAATTTGGAAAAATAATTATTTTAGTTCTAGAAGAAAATCATCAAAACATAGCACTTTACGTTATTTAGCTGTTATCCTAATTTGACGTTCAGAAGCTTATTTTTTAAAACAGGCTGACCCAAATAAACAAGATAACGTTTAACAAATTTTTGGACTCATTTGTTCCAAAAATGTTGTCAATGTCGCAGGAAATGTTTTTTTTAACAATTTCATGATTATTTCACAAGACAGGAAATTGGTTGCGCTAAAGTCTACCGCTTTAGGTCAAGGGCCTTGATTCCAAAAATATTTCATTGCATCGTACCCAAAAATATATGTGTTGTGTTGTTTATAAAATTGATCAAAAACTGTTTTTGGAATGGACAGACCAGACCGATTGATACTAAAGAATTTTATCTTTGATTTTCCTTCGAGGGTTTCATTCACTTTTTTCCCATAATGCTTGCTGGAATGAAACAATTCGATTGACAATGTAAAACATTGCCTACATTTGATATTGATTCTCATGAATTGTTTAAGAACTATGTATATCAAACCACACTTTAATGTGCATCATGTTATTAAAAAACTGACAACAGGCCCAATTGATATATTCATTGTAATACGGACTAGACTTTTAAAGTAATATTTTCTCCAAGGTACTCCAAGGTGATTATCACTAAGGGGACGTCATTCATTATTTTTCTTTGTTCAAAATATTTCTAAAGTTTGAGGACGAATCGATGGCCGAAACTTGTATAATAGTTCAACAAATAAATTATCTATATTCTATATATGATAGAAATAACTTAAGTTCTTATATATAAGTTTAAGGATTTGTTCTAATTAGTAAATTTCCGTAATCAACTTGTTCATTAAAGGGTTCCGACAGTTTCTTCAGTGCTTTGTATGCACTTTTTAAAATCGAAAGAGGTTGATTGAGGAAGAGATAATATACATAGAGAAATGGAAATGTTCAAAGTACCTAAAGCCATTTTCACATTATGATTTTTACCTGGTAAACATGCAATCCATATTTCAAAGCATAACAGCACAGGTGGAATTTAACCCCAAGAAGGGATTTATACCCTTGTGCTTTGTGATTGATATTATAATTTGACACAATCAACTGCATATCCTGAAAGCTGAAAAAACAAAAAAAAAACAAATCACGAAATCACATTCTTCAGGCCAATGTTATCAGTAAAAAAAACGTTCATAGTTTGGGGCTTGCAACAAATTGCATTTGAAAATTATATTTACATAAACCAATCTGATAACATTGCCTCAGTCGGCAATTTATCATAATTCTAATATTGACTCTTAGTTCAAAATATTATAATGCATGAATATAATGAGAAAAGTTTAGCAAATAACAACCACACAGTTTTGTCAATTTATGAAAATATATTAATTTGGTTTATCAAATCTCTCAGGAGAGTAAGTGTAAGATGCAAGCGAGTTTGACATCGATGTGCCACCATGCAGACAGAAACGTGGCTTCATTGATGACGTTTACGAGGAGACTAGTTAAATGTGGTTGAATTCTTCGCCACTCTTCTGTCCAGGTACGTTCAATCTCAAATTTGATGAAGGCTGCTGGCGAGTCCTTACTTTTCTGCCCAGCTGGTCCAAAAGGTACTCTATTGGCTTCTTGCGGTAATTCCCTTGTCAATAATGTTGCAAATACAGTAAAGTTGTTGATATTTAGAATGTCATAACAGCATGATAAATGAATGTTGTTGGACCTTATATTATGATACTAAAATATTGAAAATAAATAAGTAATTTACATATAATAAATGGGGAACTGTTGATATTTTTACTAGCATTAAGACTAAACAATATTGTGGAGAACACTGGTGTAGTGGTTATCTTACTTACTTCTCACGTCAAAGACCCTGGTTCTTGTCCGGCTGGAGACAATTTGTGATCTGGGTTTCACACTGTGTTGTGTCCCTAGGCAAGGCATGCATTCCACATTCCACTCAGTTCAGCCAGCTGATGGGTACCTGAAACATGATATACAGACCTTGGCGCCAAGTAGCTACATTGAAACTACCATTCGTTCATTGTAATGATGAAGGTAGGGATTTAAACAGGTAACCAGATAACGCCATATAAATATCCACATGTATGACATTGTTTCAAAAGTTCACTTTATAACATTTCCTAAACAATTTTCCCTTGACCATGATTATTTACGTTTCTTAACTACAAACAACAAGTCCTTATTGTCGACTCTGTTCAGTATGACCAGAACGAGACAACATGAATCTGCTGATGTTAGCCTGAGCTAAAAACGGTATATTTATGGTCGATTCTTTTCTCAATTATGTTCAATCTCTGAACAAATAATCTATTTATTTTATTGAGAATTTATCTCAGATACATTAGCAGTCTCCTCTGTTACTAATGGCAGTGGATATTGTCTTGAAACGTTAAAAACAGTTTTATTCAAATTAGTTAAAGCATGAGGCAGTCTAAATCTGACAAACGTTTGAAATCTGTAATGAAACGATTTATACCTAGAGACAAATGATTCTCCCAAGTATCCAAGTTTTGTAATGAGTATGGCTTAGTATCTCTCAATAAGGTAAAAACAGAATCAATTTGTTCCTCCAATTAAGGCCATCTTGGTGAACGTATGGCAAAATACATGTTCACAATTTCTTTTGATAACATTGGTAGTTGCATTCAGTTTCAAATTACTCAAAAATGGTTACGTATATTTAAATGCTTAAATTAAATGAAAAGCTTAATTGATGATCATAACTTGCACTGAACTGTGAATGATGCATACTGAGAGCACAAAACGAACTTCCGACAATGCATTGAAACTAGAACAACAGAGGGTTATCATTGTTTGATAAGTGATGCTCATAAGAAAAGAGATTCAGTATCAGACATGAATAAAGACATCAAGCAAGCAATACATCATCGCAGCACCAACGTGACCTCCACCACACTGGGATAAACAGCTAATTGTTACTGCTTTCCTGACTTTCCTTGACATTTCTAGACATTTCTTGTCTCGTTTGTTCCTGTACGTCCCCAACTTAGCTCAAAGTTACAGTCTTCACAACATTCATAATTAACTAACAAGTATAGATTTATGTCTGTCTAAGTTTACATGACACAAATAAAGAAACTCTTATAAATCAGGAAACTCTAGAATGGTAAACGATCCAATGAAATTCAATGAACCAATGAATAAGAAAAGTAAGTTCCTGGACTCTGTTTGGCGATTGCTTTCATATTCTCATGCAAGATACACAACGACATATTGTCGTTATAATTATGACACTCGTCCCTACTGATATTGTATACTTATTGACTTCAGTTGAGGGGAATCAGTGATCACAAAGGCGATAGTTAAGATGAATATAACTTTCCGAGGTCGATAAATGATTTGATTTTTTAATACCTTAAAGCAATAAAGGATTTAAAATAATCTTTTTATTTCTTAGTCCTCAGAATCAGCAATGAGTTTCTTGGCATCATCCGCCATGACTGCCAGAGGAAGCAACTACAAACAGCGCTCCCTGCTCTCTTAGTGATCTGTTTTTAGCTCTAGGTCATTGGACTTTTATGTCGACCTCGCCTAACGTTTCACCGCAATCGACATACCATTTGGTCAAATTGTGGTTGCTCATATGTCTCAGCCACGTGATATCAAGTAGTGAAGGTATTTGAAATATTGATAACATATGTGGTTATCACATCACTACAACTAGACATTGTTCAGAATTACAGAATAAAGATTGGGACATTAAAGCTATGATATCTACCAATATTTATAAACAAACATAAATTTTCATATTGGTATTTTTTTATGTGTCGTCCCCATCCCCAACATAACCCTGTTTGGTTAAGTTAATAGTCTAAATCGACAGACTTGGTGGCTGTTGTTCTTCCAAGTAAACGTGTAGCATATGAGTCATAGAAAAGGCAATGTACACTGATTCAACAACTATGAAAAATCATTCATTAAAAACAATGGCTAATTACCCGATACCTTCAAATTTCGAGATATGTTGATAGCCAGTTGAAATGTACTCTGAACTCTGAATAGGAATCTAAAATGTATACAATAATCTAATGATTGTAGTCTTATCTCTTCTTAACTATACCTATAGAATGAACGGCTTAATTTCTAATCTTAACGATAGGGACTATTTCTATGGGTAAGCAATTTCTTTATTCTGTGGAAGCGATGTTTCGACATAGATTCTTATGTGGTTGTCAAGCAAGTGAAATTGCTCGACACTTGCTTGACAACGACATTAGAATTAATGTCGATGTAAAATTGTCCTTATCCTTATATATCATCAACTTCTTCAACGTAGTTAATTTCTAATGGTTGAAAAGTTCCTCGGTGAGATCATTCTTGACTCAGAAATTGTGCTATGAGTCCATGAACTCTAACATAATGTAGTCCATCTTTATACAGGATGTTGTATAATTTGTGCACAGGTTATTACATATTGATCTTTATTGACATGCACCATATACAAATAGACAAACATGTACAGATTTTATGATGATAAATCACTGGAACACTGCTAAGGTCCTCAGGGAAGTAAATACCAATGTTGCGTTCTGTATAATCAGACCAATGGTTGTTGATTAGGTTGTGTCACAATGTTAAGTTTCTGAATACCTGGTATTGTCGGTGATGATCAAGGATATAGCTAAAATGACATTGACCTTTTTCAATCTTTTTCACTCTCACTTGTATAATTTTAATTTTAAGAACCCATTTTGTCTAAGATATTTAATTTCAAGTCTAATATGATGTTACCGGTAGTATAATCTAAATGTATAATAGCAAATTACAAATTATTTTGTTTATTTCTCGCTACAAAAGAAAGTTTATACAGATATATATGTAGTCCGCAACTTGAATTAAAAATCATATTACTATTATTACACAATACCTAAAAGTGTCTTTGATTTAGTATTTATGTCATGATTTATGCTTTTAAAAATTATACCACATTTATACACGAAGGTCAAGCAAATATTCAACAAGAATTCATTTCAGAGTCCATGTCTGAACTAATAGTGTTTTAACTAAATTAGAAATGTAATGACACTATAAGTAGAAAATTATTTTAGGACATCAAACGTGCATTAATGTGTTCAATATACACTTGAAGGGCATGGTCTATGAAAAATTCTATCCCTGAAATAATTATATAAGGAAATTGTTTCTTTTAGATTAAACTATATATGTTCATGAAATCAATCGAAGTAAGACACTTTAAACAATAGATTTTACACCGTGTCTCATACACAATGATTATTCCAATGTTTTCCATAACATCACACAACAACAAACATGACTAAAAGACACTAAGTAACTAATACTGAATGGCGCATTCAGTGTATTGGCGTATTCAGTGAATTGGTCGTATTTTAACTAACCAATAACATCGCGGTTTTCTTTTAGAAATGAGAATACTTTATCTTTCAAACCTTGAAAATAGACGATGTAGATGTGTTACCCACTTTTAACGTAAACATTGACATGTTCTCTTAAGATTTGATTTGCAAATGCTTCAGATCATATGCTGTCATAATTCTAACAATAATGTTCAGGCAGTAATAGACGCAGGAGCCTCTAAAAGGATTTGAAAAACATAGAAGTCGAAAATCAAGCTAATGGTAAATAATTGGTTTCTATATCTTTTTGCTAATTGCTACAAACATATTACTATTAAGGAAAAATATTGCTCAAGTTTTCTTTTTCTCTGTACTATTTTCTAGAAATGAGCTTTCAGTTGCAATCTCATACTTTGTTGACGACTATGTAAAAATAAAGTTCATAGCTTTCATGTTCAAAACGTTTTTCACTACTGTAAAGCCTTTGAATAACAAACACCTCACCAGAGTAGAAACATGTATAGAATTGGTTAAGAGTAAAAGCCTGTAAAGTATATAATCTAACACTTTGTGAGACACAGCTTTGTCATATATGTGATGAATTTTATTGGACAAATCTCCTTTCTCTCTCGTTAGACAGATCGTAAAGCGGTTTAATAAACAACACATTTTGGAATGAGAAGAAGAGACATGAAGTAAAAGCTTCAGCTAAATAAAGGTGTGTTAATGACTAAAATAGTTGCTTGTCACATTAAAATAATAGATGTTTGAGCAAACTTAAAAGTAATTTATGTCGTCTATTTGCCAAAATTTGAATTTTAGTCCCTGTTTAAATTCATCAAAACATCAACTAGTACTTTACTCTAAACGCTGTCGTCCTAATTTGAAGCTCAGAAGCTTATCTTCTCAGACAGTCTGATGAAATAAAGACAATTTCAACACGAAAAGCCTTTAAAAAGGCGAAGTTGGAGGCACCCTAATAGGCTAGGACATACTGCGAAATAATAGGGTACAAATAGGATAGGATTTGCATGACGGCAAATGAGTAGAAAAAGGCCAACAAAAGAACAAAAGACCTACATGCTATCCTCTTTTTAGAAAAGGTTATATAATTATTTGTTCATTGCATCAAATAATAGAATTGTGAGGCATGTATATATGTATACAGAAAGGCGAAAGGCAACTATTTTTAGGATATAGCGTCCAGTACCGCTCCAGCTGTTCAATGGTTTTGCAAATTAATATGTCCACATGCAAAAGTTAATTGTTTCTTAACTCTCAAGGATTGCCAGGACCAGCTATATTATTGTCTGAAGCGTATTTCACTTCCTCTATCTTTGTCACTTAGTGATATCACACTAGTTGACGCGTCTTTATCGCATTCTCCTTTTATCGACTTAAGCTGCTTGTTTCTCGCGTGTACCGTTGTACATTGACAGTTTTTACTAATATGGATTAGATTTTCCCAACCTTTCATGAGAAGCCTATGTGTCTAATATAGTTCACGTGCAGTCATGAAGAATTGTACTGCGGTTTTGACTCTTAAACACCACTGATTGCCCTTAATTTGAGATTGCATAAACAATCTTTTTTCGTATTAATGGTTGCCAATTATTTCGTAATACCCACATGGTCACGTGGTTCTAAATTTAATACATATATGTTCATTGGTTATACGATATTGCCAAAATACAATGAGGTTAAGTATGATTGGTTTAAAGTTCCTGTGAAAATTCCATGTGTAATATAGAGAGCTGTTAAGATGGTTGGAGGCCTTTGACCAATAAAAAAATTGTCTCTTGTTACTATTTCAAATGGCAAATGCCTTCTGCTTCAAGAATTATTGTCTTCTTCTTGACAATGTTACACGTTCATACGAATTATTTTGACCTTTCCATGAAAGTGGTATCACACTTAAGGACAATCTTCTTTAAGTGATATAAGTCGCTCTACTATATTTCTGAATTATTTTTCAAGGTTAATTGTCTAGTGTTTCTGCTTGTTGAAAACTTCAACAAGAGCTTTTTGAGAGCACAAAACCCCAAGTGTGTGCCTTTGATGCGAAATAGGTTCTCTAATTAAGAAAGTTATTTTAAGATTTATTAGGGATGGAATTTCCTGTAATAAGTCGAGGTCAAAAGATTTTTAAAATACATCCTTATTTGAACGGTCTTATGGTAAGGAATACACTTACCATGTATCAGGCGATTATCTCTGAAAAGCTTAAACTATAATGCAATGTGTAAAGTTCACCCACAGTTTGAAAGGAAAACTTGAAGAGATTTTAATCAAGGGGCATAACCTACAAAATATAAAGTTTTAGAGTGTGCATCAATGATCCAAAGCTAATATAAATATTCAGAATGATAGATTAATAACTTTTGGAGGAAATAATTAGGATGTCGAACGCTTTTTGTAAAGAGTCTTAACTCTCAAACTCTTGAATATTTCATTTCCTCATGCAAATATGATATCACGATATATGTAAATAGTTTGATGACATGACCTCGACCTTGACTTGGAATCTCTTTATATCAATATTATATGAAATATTAGATGTCCATTGTTGACACCTTGCATATGAAATACGTGGTTGTGAGTCATGTCGGTTTTCAAAGTAAAACGGAAAGTCTTTTATAAAGTAAATGTTTCTTTGCACCTTGGTGTAATCTGTGTATGTCAGACACAATTAGATTTAACCTGTATGAACAGTTGACACTGTAGAAAAAGAGACTTTCTGGAATGTCCTGATTTGATAATGATCATATGATGATAATTTGATAATCTACTCACTGGAGAGAAGACTACAAAGTTAGTGTCTGATGAAGTGCAGACAGATTTTCTAGTCGTCTTTTAATTATTGTAGGTCGTCGTCAAAACCAAATTATATCTATTGTGTTTATATCTGTATAGTAAGTAGTAGAAATTCGTTGAAATGTTATACATGTTTAGTTTTGATGAATTAAGGAGAGATCTGAGACCGATATTGCGTTCTGTGAATCGACAATGAATGGAAACAATTAGCCTTGAGGTGAAGTTCCATTATTTATTGTCCTTTGTTATTGACCACAACATCACTGGGAATCACACACAAGTTGACTTACCATTAATCTGGATCAATGTTTTTTAACTTTGAAATGATTATAAAAATTTCAAATGCTAATTATCCTTATATCTTCTTTGTGTCTTTTAAGAGGTCGTTTTTCACCGATAAATACGTTGGGAAACACTGCATTTTTAAACCCTGAAATCACTAACACATAACTTCATTAGTCCCTTTACATGTACAGCTAATGATGGAACTTCTTGGCAACCATCTCTGTACTTCACATGTCGCAATTTAAGTCTAAAATCGATTGTGACCCCTTATGAACACTAATTTGTGATCATGTAAATACAACATTCCTTATTAAATGATCATTGTCTTGATTTAGCCCAAAATAATTATAACAATATGGATGTCAGGACAACATCAAAGAGTACTGAGATATTTATAAATTAACTTTTATTCTATTTATATCACGAAATAAAGTCCAAAATAATATTTTTTTAATTATTATCATAATTTATTCACCTAATTAAATACTATACTTTACTAGCGTATTTCGGTATTTATAAGTTATTTGAATAATAAATATATTGATAAGAATTAAGAATCTAGTGTTCAATGTAAGTATATACTGCTATCGTTGAGATTATAAGAGTATTTTAGCCCTTTAAACTAATAAAAAGAGCATTTGGTCAAGAAAATGTAGGGCATAGGTTGAAAGGTTTCATTATTAGATGCTTCTGGCCCGAGTGTATATGCAGCACATGTAATATAAATAGGAGATATGTCGGCTCCTCAAATAATTATAGAAAACTGTGTTCTGTGATACAGCGGTATCATACACACCCAAATTCTATTTTTGAGTTGTTCTATCTTTCTTTGTATTGAATAAAAAAATTGCTGTGTCTGCGATAGGGTCAGTCATAAACTGCCTATTCATGGACTCAAATGAGTGTTAAAATTCATAAGTGCCCTATTCTAGGTATTATCCTAACTCAAATGTCAGGCTCATCTCGGAAACATTGTCAAATAACAAAGCTCCTTAGCTAACCATATGGTACCCACAGGATTTACACTTCTCTTCCCATAGAATACATGATGTGATGGACAAGCATGACATTCCCTAGCATTCATTAGCATAAGGCAAGATCGAATACTGTACTGTTTTGAATTAACAACATCATGCTTTAGTTGAACGAAGACAAAACGGACTTGCTCGTTGTTAATTTGAGAAATTTGCAGAAATAAGTAACCTTCGGTTTCACCTTGCTAGAGACAGAGAGTTAGAACCTCTTCTTCAAATAAATATATGCAAGTAATGATTGACTAAAAACTAACGATTATTTCTTTTGTGCTTCAACCTTTGAACTTTCAATGTGAAGCTGATATTTCAGCCTGTGACAGCAATCTTGACATTCTCACTCTTTGGTGTTTCATAATACAAACCTATTACTGTGTGATCTTGTAACCATTAATGAAATTATCTATATATGATAACCATGATAAAAACTCTTCATGTTTATAGGGAATTATAGATATATGGAGTTTTACATTATCAAACATAAATGCGAACATTTCAGGGTATTTAGGGTTTGACTTTGTTTCGAGTTGTGCCTTTATATCACCTTTATGGTTTAACAAATTAGAAGAATATGAAGTTGAGTACTCAATATTTTTCTGACCACTTACTTGTCATGGTCCAGTTCTGTGTTACAAACTGTGGTTCTAATCATCTACAACGCAACAACAGAGTGCATTGTGGTACTATACATTATGTGAATCAAACAAGAATTATGTTCCCTGATTTAAATGCAGTCCCTGTGTAAACAGGTTATTTCTGGCAAACTTGACTGTCATTACTTGTTGATCGTAATAGGAAGAACCATAATTGCGCACCAAGTCGCTAAAATGCATACAGTCATTATTTTAGTAAAATGATTACATATTATTCAAATTTACAATGGTTGCAGACCGAAGAATATCAATCCTTAAAACACGACTACTTTGTCAAATATCAAGAATGATTAGAAATCAGATATAATTTGCGGAGAAGGAAAGGATGTTACTTTCATAATATTTTCACCAGATACAATATCAAAAATAGTTTGCGTGACCAGGGCAATTTGGGGTATTTGACATAATAAAAGGCATTTTATTTCCAAGAAATCTGTAAAATTGGAAGCCAATCAAATATGGAAAATATAATGTTTCCCTTGACTTTCCAAAAAAAAAAACTCTTATACGAAACAACGATAAAAGAAAGCACTATTATATGTACGATAAACCAATTTAATGAAGATAAATGCTGAGATTTCTGAAAACTGCAGAGAAAATCTTTTGCAATATCTAGAACTTGTTAGGCGCGTGTTAGACAACGTTTCCTCCCATCTTCTGTTATGAAGTAGTATGTGTTATTAATATTTATCCAATCGATCCATTCAAAGAATAAAAATCCTATCTCTTTGTAAGTTTATATCATTAGTTTCTTAGAGGGACAATTCGAGAGGTATGTGCCATTTTGTTTTTGAGGTGTTTAATACAATTTTACGTTAATTCTGTATTAAGTATTGATAAAAATATAATGTGATAAATGATTCACAATGTAATAGCAAATAGTATCGTTTGATTGATCAACAGGGCCTCGTCATACTTTCATACACGTATCATTGACTTCCTTGCTCACTGATTTTGTTCTGATAAATGTGAATACTTCCGTCGGAAGTTGATAAGTTCTAAAACGTTCATATCGTTTATACATATGAAACTCGCATAAATATCCCTTTTGATAAATTGTTAATTTTGAATACAAAATCTAAAGCAGGCAATTTGACGATGCATCAATGTTGGATTGACGGTGCTTATTGGCATTGAATAAAATGTGAATCAGAATTGGATTTTGAATTTGTAGCGACGTTATTTCGACGTTGGTTCAACATTGAAGCTATTATGTCTTATCAACGTTGACAATACGTTGGGTCTTGAAGATCTTAAGGGGTTATTGGTTTCAAAGTTCTTGTAAAGTGATTCGTGCAAGAGTGATCAACACTAGTTGACTGTTACCTTCGATTTTTATAAAGATCGTTCAATGTTATGACAAATTAATTAACTGTGAGTGTTAAATGTTTAATGACATTGCAGACATTTATTTGTAAAAGTTTGCTAACTTCACTTTAATTGAAAACTTACGTTATAAAATAATAAAGATCACTGGAAGATACCATCAGAGTTATTATATTGATTATCTTTAACGACACATTTACTTCTCTTTAATAAGAAAATGTACAGGACAGTGTAAATAAATGTTCATGCTAATGATTTCAAATACTTTCAATTTGAAATTTCTTTATCGTTAAACAAATATCTGTTGTTCTGTCTATGTGAAAAACCAACCAGATTGAACGTCAGAAAAACACATTTGAATAAACATCGAAATGAAGTCCCACGGAGTAAAACGAAGAGATGATTAAAAGATAGCCATCGGATTTGAACATCCTTATTTGAACATACGAAAGAAAGTAGATTGATAGATATTCATTCACGATGTTTTAGAATTAAACATACAAATTGGAATAAATGGAGATATCTCATTAAAACATTTTGACAGAGAAATCTACCGTCTCAATAGTATAGATTGTGAATGTGAATAGCGCAATACATTATCGTATTACCGACCTATTCCACGTTCTAATTCACAGCTAAGTGTATTGTTTGCCTCACAATTCCTGGACTCTTATATCTTCACATGTGTTTTCTCATTAGATCACGGCGGTCTGCCGTCATCAATCACTTGTTATTTGTGCAAATAGGTGAAATGATCTCCGATCGCAAATTATAACTATAGAATTTAAAAGAAGCGAAACTGGCGACCGCAATATTGAAATAAGATGTCAAAAGCGACACCAGCCAAGTTAATAGCTATACATGTTAGGAAATGAAAACACCTTCACATTTTTTTTCAGAAACTGAAAATAACTTGAAAATTATGTCAGTGCTTCATTTTGACCTCGAAAGGGTATGTGTCCAACGTTTTTTGTTCTTGAGTGTCAATTGGAATAATGACATTGATGGAGAAGAATTAATTGGAGAAAAATATCTAAGATGGTTTCAGCAAATCGATGTATACTGCTAGATTAGCATCTGTTATGGATGAAAATATTTATTCTTGATAAATGAATTTAGATGTACAATATATGAGAGCAGGAAAAGTATTAGTTTCTACCATAGTTTCTGAGTTTTATCGGAAGACATAGCGGACACATTGTCCGAGAGGTCTCTCTCGAGTGTGGTACATTGTAAACCATAAGTTGACTGATTTGTTGTATGCCCGATATACAGCGTTGGTGTTCGTAAACGTTGTATATTAATTCAAATATATATTTGTTTTTTCAAGAGTCAATTATTTTGTTTGGCAAAAAAGTCTTGATATCGATAATAACCTAGACAGGTTTATAAATGGATGATATGGACAACGAGGTAAAAGTGAGATGTTAAATATTTTACAATATTACATAATTAACCTCTGCTGCAAAAACACACAATTAATTTGAGATGAAGAAATTTCCGTGTACCGCGGACATGGAAGAATTTACTTCATCACATTCTTTCAAAGCAAAAGTAATAACAAAAACCTATAGAAAACCGCCACAAAATATGATTAAAATCAATGATAATTGGGTTTTATTTTCGACATATACAGGATAAAAATCTGACTTAAAATATTCACCCAGCTTCTGGTGATCAGAATGATTTGAATAGATCGTATGTAAAAGGGAACATTTATTTTGTACATGTATTGCAATATGCTGTCCATGTTTTAGCCATTCCAATTTGAGACATATCAAGTACTGAGAACGACATGAAAATTCAACTATATTTGAACCATCAATTTTGTTTATCAGTTGAAAGTTTTAACGTTTACATTTGGCCAATGTAAACTTATAAATAATCAATGATTATCTTTGTTATAAATAAAGGAAGACATTGTCAAAAAGATTCCGCGGTCATCTGGTTTCTTCCAATAAGAGAGACATGATGAATTGGAGATGTAATTGACACTAGACCTCAATATTACATACATATTTCATGTCATTTGTAAGAGTAATCATGATGATTTTTATATCTTTCATAAGCTCTGTAACTCATCAATCCTGCTTGATTCATCCTCTGAGGTTAAATAGAAATTATCAGGTTTATAATACGTCATTTATCTCACCAAGCATGTGATCATACTCTGCTGGTTAACCACAAACAAATTTGGCATTAAAGTTATTCCTTTTCATAAGGAAAGTAACAAATTAGCATTTTAAGCCGAAATCTCCATGAAACATATTCCTCTCCGCCTCATATATTTATTCCTAAAACTCTCAAATTTGGTGAAAAGGCTGACTTAAGTTCTAAACAGTTTATGGAAAATTAAAATGACAAGACAAAATGCCTCCTAATCCTTAAATCCTTTTATACCTTATACTGACAAGCAGCCCTCTCAAAGAACATTCTAGTGGTCAGTCGTATCTGGCTGAGGTCAATATACACAATGCAACTTCCATTCTTGTTTGCAAAATGCTAAGCCTTATGCACATTAGCTATGGTTGCTGAAAAAAAAAGATATACAGTGAATTTAAGTTTAGGTAAATCCAGACATTAAAAATTGAAGTGAAAATTTCGTTATTTTGTTTTAAAACATATCCCACTATAATCAATAATGGATATCAAAATGAACGCTAAAAAAGCAAGATGCGATTAATTATGCAGAAAGAGTACATAACTAATCTATCCTAAGGGGAAAACCAAGAATTGTCCTGGATAGTTACAGGCTTATGTCCATTGTACTTTATTAAAATTTGAATTCTGTAATTAACATGCTTGTAGCAGGCTTAGAGAATACGTTTATTATTCGTAATAGACTATTTAACATTGACAATAGTAGATCGAAAATCAAAAGTGCCTAATGCCTTTTGGCTATGATTTTTAATTCAATTTAATTTGAATTTAATTATTTTTTAATTTTGTTATTTCCATCGTATTGGTAGTTAAATGTTACACAATCAAATTTATCCGGAAAGCTGGCAAACAATTACTTTACGGAATCATTATATCCAGGCCAATCTTTTCATCTTTACGGACACGGAAAGTAATCAATAGAAAAAACATAATAGTTTGGAGATTGCAACACATCTTTCCAAATAGCCTTTATGTATCAAATTATCAATCAAAGTATTCCAATGTCTAAAGAAAATAACTGAGAGACATAAAAACATTTTCGATTCCCTATGTGCTAATGATTAATGTGTAATTGTAAACAACTTTATGCGCCAAAGCTTAGAAATGAAGACTCCTGACTGTCATCTTAACAGAGTGAATGTCGAGTTGTACAACATCTTACCAATGCCTATATGGCTGTAGGAACTGTAGAAAATTCACAATGTTAATTATGAATGCATGTTTATTCATTTGATTCTTGATTTTACAATGAATAAAAAACTGATTTCAAAAGAGTTGTGGTGTTGATGAGATTTGTTTTATGTGAGTCATGTGTCTTGAATTAAAAAAAGGAACTGCTGCTTTCAGACATAATATAGCAAAATTGGTACAGTTATTTTCAAACTATGTGACATCTATAAATATAGAAATTGATTATGATTGATTGCGCAGTGCAAAGTAAAAGCATATAAAAGTAAAATACCACCTCACAGTTAAGAGTAGGTTTTTAAGAAATTGTGACAATAATTTCCTAAATGTTATTTCGGATTCACTGCATCACACTTGGGCACGAAGATCAGGTTGTGAAAGTCAAGTTGACCTTATAAATAAGATCTCTAATGTGAGAAACTTGTTGCAGCAGTGAAGAGTTACACTAGAGTTACAAAAACTAAATTATTTCTAGAAGGCCTTGCTCGTATGAAACACACTTTTCTTTTATAGGTCTTTTTACATGAAATTCTGTCTTGATATATATTAAAGGATTGCAAAACCTCTTTTGAAATGACATTGGAGGTGCTATCATAACACTTGCTACAAACTTAAAACCGTCAAGGTTATCTAAATTTATATATTGCCCTTAAAATATTATCGACATAGATAATGTGATACAGGAACAAGTAAGTAATCAATGAACAAATAATGAATAATGTTGCCACATTTAACAAATTTTTATAAATCTAAGTTAAAGTACTGATTCCTATTTCAATTTTGATGTGTCATGTTTTTTTCAAAATTGCCAGATAATACTCATCAAAATTATCAGTTTGATTAAAGGCAAATTTCTTAAATGTTAACGAACAGTGAAAGCATACATTAAAAAGTTTGTTTATTCATTTATTTACTGCTTAAAAATTATTATCGTTTTTATAAAATTACACCTCTACATATAATTATATTCTTAAGAACTGTTTAAAACTCTCAGTAGAAGAGCTTTACCACCAGCATAAGATATATCAATTTAACAAATTATTGAACTTTTACGCTAATTGCGCAATGTTTTCAAAGTGGGTGCTTATTGCTCCTTACCTGAAACATCTGGGAAGAAATATATTTCAAACATAGTTGGTTTGTAAATATATCGAAGCATAAATACAGGACAAAATACACAACAGACAGAAGCATGCTTAAGAGATTCATAAACAAGGTCGTATCAGGTTTACATATTCATGTCTCTGAATATGGTCCCGTAAATAAGAGGTTTAAAATGGTAAAAGTAAAATTCATTGACATTCACTGCTTCTCCTTTCGATCCTCTCAACTTTGTTATTATGTTCATACATGCCTTTGGAAAGCTGTTTTAATATTAGTGTTTCTTTCTTGTGTTTCAGCCTCCAGCATTTTCTATAGAAAAGGTCTATAATGTTGTTGACATTTAGAATGTTATAGCTACAAAAGAAAATTGGTTATGGGGATAAAAAGAAGTACAACATGATACTAAACTATTGAAAATAACCAAATAAATGTAAATTTCGTTACCACTACATAGGCTTGCTTTTATTATTAGCATTGTTTTAGTTTTAAAATATTTCACGCTAAAGAACTAGGATATAAACCAACAATCTATGACCTGGGCCTCACACTGTGTCCCTAGGCATGGAAACTTCATCCGCATTGCACTCAGTTCAGCCAACTAATGGGTACCTGGAAACTGGCTTTACCGACCTGGGCGCTTAATTGATATGAGATATCATCATATACTCTTGGACAATAAAAAAAACTCCTTCGAAATCCACATTTTAGGACCTCATTAAAAGTTTTCATCGGACCATGATTATTTACGTTTCTTAACTAAAACAGTTCGTTTTTGACAACTCTGTTCAGTATGATCAGAACGAGATACCATGAATCATCTTCTGTCTGAGATGAAAACCATAACTTATGGGTAACAAAAGTCATTATATACTTCTATCTATGCATACATATTCTATTTTGCAAACATGTGAAGGACATGAACATTCACTTCAGGAACACTTGCAACCGCCTCAATTACCAATGACACTGGATATTGCCTGGAAAAGGTTTTTGAAACATAGATTTATTCAAATTGTATTCTGGCGGTGTTTATTAAAGGTGTTTGATGTCCTTTATATACATGATTCTTGCAAAAACTGTTGAATCTTCATATAATCTATATGTTGTATCTCTTGATTGACAAAAAACATATCAATTTCATTGTCCTCAAATCTATGTTACTAAGAAAAGAAAGTTGGACATGATAAAGGTGAAAATCGACTTGAAGAAGAGTGGGTGACCAAAACTCGGACTCGTTTACATTTTGCGTCAATGTTATATTATTAAAATTAACTTACGGAAAATTATCCCAACGCTGTCATTTTATAACATGCTGTATGACGTAAACGTCACCTGTATTCAAGACAAATATATTCTAATGTTTCTGTTCTTTTTTGCATACATATCATAAATACTAGATGACTTAATTAATATAATTGAACAAATTAATTTTAAAAACTGAATTGTTGAAAAACATTCGATGACTGCCTGAATTGTTTTTACTTATACCACAGTTTTAGAAATATTTAAAATGTTCGTGTTAATGAAAACCCATGATGAACACGCCTAAAATGGCTATAAAGACATCGTTTATAGTGACAAAGTGCTTACATCTTATATCACTTCTTCAACCACTTTCATTGATTTAACATGAATAGAACTACACATCCACTTGACGTCATAAACTGTAGCTGTAAGGATTATGAATTTATTCATGGAAAGCGCTAGATTTATATAACTATAAACTATTGTCATGAACCTTTGCCAAAATAAATGAACAAAATGACATTTACGAAGCATTACATTAACGCAGCACCAACATTGGCTAATTGTGTACATTGACCCCAACCACATTGGGATTTGCCGCTAATTGTTATTGCTTCCTTGACATTTCTTGACATTTCTACACATGACATTACGTGTCTCGTTTGTTGCGGGTCCTCCACTTAGCTCAGTAGTGGGGTCTTCACGTCTTTCATAATGAACTAACATGTATACATTTATGTCAAACTAAAATGTTTAGATGACACAAATTTAAAACCTCTCTCAAAAGAGGAAAGCCTCTACGATGTTCAGAGACACAAATGAACATATAATACAAATAAATCATTGGATCATGTTTTATGATGGATATTCGTGGTTGTCGTGATTTGAGAACTCATTCTTTCAAATGAACGTGTAGCAAATGGTTGACTAAGGTTCATCAGAATCAATAGAAAAAGGCAATTTCCACTGATTCAGCACTTTTGAAAAGCCATTTGTTAAAAAAGGCATAATAAAGCGACCTTATAACCTTCAACAATTAAAATCTCTTCATACCTAATTGAATTGCGAAAAAAAGAACTACGAGCTAGGAATCCATAACGTATCCAATTATGTTTGTAGTCTAATCTCTTTTTATTTACATGTATGGAATTAAATGGCTGAATATTTTAAACTTGCTTGACTCTGAAATACCGCAATCATCCCAACATAATCTAATCCATCTTTATTAACAAGTTTGTTAACCTTAAAAACAGGTTCAAGTATACCGAATTTTAATGACATGCAGGATATACAAATAAACAAATATGTACAGACTTTTATGTTAATAGATCACTGAAACATAGTATACATTCTTCCCCTGG
Organism: Phorcus lineatus; assembly: GCA_921293015.1. Classification (NCBI taxonomy): domain Eukaryota; kingdom Metazoa; phylum Mollusca; class Gastropoda; order Trochida; family Trochidae; genus Phorcus; species Phorcus lineatus. The sequence goes on along the minus strand of OV121086.1, from coordinate 52,815,689 downwards.
GAAGTACACTACTGTGTTGTTTTCTGAATAACCAGACCATGGTTTTTGAATGGTTAGTGTAACAATATTGTATTTCAAACCTAATAAGGTCGATGATGACCAAGCGAAAAAGCTAGAATAACAAATAAACATTCCGTCTGAAACATATCATTCAAAATTTCGCCTTTGACTGCTCTGTTGTAACTCGCAGAATAAACAGAAAGTGCTATAGCAACGTTTAATCACATGTGGTTTATTTATTGCTACTAGGAAACTTTATAGAGATATAGTTATGTGTTGGAACAATGTCCGCAAATGAATTTATTAGAATTGCACAAAATGTCACAGTGTCATTGATGATATATTCACGTCATGATTTATGTTTTAACATTTGAGCTGGCAAGTAAATAAAAAACCCAAAGGTGATAGGAGATTAAATGTTCATAGATGCCATGTTAGAATTATGTACAGGTTTAAGTTGCCTTTATTTACTTTCAAAGATACGGATAATTCTTTCTCAAACCTTGAAGATCATCTATGCGTTTATCAGATTTGTTCTTCTTTTAAAGATTTGATTTGCAGACGCTTCACATATGAGTTGATCATTGGATCAAAAACTGTGATAATTCTGACAATCACATTCAGTCAGTCATGGACACAGGAACCTCTTAAAAGACTTAAAAAGAAAAGAAGTCGAAAATCAAAGCGAAGGCAGATAAGTGGTTTATAAATCATTTTGTTTGTTGCGACAAATGTAGGGCTATTTTAAAATTGAGAAGAAATTAATTTCCTCAATTACCTTCTCACAGCAGAAACATGTACAGAATGGGCTAAGATAAAAATTCCTTAATGTAAACAATCTGACTAACACATTGTAAAACAAGTCTTTGCCATTTATGATGAATTTTATTGAAAATATTTTAGCTTCCCCTCAAATTGATAGTTCCTTAACGGTTCATTAAACAACACATTTTCTCGTTTCCAAACGGAAAAAGAGACATGAAATAAAATGGCCAGCTTAATGGTTGAAGTGTGTTTAATGACTTAAGTAGTTGCTTGTCACATTAAGATAAGAGATGTATGAGCAAAACGTACTTCATTCCTGTTTTCAAATTGCCAAAATTTGAATTTTAGTGTCAGAAGATATCAAACCATCAACTAGCACTTCATTTCAGAGGAGCTGTAGCACGTCTTTTGCTAGTAATACTTTTCAAAATGTGCCATTTATATTTATTTACATTAAAATCTGCCTTGCTTCTCTGAGCTCCGAAGCTAATCTTCTCACTCAAGCTGAAAGGAATTAAAACGTCCTCTATTCCTATAACAAGTGTCCAATTTCCTTATACCTCAATAATTTCAGTTCTACTCTTTTGTGATGTCACACGTTCATACATGTTGACCTTAACATGAAACAGTCATCCATAAAGCAATGACACAGTTACCTAATCAGATGATTAATTTTCACTTAGGTACATACAATGTAAGTCATTGGTGCAGCGAATGCGCCTCATTGCATTCAAAATGCTACCAAAATTGTTTCCCTTTGCAAAGAGGACGACCACATGACACTAGTTTTGAGGATCTTACATTGCCGTCCCGTGCAGTACAGGGTTACCTACAAACAGCCCTTTCAGTGTGTTAATAACAGTGCATTCATTACCTGTGTGAACTCATTAACCATACAATCCGACATGGACACTTTGGTACCAAGATAGACATCTGTTGAGTGTGCCTACTGTCAAGATGACACGCTATTGAAAGAGGAATCTTTCTCATTTGCTGCAACCGCTGAGTGAAACAAATTGCACATTAAACATATAAGTTGCCAAGTCCTGTTATCTTAGACTGCCCTAAAGACTCACCTGTTCTATCTTGCCTATCCCTCCGCCTCAAACACCATTTATGTTTGCAATTGCACAAACTAATGCCTTGCGGGTGTTGTTCTAGTGAAACATTTCAGGTGATCATGATTTGTCAACTAACGTGTCCAGGTCCATTTCTGTGTTAAATACAGTGATTCGCATCATCTACAGACTACATTGTGGCACCATACATAATGTGAATTAAGCAACGTGATGTTCCCCGTTTTAACAAGATCGTTTAGTATTGAATGAAATATACATTAAGCATGTCTGCCCTAGTCTCAGCTCCACGTTGGCTAGTGCTGTGATAATTACTCATCGCGATCGAGTCCTCCAACAGATATGACACCATTACGTTACATGACGTCCTTCCTATTAAGGAGAAAACTATGCTTTAGTGGCTGTGTTAACAACTCATTTCTGACATTGTTGAATAACATTTCTTGTAGATACTTGTCAATAGTAAGAAACATGATTGCGCAGTATTAAACATGGCGATTGATATCTTTATTAAATTTAAATGATAGTACGAAGAGTGGAACAAAAGTCTGTTTAATTACTTTCGAACGGAATGTAAATATCATGTAATGTGGGTTCACTTAAGATTGTTTTATTCAACCTGCATGTATCATACATATTCCAAAAACATACTTTAAAATAACACCCATAGAAGTACTACAGGTTGGCATTTATGCAAAATCGGGGTTTAAAGTACTTGTTTGGGCAACAGAACGTAATGCTTTCCGGCATTTTAATCAGATACATATTAAGATTTTCATAATGATCTTGACCTAGGCACTATGCCATACTCACAATAACAAGAGGAAATTCATATTCTTTACGAATGTCTGCAGAAATCTGTAAAATTAAAAGCAAATTGGAACTAAAGTGATATCTTAATGTTTTCTTGTGAGCGAACTCAATGTTCTATAACGTTCAGTTTTTTAATGGAAACAATAAACAGACATTCGGTAAGATAAATCCCTTTTCAATGACGATAAAACCTGATCTTTTGTATAATCTGCAAGAAAACCTTTTGAAATATCTAGACCTTTTTATATCTATGTTGTATAACGTTGCTTGTGATTTGTGCATGTCGTGAAGTAGTATATATGTAATTAATTCATCCCATCAGTAACGAGAAAGGATCCTATTTCTTTTGTTCATACAATTAACTCAACATTCATATCATTATTAGTTACACATTTCTATCACGTGTAAATATCTCCCTGTTCAATTGATGAAACTTTGTTCAAACATCCCGAACAGGTCATTTGACATTGTATCTTTAAATATATTCACAAACTAAGGAGGAATGAAGACCTTTATTTAAAAATCGTGTCTTGCACATTCAATCGGATTTTTCTTTGTCAGGAACATATTAGATATTGCTAGAAATATGATATGATGGGCTTAGTTAAATGAACAGAGAAAATATTGCATTGCTTAAACTTACCTTTGAAAAAATAAATGTAATAACCTGAATGAAATGGCAGTTTGCATCAATTCATCTCCATTTTCATAGCTTATCTTTTTATCTAAATTGGATTCACAACCTCTATACGATTACGTTTTTGTGATACTAAAATAATATCCATTTTAAATTTGATTATAGATGTTAACGACCGGGAGCATGTTGAGAAATGACTGTAAAGATTGTATTACAGTTAACAGATACGCCTATGCTCCAACAAAATTAATGCATATATTTTTAGACTTATTCACAAAAACAGACTGAGTTCGATTTCTTAATATCATCTCCCCTTCAAACAAAATGTCAAACAGATATGGGATAAATGGGAAATATTTTCTATTACGAGACAGAAATGCATGTATTCGCATGTCAATAGTCCAATTAAAAAATCGTTTTGGACTACCTTTTCATAAAATGTTGAGGATAGTATTGGCATTCTTACCAGAAAATATATCATTATCCTACAAATGGGTCGTACGTTACAATGAATATTCATTTAAAAGATATGTTGCAATGTGATGACTTTTAAATGTAAAATTTAAACCATCAACGCATACGCTAGTCAAATCATGGACTGATAGTCACTGATGACGACATAAAACTACAACTACTTTTAAGCCACCAAGTGCTCCCTATTAAATTAACGTGTTTTTATTTGGCCCAAATACACTTACAAAGAATCAATAACTATGTTGGAAGAAATAGATGAAGACATTATCCAAAAAATATCTGCGGTCATCTAGTTCCCTCAGGTCAGTCAGACATGATGAATTGGAGATGTAATTGACACTTGACCACAATATCGTATGTACTTTAATGTCAGTTATATTATTAGAGTTATCTAGTCAATGGACCTTTACTTCCAATGCCCAGTTTTCATTTCACAATTGTTTGAAACATCAAGAATAGACAATTATTTCATGGAACACTTAAGGATAACTTTTCCATATCAAGTAGTATATATTTTGCAAGCTCTTTAATTTAATGAATATTAATTGAGTTATGCTTGTGGTTTTATAATTTGCAATTTAATGTCACTAAGCTGGTTAACATAAGACTTCACAAGGTATCTACTAATTCCTTTTGCATTCGTATTCATTCACGAGAGAAGCGTTGACATAATGCTGATTACCCTGATTCCTAAATCTCAAATGTTGCAGGATCTTAACCTCTCAATATTTTATCTATAATACCTTGCACTTAATCTAACAAGCTGCCCTCTTCCAGAACTCAGCTGTGACTGGTTGAGTGTAATGAAGTAAAGCCATTTAAAAGTTTATATTGCAAGATATCTCAGTACTATTAATACATAAATACTCGTCTTCTGACGATTGTATAAATATGAAACACCAAAACTGGCAAGATAAGAATAATGGTGCAGACAAAAACGGGGAAACTCTCCACTATCCCTGAACAGTCAAGAATTCATAATATTAGTATCATATAAGTATTATCTTTTAAATTTCCTCTAATTTTCCCTGACAAGAGTTTGTTCAGTATTGTACATGGACTTCTTAATATTAAAAGATTTCAATGTTTAGAAATGCGAAAAGTACCTAAATCCTGTCGGCTATTGTTTTGAATTGATTTCATGCAATCAATATTTAAAAACTTAACGGCACAGGTGGCGTTTTGCCCCAAGAAGACAACTGAGTCCATGTAGGTGGTAATTGATATCACATTGAGAGTTGAATGTTACAAAATCAATTTCATATCCGGAAATCTGGCAAAACAAATATTTTATGGAATCATTTCCTCCAGGCCAGTCCTTTCACCATTATTGACACAAAAACTTATCAATAAAAAAACTATATGGTTTGGGGCTTGCAATGAAGTTCCTTGAAATTGATATTGACATAAACCAATCTCATATTATTGCCTCAGTCTCTAATTTATCTTCATATTTATGTTTGCTTTAAGGCTGCAAATGTAATTTGTAATGTAATGCGAATATACTGAGAACATTTCAAGAACTAACAACCACTCAGTCACTGTTTGGAAACGTATTATTTTAAGTTATCTTTTTATTCATGTTAATAACAATTACAGAACTATAAATCTGAAGAGAATAAAAGTATGAGATCTGAAACTTTTTCTGGATGTGCTGGCGTTAACTGCTGAATTGCATACAGCTTGGTATGTATTACGTTGTATGTGAAGGCTCACTGACAGACATCTTTACAGAGTGAATGATGACTTGAGCTGGTAAACTTAAGCCTGTAGCGATAAATGATTAATACACAAATTGTAGGCCCCTATTACACTCCTCGCATATCAATCAAGCATCTGGTTTAAGCAAAGTTTTATTCGTTTAATTTGGTTTAGTTTTACTTAAGTAATCAACATGATTTTCGAAGGTTTAAGTACGACAGTCATCAGCTGGATCCAAAATATTTACTGATAATGTCAGCAACGTCAATGAAAAATTGTATTGCAGATTATTTCAAGGTTAAACTTGATATAAACATTTTTCAAAATTACAACCAACATGATATTGATATTGATATTGATAGAGATATGTTAAATAAGGTGTGGTTGATATTAGAGATTTGTTAATTAAGGTGTGATCGAAATGTTGTACATGAATTGCTGCTTTCAGACGTAACATTAGGCAATGGATATGGATACAATATAAAGATACAAGATCAACTAAATGCGAGGAAATCCGGTTTATTTGTCCCAAATGGATTATTTTGATACATTACGAGCTTTAGCTGTTATCCACCCTGATTTCCAGTTATGCTTAGAAAAACTTTTATTCCACTGACCATTAAAAAAACTTGAAACCAAGCATATTTGTTCCCAATTGGGTAAGAACACGTATACCTGTCTCTATTTTTAAAACTATATCTCCATCATCTACCAAAAACCCCAGTGTTGCTGCTCATTAATGAGGAAATGAATTCAAAGGCATCGGAAAGCAATAAATTATCGTAGCATCAACTCCGGCTAATTGTGTATATTGACCTTCCCACAGTCGAATTCACAACTAATCGTAATTGATTTCCTTACATTCCTTGACTCCTCTTTCTCAGACATAGTAATAGCTGTCTCGCTTGTTCTTGGTTCTCTTAATTTATTGCCATTATGTGCCCTCATTCATATAAATATGGACAGGTTTATGTCAAATTCACTTCAGATGAACAGAAAAAGACGCTTGCAAGTTATAACAGGAAATTGAGACATTTTTGAAAGCATCATTGAAATATTCTACAATAAAAATTACCATATGTTTCAAAATATATGTATATATGTTTCTAGCGGTTTCATCTAATGTCTATTTATCAAATATGACTTAGGTCAATGTTACAAAAACAAGTATTTACCTATTTTCAAATAAGATCCAATATCCCTGTGATTGTTCAATTGTCTATTGTGTATATATTAGATGCAACAACACAAACTTATGCACCAGGACACAAAGCATTATACACACAATTACTTTAGTTGTTCACTTAAAGAGCTAGATGATAAATTATCTTAATTGGGAAAGTTGTTAGTGAAAATGTGAAAATTGGTTAAACAACACCGACTCCAATTAGCAATAAATCATACCAATATAGAAATACATTAGGGGGATTCTAAAAGTTGAAACAAAGAATCCCCTGTATTCAACATAGGTGTGACGTTCAGGGAATGTTATGGTAATTTGACTGAGTTTATCACTCTTGACTTGAAAAATGTAGATTCTGTGAAGAGTTTCTTTCAAGAAGGCTTTTTTATGATAACATCTATAGAATTCGGACTTAAGTTGTAATGGTATTAAATTTATACCAAAAATAGATATTGCCCTTGTACCGAATCTACATAACAAACTGTAGGTTTCTGATAATAACAACAACAACGCTCTCACACATAATAAACTTATTTTACTTTCCCAAAAGGGGAAGTTACTGGTTGTTTCACATTTCAACAATCACTGACAATTTTTTACAAAAAGGCTATCATCATACAAATTTGGAATTCATTTGGGATCTTTTGAGTTCAACCGCTAATTGAATGCTCCTTTTTTATTCTGAGAGGTCAGGCGCTTTATTACATTTGTGTTTTTCCAGACTTGCGATTTTGACATTTCATAGTGATGGAACTACTAACTTTTGACTAAACGACATACAACAGAACCTTTATTCTTTGCAATTTCTCTGATTTCACGTTGATAGAAAATCATATTAAGTATCGACAAGTTCTTTACTAGAAATTTTGTTGTCTAAAACGACAACCAGAACAGTCATTACCAAAATCAAAAATGGCTTGTTAATTCAACTAACAGATTGGAAATAACTATGCCTTTGCAAAAAACAAGTATCATGTTTACATTTACTAAAATACATTTGCAGTGTTAATATATCATTATATATTCGACAATCAATAACACCATGAATGTAAAAAGAAACGTATTTTCATTCATAAGTTGGTCGATGACCATTTAATGGCCAGCATTAATCTTTTACTTTTAAATTTGTTATAATTACTTTTAGCTTTAAGGCAGATTTTATAGTTGGACGTTCGTGGTTCATTCAAAGCTCAAAGCATTGAATTTCTAGCCCCATGTATATTGAATGAACCAGTTATGAGCTACGTCTACGGTCTGGGATCTATGGTAATTTAAGAGGTTTTTCTTCAGTTCCATTTTGAATGCTTTTCATGTTCTTGATATTGATTCAGTTTTAAGTGTTTCTATTTTTGTGCACACATGCGCACAAAAAGTGAGTTTAGCTCATTCAAATCCGTGATGTAACTTGCTCTTATGGGCCAACAAAGCTGTTTCTTTCAAAATAACAGTTCCTTGCACTTGGACTTACCTTCCTAATGTCAGAAATCATTAGAAATAACATGTACATCGAGACCAGATGATAATGAATGAAAGAGACGTCCTGGTATGTGCTAATTTGATAATGACGGGAATCTCACTAAGTGAAGACTATAAACAAAACGTCTCGTACAGTGCACAAAGAGAATCAGAGAGTTAAAGTCAGCTTATCACTACTGTGCCCTTTCACAACCCTTTACCCTGTACACTATCGTTTTAAAATTCATATGACTCTTTCTCATGGGTATTTTGTGTGAGACTATTGGTACAAATGATAAAATATTCATTCACATATTCCATTTCACGTATGCGAACTTTTAACACTAAGCTTTATAAAAAAATGAAGTGCTTTATAGGGAGAATTTTTATTTTATTTAATGTTATTGAAAAATTTGAAAATATATTGTATAATATCGAAAAGAAGGTTTGATAATGTTAACTGACTGATCATGGTAAATGTTCTACAGGCGGATATATTGTGCAGTCAGAAAAAGATATATATATATTCGACTACATTAAACACAGGCTACTAAACACATTACCTTTGTTAGGGAAATATTTATGGATCCCTTAACCAATAAAAGAGGTTGATAATAATCAATGATTTTGAAATTTAGATGAAAATTATTTTCAGACGTAAATAGGGAAAGTGAGAACTCAATAATTGTTAAAAAGTGAAAATAGACATAAGAAGTCACTTTGCAAGAACATGAATCGTTGACCTTTTATTGTGTTACTAAAAGCTATTTCGTTTAGAATTGAACAACCTTCCCTGTTCACAGAAACCTTTAAAAGTTGTTGTAGTTTTTTAATAGAATTTCATCTATTTCAAGCTTTAGTAAAAGATGATCAAAGAATGCAATTCTGTCACAAGTTATTTTAATAATTTCTGTCACAGTTATCATAATTTATCAATTGAACAAAGATAAAACTCATCATCAATAGAAAAGTAATAGACGTCTCTGCTTTGCAAAAAATGCAAATATTTCATTACAAGTGTAAAAATCTCTATGGTTTTCATAGCATGTGATTAGGTAATATATTTAGTAATATATAATGACTAATAGGGTGTATATTTACCATTTCTCTAAAAAATATTTTTAGGAAAGGTAGATTCAGGTTTATAGATGGGAAACGTTTCAAGCTCTTTTGAATGAATTTGAAAAAGCATGTACCAGGCCAGGTTTTCTATAATGTTTAGTCTGTCATGAAGTATTATATCTCAACTTTTGCTTTCTTAGAAGTGAGAACATCTTATTTTACTGAAACACATTGATGTGACGGTTTTGAGTTCAATCGAAGAGGCCATTTATACATCACCATTGAAATTAACGTAATATTAAAAAGTGATAAATACAAATATGTTGCCAACTGTTTTTATCTGTTTTAACAGTTCAAGGAAGTTTCATGAATACCTCTGCCGAATTATACATACCAAGCTTTATCTTTATTTCAATACGCAGAACAAATAGGATAATAATAGTGACAGATCTATGAACGATATTGCATTTTGCTGCGAATCGTCCATAAAATCAGTGGGCGATGAAACTAAATTGGCAATTTCACGAAATGGCAAAATATTTGTAACACATTTGTAAGAATACTTTTGTTTAAATAAGAATTTCAGATTCATATTAAATTCGTTTCCTAATTTAATATATCATATTATATACTGGCTCAACAATTTTATAATGATTTGTACTGAAAAAATTTTAAATTGGCCTTGCTCAAAAAAAAAAATAATGTAAGTGTAATGCATGGGAATACGATTTTATTGGCCATGGGTTTTCAGGTTTATTGAATAAAACTGTGATAGAAACTGACTGCTTTATTACCGAAAAAAATAAAACGTTGCTTGTGATAAACCTTAAAGAAAGTATAATAGACAACTATCCTCTTACCTTAATCATTTTCTACAGTAATAGTTGCTGCAGTTAGAATCCAAATAGTTCCTTTGGATGCAGAATGAAGGTTGAGTCATTCAAGCAATTCATTCAAGGCAAATTGTTCACAAACAAAAACGTTAGATTGGGTTGGGTTTCTTATACTTCTGAAAGGGATTGACAAAGATAAAAGGATTCGGACTCTATATCTGTTAAAGGCTGAGTTGAGACTAAACACGTTCACTTTAAGGTAGAATTTTCTTGACGTCAAAATAAGAATTGTTCTTGCGACAGCAATGTAAACTGATAGGGTCGACTCGAAAGCATTTGCAGAGGGTAACAGAATTAATGACTGAAAATGCATTGAAGACTTCAGGTATTTTCGAAATATATAGGAATATCCGTACTTAGAAACCCTCATAACCAAATTCATTAATGAAACAATGTTCTTATTATATTTTGGCTATGTCGGCGTGACAAGAAGCTGTTCAATTTGGTCGAAACTTTATCAAAAACAGATTTCAGTTCCCTTCGAAACATGCATGTTGTATAAAATGTATAATTCCAAGTCAATTTCAGATCGACAGTTTAACACTTCCATTCCTTAAATTTTTAAGTGCACTGCACAAGGAATTCCAAGAGTTAAAAAACGTACATTGTAAAGAAAATAAAATTTGCTTTGATGTTTAAATCATCAGATTGCTTATTATTCTATATTTTTATCTAACAAATGCATGTCCTAAAACAGCATGTTTTCATATTGTATCAGATTAACGTTGGTCAAGATATTCACAATCTTAGGCTCTATTGGTTTTAACAAACAAAAATACTTTTCAGGTGTGACCATTTTTATTGTCCACAGAGCAACGGATGTACGATTTATAATCCCCATAGTCAATTATGTAAGAAAACAGCGCCATATTTTATTATATAGACTCTGTGGACTCTGTGATCTAATTATAGGCATCATGAAGACAGATTTCACCATTTCACCATTTTTAGCTCTGTTATATAATATATAATATATGATATATGTAATATTGCATTTTAAAGATTTTGAAAAGAAGGTCTATATATGTAGGTATAATTCATCACTACACAATCCACATACAGAAGATCGTTTTGTGGTTAGACCTGGATCGAACATTGTATTAATTATAAGGCAGTTATATCATGTCATTGCACTAATAAATAAACTCAAGAAAATTATAGTGCTATTGTCCTTGTTCATATCTACTTTCATAAATGATTGTCATAACAAACATAACTTATAATTCCAACAGTCGACAACGACCAAATGCATTAAAATATCTAAGATAATGTTCAACTAGATTTGTTGTTTTTTCAGAACTTTTGACAGAATTTAATCACCTTTTAGAACTTCTTAAAGCTGTTTTCTTGTTAATTATATGACAGTATTTAACAAATACACATATAATCCTTTTTACAGAATTTCACCAAATGTCAGATATTAAATTTCAACGTCATCCCATTAATCCCATATTTTTTTACCAAAAGAATATCAATCTTAGATATACATAAACGACTGATTTAAGTTGAATGATAAGCAGGACTATTTACTAACCTGGATAGTGAAACACTAAATGTCCGGCATCAAATGAAGGGATGAACTTATTTGCTAATATCATAACAATAGGATTCCTTTAAAAGTATTGAAAGGAAATGTTATGATATATTTTGATGCCAACACTATCACAACAATTTAACAATGTGTCCTTTTCTAAAGATTTTGACGGAACATTTTTTACAGATATGCAACCTTTCCAAACTCAAAAGGTGTTTTTGTTTCAAAAATTCGAACGCACATTAACGTTTTCTCATATTTTCTCAAAGGGCGTGAAAAACATTTCTTTGTCTTCCAGTATTAGCTAGAAGTAAAGGTAAAGTACAAAACGTCGAGGGGATCAGACGTGCTGATCTCACGTGTTTCCTTTTCTTAATTAACCACAGTAGCAATCTCTGTTGGGAAGGACTCTTATCGTAATCAAATTTACAAACACAAGACAGTCTCATTATTACCTTATGTTCTGGTCTGTTCTAACCAGTGATAATTGATCTAGTTTGAGTAATCAGTGAAAATCTCGCTACACGCCACTTCAAAGGATTTCTTGAAATAAAGATCATTAAGATAAAACGTTGGTTTTGTAAGAATGTTTTTGCTATTGTTTTTCTGTTAACCACAGCAGGTTCTAACCAAGCAACGAAGCAACAAATACTTTTGGATATGAATCATAAGCGTGTTATATAAAACGACAGTGAAACATTCCTTCTTGATTTGATATACTGTTAAAAAAGGAATGAGTTACCTAACGCCTGTAATTAATGCAACTCTTTCATCCTACAGAGTGTATACATGAGATATAAGTGATAATGTCAACAACAGGAATTATCTTACTACTAGCATATACTTTTGTAGCATTACTTGGTTGTCTCCACTGCTCGGTTGAACGGACACATTCGGGTAACTATTCTACCTACGAATTTTGTTTCAGTGATGTCATCGATCGTGATGTCCTTGAATGGCCCTATCAGAAGGTCCCTTCTATCGAGACAAATCCGTGCACACAGACCAGCCCTGTTTTATTTCATGCTATTGACTGATTTGTTACAGTGATGTCACCAGTCACAGAATGACACTACAGACAGCTCTTAATGTTCTCTTGATATTGCAATAACCAAAAATAAAATGTCTATATCATAGAAAATATGTCGTGTTCATAGGGCCCTAAGTGTAAAAAATCCTATATTGGTAAAACTGAATGCCTAAGAAATAGGGTAACCTTACACAGACAACACAATAACGATAGCAGATACCGCTGTTTATTTGTAAATAAACATCTTTCTACTTGTGCAAATGGTGATTTCAAAATATTTCCTTTCTATAAATTATTTCATAAATCTAACATGGGCAGTGTCTCAAATGCACTTTTACGACTTGAAGAGTCCTTCATTGACACCTATAGACCCTCACTAAATAAACAATGAGATGATTACCCTTAAATCACTGACATATATCTCTAACTACAATTGAGCTATTTAAAAACAAAAGGGATTATGTCACATTAACATATTGCTCAAGGGGTAAACTCATAAGAGAGTGATTGTGTCAATCAGAAGACCAACAAGGAAGAACCATGATGTCACCTGATTAGCATAATTTACAATATATCCTTGTACATTGTACGTATATTTTGTTATAAAAACGCTTGTAATGCGATGTTAACGATCATATCGTTTCATCCCTGATGAGTCAATACTATTGACGAAATACTAGTATCGGATTAAAATGATTCTTCAAACGACTATGTGAAGTATGTTATATTTAATCTATATGTGACCTTGCGTTTGAACCAATTCAACTTTTCATATATATATATATATATATATATATATATATATATATATATATATATATATATATATAATCAAGAGATTTCTTAGTAGTTTAACACCAAATGTTTGTCACTAAAGAATAAATGCAAAGATAACGTCATTGCAAAAATGAAAGTACTGTTGGCTGAAGAAGGCTTATAGATCTCAAAATGAACATAAATGTGTTTTAAAATGTGCAATTTCTGTATTTATTTATACTGTGATTATCATTTGCTTCATTGAGCATTATTCTGAATCTGAACCATAGACGTTTATAAGACAAAAACATCTTAAATATTTCACAAGGGAATATAAAGCGAATGTAAGAAACTGAGAATTATATTTGGACGTAATTTATAGTTATCATGGCCTTAAACACAGAATGTAGAAGAACCTAAAATCGACCAGAGAGGATCATATCAATCAAAAATATTTCAGTCATTTTTTTAAAGCATGTGATCTCCCAAATCAAAATTAATGACAAGTCTTAGGACTTTAGTATAGTTTCTCTTGATTTATCTGAAATATCGACGTCACTAAAACGTTCAATGTTCGGTACAAGAGGTGCCACATTTACACCAAAATCTCACTGATGTCGATTATTTATCCCCTCATTATATCCCCCCCCCCCCCCCCCCCCACACCCCCCTCCCCACTATAATTACTAACCATCACTAATTACCAGATTTTAAGTGTGAACATGCTTAGACGAGCTTAACTGCATAACAAACATCCCACTACGATTTTATATTGCAACAGAATTAATAAAAAAAACCTTACTTTTCAAAATATAGACGACTGTAAACAAACCACTTGTAGACAAGTGCGTTTGATCATCGAGTTCAAAATAATTGAATATCATCCATTTTATCATTATGAAAGCTTGTTGAAGTGTCACCTATCTTTTGATTGACAAAGTAGGACAGCAATAACCCTGCACTTGAAAACAAGGATCAGAACTTTACATAACTGATTGGATTTATCTTTGGGTACAAGTAAAAACGTATCTTTCGTCTTCTAAAAACTTCCAATACCTGTTTAAGTATTGAGGCTGAACCAGGAAACACGTTCAACAATTTTGAATTACATGAGGGCTATTAGAGACACAGAGGTTACACACTAAAATTGTGTAATATATAACTGTGTCTCTCTTGGCTTTTCTGATAAAAGATGGTGTACCTAAAAATTTTAGTTAAACTTGCATTAACGTAATGTCTTTAATAATATTACAAAGATGATTGTTAAAATGGTTATCAAAAACTGAAATGTTATTGACACTGAACGTTTGAAAAAATAAACGATTTTTTCACTTCACATGACAACAGGATTTGAGAAGACTGACGACCACCTTCACAAATCTCTATTATTTATATGTTGGGTACCTGCAGATTCATTGTCGATTACCCTCAATGTTATAGAACATTTTTGAACTCACTCATTGTTTTCATGGAAACGTATCACATATATTTCTCCATCCCAGAACACAATGCAGCTATGTTAATAAATCAGTTCTCATGAGTAGCGGTGCCTGTTGCTGCTTTTACCTTCTTAGAATGTAATTCACGGTACTATAACATACGTATGTGTTTTTAGGACAAACTTTGCAACTACTGAGTTCTGTCAACCTTAGGGTCTATTTTTTATACTTATTGTGTAGCAATTAAACATAAAATGCATGCCATATCTTAATGACTTAGCGTCAACACATTAAATGCGAACACATGGCAACATATATCTACAATAATTGTACATAATGATATACGACCGACGAGGGAGATACAAATAGAACTTTAACCTGACACTTTAAAACTGTCTGCGAGAGGAAGAAGTCCAGCCAAACCTGTCTTGTTCCCATGACAAATAAATCTATATCATCCTAATAGAAATATCAAAGTCACTTTTATCAACTATTTTTATATGCCCTTATGATTAATAACTGGCACACACTAAAGGGCAAAAGTAACAGCTGATAAAGACGACAAGCATACAAAACATCATGCACATTTTTACTGCAATAACATTAATAATATAAAGTGATTATTTCTTAAACATCGCTAAGTGAGGATATACAGGATTAAATGTTAATGAAACATAATACCATTAAACGCACATCTTCAGTTGTAATACCTTTACAACTTCATTAAAACTATCTCAAACAAAAGTTTACATGGCACAGGTTGTTGAAATATTCACTGCTAAACCTTCCATGATAACAATTATTGCATTGCCAAACACATTTTGTCACGAAATTGAAGCTTTACATGTATATATGCACTGTTACCAACTTATATCCTACCGTTTAATATCCATGGAGATCTATTTTGAAGCTGTCAATTCAAAATGGGACATATTTTATTGGGCACCATACCATTAGGAGCACAAGTTAAATTTACAAATGAGAACATATCCAGTACCAAAAAAAAGACCCAAGATATGTTTGGAATAGAACAAATTTAGTTGTATCGTCGATATCTAATCATAAGCATGAATCTGGTCCTGACTATTCAGCATTGATAAAGTTAAGTCATTGGCAGTCGCTAAAATTCCCTTTTTTTCTATCTCACCGTCTGAAACTTGGTTTATTCATGTCTTTCTATGAGAAATGGATTTTACTTCAACGAGTGGCTTAACCTACGTTATTGCTGTAATGGAAAGCTTTAGCGAAAATACGGATTTGTTTAAGTTCTACACGGGTCAATGAAATAGTCTGCATTGTTCACGAATTAATACTTTCCAATTTGTTCATTCAACTTTGTAATTATCATCATCCTGACTGTCCCGAGGATAATTAGAAATGTATTTTTGGAGCACAACTCCTGCTAGGTCTGGTCACCGTAATGCTTATATAAATTAGGCCTTTTAACTGGTACCATGGTTAAACATCAAAACAAGGTCCCTATCCTTGTTACGATCTTCCTTCTCCTTATCATCATCCCTATCTTTTAGCGCCAACAACTATGTCAAAATAACTAACAATAACTCTCTATAATCTCTTATCTGTAACTTAAACTGGCAAAATTCTACTTGAAAATAGAAGTTTGGAAAACACTTAAAAATATGATAATAGTCATTGTTTGTTTTATTTCAAACAATCGTGTTTTGAAGTTGTGATATTAACGCAATTTGGAGAAAATACCTCAGAAAAAAAGACTTAAGTCGCTGTAGATGCAACTACACGCATAGTTGCTTATACATTAGGTTTGTCATCACTTAAATGGTCATAAAAGAAATTAATTAAACCTAGATATGGTATACAAATGTGTTGCAACCGCAACGTGTCGTCACTTTACAGACTGCTTGGGAGGATATTGTTATGTCAATGTAAAATTGAGGTGTTCAGTGTTTTGCGAAATAAAAGCAACATTATAAGAGTTTACCTATAATGAGGATTATTCTTTTCTTTACTCCGGTAGCTATTTTGAAAAAGTTTAAGTAGAATAAATATCATTAAGGTGAATTAAACTACCTCATTTCCTCTTGATGTCCTTAGATATTAAAGAAACTTCAAAGAATTTTTTAAACCTCTATTTATGTGTTAAACTATTTTACTAACGTTCTTTTGATGTTATCGTGTTGAAATGTATTATAAATAGAAACAGTGTTTTATAGCGGCTCTAACTATATCATTAACAAAATGTTTTTACTTTTATTCATTTCCAACTTCCCTCCAACATCTCTATATTGTTTAAAAAGAGACATCATCATGTATACATAATAAAAATAATAATTTTTACATGAAGATTGTTTCAGACTTAAAAAACATATTTTCTCGTTGATGAATTTGATTGGTTGTTTGATTTGAGAAATTGTTACCGGAAACCTTAAATAGATTCATCTGTTTATCACCTTAGGGTAATCTCAAAATAAAACTTAATATAGCTTTTTAGTTCCGATTCACATTTTTGCTACAGCAAGACTGATAGAATTTAAATTTCTTTTCTTAACTATGCCTTCTTATAGATATCCACGGCAATGTTACAATTTGATGAGCTTGTATGATAAGAGAGGAAAGACAGATTGGGTATCAAACATTCGAGAGTTATTAAATACAATTGGATATGGGGATATATGGCTAAGTCAAAATGTTAATTTCCATTCAAATTTTGTTAATAATATCACACATAGACTGAGAGATATTTTCACACAATGCAAGAATGGGCTACGTCACTATCGCTTTCAAGCAAATGTTTTTACTACTGTATGTTTAAATCATATTTTATAGAGAGCATTATCTGAGTTCATTAAATATAAGAACATTCTGTAATGCATTTGCACGCTTCAGGTGCTCATGGCACGATTTAGCAATAGAAACTGGAAGATATCATAACATAGCAAGAGAAAATAGAATTTGTAAATTGTGTAATCATAATTGTTTGGAAGACGAATATTATTTCCTTTTAATTTGCCCGTTGCATGCTGACCTGAGAAAAAGCCATATTCCTTAATACTATTTCGTACATCCAAATATAATTCCCTCTCCTGTTAAATGCTGATAATACTGTTCTTATTCGAAAGTTATCAACTTTTATTTATCATTGAATTCTACTTGTAAATGTATAAATTATATAATTGGACTGTATAGTGTATTGACCGATTATTTGTTCCTTTACGAGGAATTGTGATAACATAGATAGCATATATGTAAATCTGTGAATGTATAAGTTGGATATGAATGTATAATATAAGAATGACTTCCCTGTGAAGGTGTTTTGACATGATAAATGC
The DNA here is from genome assembly GCA_921293015.1 of Phorcus lineatus. Classification (NCBI taxonomy): domain Eukaryota; kingdom Metazoa; phylum Mollusca; class Gastropoda; order Trochida; family Trochidae; genus Phorcus; species Phorcus lineatus. The sequence goes on along the minus strand of OV121086.1, from coordinate 52,797,563 downwards.
TTTTGTTTTCTACATTTGTACCATATTTGTACTATAGGCCCGTGGCCTTTAAGTATCTAATAAAGTTATTATTATAATGTCATCGATTTTTTATTGTTTATTTCTCCTTACACGTTGTCCAACGTGAGCAGTTTGACTTAAAACCTGTCCAAAATAGCGGGTCAAGCGGATTTTTAGTATGAGTTCCCTTGCGCAGTCTCCGTGTGTGTCAGACAAAATCAATTAATCCAATATATGTATGAACAGACTAGATAATATTAGAGAAAAGGAACAGCCCGGATGTGCTAATTCAATAAAGATACTATTCCCATTCTGTGAAGAGAAGTTAACAATGTTTATGTCTTATGAAGTGCAGACGGATATCAAATAAGGCAGTTTGTTTCACGAAGGTCCAAATCATGTATAATATAGTGCACTGTAAGCTATCTGATTACTGCTACACTTCATATACTCTTGAAAAAAAGAAACTTGAAATACATGTAAAATAACTTTTTATGAACTATATCAAAGTTTCATAGAAAACATGATTGTACTTAAGTAAAGAGTTGGACCAAGTGTGCAAAATTACCGAACAAACATCAAAACCGTATTGACGTAGTGTTCAGGTAGAAGATTGAATGAATCACTCAAATGCAACCTGCTGTTAAAACGCGCGCAGTTCGGGATCCGGCGAGTTTGCGTGCAGACACATCGGCTATAGGGGTATAAAAACCCTTATCGACGGGTGTTCATATAGACCACACATCATCTGTGGAACGAACAGAACAACGCCAACTAGGATTGCCCAGGCAATACTGACGGTCTTCAGACCGCACGTTGTCGTAAGATGCTGTTTGCCTTGAACTCTGCTCTGTCTGTATCAATTGTCTAGTCTCAATGAGCATTTTGACTACTGTTTTGAATGTTAGAACTGCGAAGTCACAATAAAAAAGGAAAATGGCGGCTAAAGCACGTGACCTAAGAAGTCGTCATGATTGACTTTTTTTGGCTTTGTGTAAATGCGCATCTGTTGAATCTATTTGCAAGTGTCTAGGTTTATTTTGAAAAATGACCCCATGTTAATTTGTGAAAAATTGAAATTTGTCATTTTTGAAGTTTCATAAAAACCGGAAATGACTGTTCGCGATCGATTTTATTATTGATTCTTGTAGATCTTAATGAGGTTTTGCTGTCCTGTAAAAAGCATGCAATTCCTGTCCTAGGTTTTAGAGTTATGTGCCCTTGAAGTTGGCGATTTTGCAGTTTTTGACATTTTCGAATGGTCACTGTGAAAAAAGTATTAGGGTTACGCAGTTCTGATGAGTATCCTGAGTAGTACAATGCATCAGCTGCATTGTGTGCAAGTTTCAGCTCTTTCGTGCAAGTATCTTCAGAGGAGAAGATTTTGAAAGACGCATGGAGTCGGAAATGCTGAAAAATACAGTAAAAGCAAGATGGCGTCTAAAGCACGTGACCTACAACTTTGTCATGATTTACTTTGTTGTTGTAAATGCAAATGCGCATCTTTTAAAGGTAGTTGCAAGTCTGTAAGTGCATTTTGAAAATTTTGCCCATGTTAATTTGCGAAATTTAAAGGGGCTGTAACTCTGCAACGGAGACCGGAAGTGGAAATTGGATTTCAATTGTATCAATTTCAGCCCAGAGGCTATCATGACTGAAAGTTTCGTTGAATTTGCATGAGTAGTTTTCGAGCAATTTGAGCCACAAAATCGTGGAAAATAATAATAATAATCAGGATAATAACAATAGGTCTTCTGACTTTCGTCTGAAGACCTAAAAATGAACAGAGGTCAACACAAGCCATTTGCAGATTGCAAGTAGGAGCAACTGAGCAAGTTGTGGCAATGCACTTTGGTGTTTCCAGACAAACTATTTCTTCATTATGGACCCAATTTACAACCCTTACAGAGTTGATGACCGGTAATCCAAGAGTGACGACTCGAGCACAAGATCAGTACATCAGTCTGCTTCATCATCAAGGGCGCACAAGGTCAGAGACGTCAACAACAACAACAACAACAACACAGAAACCCGGTTTACATCTTATATCTGACCAAACAGTTCGCAACAGGCTGAGAGAGGCTGGACTTTAGCATTGAAGACCTGTTTGACGTCCTGTTTTGTTTCATCTAGCGGAACGTCTGCATTCTTATCAGCAGAGGTGCCGTATTCTGCTCAGACGTAGTGATGAACGCACATGTGTATACATGTGTCAGGATTAACGTTACGCCGCCAACTGTGTGCAAGAGGTTGTCCAATTTGAAGTTGGTATGGGTCGGACACCCCTTGTGCATGTGGCATTTTCTTTGACAGGCTTGCGTTACAGAGACTTGATTTTACAGCCATATTCACGTCATCGTTCATGGTGCACTCTTTCAGCACGACAATGCTCGACCACATGTTGCATGCGTTTGTTAGGACCTTCTGTAGCACGACTAGACTTTACCGTGACCAGCCAGGTCGCGAAATTTGGCCCGAATCGATAATCGTTGTCAATCAATCATCAATGTTCAAGGTGGTCATAACCGTTATTGACATTTTTAACACCCCTGTGACATTGCATCACTTTTATACGTTTGTATATGTTCAACATAATTGTTTTAAGTAAACACGACCATACAGGGATCTTAAAACTGTGTTTTTGTTATAATTTCCGGGATCTCTTTGCATCCGATGTCTTAATAGTGAGCTTTGAAAGTCGGTGTCAAGTTTCCTTTTATGAAGAGTATATATCCTCTCTGTATTAATCATAATGACATGATATCCACAATATTACTAAGGCACAAATACATTGCAGGGCTGTCATATCAAACAGTGAAGAATCACGCATAAAAACATATTGAATATCTAAACCTCTTTAAACTATTAGATATTAATAATCTTACTTTCAGATGAAGTTTCACAAACTGTGGGGTAAGAGGAAATTGAATGGAGGAAAATCCTAAATAACTGCCATACAGAGTCACTTTTATGCAACTCGAGTGTAAAACAATATCTTGAGTATATAAAGGTTATTTCGTGCTAGAAATGTAACGAACTTCCTGGTATGCTTCGGGAATTCAAAATCTTTTATCAAAGCTCTTTAAAAACTTTTAAAAGTCAACTTTAAGAGTTATATTTCAAAAGAATGCAAAGTTAAGAACACATGAAACGTATCATTAAATCAATAATAAGAACGTATTTTATATTTAAAGGTATAAGTGAGGCATAAAATTCTTCGGTATCTGCATATGCTTGTATGTCGCAATACAAGCAATGCGATAAAGTGTAAAAACAACAAATCTCAAAGCATGATGTTATGCACGGTTATGTACATATCTTAAGAATAGTGATAATGCATTGAACCTATATCTGCCGTTTAAGCACATTTTTGAAAACTATTCTTTCAATTCTTAAAAATTTTTTTTTTGTTCAGCGAATTTTCACTAGATTTCTGGTTTTGCTGAAACCCTTCATTTGCTCTCTTTGAACAGAGATAGACCACAAGCGTGATTAACATATGTTCTTAAGAGGCAATGTATCATTTTAAAGATTTTCATTTACTTCATTAGAGTGGTTGTTCTGTAAATCTTGTATCAAAACACCTTCATAAAAAGTAGCAATAACATTATACATTGATAACTCAAATTTATTTGCAACATTCAAATATGTTCTTGTTATCATTATCATTGTCTTTGTACCAATTGCAAACTGAAGATTTGATTTGATTTGATTTGATTGAAACATATTTACTCATGATGAAAATCGAAATACCACTTTTATTTATGCTCAAATCAAATTGATTCACAGACCGATAAGGCAAGGTAATAACACAATTGTCTTTCACATTTTGTATTGGACGTTGCCTGACATGACAAGTACTTGTTGCCAACTACATGCTACTTTCTAATTCCCCTAATCTGCCAGTTAAACTTTTTTATGTTCATGTATTCCAGATACTTGTATTCTATGTCTAATTATACTATCATAATAAGACATCGCGATAAACATATTCCACCATGTACCCCTAAAAAACGATAACATGTAAGACAAGATTTAAGAAGCTCTGCACAGTCAATTAATTCAAGTTGGAGTCCAAAAATCGTATAGTGTTCTACGTTTTGTATGGGTTTCAAAAAATTTTAAATTGCCAAACCTAAAATATTAAACCAAATTTTCTTAAAAAAGGATCAAGAAACTGACAATTGTTTCAAGCACGCCTATAATTACATTCAGTCGGGATTTACAGAACAATTGAAAAGAAATCTGAGGCATTGTTCTTATTTGTTGGTTTAATTGATAACAATAAGCCAACAAAGACGGGTCGATGCACACATGCTACAAACTATAACTATAATACTTAAATTTTACAATTTGTATCAGCTTACCAGTACATCAAATAGTTCATATTGTGGTCTTAAAGGGGAAACAGAATGTTTTTGAAAGAATAATTTCGTAAAATTTCCGCAAAAATGCCAAATGAAGTATCTTCAAAAGACTACTTGACATTTTACTCTTTACATGTTACATAGAAATTCGATGAAACTTAATACAGCCGACCAGCTTAAGTTTCGAAGAAATACTAATATATCTAAGAAAGGTAGTGCGTATTGCTGTGGATTGACGAGAAACTAGGTCAACGGATATTATTAACCTGGGAATTGAAGCTCCCACAGTTTATTGCCTGAGTAATGTTTATTGTTAAAGGGCTACAGTCATTCTGTTTGTTTATAGACCACCAAATCACTCGTCATTACGCATGAATGTATTTGTCAGTAATCTGCTGAAATTTGTTTGATAAAGGTTTAAAAGTACATCATTCGTTGCCCATACTTCCAGGCAAACCATACGGCTTCGTTGTTTCTTTAAGAAAACGTTTTGTTAGCTGTGCGTAGAAACCTATTCAGTCATGTTGCTTTTTGCAATACTTCGCCACTCCTTATTAAAATTGTCTTAGATAACGAAACAACATTATCAATTTCACTAACATAATTAAAGTCACGAATATTATCATAATTTCTAAAAACTTTCACACACATACCACTGCAATGCATTATTCTACATTTCTAGAATTTGTTTAACTTGTTATTTTGTTAATTAACAGAATCAACAGAATGCCTTTATTCTGACTACCATTTCAGCTTGAAAACACCTTAGGTTGATTTCCTATCAAATAAACAGTCTAAGTTGCGTTCCCATTGAAACGTCCCAGACTTAAAGGTAGGAAGAAGTTGAAATCCTCCAAAGGCACTACATATACTGATTGTTCATAATAACAAGTTTCACAGAGGTCGGACTTCGACTTTTGGTCCTGAAGAGGTCTGCACTTCGTTTGGCGGTTGATAATTAAGCTGATCCCAAAGTAAGTCAAGAGAGTTGTAACCAAGGGATCTGTATTTGCCGTTATCATTTCGTTGCATACAAGACGGACGTGACGGTCTTGATTGACATTCCTTTAAGGCGAATTGCATTTCACCATATCTAAAATTAAATTATCATGAGAAAGTCCTCACACACGTAATTCAAGACCTTGAACACCGGCGTTTTTTTTTATCACTTTTTCTGACCTGTAAAATACCAAAATAGAGCAGAATGGAAACCGAAAGCCGCGATCATTTAATTGATCAGCTCAATTAAGGGAATTCGTCTAATGTATAGATGGGATATGACATGTGTTTGCCTAGGATGAACATTGTAAATTAATGTTGCTGTATTTGTAAAAGTTTGAATTTTTTCCATTTCATTGAATGTTTCATTCTTTCACAACAGAGGTAGCTCCGTCATAAATTTCTATACAACCTCTGTCTTTTTATAAAGGTTTCTCGGTCTTTCGGCAGTTTCCCCTTGCGGGCAATATTTTAGCAAATGAAAACATCGAATGCATGAATAACATATTTGTTGTCACACAGGTCTATGCACTAACGAGGTCGCTAAATACGGCGAATTTGTTCTGTAAAGAAGACTCAAAATTCACGGCGCATATTCGAATAAAGTTTAGCTATTGAAAATATTGCGGAAAAACTTAGGCGTTTTGAATAATAACTTTTGAACGGCGCCGCATCGAATGAGGTCTCTATATTTCTAGACCAAGATACCTTCGTATTAAGACAGAGGTTGTATAGGAATTTATGACGGAGCTACCTCTGTTGGGTGAGAATGAGACTGTTAAAAAATATACGCGTTTTTCATAACCTTTGTGGGGGTTTCTCCTTACTATGCTATGACAAAAATGTATTAATCACAAATGACAACGCAACAATCCAAGCATAGACGACCTATATGGAAAAGCCTTCGTGCTCTGTTATAAGCTGTTAAAAGAGCATGACATAAAGATCTTCCGCAGTTACATAAAGCCTTTGATCAGCGCAGCACTCTGATCATGAAACGAACGTAAAGCACAGATTTCACATGAGGTTAGATTAGTCAATGGTGGAAATCATACGAGTGTTGCCACTTACTGTCATGGTAAAGTATGACTATGTACACGGGTTGTGAGGCTTTTAAGGTCAGCAAAATAATTACAACCAAGCTGCCGGTTCAATTATGTATGAGGTCTATCGATTCGACATGAAAGTGTAAATAATCAATTTAAAAGGAAGACAATGAAGGTAAATATACCGACTCTTTATCAGTTTCTAAAGGTTTAAGACGGCCATTGTGTAAACGTTCACGTAAACACGTCCTTTATTTTCCTCTCAATTGTACTATATTCATGTAAGTGATTATATTTACAATTTCTTGTATTTGTGTCATTTGTTTGTTGATGAACACAGAAAGTTAAGATGAAGCTTTATCGTCCAGTTGGATAAATTATGTTGAGCTTGATTAATTAGGATATTCATGCAATTTATGAATATACATTACTTATACAGCATTAAAAAGCATTTGCCCTGAAGGAGAGGGAAGGATCTCTGTGTTGATTCAAATACGCTGATTGAGCAGGATAATACGACACTGATGTAGCTAAGATGTTATTGTCCCTGGGTGTGGGGACGCGGGGAACAGCTATGTCACATTTTGTCATATGCTCTGCGGAACCTTGACAAGGTTAGTACTATCATCTCGCCACGGACGAACAAACCTAGATTTTAACCTTGACAGTAACATTCTATTTCTGCAATGTTTTAAATTCTCATTGAAAAAAACGTGCGAACATCGTTTTGTCAAAAGAAGAACGTGCGTCAGCTTTTTGGAGCTATTATATCAAACGTTGGCTAAACCAAGTCACCGTTCAAGGTTTCAAAACCGTGATCTTGTTTACACAGATAAACTCTCCAAACTAACATAAACTACTGTCCCAAACTTCACGTTGCTTAATTCTGAACTGAAGTGGGTGAGTGAATTCAAATTCACAATAGCGACTAATTTTGTCCTTCAACAAGTGATTGACCGATTGATCTCGTGAAGTTGTCAAATAAAAATTTATCAAATACCAAAACTGTTCACAATTCTGAATTAGCGTAAAGTCGTTTGTCTTTTTGAATAAAAAAAGCAATGTATTGAAAAACCAGAAGTGACCCCGACGAATTCCATAAATGTGCTAAATCGATAATACATAATTATTCAATAATGAAAACCTTTTCCAAAATATAAATTTCTTTGTCTTTTTCGCTGTTTTTCTTTCTTTGATTTTTGCATCGAACCTTCAATGAATACCATACCAATCATATATAGTACCCCATACCAATAATACAGGGTATACATTGTTGCCATAGACAACTTTGCAAAGGATTAAAGTACTCTGTTGTCGGATGGTCATGGCAGCAATTTAGACATAGTCTTTTGCTTGCTTGTCCCGAATGTATCATTCTTAACAGTGTCATAAAAGTTTATTTTCGCAATGATGTGATAATTTCCTAAGACCTTTGATAATTTAAATGTGATTCTGAAATTAAGCATAAGACATGAATGAAAGAAAGCTGATTAAATATTTGTATCTCGAACAAGGGATCCGAAGCCGAACGCGCTTACCAGTGCGCTATATCCCGCCCTGTCTCAGAAGAAAACTTATAATCGCTTTTTAAGGATTAAATCTGTTAACGCACTCATTTGAATTGTTTCATCCGTCTTACGGAATACTTTAGCAATCAATCAATCTTTATTTCACTCAAAGGGACCGCCAACGGCAGTACATGAGTTACATGAAACAAACAAATAAATTAAATTACAGCAAGATGTCAAAAATATTTTTGACTAAACGTGACAGATTCTTAATAACTTTGATATTTCTATTGCACATTAGTTTCTTATAGTTTAATAAAGATGGAAACAGCATGCAGCGTTCATCTATCAGATTACAGCGTTGGTTAACTAAAGCATTACATTTAAATAGATAATGATATTCATCTCCGACTTCGCCGGAGTTGCATTGTGTACACAATCTTTCATGACGCGGGATATTATGAAAACGACCTTTCTCAATCGGTAGGTGGTGATTACATGTTCTAAAATATAATAATGGTTTGTATACATTTTCATTCAATAACAAGTATTGCTCAAAGCATGGAGAGTCTTTAATGATGGCATAATAGAATCCTTTAGCCGAATTTGCAACGTCGCTACGCCATGACTGCAGAAACTGATCCTTTAAAATATTATACACTGTTGAAACAATCCAATTTTTACTGTAGTTCTGAGGATTATTGAAAACACATTGCTGTCCACATGTTGAAAATATAGTTTTAACAAAGTTCAACCAGGGATACGATTGGCCTTGAAAATTCTTATGATACATATAGCTAAGCATAAAGGCTGCAATTTTATTATCTGGTTGTGGACATGTTAATTTCGACCAATATGAGATAATACGTTTAGCCATCATGTAGTATCCACCCTAGCTTGACCAATGATCATCATATGCTCACATGGATTATTAAGGGATTAAAACGAGAACAGGTTAAAACAAATTGCTTCTATTACGAAACATTTTATAATCTCAGAATAATTAACACCTTTTATATATGATAAATATTAGTGTTAACCAAATATAGATTACAAATGCTCAGCTTTCATCCATGTAATACGTCCACTCTATCATTCTAAAAGCTTACTATTCGACTAATAATTAATTCACAGTTGATGATAGCGTCAGTAACAACGAAAAAGATCAGAACCACAATTTATTTAAGTTACCTTTAAATCAAAGAAAATGTGCTTCATTGATCTTCTAAAGCTAATTGCTTTTCCTGGCTGCACAACGATTAAAGCTGATATGTAAGGAATGTCAGTGACACAGGGTCAAACCTTAACATTATTTTTTTTAATTATTAGTTTTTTTAAAACCATTCCTGTAGCTTTATTTACTTCATGGATGAAAAATCTTATCTGATTTTTTAATCGATATTGGTTCATGTTTTAATTCATACCACTAAAACTGTAATTGACACTGTCTGAAATGGCACTTCAAAGTTAGCTGTTGTAAACATATATTGTACCGTTATTGAATACAAAATTCGTAATTTGATGATATCCTAAATTTAAAACACGCTTTCCAAATGGATATTGGACATGATATCATAACTCGACCATCAGTAACTCTTTAAACAACTTCTAAAATGCCTCTCAGACAAAGACAGCTTCATACCAGTACCTATCTATAACTCTTCGCTGTATTCGTTTCGCAACTCCTATGACCTTCAAACTAAAGTCTGTTTTATTCCGGTTAAGAAAGCAAAAGTTAATCATCATTCATGGGTATTTCTGAGACACTTGTGGTGTCTCCTTAAGCAAGGGACTTTATTTAAAATGTGCTTCTGTTCACCCAGCAGTACTAATTGGGTACCTGGTGTAGATTGTATTGGAGATTACCTTTAAGCGCTTAATCGGCAGCTTGGGTTAGACCAGGGTAATAATGATCCATGACTCTTGTATGCGCTATGAGCACGTCATAGTGGAGTTTAGCGCTATATAAATGGACATATTATTAAGGATTCAGCAATTTTGCTGAATCCTTATTGTTATTGGCGTGTTTTATTATTATTATTATTATTATTATTATTATTATTATTATTTTTCTTCCACCGATTTTGTCGCCGCGATTCAGCCAATACCGCTGAAGCTATTACAGCCAAACTCGACAGACTGATAGACCTTTATGAGACGAAGCCACAACAAGCTTTTGGGCTTAATCGGCTTAAGCGTTAAAGGCACAGTACCATCCAAAGTGCGTAAAATTAACATGGGAAAAATTTTCAAAATGCACTTAGAGACTTGCAACTTTTTTCAAACGATGCACAGTAACAATTCAAGCAAAAAAGTAAATCATGGCAAATTCGTTGCATCAGTAGTTTGGCCGCCATATTGCTTTAATTAACTTTTTGAAATTTCCGGACCCCATGCATCTTTGAAAATCTTCTCCTCTGAAGATACATGCAATTAAGAGCTGAAACTCACATATATCATAGCTAAAGGAATGGGGAGAAAATTCATCTTGGAAAATTTGCATTTTTGTAAATACTTTTTTTTCTGCAACTCGTCAAAGTCAGGCGACTTAGCTCATGTAAGCATGTTCAAAGGGTGATAACTCTAAAAGTTAGACTCACAATTGCAATACTTGTACAGGAATGTAAGACCAGTATGTGGACTTGCAGAAACTGTTAAAACATTGATCGCGAACAGTCATTATCGTTCACAAAAATCGATCAAAAACAGCAAAAATATGTTTACAAAAATTTAACATGGGCTAATTTTTCAAAATGCACTTAGACTCTTGAAACTTGTTTTGAATGAAGCGTATTACCTGTATGAACAAAAAAGTCAATCATGACCATTTCATAAGTATAATAGTTTTTGCACAATATCAACTTATTTGTTCCAGAAATTGGTTTCCAATATTCCACCGATTTTGTCGCCGCGATTTAGCCAAAACCGCTAAAGCTATTACAGCCAAACTCACCAGTCTGATAGAGCTTCATGAGACGAAGCCACAATAAGCTTTTGAGCTTAATCGGTTTAAGCGTTAAAGGCACAGTACGATCGAAATTTCGAAAAATTAACATAGGAATTTTTTTCAAAATGCACTTGGAGATCTGTAACTTGATTCAAACGATAGGCAATTACATTTTGAGCAAAAAAGTAAATCATGGCCAATTCCTAAGTAGCATACTTTTTGCACATTATCAACTTCTTTGTAACTATCGCAATTTTCAGATAAAACATGCCGCTGAAGCTTAATGCATGCACCGATCTTCATGAAATTTTCAGGGAAGCTAGCTAACATCACTATCTTTGTACTGAATGTGCTTTTTATGCGCTGAATCCTTTCATCGTCGCTTGCGACTATATTTATTATTATTATTTCCATTAGCAGTGATCAAGGTTACCCCAGTGCTCAATCAGTTTCATTGTCACTCAATAAGGAACTGTTTTCCTCATCAGTTTTATTCAGAACAATTAACCAGGGACAGAATACAGACTAACAGGTAACATTGACCCACAACTGTGTTGCAGATTTTATTAATTCGATTACCTGTCAAAGCTTTTCAACCAGGACATTTTTATGAAATTTACGTATCTTAATTTTAGGTTGAAAATGTTAAATAAAATACTTTAATACGTTAATTTCAAATTCTTTCTTTATGATATTTTTAAATTACACTTAGCACAGACTGTTGGTTTACTGATTAAGTTTTGTGCAGTAGAGCGACACTTTAACTAAAAGAAATAAAGGGATCCCAGAATTAGGGGCAAGTAAAACTTTGGTGTTATGATGATTAAAAGTGTTACTTTGCCTATAAAAACACTAATTTGATTTTCCTAGTACGAGATCTGATTTCACAATGTCTTCCAATGTCGAACTGACCAGACTTGCTGATTTAATTATCTTTTCCTTCCTTTCGGAAGACATTACATCAACATTGTAGCTATCTTTCTACCAATAGGGAGATGCATCATTATCACATTAACAAATACCAGACAAGTTTTTACCCCCTTATGTCCATCCTTTTTATAATTTAATATGTCGGACTAAAGGGAACGCATGTGTTAAAAATCTAGGACTTAAAACATCGACTTCCTTAAAGATTCCAGACCACAGATTCTGAATTCTGACAATTACTGAATACCAATCAGGTGAAACACGAATTTTGCTTTGAAACAGGCATTATTTTGTTCTCACATTACATAATGCCCATGGCATTGAGCAACATATTTACGGAACCATGTGGATGAAGTCTTTTTAAGCTGATGTTCATTCCTTAGATCCAAAAACCTTACTCAAATACTCAAATTAATTTATGTTAGGAGGCAATTATAATTTTTTCATTATTATTAAGTCTTATTTTTAATCATTTTAAATTGTATTTCTTTGAGCGTTAAAACATTGTATAAAAGCTTGTAACAATGGCATTATCCGATCAAGAGGATAACATCCTTTTTAACATTTAATAAAATTTCATATGAAGATAATAGAATAAAGATACAAATATTCAGTGACTGTAGAATGTCGGGTTTTACAATAACGTTTCAATGGAGTGACTTTTTAACTATACATCGAGTATATTTAACCATACTCAGCAATCCATATAACGATAAATGAAGAAGGGTTTTTGCAGGTGTATTTGGGACTTTTATGTGAATTACATACCGAAATGACCTTTTGACTTCAGGCAGCTTCAGTTTCCAAATCGTCAGAAGATGGTTTATAGCAGGTAATAACAGGTGCTGATTTTTATTGGTGAATCTTCAAAAATAGGCCTAAGCAATCATACATCTGTACATGTCGATATCAAAACATGGTAACTGGCCATTACAGTTACACTTTCACGCGTTTACTTTCAAAGTGTTACTTCGATGACTTTTTTTGAAAATGATAAACTAATTGTTGTTACATTTTTTAAGATATTATAGCATTTAATGTTCATGACATTTATTGAAGACTTTTACTCGAGTTTCTATACGAGTTTTTTGACGTTCTAAAATTGACTTGTTTGTGCCACGTCCCCATTTTTGATATTTATTTATGAAACATGCTAACTATTTGAAACTCGAAAGGAACATTGTCAAAGACATTTCAAATGGTGTTATCATTACTGTTCATTTGCATTCTAACATTGAAGACTGAATTTTGATTAACGCCTTGTTACCTCCACGTACGATTTACTTCTTCCAGATAACGGGAATTGTGCTAACGAACTAGGTGAGCAAAATCGAAATGCAGACACAAAATTAGAGTGCAGAAAGAGTTTGCAAGTCTTCACATAATGGGACATGTCCAATAATTTCACGTTACTTTAAATGCAACTCAGTGGATTTCTGATAATGGGATACTGACAATGACAGCTGACTTACTTAAAACAAATCTACACGTACAACACCTGACTCTGATCGATGCACAGGCAGCGATACTGTGCTACAAGAACAAACAAGTCAACACATTCCATTAAGTCAAGATGTCCATTATATATAGTGTTGAGTCAGCCCTGAATTAGTATCACTTATTGCTTATCTCATGAAGTGTTTTCAATGCGTTTAGGATAGACACATTGTTAAAATTACTTAGCGAAACAGCCTCTATTCAAAGATGCGAGGAGCAACACTAGTTTATTTGTAAAGTGTTCGGGCGAAGAAGCAATTTTGCTATTATGGTTGATTTTTGTCTTTAAGGAAATGAGAACTTAAACCATCATCAACTAAGAAATGCTATTTGGTTAATGAATGGTAAGTCAATAAGAATGTGGCTAAACGTCCAAGTACAACACATTGTTCCATAAGTGCTCAAGGTGTTGTAAAAGTAAGTACATAAACTGTCTACAGTTTGCTGCATTATCTTTTCACAGGATATGTCGATGAATTCATCCCAACTATTACATCAATGCGATGGCCAGTCCTGTGTGTGAGACGGGTTGTGACGTCGCGCGCACGCAACCTATTGGCGTTGTAGAGGGGTCATGTTCTGGTGTTTGGAAATTCCATTGCAAGAGTTCCAAGGACGTTGTTGGCGATTCATTTTTTTCTGTTGAAATACCTAAAACTAGCTGTTATTTAGATGTTTAATTTTCCGATTATTTTGGTGGAATTGGTCCGCTGGAAACGAGTCAACAGCCATCAGGTCATCAGGTCAATCGTCACTCCTATGCAGACGACACACAGGTATACAAAATATTCAAGCCCGATCCATCTGCAGCCTGTGACAGTCTTCGTTGCCTTTCGGAGTGCTGTAATGATATATAAAATTGGATGTCAAATAACTATTTGAAGATGAATGAAGACAAGAGAGAATGCATTGTTGTTGGCCCACCTAGAAAGCGTGCTTAGTCTGAAAGTGCTAAGACTCCTTCACTTTTGGTCAATCAAACATTTCCATCTAAAATGATGTCAGAGACCTTGGTGTGATTATTTACTCAGATCTATCTCTGCAGCGGCATGTCAACAACATACGAATAACATGCTATGTCCATCCCCACAGCATTGGCAACATCCGCAAGGTTCTGACACATGATTCCACTAACATCCTTGTCCGTTCCATGGTCACGACCAGAATTGACTACTGTAACAGTGTACTTGCTGGAGCGACCAAATCCCAGCTAGAAAGTCTTCAAAGAGTACAAAACTCGCCTGGCAGAATCGTGACACAGACGCGCAAGTATGATCACATCACTCCAACCCTGATCAACATCCATTGGCTCCCTGTGGCTCAGCGAATCACCTTCAAAATCTCATGCATTGTCCACAGATGTCTTTCCTCAACTGCTCCCTCTTACCTCTCCGAGCCTTGCCTATGACCAGTAACCCAGTATTTTTGTTCTAAGCGCTTTGAGCATGAACTTTTCTCATGGACACAAGCGCTATACAAATGCTCTATTAATAGTAGTATTATAATTACAAATATCGTGCTCTCATGACTTTTCAAATGTCAGGCAAATGCAGTACCTCTCATGGTTCGCTAGTTCCAGCCTATGCTCGCAGGGTTCACCGCAATACATAGCCTCAGGTGTTGCGGGCTTTCCCCCTGCAATGATACTAGCAGCCGTGATATTAGTAAAGTACTCTTGAAAGCGTCGTTAAACCCCATATCCCCTCACCTATCAGAGGTAGCTCCGTGGTCAATTCCTTTACTCACGTCTGTTGTATTTACGGGTTATGAAACATTTATTTATTGTATTGAACTTTACACGTGTAAACATTGACCAATGACTGAACAAAACACTTGCCTCTTAGTGATTTTAATTATATTTCTCTAATCCCCTCCAAGTATCGCTTTAAGTTGCAAGCTAGTTGCAGCGATAATTGTTCATTACCTTTTTGTCAGCTTTACCTTCTTTTCAAGATTTAACAGATTTTGTAACAATTATATCTATGCATTACATTGATCTTTTCTTAGGAAAATTCTCTAATTTCCTGAAAAATTATTAATGCCTACTCAAAACACCAAGGAAGTAGGTACGACGTATGTTCTAATTACTCAAGGTATTTAATTAAACAACATAAAGGTTTAATAATTCAAATGAGGCTGATATGAAGAAAGTGACAAAGGATGACGCTGGAGTCACGAACTCAATATGCAAAATTCTGTCAATGGTCTTAAGGAGGAGAACTGAATATTGCATAACAAATATCAAGGTTTTATTTAAAAACAGTCAATGTACCGCGACTGGCTTGCCCTTTTTTCACTTGCGATTTAAGAAAAACTTGAAAAACAGTCAGAACGACAGGTTTGGGTTGATATGTTATATAACTTGTATAGTTATAACTTGTTTGAGCATTTTTTGCTTAACACAAATATTAGGCCTTCTTTCAATCATAATTGGGAATGAGCATTCTAATCGTTTAAGATTGTTTAACTGAAGCACGAAAATAAAGTATTTTGACGCAATATCTTTTTAAAGATATTTTAAGTTACCTTACATTATTTAAAATATTTTTAGAGGTGTGTGTTTTGACCCTTCTGTTTATTTTGAAACATACGTTTTATCGAAACATCACTGGAGTATGGAAGTGTAAGGAAGGAAGTTAGTTAAGGAAAAACTTAACCTTCATAAATCATAAATGAGGTGAGGTGAGGTGAGGTGAGGTGAGTTGTTGTTTAACGCCGCTTTCAAGATTATTTCACTTATATCGCGGCTGCTAGTATTATTGCAGGGAGAAAGCCCGCAACACCATTGTGGCTATGCATTGCGGTGAAACCTGCGAGCATCGGCTGGAACTAGCGAACCATGGGTGGTACTGCACTGAATTTCAGTGAAGCATTGCACCCAAACCTGACTGCATGTGGAACAGTTCTCTACTGCAGACAAAGTTGCCGAGCCCCTGGCGGGATTCAACCACGGACCTCCTGATCCGAAGCCGAACGCGCTGACCACTGCGCTATCCCGCCTCCAAATCATAAATGAGTTATTTTGTTAAGTAAAGGGCTGTCAGATCAATTTGGCACAGCTACGACAAGGTGATCATCAGACATTATTAAACAAATAGTTTTTTCTTTTCTACTCTTTTAACATATTCTCACGTCACATTGTCTATACAGGCTTCAAAATGAGTCACATATTCCATACAATTTGTTACTTCAAACACATTTCCTTTCTGTCAATGTCAGCCTCTAAATGTACATGTGTTGGCGACTTTGATTGTGTGACCAAAAGTCATTATAGAGTTCAGGATCCGCTTGTGGGTGATACAGTCTGGCAGCAACGTGGAGAAAACAGACTCTTGACCACTTCAACTGTGACAGAATTATGTCGGTCACTGATGGATATGTCAGAACATTTTAACAATTGTACTCAAGGAGAAAGAAAGTGTATGAAGTCCATGACCTACTTTTTATTTTTCTGTTGAAAGAGCAGACAGAGTGGACGTGACACCTAATATGGCTTCATTTAATGAGAGAGTAAGATGAAAAGGGATTCGTTTTTATGTCTTCACGTGTTGGAGTGGTGATATGTTGGATATCAATTTCAGCAGGTACAGTATCGTCTGTATGTATAACTAGGGATAATTTTTAACTAAAGATTTGTTATTTAGTGAAAAATTAATGCGGTTTGAGGAATGCTCGTTTGATTTCTAATCAGTTAGTTACTATTTGAATTCTTTTAAATAACATAATATTGGCGTTAAAAGAACACACTTAATAGTTTAAAACAAAGTTATTTTTTAAAACTTTTATTCATTGATAAGTAATTAGACGAATATTTCTATTTCCATATTTGTTTGGGAACACTTGAAAAAAAATGTAACGTTGAGTTAGAAGGACCCTAAGTCGGCAGTTCGTTCATTCGTTGCAGTAAAGTTGTGAGGCTGTATTATTTTATGACAGATATACACGACTTCTCATAATATTTTTGAAGCACAGAGTGCCCTTGATCTTTGTATAATGTCTAGGAGAAAATTTATCTGTTGCAAACATTACTTACGGAAGAAAGCAATTCAAAATGTATTCATCAGTTCAGAGCATCATTTCACTGAATGTAAAATATAAATCTTTTAAGCCAGTATGTTGGATTTCAATGCATTCATTATTTAATTTGGATTTCCAATTTAAATGACTTGTATTTCCAATCTAAATAACTTCAAGGTTTTATTTTACTTGTGACACCAACTATATGAATCTTCATTGGTCACATTTGATTTATGAACCTGTTTTTTCTTAACTTGATTCCAGATAATATCTTCACATCATGCAAGATGTCTAGGCACCAGTCAAATGAAAACAGTGACGTTGTCGTATAGCGTAGACGAGTTGGTTTATCATCAGAGTATTGCTGTTGCTTCACGGCCTATTTTTGAGTTTATAACTTTATAAGAAAGAATCTTCTCAGTCCTTTCTTACAGTTTTTGAGACACTCTAGACTAGAATGTGTCAGGAAATAAAAATACACACCTATTTGACATTTATCTAATTGTTAAAAAAGATATCGAACCTGCAAATATCTGCATATCACACAAAGTCACAACTTATGTTGTCTATTAAAGTAGAGTTATCCATTCTCGGCCTAGTCTTCTCATACAATGCTGGAAAACTTCATCAGTAAAACCTCTTTTGAACTTAGCAATTCAAATATGTCATACCTAAAAGACAGTATTATCATATCGTTAACTGTTGTAGTATTAAGTATTTAACTTAACTAGTATACCAGCCAATTGAACGTAGAATGTCGACCAAGTACAATTTAAATGGCCGTTTTCGAGATATACTCTGAAAACTTTACGTAGGACATGTGGTATTTTGTCTATTATCTAAATAACATAAAAATGTGAACTGTACTATTTGGTCACTTTAACGGATGTTTTAGGATCGGGCTGTGATTCACTTATAAGAAGTGATTTGATAATCCTGTGTCCCTGACAGGGAGCAGACATGGAGGAGTCAGTGTTTCTGACCCGAGGCTGAATTGAATAATGTGCTCAACTGATATACAGAGTTGGTCATGCTAAAATACAGACCACCTGATCAAACCCGGCACTGAACACAGACATTCGGCTCGAAACTTCCGCATGATTCCAAATAGCATTCATTTATGAATTTGACACGAGGACCAAAATATATTTTTCATTAACTTTGACAAGGGTGAAAACATCTCATCTTTCACACACCTATTTACCTTTCAAACAATTAAAGAATATTTTCCTCACAGGGATATGGGAGATAATCATTACTCGTTATCATGATGAGTGATTTTATCACATATGAAATAATGTCCTCCCAGTATATTTAGTGTTACAATGGTTTTTGAATGCAAAGACACTTTAACAAGTTTTTGGAATCCTGTTGTCATTTATGTCAATAGTGTATCATCGTTTTGATTGAATGTGCTTGAAATAGCTTTGGACTGGGACTACTCTGTTTAGTTTACATGCTTACTTACTTACTTACTCATTAAAAATATCACCTCTGATCCGATATAATACGACAATTACTATGAATACGCTTCCTTCTTGACACCTTTCATTGAGTGATGAATGTGCTAACAGATGGGAATGGAAGTTACATTCTCGTGATGACGTCCCTGACCGGTTTATACGTGTAAAGCTAAGCATTACATTACCTTTACCAAGTTGTGTAAGCTAAAAAAGGAGCGAGTTGAATGAATGTGACAGAAACATCAATAGTCTTGTAAGTAAGTGAGAGTTTTGTCTGACCTGATCGTTCATAGTAACAGGCTGTAATGAGTAGTCCTAATGAAGGGAATATAAACTGTTAAACTTTTGTTAAAGGCCACGTGATATTCCTTTAATTAGAACTTGTTAACTCTAATAAAATTTAGGCAAGTGTGACGATCACGAGCGAGTCATTCAGTGTCATGCACACCATGGAAAGCACGGAAATAAGGAAATTGCCCCGCAAAAAGACTCTCACTGCAATCTGTAAGTAAGGAAGGGGCTTTTGCTACGTGTCCGTAGAAGTTTGCAACACACCTGAACTTTCATTTAGCCAAAATGGTGAATCCACGACGTCGTAGGCGACATTTGACCACTGAAGAATTGTCTATAGGAATATTGCAAAGAGGGGCAACACAACGTGAAGACAATGAGTTTCAACCAGCGAATGAGGCAGAGACCTACATAGGTCGACGACAACGAAGGGGACTCTGTGTTCTTTTTCCCCCCTATACCATCCTGAAAACCAGCGAGGACACTGGATGTCTTACCCCGCAACCACTGAGAGGGATGACACCTTCATGGCCGGCAGTCATCCTTCAATCTCGAAGTGTTTATGTCCTAAGACGCAACAAGCCCTTAATGATCAGGTGATCGTTCAAATGTTGCCAGGACAGTATCAAGACGGTCAGCTTAGACTTCAAGCCTTTAAACCTAACTTAGCAAACGGGATAGCATTTAGTAACTGCTTACTGTTGCCCACACATCTGACTGTAAACAACCGACTTCACAAGTTCACAGTAATAATGATCCTGGGTGTGAATTTTATATATATTTATATTTATGATGGACAATGAAATTCCACACCAAATGTTAGTTATCTCATTATCTCAGAAATTGTCCTGGGTTGGAATCGGGTTGTCTGCTAGGTCCAGCCGATGCACGCAGATTTCACCGCAATGCATAGCTAATGTAGTGTTGCGGGCCTCTTCCGTCAGCACCACTAGCTAGCAGTAAGTAAATACTCTTGACAGCGGCGTTAAACCCCAAATCAAATTATGACAATGCACATTTGGTCTTTTATTAAAACAAGGAGAGACATGATAAATAATCGCTTGACAAAAGATGATTTACATTGATAAGTCAAGTTATAAATTCAGTAAAAATCAATAGAAATTTATATACAGTATAACATGAGTCACTTTTATATACATATTTTAACAACGATATTCGTTTAAAACAGCGGATTATTGTTATTGAATCTTGATAGTATACAGTAAATGAATCTGATATGTAATGGTATCTCAAAAGTTCAACTTCTGTCTTATCCCTCAACCTTATATCCTTTTTCTCCCTGATCTGTCAACTCTCTTTGGGAGTGTTTACTTACTGTTATGTTGTTGAAATCACGTTACATCCCAACTCAATCACTCAATTAACTTCAAGAAGATTCCGGAAGTCCTCAAAGAAGTAAAGGCCTATCTCAGGCATTCATGAAACAAATGGATTGTTCTTAACTCAACGAGATTACGTAACCATATCATTTAACGATGCAACAACAGTATAAAACAATTGACTTAAACATATTTAGTTTACCATATAATTCACATGGTGTGGGGGATTGGCTAACAATCGCAGCTTATAACAAAGCCTCTCCCAACAGTAATCACGACGTACTTATTGAAAACAACATACTTGCTTCACAATGTCTTTATTATGGTTCGTACCACTATTAACATCTATTTGAATTAACTTGCTTCTAGATGCACTTTATGTTCACTTGAAATCTTTGATGACAGTTTTATGCTCTTTTCAAGCATAACTAAATTGCAACTCTTCGTTGTTAGCTTTGATCGTATCTTATAGAAAGCTTCTACATTCTTGAGAAACTATGAAGGCCTACTCAAGAACAGGAACTCAGTTCTACTCTAAAAACGCCAAGCTTTCAATTGTTCAACATGAAAGTCTGACATTAAAAATGTGCAAGAAACCTAAATCTTCACGAGCTCAACATTTTCTTTTCCAACAATGCTTGTACTTTCTTTCTTCCCATTTCAACAACTTCGAGTTTATTTCTATGTTAAATAAGATTGGAATCAGCCTTTAACAAAACATCTGACATATTTATCTAATCGCACTCAAATTGTTTTAATTATCCTAGTTAAATGACTATCAATAATATCCGATTAAGATTTATAATCATTATATATTTATAAAACTATCGCTTTCTATCTGGTGAACAGGCAGAGAACATAATACAAACTATTTCGATGTGAGCCAAGAATTTGCGTTTGCTATAATTTGAAGCTACGTTTAATTTATGTCGCCGCATTAAAATGCAGTGGCCAGCGTTTGTTCGGAAGCCGATTTCGTTACATTTTCCTAATTTTTCCAAACTCGGTTGTACATAAGATGCTTACATTCTTGCAAACTCTTCAAAAAAAGAAACTTGACATTCATGCGAAATTGATTTTTTCGAAACGGGTCAATTTTTTTCATGATACATACCTGTAATTTGAAGAAAGGCTTGCTCAAAAGTGTAAATTTACCAAAAACAATGGTCCAAAAAGTCTACGTTGTGTTCAGGGACGAAAACGAGCGATTCGTCCAAATGCATTTTCTTCCAAAGCACGTGCAGCATGGGATCATGAAGGTTTACATGCAGACACGTCTGCTTTAGGGGTATAAAAAGCCATATCAGCCGCTGTTCATTCAGACTACACAACATCGGTACAGCGACCTGAAGAATGCCAAGACTGAACAGAGCGCAAAGCAACAACGCTATTGTCAGACAGCAAGCAGGAGCGACGCAGTGACATGTTGCAACACACTTTAGCGTGTCCAGAGAGACCATCTCTTCATTGTGGACCCGTTTCAACACCCGAAACAGCGTTGATGATAGGCCAAGGTCAGGCAGACCAAGGGTGACTACTCGGGCCCAAGATCGGTACATCCGACTGCTCCACCTTCGGGAATGCACCAGGACAGCAACGTCAACAACAACGCAGATACCAGGCATGCGTCGAATTTCCGACCAAACGGTACGCAAAAGGTTGAGAGAGGCTGGACTTTTTCCACGACGACCGGTTCGACGTCCCGTTTTAATGCAACGTCTCCAGTGGTGTCAACAAAGGATGAGATGGGCACGTGCAAGGTGGAGAACCGTTCTCTTCACTGATGAGTCCCGTTTTCTGCTTCGACGAAGTGATGGACGGGCACGTGTATACCGACGTCGTGGAGAACGTTATGCTGCAAACTGTGTTCAGGAGGTTGTCCCATTTGGAGGTGGAAGTGTCATGGTGTGGGCCGGAATTCGTCACGGTGTTTGGACACCCCTTGTGCATGTTGTGGGTAACCTCACAGGAGTACGGTTAAGGGACTTGATCCTACAGCCTTACGTTATTCCTCACGTCAACGTCCATGGTGGTCTCTTTCAGCAGGACAATGCTCGACCACATGTTGCACGTGTTTGTCAAGACTGTTTACAGCGTAACAATGTCCATACATTGCCATGGCCAGCCAGGTCACCAGATTTGTCACCAATTGAGCATCTCTCGGACGAACTGGATCGACGCGTGCGCAGTAGGAATCCACCACCCCAAACACTTCCAGGACTTCTTGCATCACATCAGCACGAATGGCAGAACATTCCACAGGCTATAATTGACAACTTGGCATCAATGCCAATGGTGGCCATACCCGATACTGACATTTGTGCACCCCTGTGATGTTGAAACACTTGTGCACCTGTGCATTTCAAGATCATGCTTATTCCGAATAAAATTTACTGAACAGAGATCTTCAAACAGCGTGTTAGTTTTCATTTCAATGTTTAACTTGCATCTGTGGTCTTTATATTGAACTTTAAAAGTCAGTGTCAAGTGTCAGTGTCAACTTTAATAAATCCTTTACCCTAAAGGATCCTCATTATGCCTTTCGATCCGCCTGTTCCCCCATCCTTTCAGTCCTTTTACTCCCATATATGTCAACTCTCTTTGGGACGGTTTTCAACGTATGTATTAACTGAATTATTGTTCAAACTTTAAATCCCTATTAACTCATCCATGCGTTGAATGAGTCATCATCATCATTATGATTGTATCTTTCAGGAGAAGATTATGGGATACATTAAATGGAAAGTTAGACATTAACATTACGAAAACTGTAGAGGTGTTTGCCAATTTTGAGATGTTAAGTTTAGTTCAACATACACCCCATACACTCATCCACGTTGAATGACTGAAATATTGTTTATAGCACGTTAAACGTTAACTCACTCACTCTCTTAAGAGTAAGATGGTCATTCACTTAGCTCAGTCTAGCCACCCCCTCACTTCATTTTGCTTAATTGTATTTATGCGGAACTAATTGACACTTACTGTAACCAAGGGCTCTCTGCATTTTTAAGTAGCATGGTATTTCTTCATTCTGTGAGACCAAACGTTAGCCTCGTAGTTTTCTGTTAATTGCAGAAAGGTATAATTATAAGGCTAACTTTCAAATGAGTTCGAAAACGGTCGTAAACTACCGTTAGCGTTAGCCTTAAAGCTTTTACTCAGAGATTGTTTTTGAAAATAATCGATGACAGAAAGTAGGAAAGATTGTGGTTGATGTTGTTAATTGGTTATTTAATTATTATGTACGTAAATGGGGTTATGATTTCGACTTATGCACATTTGAAAGATGTTCTTTGATTTCCATTAAAAACATTTTTCATCTTTATTTCAGCGTCAAAAACATTTATAAATTTTTATCAACAAATATGGTATTTCGGTACGTACCAAAATCACTTTTGATGCTCCGGATCTATCCATCTCTAATGCTTGTAACAATAACACAGATGTTGGTTTAAGAATCTAAGGCGATTTTACTATTTACCCTTTTGACACTATTCTTTAATAGTTTTCCAATAGTGTACGATTTATTTGCTATTACCCTTCTAATTCTCTCCGATTGTCAGAACGAATATATATATTGCATGGACAAGTAATATCCGTCAATTCATTGAAGAAATGTTTCCCGTCGACAGGTTGCAGTTTCTGCAAGGTATAGGAAATACGTACACGGGAACAATTCCGGGAAGACTTGTCACACATTCTGGAAACCGGTCGAAGGTCGAATGTCCTGTCGTTGAATGATAGGTAAATGTGGCGTAGAGAAAGTTATAATGAGGTGTTTATGATCGTCCTGACCATCCCCCTAAATCAGCGTATTTGAATTCGCTCAGCACCCTCCTTACATTCTTATCTCTTTCAAGCCAACAACCTCCTGTCACTAGCTATCTAACCAGCCAATGAGACGACTCGCATCCAGCAGAATACTTGTTGAATTCAAGATAGTAGCTTCAAGCTCCTTGGATAAGGACATGTCATAAAAATAACTGGTAAACGTTGTCACGTATATCAACCCGATCCAGGCGAACGAGGCATTAGGCCCGATTGAAATCAGGGTATTGGGAAGGAGCTGAGCGGATTCATATACGCTTATTTAACAGGATGCGTCCTGACCCGTTTAACCAGTAATTTCAACCTCAGCATTGCAGAATATTTATGTCGTTCGTTATTAAGAGTTCTGTAAGCTGAGCTTGAAGAGTTGACTGAACGCAAGGGGAACACACCAACACAACTTTTTATAACAAACTGGAGAGCATTTTTCATACCAACATATCAAAAGAGAATGGCGAGAGAGACTGTATGTAAAGTCAGTATTAGTAATTGTATATTATCCATTGTACCCTGATCTATTTCTAGCCAAACCCCTCGTACGGCTGGCGCGGAGTTATGTTCGTGGCTGTGCTAATCTGTGCTCACTTGTTTAAGCCAATAAAATATCGTTGCAAGGAGCTTGAAGCTACTCTTTTGAATTTTGCATCCGAGATAGCTAGCGATACGAGGCTTTTGGCCTAATGGATATCAGGCTATATGGAAGGAGCTCGATCAGCGGCTTCAAGTACGCTGATGAAGCAGGATGTAGTAACTTCTACAGACTATGATCCCATTTCAGAAAAACAGGGAAGTCCATGGTACTTATCTACACAGCAACAAGGAAAACAACCAAAATATATCATGTTCATTTAAACAAACTTAAATAGTTATAACATCGATTTAGTTGAAGTTTTATACTTTTTCGAATAATATTTTCTACCTGTGTAGGATTACAGCTAGTGTATTTGTGTACAAATATTTTGATCTAGTCATTAATAAAGGAATCTTTTCACTTATTTTTCATGAATTTAGGAAAAATACATGATACTTTTTTTTTACCAATAGACCCTTTAAAATCAGATTTAACTTAGAGCTTGAAATTATCGAAATAGACACATGAGTAGCAGAGAACCCTTTAACGGTAAAGCAAGTCTCATTTGCAAATTGAAAATTGTAACCATAAATACACTTCAATGATATTCGATTTCTTCTTAAAGGAAACCATTTGATATCGGTCATAAAAAAGAAAACGTGAAATTTATGATCATTTTAAGTGGAGGGAACGCGGTGAAGCACTCAAACTCGACCAGTTAATGGCAATTGCATATATACATGACATTTGCTCCACCACTTATACATTTCTGTTTAACGTGTTTCTGTAAGAGATTGCGAGCCATGTAATTGACATCTGTCATTCTGTCTCAATCAAATTGTTCTAGTAAACCATGTTATTATCCTATCGCATGCATTAGTGGCTCTTTTTGTCAATAAAAAGTGCACATTGTAAAACTGAATTTGTTTAAAATGGTGTCAGTAATTGAAAGCTTAAATCATTTCAAGTTGATGTTCCTTATTCAAATAGAAATGGTCATAAATTAATCATTATGGCTACAAAATAAGGACAATTATTGATGCCCAGTGGCATTGTATGCAATTCCTTACGTAACAGCGTTTTATTTCGGTCCAGCTTATATACATATTTCAATTGAATGTACATCAGGACCTTACAAGTTTATAAACTGAACAAAAATACTTCAGGGTCATTTTAATTTTGAGTTTTTTAGAATATGTGTGATGTGAAAACTACATTTTAAGTAAAATGCTGGTAAACCTTATTGTTATGAAAAATAATCAACAATAATCAAATGCAAATGTTTTTAATCTGAAAAGTACAGATGTTATGGGAGCTGGAGGCACCCTAGCTAAGAGACGAAAAAGGCTTGACAGTGTCTGGAATGCCAACATATCATGTGACTTTCATAGGTAGTCCAAGGACCCATTCGTGTGTAGAATGGTTACATTTCAAGGATAGATGAACCTTGTTTGCCATTAGCCGATTTTAATTCATTTACTTTGGGAAAAATTGGGTCTATAAAATGCAACCGTTAACAATATATATAGCAATTCTTTTCCACACTCCACACCACTAAATATAGAAACGGTTTTGTCATTCAGGTTTTCATGCGTGCATTTGATAGTTCAACAATTTTTATCACGTGCAAATGCACAGATTTATATTAGCAGGCGTCTTTAAATGTTTTCACAAAAATTGAATCTAAATACCCCCTCATCGAAATTTATTTTTATATACACCTGCTTCACCTTTCAAATGAAAGCATATTAATCTTTTGTGTGATGGAAAGTTTCTAGACAACAAGAAGATCAATTGTAAGGGAAGGATTGACGAATTCGTTCAACAGATGCTACTGATCCCGTCAGACCCAGAAACCGGAACCTGACGAGAAGAAAAACCGCACCAAACATTGTGTGTGCTTCGTCAGATTGTGTTGGTGACTGATGAATCTGTCACATTATTTTCACAAATGTCCTCGTAGTGTATGAAAATGAAAATCGGGTCCATTACCTCTGGCTTCATGACCTAATTATATTCTTCACAAGGCCATCGAAGACTCCTGATAAGCTTCATTTGATAACTGCAAAAGATTAAGCTTTTGTATGCTTTCTGTAAACCTGCGAATTTCTTGAAAACAAGCGAACGTTTAAGGCTTGATAGTTTCGTTTAATTGTCTTCATATTGATGCAATTTTATTGAATGAATAAACGTAGTATAATGTGCTCACTTGAACAATTACAACAATTCTGAAATTATGATTTCGGATCACTGAATGGTTTTATGTGTCAAATTGTTCTATCAAAGTAATATGATAGAATCAATACAAAAATACTTTTCCCAAAATAAAACTGTCCTTAAGTGAATATGAAACTGCGCCCTCTTTCACTGAGCCTGTTTAATTAAGGAGATCGTAACTCAGTGTTTACCTTTGGGTTAAGTGTATCCTTAGCACTAAGGTGGATTTGAAATTAGGGCCTGTTCATCTGTGCACTTTTTCTTCTCTAACCATATATTGACCTCTAAATATTGAGTCTTTGTAAATTTACTCTGCAGGAATATCGTGAATAGGTTTGGAAGCAATACACCTTTCTAAATAATCGTCAATGTTATTTGTTCGTTTATGTGAAAAAATAATATGGGCAAATCGCGTTCATAGTATTTATGAATTAATATTAAAATACGTTTTATTTATATGACATGTAAGGTCAACGTAACGCAATTAATATTCTTCAAGCTTCATTGTATTAACAATATCAGGTGCGTAAAAAAGTTAATTATGCTATGAAATGTTCAGGCGATAATTTTGTTTCGTCAAAAAACTAACATTTTGAACAAATTGCACTCGGAACATTAAATCCTGCATGACCGAGGAGGAATAGGTTCACGGAGTAGAAACATTTTACTCAAGGTCACCGTTTCATAAGAAAGTAAACAATCAAACATTTTGTACACTCTTACGAGTGGAATCAGATGATAAAAGATTTAATCCGCTCATAAACAACAAAAAGGCCAGCTGGATACAATTGCCAAGCAAGATCACAAAGTGTACCTTATTGTGTCACACAGTTGCGTCCATGTAGCACAAATATATACAATGTCACATAGTTTAATAAATTGCAAAAATACCAAAATCCAGTAATATCCTTGTTGCAGTGATCACATCCAATTCGAACTAATCCTTCAGCAATGTCATTCCCCAAAAATGTATAAAGCGTCAACTGCTAGCTCTGGTATAATTTTAACTGTGACAGGTCCTGACACCAAAGAAGAGTTCAAGTTAATAGCATGTTATTGAGCCTTAATAAAACTAATTTTCATATCAGGACACAAGGGCCAGCCGCAGTCTTTGAACTGGCTTCATCTCCTATTAATAAAACAGATCATTTTGACAAAAAGGTTTACAACTGTCATCACACATCATCAGCTAAATCCACTCGTAACAATTGGGGACTGGGATATGAACACGGAACCTGTCACACATCCATCATGTCTAAGAGTAACACTTACAGCTTTTGCTCCCCTTATGTGCCTCTGGGATATAACCCCATTGACGCGCTGTGACCTATGATCCAGCCATCAAACAGTTTTATAGCGATGGTTCACGAAATAATGTCAGGAAACTACTGATAGCTTCTTCGCTATATGGTGACGTCCTTATATGAGCAAGATAGTGCTATTCGCATTGAATCAAAGTAGGTGTGGTACATGTTTTAAAAATCTGTTGGGATTTCCGCAGTGACCCAACGAAAAGAACGCAGGCGACAACCAACAATCAAGGCGTGTTAATCTTGATATTGCCGACTCGCAATCAAGCCCAGTTATTGGTCGACTATATTTAGATAGTTCAATGGTCATAGGTCACAGCGCGTATGTTGTGAGTGGACCAAGATCGTATACCTTGTACCCTGGAACCCAGGCGAAATACCACCCTGCGCATAAATGTACCCCTTATTTAAGATAGATATCACATATTTGTTATTATTTTTCTCAGAGCTGGCGCCGACATAAATTACAATACTAACATCTGTCCTAATACAAGCGCGTTTCGGTATATGAATGTAAAAGCCTGATTGGATGCAAACAAAGTCGGATGTGCAATCAGCTATCTCTAAATTTACCCTTCGGAAAACCTAATGTATGGCAATATACATTGGGAAAGGTAAACTTTATTCTTAGTAAATGTTTTGAATAATAACAATGACATTACGATGACGCAAAAATATGGTGACGTCACCATTTATTTTTTAATTTTACTGCATTGGAAGTCTGATGGCAAGACAGAGATATGTACACTTTCAAACCTGGTTTCTATCACTCACTATACCTTTCTCTCCGTTTTTTCCCTCAACCATTCGATCTCTTTCTCCCTGATCCGTCCACTTTCTGCTGGATGATTTTAGCCACGTGTTTCTTGACTGAAATATTTTTGAAAACACGTTCAGCCCCATCTCTTTTAGTCACTTATGTAGTTGTCGTGAAACTCTTACTAATGTTGCAATACTTCTAAACAAACTCCTTCACCAACAGCCTTGACATTTCTGTGTAAATGATTCTCTAAACTAAAGTAGGAGACATTTAAAAACAGTATTTAACATCCACGAATAAACAATGATAAAAGAAAAACTAAAGAGAAATTTAAAAAAAAAGACATTTGAGTCATTTGACTTGAAATACACAGCTTCGTTCCTTTTCTATAACAACTGTCACACAAAAACATCACGCTTTTAAGAATAAGAATTCTTATCTGCTCTTTTACATGACGCCATATCTTTGTCATTCAATATAAAACATCGTGATCTGTCAAATAATGATATCGTTCATACATATTTACTAGATTAAGATTAAAAGTTCATGTGTATTAATGAATTTCTTCAGTGATATTTCCAATACTAAAACGTTCAACTTGTCAATATTCTGGAAAGGCATCATCTGCAACAACCTTCTGTCTTGATTATTTCTTAAGTAAAGTAACATTTGACTTTCTTTAAATAATAAACTACATTATCTTCTTGATGTTATACAATGTTTATTCTGAGAAATTCTTATCAAAATTCATGATCTTTAAAAACATAAAAGGAATGGTTTTGGAAGATCATAAGCAATGTGTAGTTCTTTTTGTTATATTTCATAATAATAGTACTAGTTGAAATGACCGTAAACATTTAATTTCTGTGACGATATGATGTTCTCTTGAAAACAGGTTAAATATCATACACTTACCACTTAAATTACTTCTGTTTGTTTTGTTTTTACAAATAACTGCCTATACCTCAAATGTCGTCACTGTTTTGATGAACTCTGAAAAGTTTGTTAATAGAATAGAATATGCAAAACAGGTAAAACAGATACATACACTTACGCGATGTAGATAAAACTCGCGTTGCCCTTCTTCCGTCTGTTTCCTAAGCCTATCGATCGCTTTTCACCATTTTCTGTTTGTTTCTTCTGTATGTTTTCATCCACGTGCTAATAACTGACATATTGTTGAGAACACATTTTAACCCAATTACTCACACTATAAATAAGTTATTTGACAATAATCAATTTCCATTTTGGTAACTCTGTAACACTGAGTGATGTTAGTGGCATACGCGTTAAGTGATTTACAAAACTAAATTGTGTCATATATTATATGAAATATATTCTCTTTTTTTTCGGAAATAGGTGGAAATACTCATGGGTTTTTAGAAAACATAATGAAAATATCTATCTGCTGCTTCGTGAATACGTACATAGTACATATCTGTCATAAACAGGACTTTCAGGACTATTAGTACGTCTTTGAGCATTACTAAAACTTTCCTGTTTATCCCTGACTCGTCAGAAACATGAAACTGAGCATAACAGGCTTTTACGAGAGGATAAATTTGTAAGTAAATGATTAAAATATCACAAATGTATTCCACATTTTTACGTAAGTCATATTTACATAAAGAGCAGTTTGTTTTCGCCACTGCGATGAAGTAGGCATAAAGAAAGCAATTAACGAAGATCATTTCTATATTGATGTTAAACGTTTAGGCGTTTTCATAAAATGTCACCAACATGATTAACCAAAGATATCCTCATTCATGTGAGAGAAGCACTGACAGCTATCTCGAGATTTTGAATTTTTTTCGGCAATCTAATATCTTTTGATCATTAGAGTGGAGAGTAGCGTGATGTGACCTGGAGTAATCCGATATTGGATAATACAAAAGATAAAAGTAAAATTAATGTACTTATTTTGGTTTTTCAATGGATACAAATAATGTTCACATTGACTGATTGAAAGATATACTGACGAAATAAATGATAAGAATTATAAAAATATTAGTCAATTTTATCTTTCTGCTTGCATTACGAAAAATAATTTGATTGACGAATGACTTATAAAAAAGCACTTTTTTAGTAATATAGCACATTCAAAGATAAAAACAAGCAGATTTCACATTCTCCTCAAGCATTAAAAATCACGTTTTCTGATTGGGTGTACATATCTTTGATTTAGTACAGTAATAAGTAAATTTATTTAATCCAATCATCACATCACGTCAGGATCATTTAGAACGAATCAGTTCATGCAGATGATGTGGACATTATCAACGACACCAAGTAACGCCTTGTTTATTTGAGCTTTACAGTCACACGTTTTCTGTAAAATGGCCATGCAATGGAATTTGCCATGTTTTATTAAGTTCGTATCATTCAACACTTCTTCTCACAAGTCCATCAGTAACTCAATTGTCTGTCGTAAACTATGATATCAAGAATTCAAAATGCTTCAATGTAACGTTATTTACCACTTGGGAATAATCTATATCACTTTTGTGTGTGGATGCATCACTTAAGGAGTAACACTTGAACATAACTGTGCCTCTGTAATTGATAGATGTTGATGTACATTGATGAAAGTTAACCTACATTACCACAATATTCCATAATGTGTTTTCTTAAACCTATTTAAAATTCAATCAATTATCAATTGAAAAAATCAATTATCTTTAAAAATATCGACGTCATTCATTTGATGATACAGATAGAATAAATACTATCTAAAAAGGAAACGCACGAATATATTATTTTAAACCTTTCGAAAACGTATGTTTAACGTATGTTTGAAACTTTACGTGATATCAATCAACCACTAACTGCTCGTAATGACGTAAACAATCTAACTATATTGGCGCTGTGCAATGCATCGCGTATATACATGTAACTTGATATAAAAAAAAATGTTATGGGCATGACCTTTAGCAACGTGTTACACTACGGATAGATATTTAAATAGTAAGAATATTTTCCTAATATGAAAGTAAATCTCTGTGCGACATTGCAATGATCTAACAGGACACCTGCATTGATTTTACAATGGATTTGATTTTCTATTCAAATATACTAATGCCTCTTCGATGTAGAAGGAAAGAAAGTACAACATGATCCTTAAACTTACAATGAACAATCTGTTTGCCATTTTACTTTGTTCTCCTTACCTTTTTGCAGCCATAGTGTGGATTATTGGGTATATCTATTAACATTAATGGCTCAATATTTAGGTCTTCAAGACTTCCTTGTACCTATGACAATGTTTGACCTTCAGTTTACTCAGGCATTTCTGTACACGTCATTATGAGCAGTTCCATCGATGAGAATATTTTCCTCACATTTTATTGTGTGTTAATGAAATTTTCTTTCGGTTTCAGCTACTCAGATCAAAGTGCATAAAACAATCGAAAATAAAAAATATTCGGAACGACACGAAGTTTCATGCAAATAGACTTACCATTTACATAAGAATTTATTAGATAATTCGGTACAAATAGTTATAATAATAATTATAATAATAATAATAATAATAATAATAATAACAGTAATAATAATAATAATTAGCATAATAATAATAATGATAATCAGGTTCAGAACCATAGGTCATCTACGAGGAATGTCCAATAAGTAATTATCCTTAAGTGGAAAACTACCAATATATGTTTTAATTTTACTCTTAGTATTTTTCAACATTCAGGGTAATGGTTATGTCATATTTCACTTTCCTTTTATACAGGTAAATAAACAACGTCTAAATCATCAAAAGATCTCCGACAATGTATCGGAAACAACATAATAAAGTAAGTGTTATTGTGTTTGAGGTATGTTCAGTGGAAGTCATTTTGGCCGTTGATGCCAAACTCGGTCTAAAACTAAAATCCCTTTCTTCACTCCTTATATTTTCAAAAGCAGCTTCTTTGTGAGACACATTCAATCAAGAAAAGTGTATTATAAACCTTCATTTATTGTTTTGTTTTAACTTTTTCGAAAGTTTTGAACATGATACCAAAGGTTCACAAGCAATACTTAATTGTCTCAAGAGGTGTAATTCTCTATATGTCATAAACAATGCAAGTATGACTATCTTAAAAAATTGGAATACTAATACTAACATTGCTGTGTCCTTCATCAGAACAATCCCCATGACAATCTGAATGCAATCTCAATGTAAACTTACTGATTGTGACTAGTAATCATACCTTACCTCTACGAAAATGTATTAATGATAGTGCAAGGCATACCATTCGGCAAGAGGTTGAAAGCGAAATATACTCATCTTTATGCCACATTTTATACCCTACTTTGATACACTAACGCGTCAGAATTGCTTCTCCATTCATGTGCTGTCACTTTGCTAAGGTTAATTTCAAAGATACGAAAACTATTAGAACATTAGAAAAAGATAACATGTTTTACTAGAAATCCCGACCACTTATGGGACACTCTAAAACGTTCATTTCTGAATATCAGATTATTAACACATTTGATTAAAAACCGTAATGTGTTTTAATAATGTTCTTGAAATTTGACAAGTGGTGAATATGCTTAAATGTTTCTTTTCGAGATGAAAATAGGGTATGTTATCTCAATCAATTTTTCCGTTTCGATTTTCAGTTTTAGCAGGGTATGAACAAATAGCATCTAAAATTCATGATTTTGAGATGACGTATGATCTAGGCATGGCGTGTCAAATTATTTTTTTCATAATGTGTGTAATAAACATTCCAAAAACTATCGTCTTGAGGTCAACCATTTTTCACTTCGTACTTACGAATAGTTGGTCTGCCTGTTCAAAACCATACTTCGATTAAGGATTTTGAGATTTGAAATATGGAAAAAGGGTATCTGATATTCCCCTCAGCTAAAACTGATGTTTCTATGACTTTCTATAAGAATCTACATGTAGAATGTACATTTTGCTGAAAGTTCTCTTGCTGAAAAAACTTAATTCACATGTTATTTGTTTCAATGAAAACTTCACTACCGCTGACTTTTTTCTCGGAGAGTAGCAAAAGTGATATCTGATATTTATATCTTATTTGATTTATCTTAAATGATTAAGGTAGAGTATGAAAACTTTTACCATTTTTATTGTCAAAGTTCAACACAACAATTTAAAAAATTCTTTATCTGACTTTAAGTCTAGCTTACAATTCAATGTTATTAGAACTAACAGCCGACATCAAGAATAGTTTATGAATGTAATATTTATTTTTGTACCTTTGCATTGTAAACTAATTTTGCAAGTTAAAATTAAAAAAGAAATGTATATCAATTTGTCTTAAATGACCAGTAACTGTTATGTTTAAAAACATTTATTCAAAACTAAAATTGGCATTCTTGATATAACATAATAATGTGTTTTCAATACAAAAATATCAAATTACACATGCCAATGTGATTGACATTCGATAAAGTGGAAAGGTAATTTTGTTTCTGAAACCTGTATGAAATGTCACTGCCATCACTATCATAATTACAATACTGATTAGTTCCATGTTAAATTGTGCATATTTATACTTGTATGGCGTGAAAAACTTCGTTGTCATTGTCAAGGGTAAATATTTCTAGCCAGCCTCAAGAAGGTAGTCCAATGACCTCGAGTGATTAATCTATCTGTGTAACATCGGATCTATTTCATATAGAAGAGCAATCACCATATTTGATTACCATCACGAATAAAAATTTCATATATTTCAATAGAAATGAACAAACAATCTGATGAACATGATTTATCATCCTTCCCTATCAATTTCTTTTATTACGTCTCTGGCCATTAATTACAAAAATACCTGACATACACGTAGAAATAGGAAAAAGGTCCGACCATTAATAAATCATTCTCAAATCAAAGATTAATTTCAACATATACTATCCAAAAAAAGAAACGCATAGCCAGATTTGTTAGGAGAAATTGTTGTATTTTCAAACGCATATAAATTGAAAGGAAATGAAGTTACAAGTGTGATTTTTTACATCAGATTTAAGGAAATATCAATTAACGAAATTACGTAAAAACATTAGATATGGCTTTCACAATATTTCACAGACGTCCGTAGAAAGTTAGCATCTGTTGTGGCCACCTTGTGCGTTGATGACAGTTCTCACCCGCCTTGGCATCGACTGGATTAGACGCTATATGGTTAGTTTTGGAATCGTCTGCCACTCCTGCTGCACAAATAGAGCCAGTTCTTGTAGAGTTTGAGGCTGTTGTTGACGCTCAAGAAGACGTCGATCAAGTTCATCCCAAAGATGTTCAATTGCATTCAAATCTTGGTAACGAAACGGCCATTGGAACTTATTAATGTTGTTTCTGGCGAGGATATCTCCAGTGACTCGTCCAGCATGTGGCCTGGCGTTGTCCTGCTGGAACAGTTCACATTGGACGTCAATAACGGGCAGGGGGTGTGGCTGCAGGATGTTGTCTCTGTAGCGTACGACCGTCAAATTTCCATGAACGTGGATTAAATTGGTGCGACCAGTGTACGATATCGCCGCCCACATCATAACGCTGCTTCCACCAAATCTGTCCACCTCAAGAACACAGTAAGCGGCAAAACGTTCGTTCCGACGCCATTAAACACGGTTTCTGCCATCTCGCCTCCGCAATAGGAACCTGGATTCATCACCGAACCAAACTAGGCGCTAGTTGCGAAGATTCCAAACACCAACTGTGTTACACCAACGAAGTCGATTGGCACGGTGTTGACGACGTGGAACGTTGACAACGTAGGGTCTCCTGGCTCTCAATCCATCCTCCCTCAAGCTGTTCCCTACAGTCTGGCTTGAAATTCTTCTCAGTTCTGGTATGTTGCCTGCAGTACTCTCGGCAGTAGTTGTGCGATAACGCAAATGGATGCCCCGGATGTAGCGATCTTGAGCTGGTGTGGTGACACATGGCCTGCCTGAACGGGGACTGTCATTTGTCGTGAAGTCTTCCGATAGCGATGTTTCTTGTTATAGCGTCAAGACGTGCCACCATGGAGTGTCTTACAATCAATCTCCAAACAAGTGGCAAATCCGAATGCGGCATCCCTTTTTATAGCCACACACTGCATGCATTTTCCACAAAACTTTCACGTGCGTAATTGCACGTGTTGCGTTGTGGCGAAGCGTTTTTGATTTACCCTTAAAATGTTCACCAAAGTCAACATTTCCATGTAAGACCCATGTTTGGAAAAGAAAACGAAAGCAACTCGTCAGTATCATCAATATCATTACTTTTTTGGACAATAAAAATAATACAAATAAAAATATTTCGATTTCAATTATGAAAAATCACCTATGCGTTACTTTTTTGGGATAGTATATTTTGAATTAAAACCTATTATCACTATAAATCACTCAATTTGAAAAAAAACCCATTTTTATACATGTAAATAAGTTTGGAAATGAGAAATATAACCACGATAAATCATTCTCAAGTCTATGATTCACTTTTGTAAATTTCATAATAAATGTTGAAATATTAAACAAATACGAAATAAAAGATATAACGCAATAATGCCATTTGCTAGATACATAATACATCCATTTATAAGTGTCAAGTTGTTTGCTAATGATAAACGTCACCATCAACTATCATTGAAAACATCAGTCGAACTCAGTGCAGTGCAAAGTTCCTGTTACTGTCCTATTGTCTAACTCTGGACTACCTCAGCCGTAACATTTGAAACCCTCATAATTTTGTCCTAACTCTCTGCAGACTCTGGTGACAGTAAGTCATCCGTAACAACGCGGTTGACAGCCTCGCCCAGCCGGTTCAAAGACCTTCAGATTTGACGCTTCATGTTTGCAAACTGACCAACATTTCTTTTTCCTCATTACTTATGACAGAACAAATATCGTCATAATCGACAACTGTTTCACCAATTCGTTTTTAATTATTCAACCTGATTTCAAACAAAGCGAGTATAACAAACTATCAATGTATGTGAGTCATAATATAGACAGCACTTCTCCAGCATTAACCTTTTTTTACACGAAAAGTGAACGACACATACCTTATTAAAAGTTAAAATTCATAATGTTCCACTAAATACATTTTTCTACATTTTTGATATGTTATTCTACAATGTTTCAACAATTCATTACAATCAAAATCATTTCTGTTGCAATTTGTTCAGGGTTGGGTCAAATTTTTTGATAACTTGACTGGACGAATGTAAAAATCTGGAAAACATACCTTTGCTTCACTCTGTTTTAACTTTCTAATTACTAGGACTGCCCTTCCAATATCTACAACAGCTGGACAATTCCACAAGGGCATCCCGAACACTCATAAAATTGCCTTGCTGCATCATTCATTCCGTAGAGACAATGGTTTAAATGTCATATTGTATTATCTTGCACAATTGTCTCCTTTGGTGGAACAATTAACACACCTCTCTCAAACATCTTCCAAGAAAGATGATTTGATGTCAGTTGTCCCTATTCTGTATCAACACATAAGGCTTTTAACACGCCCGTTTATTGTACCAACATATGCTATGAATAATGATCTGACATAAACTAAATGGACACATAAGTTTGATAAAAGATTTGTAAAAGCTATTATTGATAACACGTTTTAATCAAAGTGTATGGTATGTGAAACATATTGATTTTCCAATAAGGTTTTTACAATCACTTTCGCAAAGGCCAAAGACATGCTTAATTAACTTTCTCTTCCACCAAAAAGGATTATCATTAAACTTTTAAAAGATTCATTAATACCGCGTGTTATCTATCATGTGTTAACGTAGAAATTAAGGTTATTTAAGAAGTGTTCTGATGTTCATCACATTGGTTATTGGTTTAAAAAGGGCATATATCTTAATAAAAAAAACACGTAATAAGATAGAGTATGTTTATCATGCTATATAATAAGTTTTAGAGCTTATTGTCAATTCTTGCTCTCATGACCGTGTTATAACAAGCTACTTAGGAAACACCTCAAAGAAATTTACCTTGTCCAAGCCTCTATGAATAAGTTATCATCTTTATTTAAATATAACATGGGGAGCAATATTTATATAGGGGCAACCCTGTTTATCAATCCCCCTTCCCTGTACCATCTAAATCAAAATTAATGTAACAATCATTTTGTAAGAAGAATCTGTCAATGTTTTATATAATTTATCACCCAAAACATAACAGTAGATAATTTCTAATTATTGTTTATAATGATTAATGTGTGTATAATATTGTATAAGTTTGTATGTCCTTTGGTAGCCTATTCAGAAATTCTGGACATGCGAAACATTCTCGAACTGCTGTCGGGTGTACTCTTATAAGTTGACCTAGTTGTAACACCAGACACGCCTTAAGCACCGCATTTGCAGAATTTATATTGGATTCAATTATTAAATATCATGTTTCTTGGTGAGTAAACTCATAATGCCTCAGATCACCATAGGGCGATGCTTACAAGAATCTATTTGCAAAGATTGGATAAGATAGCTGATAGCTATATTTCTATCAAAGAAATAGTTCTTCATCACCTCCAAATGGACA
This sequence comes from Phorcus lineatus, assembly GCA_921293015.1. Lineage (NCBI taxonomy): Eukaryota > Metazoa > Mollusca > Gastropoda > Trochida > Trochidae > Phorcus > Phorcus lineatus. The sequence goes on along the minus strand of OV121086.1, from coordinate 52,758,977 downwards.
AAGACACTTATTTTATTACAAAAGCGTATCGTGTCAATTACTGGAACTAAATCTAGCAATAATGCAGGGAGATGGACTGTAACTATTGTAAATGCAACAAAGTAGTTAATACGTAATGTATTCGTACATATAGGCAAAGGGTTTGCGTTTGTGATCGTTTATAGGTTAGATAAGGGTTGATTTCTAAAACACCATCCAGCACAAAGATTGGAATTGCTGAACAAACGTCATGCATAGATGCAATAGAGTAAGAAAGCTTAAACGTATTCCTCCCATTTAAATAGTCAACATCTCCACGGATTCTGTCATGCCATTTTATTCTATCAGTCAAACTTGGTATAAAATGTTTCAGCGAAGTGTTTTTCTGATTCCGCGATATAGAATAATAAAGAACTAATGTCTTGTTTTAGAACTAACACATTACATAGAAGGGCATAAGTAGTTAAGCAACTGATCGAATAAACCAGTTTAAGATTTATCCATTATCTAACATGGTAAATTGAAGGAAATGGTTCGCTTTATCAGCTCTCTTCATACCGTTGTAAAAAGTGTAAACAGGAAGTTGACATACTGCAAGATGACAGCATAATTAAGAATTTCAGCAAGTTAAAATTAACATTAACGTTTCATACGCATATCAAGAAGGATTAGTATAAGTGATAAAATAATGAGATATCCGTAATCATAATATTCTGAATACATTGTGGCTATTGGGATGGAGGAGTATATAATATTATATAAATTTCAGATTTTTATTTGAGGATTTTAATGTTTTGCATGAGACGCATGCTTCACTTTGAGAAATAATTCTACTGATATCTAAGAATGGGCTATTGAAAGCAAATATCTATGACCCCAAATATCATGCATAAAATCAAATTGTAATGTACTGCACTTGGTTTACCGACAAAATCTACTTTTTTCTTATTATTTTATTAGTTTCAGATTATGTTTCAAAGGAAGATATCGGATTCAGTTTTATATGGCATTTTGTCCTCATATGGTTTTCCTCTTAAAACATTGGTGTTATATTGCAATGTACTTCGATATCTATTCTGGAAACGATCAAAATATGTTGTCAAATCTTACAAAAATCACCAAGCAAATTTCATGATCTCACAAATAATTTTGTGGAGCACAGTGGTGTAGTGGTTAGCATGCTGGCCCTTCACGCCGACGACTCGGGTTCGAATCCCGGTGGAGACACCAAAAATTTGTGACCTGGGTCCAAAACTGTGTTGTGTCCTTGGGCAAGGCACTTCATCCACATTGCACTCAGTCCACCCAGCTGTTAAAATGGGTACCTAAATATAGGGTTGTACGGACTTAGCGCTTAGTAGCAGCTTTGAAAGTACACTTTCCCTCAGGGTAATGATGTAGGCAGCGCTTTGAGCATGTCTTAGGACGTGGAAAAGGCGCCATATAAATATCCACATTATTATAATTATTTATTATCCAAATGTTGCTGTATCAGAGAAGCTCGGTCGGCAAGTTTGTAGTTTTAGAAGACAGAGGTTATTTTAATTCAATGGTAAACGGCAAAACCATAAAAAGAGTTTCTTGGTTTGATCGATTTGTGGAAAAAAACCTTGTGACGTTCTATAGTTTTAGGCAAAACTTAAGCTTTTCTGTAGCATGCCATTTACTCTCAATCATAGAAATGTTTTAATTACAATGCCTTGGCCAATTAGCAACTGCCATTCCTTTGGATTCTCCCAAGTCACCGTCACCTGAAGATCACGCCCTCACTATGGTACAGACGTCCAATTAATCTGGGGAATATCGACAAAGAGTTACAAAATGCCAAGTCTGTGCAAATGTAATTTTCTCCTCTGCAGCTGTATGCAGTGTGCAAAGGGTTCAGAACACCGCCACACGCATTTATCGCAAAGAAGACAGCCATTTCACTCCTGTCCTGAGGGACATGCACTTGTTAAAATTAATCAACATGTCCAGTTCAATGTCCTTGCCGTCACCTTCAACTCCTTCAATACTCTCAACAAAGACCTTCTCTCCACGTACAAACCCTCCAGCCGGTCTTCTGACTCAGTGCTCCTTTCTATGAAATATATTATATATCATCATCATCATCATCATCAACCATATATCCTCAAATTTGTAATATTTGTACATTCATATATAGAAAAAAACCATTTAAAGTACGATTTGTGATTTTATATGACTGGTCTTTATTAATTATATGATTTTTAGGCTTTACTCTTCCTTAAGCTTTAAATATATGAGGTAAAAATGTGAAAAACAAATGTTTCATCTTAATGCCATTAAAGAGAAAATGAATGAATTTCTTTACACTAAAATTTGAGTGAAAATCCAAATCTTTATTCTGAAGGATGTTACTTCTGTCATTTTGTAATTGAAGCATTGATATTCAAACTGATTTTTTAATAATTGGTTCGCTCTTCATGAATAAATTACCATTATCTTTTTTCTATTAATGTTTCCCCCCTACAAATCAAAGAATTCCATTTGTCTGCTAATACTTACGACTTTTTAAAAGATAATTGTAACAGAAAGGTTCAGTCAATAAGATTTCAATGTTGAGATAATAACTTTCAAAAGATACATGCTAGTTTGAAGAAACAATAATTGACACTGTGTCTAAGATATTAATCACACAATTCACAAATCAGTTGCTTGACAAGACAAAAAGATTACTTAATGGCACTTTTTGTCAACAATGATAAATACACCGGGCCGTAGGTATGATCTCAAGTATGTAACTGGCAACTGTAATATGTATTGATACCCGTTTAATGGATAACCGTAAACAATAAGAAGGGCAGTTTTAACCAAACAAATTAGCGTATGATGTAACGGCCTTAATCCACCTTCAGTAATAAAATGTGCTTAAATAGAATAAAATAGAAGCATTAAGGATCCACAGTTGAGACTTAACAAACGACTTGGATTGTCCTTTGTAAAATTGAGGTTCAGTACTCCAAAAAAATAAGTTGGTTATATTTAGAACCAAGACAAAGAAGTGAATTTAAGACCTAATGGACATGTAATTGTGACAACTTGCTTTCTACAGTATCTAGATAACACTTACATCAACGTAATAAAGATATTATATCAACTATCCTGTTTTACTGAAGTCTTTCAACAAGTATAAGTAGTTAATTTCAAGTTGCAAATTAAACATATATAAAATCTTTTCATGTTTATCAAACTTACACATATCAACGAGGTCATCACCCACTCTTTATTCATATCACAATTCAAACCAACCTGTACATATTGTAGTGATACCTGTTAAATTATTTGTGGCCGACACTTGCAAACTGCACGTTTTATAATTTAAACGTAGGTATAAAAGTTGTATTTGTAAAGTCACGAATAAGAGGGTAATACTGACATGACCCATCCATCCTTTCAAGTCAGATTATAAGTATTGAATAAGGGTCCTCACCGAAATAAATTCGTTACCATGTCTACGCAAGCTGCTTGTAAGATACTTAACTCGACCACACGTAACTCTCAATACCAAACTCGCGAACAACGTTAACTTATTTTATCTCAACACAAACAGATCGGATGCTAAATATCTCGCATAACGACTTCAAATTGGAATTAACATCTCAAAAGGCGAAAACATTAACAAAAACTTTGCTATTGGTCTTTTTAAACCAAATGAGATATGTACTGTGTCTGAAATGTTCGCTTCCTGCAAGACAAATGTGCGTTCCTGGTATTTTACAATTGTAATGTCTGATGATAAATCACGTTTAAATTCTTATTGGTTTAAAATATTAGAAAATATTGCCAAGTGCTTTGTCATTGTCAGAATCCGAAGCAACAAACCTGCATATGCGATTTTGTTGGGATTATGTCCTTAACATTCGTGAAAGCCGTGTCTAGACTTTGTAATGTTATTTCATTAACATTTTAAGTGTTATTTAACTTTCCTTTAAGGACAAATCACGGCTGAATGCACGGAAAGGCAAGACATATATATATATATATATATATATATATATATATATATATATACATATATATGAAGTCTGTCTTTATGCTTGCCATCTGTCTAACAAAGCAGTAGACAATTTTATGAAATTTTCAAATCATCCTTCATGAAGTATCATACAATGAACAGGGGATAATTTCATTTTCAGTTTTCCATTGGCGAAGAACTAATGTTGACAAAGCTACAAGTGTAAATATAGCCTTTACGAGTAATTTCACACTGAAAACAACATCAATTATTCTTCTTATATGCGTCTGTGGCCGGTAATGTGGTGACTTAGGTCCAAAACGGCTTCACTTGAGAATTTTTATTTTGCGACATAGACCATTGTTGCATCGTAACTAAGCAGAGGTGTTAAACATTGTAGAAGTTATGTAATCCCATTATGGTAGTGACGAAATCCCCTAACGAGAAAGTGATATAAATTGCAGTTATGAGAATCCTTTTATCAAACCAAACTCTAACCACTTAACTTAAGATAATAAAACATACATCGAAAAATGTTACGAACTCTTTCCCGTATCCTAATTATCTTTTACATGAATATCCCAAACCAACTTATCATATAGGAACAAACACATACGGACATTTAGCATCAACATCTCTATTCACCGTATTCAATGAGTAATGTGGGAGAACCTTAAACTAAATGAAGTGCAGAATACCTTCGTGTTGTTAAAACATTTCGAAAAATGATAACAGAGTTTCACAAGATTAGTAAAAAGTGAGCAAGCAACTGCCGCGATTTCAGTTCTGCATTTTTGTGTGCTAATCAAATTTACTCTAAACGATTATTCAGTGTTTTTATTGTTCAATGGATGGATGTTCAAACTAATGTAAATTGTTTTATGTATCAATTACCTGTATACGGTTTGTTGACTTTAACACTATCACTCATTTTCAACCGTAAATGTAATACCAAAATAGATATTTCAAATGACAATGATTGTTCTTTGTCACGACATTTTCAAAGTATAACCATTTATGACACATGCAGAGAGATGTTATACAAGAGAAGAAAAAAAAGCATTTGAAAAAGGATAAATCAAATTCTTCAAATTGAATTTGCACTTATCTACGAAGGGCATCGAATAATGTGTCGGCCTAACTGTTTATTTTTGCCGAAAAATATTAGTTAATATATTACGTTTTTTTCATGATTGACTGGAAAACAACAGCTACTGAAAAACGTTTTACAATGTGACTAAATGACGGAGCTTACATTCAGTTATTGACAAATCTTATCAATTCACTGGGGCGGGATATCGCAGTGGTTAGCGTCTGTTCTACACGCAGTAAGATTAATATTACCCATATGGGAAAATGGACACAGGGTATTATTTTTCCTGTAAGTCACACGGGAGTTACACATTTTCCTGGCATTTGATTGGTTGTTGTCAACTAATGAAAATGAACATTGTGCCGGGACTACTTCATTCAACTTGCCGACTGGTAATTTGTTTACAAATATTCTTCATTTTAACAATGTTTAATTAGACCACGTAGTTGCCATTCGTAATTTATCTGATGTGCCGCCGCAAAACAACCTGAAACAAGTCTGTCAAATTGAACAAAATTATAAAATTAGCGATTATTGAATATTACTTCCTCACGTTGAGCTAACAGTCGCGAAGAAGCGCCTGGTTCCGTTCTATTGTAATGACGTCATAGATACGAGCGGCTATGACGTCACAGTGCCATCAGTTACGTCACAAGAATTTCAGACTGAGCCGTCTTGTAGTATTATTACAGTAAGGCGTCGCTGACCTCTTCAAAATAATACAAAACTGTTAAAAGTAATCACTTTGAATGACGATTATGATGAGGAGGGATACTCTTTCAACAAAACTTACATTTAGCTTTTTTTAAAAACCTTTTTACAAATAAGATTTTAGCCATGCGTATGTGTCAAGTCAAGCCGCAGCACACGCGTATGAATTTGGATATTCGTCATCCAAATCCTTTATAGAGAAACATTTATTTTCATTATATTCGAGTTTTAGTCTTTTAAAAACATATGGGTAATATAAACAATAACCAACTCGTGACGGGGAAGGACAGATTATCTTTCCCTCGTTATATTAATTGTGTAATTCTCTCGCCAAGGCTCGAGAATCACGAAATTATTATAACTCGGGAAAGATAATCTGTCATTCCCTGTCACTCGGTAGTTATTGTCTATGGGTCCAATGCTACAATGAATTTCTGCGCATTACCAACCATGGTTTGCTAATTCCATCCGATGCTCGTAGGTTTCACCGCAATACATAGCCACAATGGTGTTGCGGGCTTTCTCTCTGCAATAATACTAGCAGCCATGATATAAGTGAAATACTATTTAAGGCGGCGTTAAACCCCATATCACCTCACCTTACTAGGAAGGAATGTGATTCGCTTCTTCTTAGACCTATGCAAGGGGGAACATGGAGCTAGGTTTTTACAGAAGGCCAACCTACACACACCTTGGTACTGAGCTTACAAGACCATCACTTTACGGGACAAGGAACTGGAGATGCATGGACACTGCCTTTGACTGCTAAGGAATACAGATGATAAGATAATCCCACCTAAAGTAACCAAAGGATTCAAGTTGCTCGACACATGTGAACTCTCCACTTCCACAGGATCACACCTTCCTTGGTCACCTACAACTATCAGGATCAAGGTACCATTGTCGTTCACCTATCGAATGTTACCACCCGGACCATAGTTGTTCCACCGAGAGCACTACTATGTGAAATCCAACCTGTGACTATATCTGAGCCACTTTCAGAGGAGGCAATGGAGTAGAAGACATCATCAGACAAGTCGACTTTGATGACAGTGACCTCACAAAGGTCGAAAGACTCGATATCATCAAGAGCTACATTGACATCTTCTTGAAGGATGATGATGACATTGGTTGTAGTCACATGGTACGTCAGAGGGTAGATCTCGTTGATGAACTACCCATCAAGCAGCGCCACCGAAGGATTCGGCCAGCAATGTATGATGAATTCAGGTATCATCTTCAGACTCTACTATCAGCTGGTGTCATCCGGAAGTCACACAGTCCTTGGGCATCTAACATTGTGCTAGTGAAAGAGAAAGATGGACGCCTGACACTGTGTGGAATTTTACTCAAACTATACACAATTTAACATTCCTATGTCCTGCCAGGAATCGAGTAATTACTGGACTGTCTAGATGGGAATAAGTTCTTCAGTGTATTGGACATGCAAAATGGCTATCACCAAGTATAAATTGATTAGTCTGTTTAAATGGTGGACTTTGATGAAAGACATAAGATAGTTGACAAGTGGGAGAAAGATGTATATGTGGTTCTCCGCCAAACAAATCAATTATTTCTGTGATTGAAGTGAGAAAGGAGAGTGGAGATGATGGGAAGCGACTGCTGCACAGGGATCTTCTACTTCCAGTTGGATCAATGCCCATCAATGAGTCAGAAGCTGTCGAAGGAGATGGGACTCCTACTGATGAGAGGGAGGAGGAAGAGCCAACTGATCCCGCTGGTCCTGTGGCAGCAGGTGTTAATGAAGCAAATGATGACATAGAGGAACCGCTAGATGACCAACCCCATCCACGGTGCTCAACGAGAGCCAAGAATCAGCCCATTTGGATGAGGAGTGGTGATTATGTGTTCTTAGCTGCGCCGATTCTGAATACTCGGACTGGCTTGCTCAATTGGCTCTCTCATCTTCCTCATAGCTGACGACAGATTGAAGGATCAGCACCATAAACGGTCGGATACTCTCCGGAATCTTGTTTCAAGCAAGAAGAAATGCCGGGACGTCATTCCGTGATGGGGGGAAGTATGTGGCAGACAGTTGTATATAATTATTTTATAATAATCTTCATGTAATGTTCATGTAAAGTCTTGCTGTTTTTATTGATATGCTTTTAGTTTTGGGTTAATATTTTCTGGTTGTTCTGCAAGTATTTTCATTTGCGTAAGGTGTCTCATGCAATGGATCAGTCTATTGGATTTTGGAAGGGAGGTTGGGGAAATCCAGTTTCTATCAATTAACTCCAATCTGTTCTCTGGCTGAATCAAATCAGTGCACCGTCTTCCATACTTCACACTACCACAGCACTAAATACACCTAGACAGACAGACGTTGGGAAAGAAAGAATAAACTAAGGACCTGATGATTAAAGTTTTTTATATCCACGTGGCTAAGGACTGATAAATCAAGAACCACATTTAGGTGTAAATCATATCGAAATAAACCCTTACAACCCGTGGCAAGTGTTGGTCTTCTTTTACCCGACGATAACGGTTACACTAAAATAAAATTTAGCTATTAAGGAGGAATATAGTACATGTATAATTACATTTCACTTATTTTGGAAATTTGAACTAAAGAACATTAATAATGATTGATAAATGTGAGTAAAGCAAACTCGCAAGAGAACTGATGGCAACTAAAGTACCCGTCTGTTAACAAAGTTATGTAACATTTATGTAACATTTTTGCTGTGATGTCATTTGATATTTTTGTTTAGCGTCGCTTATTCAAGACTTAATAGCCATAATATATGATTTGATATAATATCCTACGTTTGGAAAATGTTTGCTTAAGCAAAATAAAAAAAACTCTATAAAATATGGTTATTTTTAAAAATATGTTAATGTAAATGTTTTTAAGTCTATGAAAACTATAACTTGCTTTTAGAAAATCTAACATTCGGCTTTCAGCGAAAAAATATTAAATTGAAAGATATGTGAAAATATTTCCCTGACCCTGCAGGGTTCCTATCACTCGTGTCATTTTTTGGCAATATGTTTCTGAAAAATATTTTAAAGCATGCTGGGACAGTATGATAATTGAAATTTAATCTGGAATGCATTGGCCAGCCCTGGAGGGTAATAAAAACTGAATTAGAGTTATGAATATTTATGATACCGCCTGACTCCCAAGATGGGAGAGCTTACTGGAACGCAACATTTTACGTAACAACGGTCAAAACAATACTCTTATGAATATTTTTAGGAACATGATATCAATATTTCCATTATGAATGAATGTGGATCTTTCTCACCATTTCTCAATCAACATATGACTTTTAAATTCATTTGATTATTTGCCAGATATTGATAAGCCTGTAGAGATCACATCAAAATAATAAAATGTGATGAGTTTAATGAACGAATCAATCTAAAGTCCTAGATATTTTTTTTAATGTATTGTTTTTAAATGTGTTGTGAGTACAGGCCTATTATTAGACGCATTGGACCACGAGCAGTGAAAAAGGAAAATGAGATGAATATATTTATGCAGAACACATGGCACTGTAGTGAGCTGTTAAGTTGGTATTAATGAAGGCACACATAGATGGGGGTTACCATGGAATGTCTGCAGTAAATCGATATAGTATATTTATTGAAAATAAGACAAATAATGTTTGGCAATTATTCTCTTCCAGTCATCATATGTAGGTTAACTCCGTAAATAACCACCGTACCGTGCATGGTTTAACAGTATGTTTTATGAAATAAAATTGTGTTTATATCTTCAATAGAGCAAAAATATCATATGAACTGGATTAAGTTCACATCGTCCACATAAAGTTGCATCTTGATTTCATAAAATTATGATATTTTCGATTTAAATTTAAAAAATGGTCAAATAATTGCTATTTATTGTTTTTAAATTTACCTAGTTAAATAACCTGCTTTGCAATTTCAACCTATATTTCTCGTTGTGTCTGTTGTAAATAAGTTTCCAAAATTACGTTTGAGTCATTGGCTCGCGCCATTGTCCGGTTTTCGATCATATATCGACTCTATCCCTTCCTATATGCTCTGATATAAGGACCGATTTAAAAGTTTCAGAAACAATAACTATTTGTCGATGAAATAACACCATTTATGAAGCTTGACATATTTGACCCAAACAACATACTCTGTGTCCCTTTACATGACAAGGAAATCCTATCTTGCTAAATGACCTCAAATTGCTGTAAGGTTCATTGTTATAATGTGACCTATTTATAACGCCAGACACGCCTTAAGCATCACACATATGTACAATTAATGTAAGATTCAATTATTGTAAATCGTGTTCAAAAGAATAAATTCATGATGTTTCGAATCACCATAGGGCAATTGTTACCAGAATAATTTTGATATAGATTGGAACAGATAGCTTTAAGCAATTCTTTCCCACTTGAAAGTTTGTAATGAGACTTATTCGTCGCCAAAAGCATAACACGTTGAAAATTTTACCATTTTACATGTCGGTAGCAATTCAATAAACTGCTCCCAATGACATATTCACACCAATAGACTGTTAACGGGTAGGTCAAATATGTCTGTATCACATCACAGTGTTTCTTGATTTATGGATCTTTTAGATAACAATCTTGTATTATGATTACATCAAAGAGACACTCTTCGATTACTTTGGAACGACATACGAACAAATAAATAATCTCGCATCCTAAAAGTGTTGCTTAATTAATGCTTTCTAGGTTCATAGTTGAGAATCAGTTTAAATTTCATACATGTCTACTTCTAGCGAATATCACATTTTAATGAATCCTGACAGCTGCATGCCGAAAGTTTGTTCACATGCCAGCGTGTCCTAGTGCAAATATCATGTAATTTTGGATGCCTTTGAGGCATAATGGCTTTACAATATGGAAACGGATAATGTTGCATTTTCTGTACAGAAGTGAAAATTCATTGTACTTTAACATAGTCGTATATAATACCCAACATTTAACAACTATGTAGCAGTTTTGGCAGGTCGTTTAAGTGATTAGGGGTCAAAATTCTGAAAACACTAATATTCACTTTTTGCTACACAATCCATTTGAAGTGATCAACAGCTTTAAACACAAGTCATGTTTGTTCACATGCAAAACGTCAATGTGATTGTGATTGTGTTGATTCTTTTCTCAGAGATTGGCACCGATATTTATATCGAAATTTCAGGACATAGGAATTTCGAAAATATATGACCTCTTCTGTATATTTCATCATGCCAAAATTCAAATGTTTGCACAAGAGACTTCAAACTAAGTTAAGGAATGGCTTTATTAAACATGGACAAAAAGTGATTCATTGTCAGTTTTGTGGAAGTTACTTTATTGACGTCCAAAGAAAACCCAAATTACATGATATTTGCACTACGATTCAGTGTCATGTGAAGGAACTTTGGTATGCAGCTACATATATTATGCTATTGTTAGACCACTGATAACATATTTGCAGTCGACGATAAATGAAAAAGGAACTTTAAAAAGAACTTTCATCCTGAATTTTTTGTATATTGGTGGTATTCCATTCATTGTGAAAGCTCTCGATATAGAGAGGTGCTAAGTGTTTAATTAACCTGAATTCAAAACAATAAAAGCAATGAATAGGAATACATGACGATTCTGTAACTGTAGTTTGAGGTTTTATTAGCAAGTAAAATTTATTTGTAAACCTACATTAATGTCTTTTTTTGCTACTTAAGCTACCAACAAGATTAATCTTGTTTTACATTCCGTTACAGTTGGTTTAGATGATATTCTGCTGGACACCCGTAACACGATTGAAATATCACTTTTAAATATTTGTCGTCCTTCTGGACTGGTCGCCGTCAACATCAGAGTAGTTCAAGAAGTTATGAGGGTGTTTATTTTAGTACACCGACACTTCATGAGAATTAATAAACAACCTACGCTTTACGGTCATCGAGTGTTTAAAACTCGGTGGTTAGAAGATATACATTAAAATGGATTTTACTTACTAAAATGTATTCATAGATGGATATGGTAAAAGTGTGTTATTCGTCAACATTATTGATGTGACATAAAACAAAAAGATAAAAATAATTTGAAGTCTTATCGTATGCAATACAAGACTCTTCTTACAAGAATTAGTTGCACACATACACGCTCAGTCATCTACGGATGCTTCATACAAGCGCTTACTTTTGAAGTATTTAATCATTGACAATTGCTGAAATAACATGCAAATCTTATTGACACTCTACTTGAATACTGGGGGCTTTATGAGGTGCTTTCACCGACAGGTTGCACATCCATCTTAAGAAAGAAGGACCTTTAAGAAGGACTGGTTTAATTGTGGCCGTAACTGTGTAATAACCGTAACGAAAGGAGATTGAAGGAATATAAAACCAACTTGTTTACTAATTTTCTAGGTAAGTTCGTAGATACTGATATATCCGATTTCAGTGGCTTCAACCTGTGAAATTTATTATTACCATACGTCCAATGGCATGATCATAAAATGGGACACAACCTTCGATTTCCATCTGAGTTAAGAAGTAAATCCGGAATTAGATCCTAAGAAAGTTTTGAAATGTTCTTAACATCATTCTTCGCTATAGATTCAGAGTACATTCTTCTGTAAGCAATTACATACAATACATGTATGTCCTATAAAAGTTACATTTATTTTATTGCAAACAAATTTGTTTATAGATAGAATTGTGGACAATAACAGCCTTTTTTCCGCATGATAGCCAATTGGGTCCAAGATGGTCTTCATATGATAAATGCGGGAATGGGTGCTACCATATCCTCTGACTTTCTTTCTCCGAAATACTGTTTACTGTTCAATAGCCTTCTTCACAGATTCTCAGGCCGCTGCTCAAGAACGTGACAATATAAAAAACATTTCCTCACATTTCCTCACATTTGAGTTCATGATATTGCGTTCGGCTTCGGATCAAGAGATCCATGGTTCGAATCCCGCCAGGTGCTCGGCAACGTTGTCTGTAATAGAGAACTGTTCTACACGCAGTAAGGATTGGGTGCATTGCTACACTGAATTTCAGCGCAGTACCACACATGGTTCGCTGGTTCCAGCCGATGCTAGCAGGTTTCACCGTAATGCAAAGCCACAATAGCCCTTCAATAATATTAGCAGCCGTGATATAAGAGAAATACTCTTGAAATACTGCAAAGTCACCTGACCTGACCTCATGATATTGCAAACGCTCGTATCGTACAGGCCATGGAAAATCTGTTGATATTTCTAATTCTGAAGTCAAGGGAAACCCCTCGGCATACATATATATTTAAGTTGCATAACCTTTTGATTTGTTTCGTTTTATTGCGTACAAAATATGGTGCACACAAACATTCATTTTAACCATACACAAAGTGTTCTTTATTAAAAGTTTATAAAACTTAAATCTCAACTTATTTGTAACGCCAGATATTCATAACACCACAGTTAAGATGCTCTTTTGTATTCATGAAAACAATCACATTAAACATTTATGCTTTTCATGGAAAATGTGCTATTCCGCCCCTTTGATGTAACGGCTTAATCAAAGCATTAGATTTATCATCTTTTAAGTACGGCTGTTCTTGTCCATTTTTTCACTATGTAATAACTGCTTTCATTAATCAAATGACTCGTACCATGAAGGTTTCAAAGAAGAGTAAGAGGTACAACTATAATAAATCTTTCTCGTGAAGATGATTAATATTTACACGTATCTTTTTAAAGCCTTCAAAGAAAGTCAAGGTGACACTTCTCTCCCTCTTGCAAAGAACTAAAAACAGATGAATAAATCATTTTTGAAGATGTTTGTATATTGATCATGGTATCCAATGTAACTATCACGTAAACTAGTGATCTATGCTTGTAATATTTTATGCTTTGAGTCATTTTAACTGGGTAAGGGTTATGAATCTGTGTTTCTCTTTTTAAACCAGAAAAGCACATTGAATGAACGGTTACAAGACAACAAAATTACTAAAGATGTAGGCATTTAAAAGTATGATTATTATGTTGAGTCTTACGTGTTTTGATATGTATACGGAGCCAATCCATACAAAACTAGCTGTAATTATAAACATACTTCATTACATGTAGTAGAGAACTGATTTAGGTCATATTCAGCTAGTCTTTTACGAAATTTGATCGACCAATGAGATGAGGACAAGAAGTCTGTTTGGATCAATAAAAGATATGCATCTTAAGTATTATCCCATGTTAAATGCTGTCACGTGCCCTAAGCTTGTCTTTATTATTATCTTTAGGCCCTTTTTGTGACTCTCGGGCCTTTATCGTTAACGTTCTTATGTTCAGAATATTCAGTCAATAATATAATCATTATGTTCATGTTATCTTTCAAACATTAATCAGCGCGGAACATTAGTTGCAATTCAATTTTGTAATCGAGGCGATCAAATACAGCAAAACACTCAGTGCTCAGCAATCTCTCGTTATATGATTTGATGTCCACCACAGGAATCGTAAGAAAAACACATCACATATTTTCACACATCTGGTTTAATATCTGAAAAAGTAGTACATTTCGGAGTTTTCATAAAGGACACACACTCATTTTGGTCCAACAAAATCAATGTGTCCCACTATTCAGGCTCGCATAATTTATTATACGTAGAGACGAATCACGTGATCTGATGTCACTGCTTGGTTATGCCGTGAGCTGGTGATCAAGCGTCGACGATCATACTAGACAACACCTGAAATCTATGTATAGTGGTATTAAATGATGTGTAAGTGTTTTAAACTGCGATTCCGCATTTTCCCCTTGCCTTGTAGGAGTTAGACAAGGAGAAAATTTATCCCTTGTATTATTTTCTTTGTTTTTAAATGACTTAGAAACAGTTTTAATGTCCAAAGATTATCCAAGTCTAGTAATTAACTCTGCAACAATAGATTCTATGATAGATTTATCCATCAAGTTGTTTGTCCTCTTGTATGCCGATGACACTGTCCTTTTGGCCTCCTCAAGAGCAAATCCCAAAAAGCCATAAACTATTTTGAAGCATGTTGCAATATTTGGAAATTAACAATAAATGTTGAAAAAACTAAAGTTCTTGTATTTGGCGGTAACAAAAATGATATGAGTAAAGATATTTTTCTCAACGGTTCCCCTTTAGAATATGTTAACGAGTATAAATACCTGGGTGTTATTTTTGATAAGAAATGCAGTTTTAAACTTTCTATTACAAATTTTTGTGGACAGGCCACAATAGCAATGTATTTTGTATTACGTAAAAGTCAAATCTTTAAGCTGTCAATCCAGTGCCGGCTTTATCTTTTTGACACAATGGTAAAACCTTTACTGCTGTATGGATGTGAAATATGGGGTTTCGTTGATCTTAAACAATTTGAAAATGTACATGTTTGCTTTATGAGAAAGCTTTTACCTGTAAAAAAGAGTACACCTTTATATATGCTCTATGGTGAACTTGGAAGAGTTCCTCTCCCGTATGTTAATCTTTTGGTCAAGATTACTTACTGACAAAGCTAGTAAAATATCTTTTATTATGTATTCATTTGTATATAACCTCTATAATAACGGCATTTACAATTATAGCTGGATGTCATGTATCCATAAAATCCTCAACAGCATAGGTCTAAGCTATGTATGGCTATCACAGTCTCTTATTTCATCTTCCTGGCTCAAAAGATCTGCTCACTCTATTTTAACAGATAATGCCAAACAAAATTGGAGCTCTGAGGTGGAAAATTAAAAAAAAAGGTTTATTATATTCCCTTTTGAAACCACAATTTGGACTTGAAAATTACTTACTGTCCCTGCCCCAAAATAAAGCTATACCATTACTCCTGTTTCGAACTTCATGCCACCACTTACCGATTGAAAAAGGAAGATGGAGTAGGATACCTAAATCTGAAAGAAAATGTAAATTGTGTTGTATGGAAGATGTTGGAGATGAGTTTCATTATATTTTTAATTGTACATATTTCACTAAAGAAAGAGCTTTGTATATACCGACACAATTTCTGAGAAGACCAAATATGGTTAAACTTCAGAAACTATTCATGTATAAAAAGATATCGGTATTAAAAAACCTTAGTAACTTTTGTAGAATTATTATGCAAACTGTTAAATCTTCCGGCTAATCATCTATCCGCTTGTAAAATGTATATAACTGTCATTTTGTACCTCATATGCCTCATCGGTCTGAGTGTAATAAAGTTCTGTTCTGTTCTGTTCTGTTCTGTTCTGAGAACAGTCAGTTAAGAAGGCCACATGATGTTCGTATTTCATGAAAAAAAGTGTTTTAAACAAAACTTAATCTCAGATCATATCAATCAGTACACCCATGGCATTTTACATGTGGGTATTTCCTGCAAACATAAATTCTGTCAAAATTCTATCTCTTAAAATAGTCTTTTAGCAATAGATTCGCTTTGTATATTCGATTAGAGCTATCTACACGCATCCACATTTTTTCACCTTGAGTATTTAAGAAGTTTTATAACAATATTTATCTGATTAAAATACATAGAATTGAACCTTGGTAAACTATAATGTATTTGCAGGTCGCTACTTGTAAAGACGGTAAAATTGTTTTCAAAAGATGGTCGCGGTTCCTATCTCACAGCAGCGTCCACAATAACGCTTATTTCATCATGAAAAGTACAATATGATTACTTTTATATTCACCCATTTTTATTTTTGCTGTTAATTATCTTGTCTGAGACGGAAACAAAACTCATTATGTTGAATAAAATCTTAAAACGTCCTAAATAGGCTGACAAAATAAGAACGAAAACAAACTATCACTTTCAATGATTATATTGGGAACAATTCTTGTATAGCGATCGATGATGACATTTTGTCTTACAAAACCTACCTTCCATTTATCAAGTTTCAATCATCTAATGCTAACGACAACGAAAAACGATGGGTCGCCATTCCCTTGATTTAGATGAAGGAGGCTGTTTGTTTATCACGTTCTGATTGGATAAGACGTGCTGACCGTATTGATAGGACCAATCACAGAACGGTTTTTAGTTTGAGGCTTTTTCAGGTCTCGGTGAGTAAAGAGCAACGCGTGTATATTTTGTAAATATTTAGGTTAGAAAGATCTACAATTTAGGTGTCTGAAATACTTACTTTAATGAAAACCGGACAGTGAATATGTTGGATTTTTTTTCCTATGGTGACACATGATTTCTTGGCAGTTTATGGAAGTTGCCGATTAATGTCCTTTTAGGCTTCAATCAAAGACGTGTTGCATGTTATCACATAATGCAAACTTATAAAACTTTGAAGGAGGAATGACGCTTTTAGTGTAAGATTTTATCTTTTTAATCAACACTGGTTGAAGAATAATGGATATACGGCATTCCCAAATGACCCATTGTCTGGACGTTCATTTCCCTGTTTTGGTTTCGTGTAGGCTTAAAATCTAAGTGACTTTGTTTATTTTTTCATCAAAGGGTAGATGTGAGGCATACGGCAACAAAATAACTTATTTACTACCTGGGGTACAATTCATCGCCACAACCAGGAGCGAATACCTACGTGTCGGGAGGTTGATCACCAGGTCATATACGCATCATGTTGAGGAAATGAAAACATTAGTTAGTGAATTCTCTTTTAAAAGATACAGTCGTCTAGATATGATGAGAAGCGTCTTGAAATGAATCTCGTTTTGGAATTTTAAAGTGTGTGAGACATGGTACGATGAATGTAGTGTTAAATCATGTGTTAATGTGCATCAATACATTCCAGGGAACCTTTTCTTTTCGCATACACTATAATGATCACTAAGGGTTGCTTTGATCAAATATGAAATAGTTTTTATTCTCAAGATCGTCTTTGAATTGCTCATAATTAATGACATACGGAATGACATAAGACTTCATTGAATCTTATACTAATACTGTTGGTGTTTTATATGAAAGGCGAGTCTTCTCATATTACAGCTTTAACTATAAGAGTGTGTTTAGCATAACTGCCGACTGGGAAACATAAACTAGCCAAAGAAAAGAAAGGCGTTGGTAATACTTTCTTAGAGTGGGGATAACTCTAAAATTGCAAATTATACTACCTTAAACGTATTGGCAGTATCGTAGCCCATATCAACATCAACCCATTGAAGCTATATGAATTCCTATATAACTCTCGTCATGAAATAGATATTAACAAGGTGATAAAAAAAAATCACCATGGGTACACCAGTAATTTTCTAAGACAGCAATGAACTACTCAGAAACTAGAGGATATAAAACACATTTTCGCCGGTAACCATCTGCATATTCGGGGGTTATTATTTATATCGTTATTATCCTCAATCTGTCCTGTTGTCTCTAGTGATGGGCTACACGTTGCAAATAAAGTAATAATGCATATTGAGAATAACTGGAGCAAACGTATGAGTAAAGGTGAGTTTATCATAGTAAATGACTTCATGACAGCGCGTTCTGTCAACTTATGACAATAAATAGTGATATGTTTTTAGAAATTAATTTTTGTATATGTTTAATATTAGATATCAATTATGTAATACAACTATTATAAAACAATAATACCTATGGATTAATCGGAAAAATCAGTCACACATACTCTACAAGTACAAGGGATAGGTATGTAGTATGTTACAATAATTACGAGAGGCGTGGGGTAAAAAAAATATAAAATGTGTTTTCCTTTATTTTTGCAAATATATACTACTACTATTACTGCTACTAATGATTTCAATGTGCATATTTCGGCACTTAAAGTAAACATTATAAGGTATCCCCAAATTATATAATAATACTACTAATAATGAATATTGATTTGACAGTTCTTAAATGACCAGGCCACGTCATGGATTTAAGGCGTCTACTGCTTTGCTTTACAGAAAAATGAGAAAACTTAATTATGCAATTTGAAAAGCTTCCTTACACGGATTGTTGTTCAGGTTGTTTTTTAATGGAATTGACAAATAGACAAGAAATTTCAATGTTAGAATTTTCAATAGTGCTAGATGAATCGCTGTCATTGATATTGTAATCCTGAAGACCAATGAGTATTGTCCGTAGTATGTGTTCTTTTTTATTCCAGAAAGACTCTTTCAGAAATAACTGTTGAACAGGACGCCCTCAAGCGGCTTGGACCTAAACTCAAGGACATATACAGAAGCAAATAGAGAAGCAAATGTGTCGCATGCCTTAAGAAACTTAATTTGTGGGTCTACAATATGAAGTGTCACTATTATTTGAGGTTAAAAGAGACCTTGGTCTGGTCATCGCTATATCTGTTCCGGTGAGGATGTTATCTTCCGAGACCAGGGGTAATTAATGTTTGCACATATACCAAAACCCCGGAAGGTTTTGGTGAAAAGTTGATTAGCTACCTTACCTTGGTGTTTAAAGGCACTTGTACATACATGATCATTTCGCTCTCATTTTGTATGGCATTTGAGGATACATGCACTCACTTATGGATTTCTGTTAATGCAATATAACACTTATTTTTTTAAAAACATATCTTATTCCTAACGATTAACCTGTAATCAATAATGTCGTTACGTAAGTGTCTGTTGTCCACAATTCGGAAATATTGATTGTTTAAAAGGTTGAAGTAAGAGTGAGCTTTTGAATATTCCTAATGTTTTAATTGAGGACAAGGGTTGAAAAACTGACGGAAAGTTGTTTAAGTATATGGGACGTGTCTTGTATACAAGTCACCCTTACTCCTCACAGCATGTGGCGAGTTGCCCAAACATTTGAGTGATTTACTTCCTTCTGTAAGGACTGAAAGGAAGACATTATATCACAGTAATACAGGGTGTATCAGGTCGCAACTGCAATAACGCCAAGTTTGGGAAAGCTGTCAAAGCAGGAGTGAAACATATCAATTTCCAATTAAAGAAGAGTTGACAGCTATCTCGAGATTTTGCAATGTTTTTTTAAATCTAATATCCTTGAGATCATTAGTGCAGTGAAATTAAGGAAGTGAGAGTGTCGTGACATGACCTCGAGGTATCTGGAATTGGATAGCAGGAAGTATTAAAACAAAGTTTAGCATCGTTAAACTAAACAAGGTTCAAGTTGACCTGCAAACAAGTCTTTTTTACAGTGTAGGACAATTACAATAGATAAACTTTCTTCATCAATCACAACACCATATATGTACCTATTTATTTGCCATGTTGTAGAAGTTCCACACTATTAAAAAGACTTGTTAACATGTCGAATTTCTTAACAAGTGGTATTCTTTGTCACATTTGCAATACTTATACTGTATCGATTTACTGTACACACTTCAAATGTAAATTTATGAAAATATATATTCTTTAATACCTACTTAACCATGATATACATGTTATGTCATATTGCATAATTTTTCATCTGAATTATCGTAACCACTCCTTGTTGTCTAAACGTCTAAATATAGGCAGTGAACATTGAATTTAATTGAAATCTAATTGGTTTATAAACGCTTAACAGCCAACGTACATTTAAAGTATAATAAGATATTTGGTACTTACTGATATTAGCTTGTGAGACTTTATTTTTTTGACATGCACAAATCTTGGCAAATTAAAAAAAATAATTTGATCTTCCAATTTTAATTGGGAAAGATATAACGGAAATAGTATGGATGATATAATCCTCACAATACCCATAAGAGTTGTGTTGTCGCCTTCGTTAGTTGAAATATTACTTTCTGGAAGCTTTCCCTTCGACGCGTCCAGGCGGTATTTTAAATATTTAATACTCTCAATCTGTTTTGAGTTACTTCCCTCCACCGATGGCCATTGCATTCCAGATTTAATGACAATCATGATACCGTCCCCGCATGCTTAATGGACAAAGATGATACAAAGAGGCGATAAGAGATACTTTTTACATAAATGTTTCAATTTCACATATGTTTTTATCACTACGGTGAACACAGAATTTAAAATTTCTAAGGTCAATTAGACGTTTTGACAAGTTATTTTTGTTTGTGATATTTTGCCTTCTTTGGCTTTTTGATTTTTGTTTTTACAATCATATTTGAAACTGAGGCTTTTAGATTTATTTTTTGCTGCTAACGGCTGAAATATTGATGTCATTTTATGTTCTTTTCATAACTATAATTGAACTATAGTATATTCACAAGCATTTTACTTATTCCTAACCAATTATACAACAGTTCATTTAAACAATAAAAGAACCCGATTCAGCACCATTAAATTTGAAATGTGAAGATGTGAGAATGTAAGAATGAAAATTATTCAATTACTAAATAATGAAATTTATCGTGTAAGTTAGAATACCCCCGCGACGAGGTGGATCTGGCCGTCCCTTTGCCCGTCCGTGCGTGCGTGTCACCTCTAGAGCATTTTTTTGAAAATTATATGACTTAGAAACTTTGGTATGAATGTTACCTTTTGGAGGTGCATGGCCTATTAGGGCTTAAAACTCCATAGTGCCAGTAGTTCTAGAAATTTGGACCTTAAATTTGCTAAATTTTACGACTTTGTTTTTTTTCGGAGCATTTTTTCGAAAACTAAATTACCTGGAAACTTGAAATTCGGTATGGATGTTACTGAAAGGGTGCTGTTGTGTCCTTTAAGGGGTCAAATCTCCAGGGCCCCAATATTTTATGAAATTTTTACGATTTCGTATCTCTTTGGGAGCATTCATTCATTCATGACCTATTCTTCAGGTTTCATTACTAGTTATTGGTAAAATGTCTTTTGCAGAAAACCCAGTGGAAATTGGAGGAAACAATTTCACCTTCTTAGATAACTCTTAAGTTTGTAAAATTCCAACTGAACATCCAGAGTGATACGATTAATCATTTAAGTTCAAGTAAACAACCATACCAATACGATAAATTGTATCGAGAAGCAGTGAAATGTACACATTCTTAGCAATGATATAGAGACAAGTATGATGTCACCCTGGGGAAACCCTGGGGATCAATAATTTTTCTAATGCACATTTTTGCTTTTGTTGCATAATATTTCTCTGTTCATGTATTAAAAATGACATTGTAAAGAAAAATCGTGACAAAGATCAATATCTATCATTTCAAATATCCATTTTTGAAAAGCAATTATGGTTGAAAATAAGTGTAAGTGTTAAGGTCACTATGCCCTATACAGGAAATTTATACATCAATCATTTTACATGAGTTTGAAGACTTATTTAGAACTCAAAAAATCCGAATTGATTAAGTTTGATAAGCACACACAAATGTAAAACTGGAATCGCAGTTATCTGATTACTTTAGGATAACTTTGAGAACATGTGAACATCTTTTGCAGATGTTTTAACATCGCTAAGATAATGGATTGTTCTAGAACAATCTTCACCCTGTTGCCTTGGAAATGATATCTTGAGTCCCTCCTTACAAACTGAATAAGGTGAACTTGCATAATAATGTTGGGGTTGAATTAGGGTACCGGTAAAAGCCATGTAACCTGTTTTGATATGTATATCAATGTATGTTACTTACGTAAAGGCTTATGTACGAATATGATAAATTGTCTACAATCTTGATTAGAAATTATGATGATGGCCACTCTAGATACTAAACTGCTATTGACATGCAGTGGATACTTGTCTAATAATGATAACTACATAATCAAGCCACTGTTTAAACTGCTAATTCAGACGTTAAGGTTCGATACATTTTGTTTATACCCTGTGTAGGTAAGTAGGTTGTTATTTACAATGATTGCAAAAACACTGAATAGCCATTACAGATTTAACAAAGGGTTTATCTAATAAAGCGAGTGTTATGTATAATGCAATATCTCTTATTTCTTGAAGTTATTTTAGTTTCAGGCCCACTTAAAGAGACAATAAAGAAAGAAATAATGATTTGACATTAGCTTTATTTGAAGCTAAAAATATAAACAATCATTTCATGCTTAACATGAAACAAATAAAACTTTATTTGTCGATTCCATATGAAAACTACACTTTAGAGCTGTTTTTTCAGTTTTAAGAACCCTGTTGCCTATACATATTTCATGACACGACAATAAAACTTTTTATAGGTTTCTGATACAAATATAATCTAGTAACTGAGGGTTTTTTTCTTGTAAAGGTCACATCTATTACGTAACATTTCTAGACATGGCAGTGTTGGCGTCATATGGCATCGGATTTGCAAGCATATACTTGAACAGGTACAAGCATAATCCAAGTCCTGTTATAAGTTAGGGTTTGTACTGTGTGTTGATATTGCTGTAGTTGATGCCCTAATTAATGTAGAGTCATCAAATTTGCGTGTTCATTAGATTTTGAATTCACAATTAATGTCTCTGTTGTAATAGAAAATCTGAACATCCTTTCTTTTCACTCGGTTCTCCATCCTCCTTTAATCAGAGCAGCAGCTTTTATTACTGAAGGTGTATAAAAGAAATGAAATTTTGCAGCCTCCCTTCTTATTGATTAGGGCAATGTATTAAACTCGCAACATGACATGTTCAATATTCCGGTGATATGCTATACGCAAAATTACATTTACTCAAAATGTAGTGAAACCTTGCACACAAAACTAATCTTTATATTCACTTGCCACCTACAAAACACAACATTACAATTATAGAAACAATTCATCATTATCGTTACGTCATTAGGTCAAAATTAATTGTATTTAAGTTCTTACACATTGAATTCGCTTAAAGAAATTGCATCATCGATATCAAGCTTTAAGCAATTACAAAATTACTTATTTGTGTTTCACTGCACTTGCGTTTGCAACAAGTGTTCCTTTTAAAAGATAACCTCTTATGAAGACACATGATTTTTCAGATTTCATTGTCAGGTAGTTTATGATTTAAGAAATGCTCACCGTCACATAAGATCCCAAATATAAGTTCAATTGATAAGAGCGAAATGGGCGAGCTTGTTAGTTGCTTATACGATCAGTGCTGGAGGTTTTGCCTTACGCTGAGGATGTGGTTTCGTATCCTGAAAAAGTTACAACAATATATACATGTAATATTGCAGATTTCTTTCGCTATATATTCCTGTAAGATTATTGCAATATTTGAGGATATGAAATAATCATCTTTTAACTGACAAAAAGCAAACCATCTCTTTTCTAATTAGTGTTCACATTTGAATACATGTATGTAATTTAATTACTTTAATTGCCGCTTACAAGAAGGAAATGTATAACAAAACGTAGTATTCAACAAAATCAAAACGGCTTTTCATGGACAACACCTTAAATTATCGGATGCTCTGTAATAAGTCTTTACTTTCGTCTCTAGTTTTTAGTGTTTGAAAAAAAAATCATAAGGTCAGATGCAACCTGATCAGTGCAAATGACTTGACTTGAAATGGATTTATGATATTCATAATAACCTTTTTACTTTACAAATGTCAATGAATGGTAGAATTAACACAATCGTCAAATGTCTTACAAAACATATTAATTCTTAATTTGAATGATCTGAAAGGGTTTCCTCTATCATCAACTGCTCAATTATTCATGTCCTGCATTGATATGTGTGAAACATTCAAGATAGACAATGGTTCATATATCATTCATGAATTAGTATCTGTAATTGGGAGCATTTAAAGCATTCTAACTCTGACAGTGAACGCCTATTACATTTATGCATGGCTTTTTCTCTGCAATTCAAATCAATTAGAAAGCAACAGATCGTGTTTACCCTTAATCTAATCTATCAACGGAAATTAAGGCAGCCCTTAGTCTGCAATTTATTATACTAGCTACATGACATGTTCAATATTCCGGTGATATGTTTTATGCAAAATTACATTTACTCAATATATAGTGAAACCTTGCACACAAACCTTACAAAACACAAACATTACCATTTTAGAAACTATTTATCATTATCTTTACAACATTAGGCTGAAATGTATTGTATTTAAGCTCTTACACATTGAATTCGCTTAAAAAAATTATATCACTCATTTTTCTTAAGTAATGGCAACTATAATTTCAATATCAAGCTCACGGCAATTACAAAATTTCTTATTTGAGTTTCACTGCACTTGCGTTTGGAACATGTGGCCCTTTAATAAATAACCCATGATAACCCATGATTTATCAGATGTCAGGTAATCCACAACGTCACATAACATCACAAATTGAACTTCAACTGATTGAAGTGAAATGGGCGAGTTGTTAAGGTGCTTTTACGGTCATTGCTGCCATACGCTGAGAGTGTGGGTTCGAATCCCGAAAATGTTACAAGCAAATGTAAAGTTGCATATAGTGGAACGCAAAATGTAATACATCAATCGTCAATTGAATTTGTTCTCTATATATCCCTGTAAAATTATTTAAAAAATTGAGGCTATTAACTGACATAATGCAAACCATCTGTGTTATAATTATTGTTCACATTTGAATACATGTATGTAATTGATTGCTTTAATTGCCGCTTACAAGAAAAAATGTATTTAAAAAAACTTAGTATTCAACAAAATCAAAAAAGGTTATCATGGTCTTCACCTTAAATCATCAGATGGACTGTAAAA
Source organism: Phorcus lineatus (assembly GCA_921293015.1). Taxonomy (NCBI): domain Eukaryota; kingdom Metazoa; phylum Mollusca; class Gastropoda; order Trochida; family Trochidae; genus Phorcus; species Phorcus lineatus. The sequence continues at coordinate 52,733,778 of OV121086.1, read as the reverse complement.
AGTTTTTACTTGCATCTCTAGTTCTTATTGTTTGACAAAAAACATCATAAGGTCAGATGCAACCTAAACATAACAAATGTCATCAGTATATATCGCAAAATGTAAAATTTCCTTAACAAGCATGAAACGCAAATTTATGTGAAAAGTTGAAACGATGTAAATAATTTTAAACGAAATCTAATCAATAATTATGAAATCATGTATAATGTGGGTTCTTTCAATGCGAAAACAGTGTCACCTTGACTTCCTTTGAATTATTATAAGATGTTGATTGGAAATGATAGCTTTTGCAAAGTAAAAGATGTATAAAAGATGCGTGTGGTATTCATCTTTGAAACGTTCCGAGTGAGTCCTTTGATTTGCTAACAAGGTTATTGGCATACTTCTTTCTGGAACAGTTACTTCAAAAGACGACACAATTCATTTGGTAAAACACTATAATTGTGGTTGTTTTTATAAATATAAACCAACATTATAAATGCAATTGAATGCAATTTCAGAAAATATTTGTAATGCAACTGATTTAGACATTGTCATGAAAAATATTTCTTTGATACATGAAATGATACAGTACTTTTTTCAATTTTGCAAAACACCCAACAACATGACGGACGTTTGTTTTACAGATTCATAGAACCAATAAACTAATATAATTGTTTCCCCTTGGAATGAAAATGAATTCACCTCAGTCTTCTTAGAACTAAAAACGTATTAGCCCAAACATTCTTTCAGTGCAACAATTTCATTTGGATGAACGCTATTCGCGAGATCATGAACTCTGCGTAAAGTATTAGTGGCGTGCTTTAATGTTTATCACTTCCACAACAGTGGTCAGAGTATCTATGAAGAAGGGCGTTTCATATTGAGCTGATAATTGTTTATGACTACAGTATTTATGAGAACAAGCATCAGACGGCAAGAAACTAAATCCCCCACTATTTGAAATGATAAAATCAATTAAAGATATGTTTGGACAGGCAGGATATCAACAAATCCTTTCTCATTAAAAAGCATTCTTCTATGCAGAATCATAAAAAAACGTAAAATAATCTCACTATTATATCAGTAGCTCCTCCATCAGATATTCAGTATGTATGTATATCAGGATAGTTTGAAGAATGAAGTATAAATGTCCTTATCATAACATTAATCGAAAGTTATTTTCCACTTTGTGTGATCCATCATCCAGCTGTCCTCTTGCAGAATACCATCTTCTTTTAGCAGTACAAATGACTTGTAGAGAGTGATAGCGATCGAGCCAGGGTTCCACTAAACACTTACAACTGATTGCAAGGCTACAATCGAATGTTCCAAATGTTTACAGAATTGGCTATAAATGATCGTAAATATCTTGTGGAACGGAAACCTGAATTGTATCTGCAATTATATTTTAAAGAAATACCAAATTAGTAACAATGATGTCCACTTAGGATAGATAGTTAGATAGACAGACCACATAAACATAACCCATTAATACAATTTTCGAAAAATAAGTATGATGATGGTAAAACAAGTACAATTATATAAGCCTCTTTTACATTTGAATGTATTATCAACTACTTAATTATTAATGTCCTCCAATAATATACTGAAACATTTAAGATAAACGACGGTTCATGTATCATTCATGAATAAGTATCTGTAGGTGGGAGGAAAACTTTAAAGCACTCTAATTCTGACAGCTATTACATTAATGCATTACTTTTGCTCTGCATTGTAAATCTTTCTGTTGGATTGGTACTTAGAAAGCAACAGAGCGTGTTTACTCTTATTTTAATCTTTCCAAGGAAATGAAGGCAGCCTGCAAGTTTGAATATAATATAGTGTAAAATCTAAATGTTACATCATGGCTTGCATTTATGAAAGTAGTTATTATAAAAACCCCTGCTACAGCAACTTAATTGTTTACCATCCCCTGTCACGAATTGGAAAGGGGATATTGAACTGAACCGTGTCGATCCATCCGTGTGTGCTTGCTGTTCAAGATAAAGGGGGCGGCACTTAAAATGTGTTTCACAAACTTATTATTATACATCAATGATACATCGCAACAAAGCTAATTCTAGGACCGGACGAAGCAGAACGTTTGTGTAATGGGAATGCTAAAAATGGATATATGCCTTAATCTTTGATCAATAAATAATGGAGTCGTAAAATGAGAAGCGCAAAATATTTTAAAGGGAATTTTCCCACAAACCAACCTTTCAAAAACGTTTTGATACATAGATGAATAAAAGTCGGAGCTGTTTTATCAGGATTTTCAAATTCCCCTTGTACATACAAATTGTAAGTATGTAATTGTAAGTTTCAATTTGGTTTGAACCATCATTTAAAGCTGTCATCGTGGGCAATTTCTTCTTTTTTATAATCTTTAACTTGCAATACGAATCTGATAAGATATATAACTTAAGTTCTTTGGAGCATATTCATGATTTAAGAATAAGATCATTCTAGTTATCTTTAATAGTACATTTTTCATCTCGTTGTCATGGCAAAAGCTTGCTATGATTTAACGTATAATTTATTCATAGCACTGATTGCTTTAAAATCAACAGTTACTAAATTTATCAGAACATGATATATGATATGTGATTGAACTGTGAAGTTTGAATAATTAGGGAAACCGGTTGGTAATGAATTGATACGCAAAGATTCATCTTCAGTATATTTATATATATATGCTATATGATATTTCACGTTAACAAAGCAAGCAAATGCAAACACATATCCTTTAAATTGTGAAATTCTGTGTATTTAGACCCGGAAGATAGAAGCTGCGGTTGATTGTTCGATGCAACTCGGGCAAGTCAATACATATGTGACATTGATATATTCCTATTTAGCAAAGATGTAATATATAATCACTTTTACAGAACCAATGCCAGACATTCGTGATAAACACCATCTGAAAAGAAGTCAATCTTATACATTTATTGTCACATTTTCCGCATTTACACTGTTTTGATTTATATACATCATTTACATTGCACAACTCATTCCTATATGAATTAATCAATACATCCCTACGTCCCTAATGTGTACTGAGTGATATCTTACTTCAACCCCCTGAGTCTCTGTCCAAGCATCTTGTTACCAGACTGTTCATATATGTGTAAACCACTCATTACTATCTTTTATTTCAACGGTTGGTTATATTTGTCATTTATTCGTCCATTAAGCAAGAGAGATGCAATTTAGGGAATTTATATAAACGGGACAATTTAGATAAGATTTCTATTTTGGTACCCTATTGTTAAAACTGCTTTGTTCTCAATTGGAAACAGTCATTTTACACTTCTTGCAGTTAGAAACATAAACTGTATTAAAGATATATGCTACAGTATGAGGTTTTAATTGTGATAAAAGAAAATGTGGTTAATAATGGAAACTCGATTATACTCAAATATCGTTGAAGCAAAACGTACGAATGATTTTCAATGTTACAATCTTCAAAACAATTATGGCTATCTCTTGGTTTTTAGTACACAAACGCCGGTAACAAAGGAGGGAAGTTTAATCTTTATTACTCCCAGTTTGAGATAGTACCTAGTAACGTTTTTGTTAACTTTAACTTTACTTTTTATTAACTATAACTTTTGTTAACTTTATCAACTATAACTTTACTTTTCTCTCTCTCTCTCTCTCTCTCTCTCTCTCTCTCTCTCTCTCTCTCTCTCTCTCTCTCTCTCTCTCTCTCTCTCTCTCTCTCTCTCTCTCTCTCTCTCTCTCTCTCTCTCTCTCTCTCTCTCTCTCTCTCTCTCTCTCTCTCTCTCTCTCTCTCTCTCTCTCTCTCTGTAAGGTTTATACCTATAATTTGACCTTATTATGTAAACCAGACACGCCTCCGGTAACAACCACCAACAGAATCAAATTACGTATGTCTTTCCCCATGGTAATGTTTCATAATAAGCAATTCATGGACAATCGTGAAAACATTAAATGTTTTATTAAATGTATCAGGTTATTACCGCCTCCATGTGTGTTACAGGCGTTTAGGTGTCGCCGGTAGCTATTCTTGTTGGCATCCCAGCAGGTATAGTAGTAATTAAAAAACCATTTCTGTCACTCCTCTTCAGTAAATTTTTTTTTACGGCTATCAAAGTCGTAAGAAAAATATTTTTCGTTGAATGTGTATTCAAACTCTTTTGCCACTGTGAATATACTTTTAGCACTGACATGCCATTTCTCAGGGACAACGATCATTTGGAATCTGGCCAATCCAAATTTGGCTGGGCGGGATTTCGCAGTGGTTCGAGATGTCGTTCTGCTTCGGATTTAGAGGCTCGTTAACTTTGTCAGCAGAAGAGAATTCTTGCAGAAAGGTTTTGGTGCAATGCTTCACTGAATTTCAGCGCAGTGTCACCTATGGTTCGCTAGTTCCAGCCGATGCACGCAGGTTTCCCCACAAAGCATAGCAACAAAGGTGTATTGGGACTCTCTCCCTGCAGTTGTACTAGCAGCCGTGATATAAGTGAAATACTCTTGAAAGCGGCATTAAACCCAAAATAACCACACCTCATCCAATTAACGCATCTTGCATTTTTAACCTTAAAGATTAACATGATTTTACAGTTACTATCACCGTAATTACTCATGGATTCCTATTTCATATCAACTGGGGAAAAGACATTAACCATTTTCTACCTTTTGTCCTATAACATATATAGTGCAGAAATTGTAATTCCTCTGATGAGTTCTATTTCTGACATGTCTTCTTGACAAAAGTTTTCATAAAAATTCAGGACTTGGCCAATAGTGCAGTGACCTGTCTGCCATTAATGCATATTTAGTGGAATGAGAAGAGTATCCGGTCACTGAGTGATAGATGAGGTTAAGAGCTCACGATCGAGAGTTGCACGATGAATGGTAATTTTGGAAGAATCAACATTTCGGTAAAAGTAACCGCAAGGTTTGACTTTATGAGATAAATTTTAATCTGTTGCAAAACATTGATAAAGATCATATGAAAGAGATACCATATTCAAAAGACAGAATTGTTATCTTTAACAGTTGACTTTCTATCATAACAATAAGACAGTCGAAGAAGTTTAGGTTTGATTTAACAAAGCAACAAACATATGATAACTTGTCATATAGATTTGTATTTAATTTTGTTATTAAATTCCATTTCTCATAATGAAATCCGTTATCAATCCTAAATGAGTGTATACAACGATTGATAAGTAGGCACGTTTATTGATAAACATAAGTTCTGCTACATATGTCATAATTGTGTTCAACACGTGGATGACAACCATGCAAACGTGAGTAGACAGATCAGAGAAAAAGGGGTCGAGAAGATGAGGTGCAAGAAAGAAAGAAAGGCAAAGTGAGGACCCTAAAACTGCAAGTAGTAGATACACTTAGACACTTTGATAATTTACTGTTCCTTCATCCATAATATTTTTTTCTTTGGGCTCCTAATTTCGTATTCAGTCAATTTAGACTTGCTGATTGTGGACCTAGACTGTATAAAAGGCTCCTTTATATACAGTCATGAAGCTAGACAATAGATACACTTTGCGTTATTGTATTTGTGGTCAAGGAATTGAATAACATGTTACTCGTTTTGAAATAGTTATTATCATGATCAAATTTCATCACGTATTATTTTTCAAAATTTCAAATTAATCAAGATGTATGTAATAATTGTAACGAGAAGATATAATATCATAAATGAAAGCAATCACATAAGAGTCTGGTCGCTGAAGTTAATTTAATCAGAGGGTCAATAGAAAGGTTTTGTTTCTTCTTCAAACACCTTTCCTGCATAGTGTTATTCACATGAGACATATAAAGATTACTCTTAATTTGTTTTATTGTCTTAGATCTTCTCCGCTCAAGAAGAAAACCGAGTTATTTATTTTCTTTTAGTTTTCAATGTTTAGTTTGGTTGGCGACGAATAATGTGGTTATAAAACAATAATATAGACATTGAGGTTTCAATGTCTCTGAAGAGTCAATTTGAAAGAACACTTATAATTATGAGTGAAGAAAACCCGTGAAAGTTGACAATTCCAGTCGTTTTGTTCCTATAATTTCATCAAATTACTTCTTAATTTCATATGAAAGGAATCTGTATTCCTGTTCAAAAGAGTTTTGTCTTTTGAGGATCTTAATCATTGCTTCAAAAAGTTTGTTGTTTGCTTTTAAGATCTCCAATACGTTTCAAATAAGCGGCCAAGCGTTATTTTGTTATCTTGTAGTCAATATTTTAAAACAATTTTTGAGGACTATGCTTTCTTTTTAAGCCAAATGATGTTCAAATTGATCTAATTAACTGTATCAGCAGTAGAACATGGAACAGAAATGATTCCATGTGACTCAGCAGATATATTCTTTTACAAACTTTATCTTAGCTAAACATGACCAGGCGTAGAAAAGGTGTGGAACATTTTGACAATAAAACTGTTCTTATATTTTGAACAACTGAAATAAGCTTTCATTAGTAATTTCTTGAAATTCAACCTCATAAGTATAGATGTGTTATTACATACCCATTTATGACATAAAAGGGAGATCTCTTCAGCATTAAAGCACTGAGGGGTAATTCAGAGGCGGCTAAGGCATAGTTTTTTCTCTTGTAAAATACCTTACTATCGTGACGCTTTAAATTACATCAGGCGTTTCATCATTCTGGAAAAGCAATATTCCTTTTTGTCGGATTCCATGCTTGGCTTTTACGCAGATTATTAAAGGGTATTAAGTCTGAAAAAGATAGAGGTTAAGCAAATGGTAAAAAGAAGTTTTTATTTGCACAATAAAATGTTACGTTTACAACGAATATATTCATATCTTACTTAATTTTTTTCAGTTTTTTAAATTCCCTGGATAATAATGTAATTGATTCAGCTCCTATTTTGTATGAAGAATATTTGCTTTGATATATCGTGAAAACATTTCTTGTCATCTATGCTAAATAGATATATTCGACAGAATGCTGTTTTTCTGTTTCCGATTGCCGGTGATAGCTGTTTGTCTGTTTCATAGTGTAGATAATAGATGTTTTTTGTTTCATATCGTAGGTAATAGATGTTTTTTTTGTATCACATTGCAGGTGATAACTGTTTTTCTGTTTAAAATCTCCTGTTCAATCTATAATAGAAAATAAGTCAAAGATGTTCGATAAAGCTACACTCGGGTAACACTTTTGGTTTTTATAGACATTATGTTATCTATTTATATGGATTTAATGGGAATGTATTCCTGATTTCTCAAAAGTATTTTAAGTTTGAGAATTTACAACCTGAAAACTTAGAAGACACAATTAAGATGAAAGAAACAATCCTTTCAAAAACGTTTTGTCATATGATGATGTGCAGTCTGATATATAGAAAGAATATAGAAAAGATAAGCATTTCAATACAGCAAGAAACGAGTGTGTACAGTGGATACGATGTCACTCTGACAAAACAGTGTCATTAAATTCTTTTAAGGTATCGTTGTGCAAAGTTTTCTCTTCAATCTCCAACGGCAGACATTTTAAGTGTAATTTAATTTGATTACAGACTGCAGTCACAATATTTGATAGAGATTGATAGAATTCTAAACCATGCTACTTTCTGTAAGGAGCTTTTATTGTGTTTCTAGGACGTTCTGGTTGTTAACAATAAAAGAAAAATTTGCTTTGTAAGTTCGAAGCTGTTAATATCACGGGATCTTTATTTTTAGAGCCCCTTCGAAGGGTACATAACACAAGATTTGCATCATATTACCGACATTTGTTTCTAGCTTTCAATTTGATTTGAAAAGGAGCATTAGTATCTATTCAATTGTATTAGTATTTATTGGATATTGATATATTTGATATTTAAAGACACGTGTGTGAGATTTTTCACACAACATGTCTGTTACGAAATAACGCGTTTTTATGAAATATTATTTATGTTGTTCCGTTTTAAGTTGACACTCAGTGAGAGCTCTTAGGTTACCAAATCAAAAATTTGAAAGTTTAAGTCAACTCGTTATAACACGGAGTCGACAATATGCGACACTTTTGACGCAAGGGATATATGTGTCATGAGTTCATCATTGTTAAATATATTCATATATTTACTATTTACTTGCTATTATATTTCGATCATCACTGAATATCACTCTAAAGTCTACTGATCCCAACAAACAGTTCATGTCGTTCGAATCCTTATCCTTTTTATTGACAACTGGAAGTGTGACCACAAAAATAATTGCTCTCTACAGACCACCTCCATCTAAAAGAAACAACTTAACATTTTCACATTTCTGTGATGAATTTTCTACACTTTTGGAATCACTTTGTGTGGAGCGATCGCGAATGATTGTGCTTGGTGATTTTAACATCCACTATGACAATCCGTCTGGTCAGGAGATGATCAAAATGTGTAAACTTCTAGATTCTCAAAATTGTATGCAACTTGTGAATGATACAACACATAAGTGAGGTCATATCCTTGATTGGGTCATCACAAAGGCGGATGTCAACTGTGTGAAGGATATCACAGTTACAGACCTGCAGATATCAGACCACTTTCTCATCACAGTGGAGTTGAACGTTGATCGCCCTCAGCTACCCAAGATATCTGTTAGATGCAGAAATATCAAGAGAATGGACAGACAAGCATTCAGGTCAGATCTTGTGACATCCTCCTTATTTATCAACCGACCTTCAGATCCGAGTGAACTTGTTGATCTGTACAACAGTACTTTGCTTCAACTCTTGGACAAATATGCACCAGAAAAGACCAAGTTGGTGACTCAGAGAACTGTGTCTTGGACCATGACCCCCGAGATAAGCAAGGCAAAGGCTGACAGGAGGATTGCAGAGAGAGCCTGGCGAAAATCAAAGCTGGAGGTTCACCGACACCAGTCTGTTCACATTGATGGATCGCACTCAAAAGCAGTGATTGTCAAGAGTGGGGTACCACAGGGCTCAGTTTTAGGTCCTGTCCTTTTCACGCTTTATGTGAAGGCTCTCGGCAATATTATTGATGACCATAACGTTAACCGTCACCAATATGCTGATGACATACAGATTCACAAGTCATTCTCACCTCAGCCTCAAGAAGCTAATATTGCAGTCAAACATGTGTCAAATTGCTGCAATAGTGTGAGGACATGGATGTTTAACAACTACCTGAAACTGAATGATGACAAAAGCGAATGTCTTCTCATTGGAACATCTACTCGCAGATCACAGTGTTCAGTGACTACATTCGAATGTGATACTTCCCAGATCCCAATGTCTGATACTGTCAAGAATCTTGGCGTAGTTCTTGATTCAGAGCTGTCCCTTGATAACCATGTCTCGAGCTTAGTCAGAAGCTGCTTCCTCCATTTGAGAAACATTGGAAATGTCCGCAAGTATCTAACTCGGGATTCTGCTACTATCCTTGTACTGTCGTTAGTGATGAGCAGACTGGACTATTGCAACAGTCTTCTGGCCGGTGCTACAAAATCTCAAATCTCGAGACTTCAACGTGTACAAAACACTGCAGCTAGGATTGTGACACTTACTTCCAAATATGACCATTTATCTCCAGTGCTACAATCACTGCACTGGATCCCAATTCAACACAGGATAACCTATAAACTATGTTGTCTTGCTTTTAAATGTCTCTCTGGAATGGCTCCTGTCTATCTGTCAAGCCTCCTCATCACCTACAATCCAACGAAATCTCTAAGATCTGAGAACAAACGACTTCTTGTCATACCTCGTGTCCGGACGATTTGGCCAAAGATCCTTTGCCTTCTCTGCATCAACTGCCTGGAATAATCTTCCTGATGAAATCAGACTCTGTCAAGACTACTCTGCCTTCCGTTCCTATCTGAAGACCTACCTCTACAAACTCTCCTATTCTGAATAACTTTCACTACTGCTTCTCCTTCTGCGCGCTTTGAGCATGCAATGTGCATGGAAAGGCGCCTTATAAATTGACTATTATTACTATTATTTAGCAAAGGGCACCTTGACCTTTTAAAAATATTATTATTTTCAAACATGTTTTTTACAAAAATATCTGTGACTTTAGAATGATTTTTCGGGATTATATTTATTTTTAATTTTTCAAAAATGAATTTTACATAGATGAATCTAAGAATTGAAAATGATTTATAGTGATTATATTTTTCATTTTCCAATACATAATTACAAAAATAAATCATTGAATTAGGATGATTTATCGTGGTTACATTTTACATTTTCAACTATGTTGACATTCATTTTTAAATGAAAATGATTTATCACTGTCCTGTCCTATTTCCTTTTCTATGTGAGCTTTTTGTAATTAACTACCACAGACATGAAATAAGAAATTCATTGAAAGGACGATAAATCGTATTCCCTCTATTGTTTTTGCATTCGTATTTGAAAATATAACTTTCTTCCCGATTGTGATCGGATATGGTGACTGCTCTTCTAATTGACATACAACCAATTTTTTTAAGATAGATAAACCATTCGGGGACATCAGGTGCATTCCCTAAGGACTGCTGGAAATTTGTACTCTTATGTTACAACGATACAGAGGCTTCAGTTACATTTATGTTTATAATTTGAATACTATAAAGCTTCTGAATTGTGATGGGGTTGGTAGTTCAGAATAGTCTCAGAAACAAAATTACTCTCCCATCTTATCAAACGTCAATCAATTGTCACATTTAAAATCATCCGTATGACCTGGGAGTTGTTCATAGAGGGATGATAACAATAAAAATAGCATGCTTTTCATTCGCTGCATGAAACATCGCAGACATAAAAAATATTGTCATGAGATAATTTAGCTGCCATTTTCAGTCCCCCTCACAGCACAAAGTGTAAACTAATATTTAGTGTGGAAAAAATGGTTTTTATGAAATATTCTAATAACGTAGCCTTAAGGATATTATCAAAAGATCACTGATTTTCTCTGATATATAACATGTAGTGAAAACACATGATCATGTTATATACAGAAACGTAATTGGAGTTTCCGAATGGACAGTTCCGTTGCTTGAACTAGGAAAGGAAATACATTTCTATTTTACGTTCTGTTTGCATGGAATGCAATCTTCTGCAAGATAAAGTTTATAATATTTTGTTACATAAAACATATTTCTTTGTGTATGCATATATTATATCAGATGTCGGTTTTGAGTGTTAACATCGATCATTGTGTTGTTATGATATATAATGTATTGCCGTGACGTTTACTAAACTCTAAATTAAAAATACTTAACATAGAAATACGACCAAGAGTGTTTGACAGTCAATATGGTACATTTAATTAAAACTAGTAACACATCAGCAAATCAGCAAGAGAACTTTCAGCAAAATGTAGTTGTGAAATAAAGCAAACCTCAACTGAATTTTCTGTAATCATAATGGTATTGTTTTAAATATTATCATAAAAATACAGCTTGCATCTTATGATTTATGGATTTCTTGATTTGGCAAGTTTTATGTCGCCTCAGAACTTATCGACTGACTGACACACACAAAATATTGTGGTAAGTAGATACTGACAGCTTTCAGAGTTCTGTAATGTTCTGTGTGAGAAGATTTCATACATAATATTATAATGCTTCAACAAATCCATGAAAAGGTTATGACATTCATCATGTGTTTTACTTCCCGCTATTATCAGGGTATTTCGAGACTAAAACATGATCAGGAGGCCGTTCCACAAAACAGTTACAATTGATTGTAAAGCTACTTTCTCTACTATAGATAATTTCATTTCATGGATTATCTTCATTGTAGTGATACTTAACCCAAAATAATAGACCATAAGGTGGTTTATTTCTTATTGTAATAAAATAATAGAGATCTATTTTCGAATGTGAGAAGTGAGAATAATCTTGTAAATATCATATCTATGAAAAAATTATCCTAATCGATGTCTTCTTTCTAAAGTTAGAAGTACTCATTCTGGCATGGACCGTCTGGTTGTTACTTTCTCTGAAATGTAGATCTAGAGTCAATGTTATAAATTCATTCTACTGCTCCCTTGACCTTGACGTCCAACCTCATATATCACTTGTTGACCTTATATAGTTCCCACTGCACCAAATATGCATCAATGTCAACCAGGTCAAAATACTACTGATACATTTCCGGACACTATGAATACGTTTGTCAATAAGATTTGTCAGGAAAAAAACACTCTGAGAAATGGCAGTTTTCACTTTTCATAAAACGAAAATCATTGGTAGTAAGTTTGTAAACTATGATAGAATCAATAATTCAAAGTTGTTCCTACTCTGACCATAATGGTAATAATTATAGCAACTTTAAATCAAATCGAAGCGATATAAATTCCTCTGAAACTTACATCATGAGATTGATATTGCCCAGGTGATCCGTAAACAATTATTAAGATTACACCGGTTATATTTAAATTTTCTAAGGAAGTACTTAAATACTCTTTAAGGGGAATAGAAGAGAAAAAAGACTTTGTCCTGTGGTAACAATCTGCAAATTTAGTGGTTATCATTGATATCTTTATTGTTCCCAATCTCTCCTTTTTTCACCAGTGACGCACTACGCATAACAAATATAGTTAGAATTCAACAGCAGCATTATCAAGATGAATAGGAACAGACATCCAATCTTTTAGTAAATGTAATGTTATTACTGGATCTGAATTCATAACATAGCTTTCCTCTAACAGGTGACAATATATTGTAGTACCTTAATGGGGAAACATTTAAGCATTACTATAGATAATATGTCAGTTCGATCAAAATCGATATTGTATACTGCCTATATCGGAATACAAACTCGAACCATTTTGGGGTTTCCTCTGCCTATGCAGTTGCATATTTGCATTCAATTGGTGCATCCTGCTGATCTGTGCAGGACTGGTTCGGGTAAGAATAGTATCTTCCAAAGTTGGATACCTTCGTGTACGCTGTAGGACATTGCTGCTATCATAAGTCACTTTTAATCTTTCAATTTAAATTTTAAATCTAATATACCTGTAACGCACGATATCAGGTAGTTTCTGAGGTATTGTAAATAGGCATAGTTAGGCAAACTAGACCAGCAACATTTCTAAACAGTAAGCAGCAAAAAATGCCTTTGCATCCAGGATGTAAGTGGACAGTTATCGGAATGATTGACTGGTTTGTCGAGTCCTTTTCACTTTTGTTTTGTTTCCTTTATTCACATTTTTTTCTATCTACTGACACGTGTTGAATGACTGACATATTATTGAAGACACGTAAAAATCAACTCACTATCAAGTGCAATCAACAGTTCCCAGGTGACGCTGATGGTATTTTTGTGAAATGCATTTTGAGTGCATTGCCGTGAAATTCAGTGTAGCTTTGCACCCAAACTTACTGCATATAGAACAGTTTTCCGCTGCAGACAAAGTGGCCGAGCCCCTGGCGAGATTCGAACCCAGTACCTCTTGATCCGAAGCTAAACGTGTTAACAACTGCTCTATCCTACACTTTTGTGAATGGTATTAACTTTTCGGGAAAGCATGCACTTGATATTATTGCTAGTGTTTCCTTTTCTTCCATCATTTAGAACTTAACGAAGAAATATAACTGAAATATATACGGAATATATGTACGGTATAAAACCATGATAATACCAATTAGTAAAATAAAATACAAGTGTCATTTACAAAACATGCCCAATAAAAGCTTTTATATTTGAAGAGGTAAGTTATCACGACCAGTTGTTGACAATTTTGAATTCTGGAATTGTTCAACAAGCAGTTCTGATTGATGATACACTTGAATGAGAGCTTTAATAAAGTACGTCCTGTCGACAAGTTACTCATCAATCTTCCCTTACAGGACATTGAGTAGGGTTTTAAGTCTTGGCAATAACAGTAACGGCCATAATGAATGGAGATTGATTGAAAATTAAACCAACTAGTTTTGGATAATCTATTGTTGCTAAGGCGGTTGTTGCCTACGTTTTAAGTCAACGAAACTTGAATTTCTCACAGTACAGAAGAGGTAAAAAAAGCCTCCCTTTACAGATTTTAATCTGTCTAATTAAGCTAAGGATGCAATTTGTGCTTTACATGACCTACAAGCAACTGGACAAAATGTCTGTTTCGTTGGTATTTGTTTCGATTAGATATTGCATAATATCAAAATAGTTTTAACAACACATTGCAAACAGTATGGTATATATATTAAATGACAAAAGTAACGATAAATTATTTTTATGACAAAATATCCTTTGAAATGGCTTATGTTTGAAATCTTGATTTTGATGTGGACTTTACATTTCTTATCTTACTTATCAAGAGAAGAAATTGATGTTCCTTGTGATATACATTCTCGGTTGTTTTAGTGAGAAGTCGTTTGACAAGATGACGTTAATATAAGTGAAATGATAAGAGTATAAGCCAACATTTGATTTATGAGAAATAAGAGGATAAAATATTCATTAGTCAAGAATTGAATCTTCTTTAAAAGGTAATTTGTAACAAGACAAGGCGAGATAAGGTATAAGGAATCTGAGTCTGCCTATAGCATACTGTTTCGTCTGAAACATCAGCTGAAGGCTCAACCTAAATTTCATGTGTATTATGCAGACAATAGGGTTTTAATGTCTAAGATTATAAAGCAATCACGTATGTCATCGAATCGGCTACAACCACGGTCATTGTTGCTGATCTTCACTCTGCTTGGATTTCCTGTCTGAATCCATTAGTGTACATGACGCGAGTATTGAGGGCCAAGTAAAGAGATTAATCTCAACCTGTAAGCCTGATTAGTTATTTCATACATTAAACGATAAGATTATTAGGTGTTCAAAGAATGGTTTGGAAGACGTTTTTTTCCGAATCCTTAATTTTTGTTTTTATTATTCATATTTGCACTTGTGTTTTTCATTTCTGAGTTAACAGAATCTCTGACAGTCATACAGTAAAAACCCTTGGTGTCATGATAGACTCCGCACTTTCCATGGAGCAAAATGTGAGTAACCTATGTAAAATCTGTTATCACCTCAAAAGGAAACTTGCCAGCATACGCCATCTATTAACTATGGAAGCATCACACCACCTTGTAAGATCTATTGTTGTCCCGCTTGGACTATTGTAACAGTCTGCTTGGCAACCTTAACATAGATCTGCTTTCCAGTTTCAAAAGGTCCAGAATGCTGCCGACAGACTGATATACAGAGCCCCAAAACGCAGCCACATCTTCCAAATGCTGATCAATCTGGACTGGTTTCCACTCCCTGCCAGGTTCCAACACAAGATTCTCAGCAACACATACATATGTCTCAACATTGCAGCTCCACCTTATCTCTCCAGTCTTGTCATCCAGGACTCTGAGGTCAGCCAGTCACTGTTCATTGTCCCAAATGCACGACTGAAGTCATACGGTCAAAGACGCCTCTCATATGGTCTCTGGAACAATCTGCCTTGTCTCTCAAAGAATCCCCAACAGTAGCCTCTTTCCAGTCCAACCTAAAAACTTTCCTTTTCAAGAAACACTTAGATCTCTGAGGATATGAACTCCTTTTTGTAAATATGTATATATGTCAGCGCTGCGAGCAACCACTTGGCGATTGGATTTTGGCCCTATATAAATGAATTAATATTATTATTTCAACGGCTGTTGATAACACAACAAAACTGGTAACCCTTTGCATGGAGATGGTCTAATAACCTTTGAGCTAAAACGGCCTGTTAATAAAATGTACAGAACGACCCAATATTAGTATATAGGCTTCCAACTTCCAGATACGCAATAACAATGAAAACAAAAAGTTAACCTTGACAAAGTCGTAGGTAACGTGATTTTGACGCCATCATGATTTTTCCCCGTTTTTGAAATAACCGACCCGATGCACCTTTAAACAACAGTTCTTTACAGAAACGAATGTAGGAGGTGAAATTTGCACGTTATAAATAGCTGAAGCATTGGTAGTTATAAATTTTAAAAATTCATCAACGAATACGTAATAGTTTTTAAAAAATATGAGTTCAAAATCGGGAGATTTCCCAAAGATGCAATATTCAAAGTGACATAACTCAAAAACCTTGCTGCAGAATTTCAAAGTTATTTTTATGAGAGTACAACATAACTATGGTCTTTAAGAATAAATAATAAAATCGATCGCGGATAGTCATTTTCGGTCTTAAGGGAGGGTAAAATTTTCTTCAGAATGGATTGGTTAATACTTCGTCAGGCAGACAAAAGAATATAGAACCTGAGACACGTACAAAATAAATTCAGTCATGTTACGTAATAAGGAAATTCAGACCTATTAGATTTTCAGTTTCTACTTTTGTTTCATCCTGCCAAATCAGCGTATATGAATCCACTCTCGCTTCTTGCTAATACCCTGATCTCTTTCAAGCCAAAAGCCTCGTGTTGCTAGCTATCTAACCAGCCAATAAGACTACTCGCATTCAGCAACAGCAAAACAACTCGGATAAAAATCCGTTGAGTTCAAGATAGTGGCGTCACGCTCCTTGCTTAACGACATTTCTTTGGCTGAAATGATAACAGGTCAACTAAGCCACGAATATACCAGGGATTAGGCCCGAAACGGATCAGGGTATTAGGAAGCAGCGAGAGTGGATTCATATACGCTAATAAAGCAGGATGCTTCCGTTTTGAACCGACATGATAAACCGATATTACATTGAAGACATTTCAAATGGAATAACGTGTTTGAATCACTGTTTGGACTTTGTAGGTAATTTTGTTTAAAATATTCTGATAAATCCTTTTACTTTTATGACCTTTGGCAAAAATTGAAGAATAAAATTGATGTAAATTCAATATTTTAACATTGATTTCATTAAAATGTGAACTATTTATGAATATTTACACAATAAACAATGAAGTGCACCTCATCGCTAATGATTGCATCGCCGATACTTATGACAGAAGCATATTCTTCAAGTTTATCACATTTTTGTTTTCTTTCATCCTGCTCAATCAGCGTATTTGTCTCCGCCCAACTCCATCATATACCCTGATATCCTTCGGGCTAAAACGCTTGTATCGCTTACGGCTGGTTACTCATGGCTATTCATAACCTACATTGACATTTGTTTGAATTCTCATCCGGGTTGTGCCGCTATCACAGTGACTATGACTAGGCGTTACCTACCGTTTATGATATTAAGGTATATCACATAAGATGGTTTTCCAAACGATACAAGGTTATTTCCAGATAGAACAGCATTTATTTTGAATATTTTATCATACCCCGCCTTGAGAAAGTCAAAATCTTTGAGCATTTCAAATACGCATTTTCTGATATCCTAATCAATTCGTACAAATGCGTGAATAAAGCACAGTGAGAGTTTATCCATTTTGTTGTGAGTGTTTTTGTGACACTATCGTTTGTTCGTCTCTTGATGTAACCGCTAAGCGTTTCAAAGTGGATAGTAGTAAGCGAACACAAATCTTACACCTGGCAAAAAATGATATTGACAAGTAATATGTGTATCTTAGAAAGGCGCTTTTCCTTTTTCCCTCTTTTGAACTCGATGATAAATTAATATTATTCATCATTGACAGGGATTGTAACCACGATAAACCCCCCTTACTCTCATACCATCCTTTTTACTAGTACGGCATATTTACAATAAAAGAAAATAACTCATCTACACTATGTAATATTAATTGAATATTCTTTTTTCGTTATTCCTGTTTTTATCATTTAAATTTTCAAAAACATTAATTACAAATTAAGATTTACAATATGATTTATGATTTATGCCGCTATGTGTTGTTGCAATTGTCATGCTTCTAAGTTACATCTCTTTCCATCAATGTGTATATCTATATAACCAGGAGGTATATCAGTTCAGTGCAGGGAAACTATATATGTTGTGATGAGTAGATAACCAGAAACCATCTACATTCAGAAGGCAGTTATACAACCTGATTTTTTTTTTAAGTACAAGCTATTTGCATTTCCAAGATGATATGAAGTCATATACCTTGGTTATCAAATGCTAGATCCTATTTATTGCAAAAGTTATTTGATATATTTTGTTTTAATTTCCCATGTGGAAAATACTTTGAAATAAGTCCAAATAACGAGGACATTAGTTTCAGGCAAAACTTTGTAAGTGTCGTAAATGAAATCAATGCGTATCAATTTCAGAGACAGAAGTCGACAACCAAACTGCCATAACATCCTAAAGTTGTGCAATCCACAAAAGCTGAAGAAACGATATGTGTCCACGTTGTAAAAAGACACACCTATCAACAGGTTCTGGATATTAAGTCACCAATATTTAGATGTTTATTTATTGTCTATTTAGATGTTTATTTATTGTCTATATTTTATTTATTATCTATGAAGTTGGTTTGGTGCTTCAGCCACCCCGTAAGCTGTGCCAGCCTGAGCTAATAAGTTCCTGGTTCGACAAGTCAACGGGTAGAAGCCAGACCAAATTAGAGTTATTCTAAAACCTGCTTGCATTCTCCCATTCTTGCTTTGTTGATTTTCATCACCTTTTATAACTGGAATACATTTTTAAAAACAGTAAGACACAAACTCTCATATTTCATTTTCTGGCTCACATTAACAGGCAAGACTGAACATTTCAGTTTTTAGGGATGTATGTACTCAGCAGAGATAAGGACACCCTTTCAAATTCAAAGAACAGTTCTCAAGGATTGGCCTGCTCGCTACCAGACCCCGATCTGATCCTTTAGTTACCCACTAGTATATATAGATAGTGTACAATTTTGAATATAGGATTTGTTTGAAATTCTATATGTCACCTTCAGTCATCAGAGATGATTACAACGTTTCTAGCAGTGATGTAATTTGTGACTTTTGAAAAATAAGTTCTATATATTAACACATATACAATACATGTATATCCCTTTAAACATTCCTAACAAATAAGAGTTTGTAAACTTACGTTCTAACGTTGTAAAAGTAACAGATTACCTTCGGGAGTAACACATAAGAGTTTGTAACCTAACTACGTTTAAAAAGTAACAGATCACCTTCGAGATCAATTTGTCCTTTGTTGAGTTTTAATTTAAACCTAAAAACACTTCCATTTAAAGGAGGGTAGGGAAACAGGAAAACATCTTACTACGTAATGTTTATAATTTTTTCACGATTTTTACAAGTATTATCTTCATGGGCAAACGTTCTTCATTTAGAACAAAACAATTTATGATGTTATTTTCAATACACAGTACAGAAATAATACCACATACATTCTTCAAAACAAACCATACACAATCTTTCGCAGTACTTAAAACAACACAATATCTAGTGGATAGGACATTATCTCAAAATAAATCAGACGTCGCTTGATAACTTCCTTTAGAATTCTCCAAATAAAGGTTAATACATGTGTCTGCTTTAGGTATTACACAGAGTAATTAGGTCCTTAACCATATGAGTAAATTTCCTTGTAGACATAAATGTCACATTGTTAAAAATATGCGTTGCCCTTGTGACTTACTAACTTAATTATAAACATAATATGCATTAATCTGGATCCAAATTAGATGGCTTATGAAACAAAATTGTGCCCCGTTTAACCTTTTCCACTCAGCAAGGAATGACAGATTGCCAGCTTACACCGACTGTCAATTTCTGTAGTATTAACTCCTCTAAAAACGGCCAATTTGCATACTGAAAATGTAATCTTGTCAGATTGTAACCATAACAAATTAGAACGCCCCATCAGATTGTAACCATAACAAATTAGAACGCCTCATCGGTTATATATATATATATATATATATATATATATATATATATATATATATATATATATATATATATATATATATATATATATATATATGACCAGACCGAATTATTAAATCGCCTCCCCTGTCATGACGTGCCGTCTAGATTAGACCTGAATAAAGTGTTATGTACACGGAAAGAAAACATTTCAAATACAGACTCAGGCCACAGGCACCCGGCTCTACTTGTAAATAGATAAGTAAAGGTAAACCTATATAACATATATAGAAAGGTTTGTCAGAACCGCGACTTGCATGACTTGCACTTTTGCGACTGAGATCGATTTATGCTTGATGCGCGGTTCTAGCCAGTTTTACAATCACACAAACTGCCTAGTAATATTGTGTCATTGACGGTTAACAATCTTCCGTATCACTTGCCTGATTATATAATTCCTATTTCTAGCTTTCGTATATATTTCATCTCGTCTCGTTAGAAAAGTCTGTCACCTGCCCGGAAGTAAACAACTTGGAAGCCAGCGACGCGGACTGACTACTTGATCGAGTCTCTGATTGGATGATAAGAGTTTCGCGTCATAAGTGGAGGGAAATACGAAAACGATAATTTTTGCCAAAAAAACCCATATGATGTCAGCATTTAATCCTGAAGTCAACATGGAAGGCACAGATTTCATTTCATGGTGGGTTTTTAAAAAAAATTGATTAACTGTTTGATTTATGTGATGCCTAAAATAAATTAAAACAAAACTAACAGAGACGATTCTTAGTATTATTGAAGACATAAATCAATGCATTTTTCTTGGCATTAATTTGGAAATATACTTTAGTATAGACATAGCAAAGCTAAATGTGATCTATTATGAATATTATCAATACCTACTGCATTGAAATTTTTCTTTATTTATTTACTATCTTAGGTTGGAAATAATTTAGAAAACTATGAAAATAAAATATTTTATATCTATCCAAACAAAATCCAAAAAGTAATAGGGAAGTCTGTGAAATGAAAAAGACTGAAAACTGACTTGCTTATAATATTTTAATTCATATTGCACAAAAATGTATCTGAAAGATTTTAGTTTTATTCTTAATAGTTACAATTAAATCTTAATTTACTATAGAATAAAAAATTCTAGTAAAGTCCTTGTAAAGAAGTATTATAGTTGATATTTTATAGAAAAACTTTAAAAGTACAACTATTGGTTCTGTAGCTCAATAGTCATTGACTAAAAAATTACATGCATGATTAAGACTGAAATCATAAAAATATGAACTTGCATCCTTATTTACTTAATAGTCTAAATAATCTTCTCTACATAATAACAAAGTGCTAGTTAGTATCCACACTATTTCAGCTTACTAATGATTAAAAGAAAAATTCGGTAAGATTAGTGTCATTGTCTGTTACTAATTCACAAACCTAAAATATGAAAAGTATATGGATGACTGCCTATGCCAAAAGCCCATCTTGCCTTAAGGTCTAAGGTGCTTATACAGTGGTATTTGCATAAGTAATTGAATTAAGAACAATAAATATATGAACTAATTAAGATAAAAGTATGTTATATATTTCTGAAAGCTAAATGTTCATTGTGCATGCCTCCAAATACCTATCTGTCATCCCTCAATTTCCTGAAGATGTATTCCACCTGAAAGAAGAAATGTAATAAGTCAGACGATTTAGGTATTGTTTACTGACACATTAAGGTGCACATTTACTAAAACAAGATTGGCAAAATGCTAGTAAATGTGTTTGTGGGTGTATATATATCAAGTAATTATTTATTTTCATCTTATTATAAGAATGATAATATATAACATTCATGTTATCATTGTTGTATCTTCAACTGATGCACCACATAGTTCTATTGTTTCCTAAGGGGGAAATGTAACTTTTGGAAGTGTTAACCAAATAAAATGCTTATCTTTGAACAGGGTTAAAAATGAAATGTATGAAAAGGTTGATTTCTAAAAATTGGAGTCTAAGAGTCTTTCATACAAGTAGGTCAAAATACCTACAGTATTTTTATGGTTTTTTTTCCATATTTCCAAGTCATATTATCTAATTAAGATTAATAACATGGTCATCTCATATCAATATTGTTTTATTTAAATCTTTGTTTTGGCATTCTTCTGACTTAATCACATTACTTATTGGGGTAAATATTTACCTTTTCAGCTCAATGGGTATTTGTAAATTTAAAATTGGATGAATGACTGATAGATACCACAATATCAACTGCTTTTTAAGATTGTGCCCCTTATGAAAGTGTAATCTCCATTAATTGAAGATAAAGATGTTTTACTTTAAAACCAATTTAGTATTTAACATCTTTTAAACAAGATTTATCACAATAAAATTTCACAAATTGCTTTTTTATTCAACAGATATAGACTTTTTGTTGTTGCAGATTTATATTTTTATTTGTAAAACTCATGCTAAATTCATCTGCTCCTAAATTTTTTTGGGCTAATGGCGTTTTAATGAAAATAAATGTCTTAGTGCATTAGTCAGGTATATAAAGGAATTTGTAATGTGTATTTCCCTTTCTTATGATTGTCACACACCGGAGCAAAAACAGAACATGTATTTGGACAAAAGGGAAAATTTATTACCCCAAATATTTACAACCCCGCACAGCACAGATTCACGCAGATTCACACAATAACCCAAACAGATTAACACACAATAACCTCCACTTCGCATACACCCTACGCGCACAAACACACCCTTCCACACTACATAAACCTTTACTTCCGTTCAATAAAATAACAAACTGTAATCTCCAAGGAAATTAAAGTCAACAATTCATATCTTCATATTCACTTCATGATATAGAAGTAGATAGTTCGAAGCTGTCCTTCAAATTGCGACATCTGTGTGGTTAGGGCACACAATACTTCACGACAATCCCACAGACCACACAATCTAGGACACTAGACTACTACTCTTCGCGGCCCATCCGACTGCCTCTCTTCCACCGGATCCGGCACGTTACATCGCCCATCCGACGAATTACGTCACAGTCCATCCGACTGCTACCGCTGACCACTACAGTCCATCCGACTGCTACCGCTGACCACTACAGCCCATCCGACTGCTACGGCTGACCACTACAGCCCATCCGACTGCTACGGCTGACCATCCCAGTCCATCCGACTGCTTACTAACACCTGTCCTCCCTGCTACCACCTCGGTCACAGAACACACTAGTTGCAACCGGGTGTGTACCTTGTCTCGCAGGGAAGGGAAGGCTACAAGAAAAGGAAATTCTTAATCTCCCAATTATTAATAACCCTACATGCAACTTGGTTTATATTCGACGAAATTGCAAATTAATCTTTACATGATGAACAATACAACTCAACCATTTTCCATTTGCTACAACAGAATACACCACTTAACACAAAACGCACCTAGCGTTCTTCAGTTACTCTCCAAATTACATTTTCCCTCACCAATACACAATATTCCTTAGTCAACCATGTGACAAGTCATACATTTCTCAATAACTAAACGCACTTAAACATTTCTGTTGAACATAACATTGTTGAAATAACAAACTCATACAATTAACTAATTAACTAAAGTACTCACGCTTCGCGAGCCCAATATACCTCTAACGAGACAACCGTCCTTCACTCAACACTCCAGTCAACTGCCGTCTCTCCTGTCACCCGTCTCGCTCGTGCATCACACGCGGGTGCGTTCGACGACCCAACCCAAGCCGAAAACATGTTCTGGAGGGTTTGACCTACCTGATCTTGACAATGATCAACTATCTTTTTGTAAGTTGATACTTGAAAAATTTCAAAACAATTGATCAGAAAGCCTGTTGATATTATATGATTTCCTGAATCTTTCATCAATGCCAAGGTTTTTAATGCTCTTCGACTCTAAATCAAGAAATACAATAAAATCTATGCAATGCACTGTCATAAGGTGTACTATTACT
Organism: Phorcus lineatus; assembly: GCA_921293015.1. Taxonomy (NCBI): domain Eukaryota; kingdom Metazoa; phylum Mollusca; class Gastropoda; order Trochida; family Trochidae; genus Phorcus; species Phorcus lineatus. The sequence continues at coordinate 52,710,178 of OV121086.1, read as the reverse complement.
GTTGAAAATAAAAAAATCTCAATGAGGGGTGTCTATTAACATCCTTTAACTAATTGTCAAAAAGCAAAGCTGACAATAAACTATGACTGACATTTTATAGTCACAACTTATTGAACCAAAAGCTCTTTATCATAACATTTTCTGAAGATAAGGACTATATCATGACCAGGCCTTGGTTTTGAATATTTTGACAATGTGTTTGAGATTAGAGATATTTTAGCATGTCTTCACTAACCCATGGAAGCAGAATGACTGCACATAGTAAATTCTAAATATGTGAGTTAAAGTTGTATCAACATGGAAACATATTGAAGGGTAATATGGGAAAATTTGTGACATGACTATCAACTAAACATTCCAAATTGTGACTCATATGCTTGAAATTGTTTTCAATTTGTATGTTGATAAGAAATTTAGATATTTCAATTTCAGATCATAATCATTCCCATTCATTCTACAACAAGAAAAACCCAAAAATATAGTTGATTAAATGGACATGTTGCAATTATCTAAAAACAATTTATGCCATCTATTAAGAGTGAAAAATTTATTTTTCTTATATGAAAAAAATTCAAGTTACTCTTATTCCTTCTCCACCTTGTATTTCTTAAGGTATACACTACTAGTACTTTTTAAAGAAATGATGCATAAAAAGATCATGTTAAGCTGAGAGAAATAAATAAAACAATTTAAACTTTTCAGTGAACTTTCCCTAAAGGAGTCTGAGAGTACTTGTCATGTATATTGTGAGTAGTGTAACCACTATGGAATAATCTGGAACTTGTGATAAATAGCTATTTTCAGTACCAAAAAAATGTTTTAAAATATCTTATTTGGTTTCTTTCAACATATAACAAGTCTTGGACAAATCAAATCACTGCCTCCACAAAGAAAGATTATAATATAATGAAATTATACCAAAACTCATCAACTACCCAAAATTTTAATAACTATGTATAAATTTGAAAAAAACCCAATGAAAATCTCTTTCATCTCATATTAAATAAATACATTTCAATTATTTTTCTATGTATATCTCAATAGACTCTGCCTTAGCTCTACAGAACTTTGAATCCTCCTCACTGTTGACAGATATTCCGGCGATGACAGTCTCTGTAGTAGTTGTTCATTAGTAAATCTGCCATCTTGTAATCCGCAAAAAGAATGTAGTGTTGTTCCGTTAGTAAATTGAGTAGATGCGATTCCGGTGCTTGCAACCACTGCGACACGTTTATTTTCATCAAGTAATCGCGACTGAATTTTTCTAATTAATCAACTTTTCCCCGTACCAGCTTGGCCTAAAATCACAAGATTATGTCCGTTATCGATAGCTTTGTAAGCAAGAAGCTGTTCTTCGTTTAGATTAAACATGATTAACACGATTAAAACATCAATTAAACTTCAAGTCGTCCGCCATTCACAACGTGGTTTTGTTATGATGTCTAAAAATAGCGGACGCCGTCCAATCAGAGGTTAGTTTCTATTCGCTCCGCGTCCAAGCCTCCAGCATGTTTACTTCCGGGCTGGGCAGGGAAAAGTGCAAGTCATGCAAGTCGCGGTTCTGACAAACCTTTCTATATATGTTATATAGGTTTACCTTTACTTATCTATTTACAAGTAGAGCCGGGTGCCTGTGACTCAGGCCAATAGGAAATGCTGTAATAGCTGGAATGCCGAATCAGAACAAATTAATCGGAAACATGTCCTTATTGTTGAAAGATCGTAACAATGCATCTACTGTGCACAACTGACAGAGACTAAAACAACTTATGTATTTCATTTTCTTCGATTATAACTTTCGAATCCCCCCGGGGACTCGGCAATTTTGTCTGCAGTAGAGAACTGTTCTCCACGCAGTCATGTTTGGGCGCAATGCTGCACTGAAATTCAGTGCAGTATCATCCATGGTTCGCTAGTTCAAGCCGATGCTCGCAGGTTTCATTGCAATGCATAGCCACGATGGTGTTGCTGGCTTTTCCCCTGCAATAATACTAACGACCGCGATATAAGTGAAATATTCTTGAAAGCGGCGTTAAACACCATATCACCTCACCTCACCTCTATTATAACTTGCAAATTAGTGAGTGATTGAGTTGGTGTTTAGCGTGTTATCAACAATATTCGAGTTTATAAACACATGGATGATAAGCATGCAATGCATAGTTGACTGATACTGCTTGAATCTCTTACCGACTTTGCACACTGTTAGGAATAATTGTAGCTTCTGCAATATAATTATGTTAAACTGTTCTGTTTATCATTTCAAAACTATATCTTGAATCATCATATGCATATTACTGTATAAAGTTTTATCATAGGATATAATTGTTACACACCACTGTATTGGAGATACCAAACCGCGGTAACGAAACTCTCTTTAATGTCATATAACTTTGTTTTCAATGTTCAAAAACATAACTTTAGTTTTACAAAGTTTTAAAGAGGTTTAAGTATAAACAACAATTCAATCATCTTCCGTTTTATCTTTTCAACAATTAGTTGAATTATTTGAATCAAAGTCAAGTAGAAAGGTAAATGTGAGCTGTAATCAAGAACAGTGTGTTTTTAATACCTTTGAGTTCTGTAATTTATATCATTATTTGACACTAATTAGACGATAAAAGACCTTGTTCAAATACGTCCTAATATCCAATTTCAGATACCTCGAGGTCACGTCACGCCACTCTCAACACTTCCTTAATTTCACTGCACTAATGATCTCAAAGATAAAACATTGCAGAGCACATTTAAAAAACTGTCGATGCTTTTTGTTTCTTTGGAAATCCAAATGATTCATGGTTTCTCCGCTCGTTATTGCATTTGCATTTTCGATTACAAACGAAATCAAAACGTATTGCGGTGATATAATCCTCGTAATATAGAGAGTTCGTGTCCGAAACTGACTGTCTGTTTGTACTAAACAATGTCTTGTGTCACTTTTGACACTACATACAAGTTTTGAAATGTCATCTCAGCTAATCGTTCTGTTATAAAATTAGTAGACTTAAGATGTTATTTAAGGATTGTTTTACATTTTTTGTGCCTCTATCGATGTATAACAGCAACAAATTGTATAACAACGCGTAGCAAAGCGATGTTATACAAAATTTGTTGCTGTTATACATCGATAGAGGCACAAAAAATGTAAAACAATCCTTATAATTACAAAATCAACTCTATTTCCCAAGATTTTCTGAATAATTTTAACACATCTTGAATAATTTTCGTCAACATAACGTTAGTTTGCAGTTTGTTACACACAACTATACATGGTCGAATCTAAATTGCGAATTTCATGTACTAAAACGAAATATGATTTAATTTCGTTTTTATCAGCATTGACACGTATGCAATCAAAGTTCGTCTTAACCCCAGTCCGCATTTTTTAAATAACCGTCATTAGCATATCACGTGACATGCAAAATGGCTACCGTTTGTGAAAACGACTCGAGCTATCAAACTTCAGGATTCGAAGTTATTACAATCAAGAGTTTTCGGTGAAGGTAATTGTTTCTTCTGGGGGAGGAAAGTAATATCTGGTTATCCACTCAGTGGATTTAGATGATGACATGCGTACATTTTCTATTTTGCGAAAAAACCCAAAGTAACGCGATGTTGTCATAATCGGACTAGCCGTTGCGTCAATTTGTTCTGCCAGATTGTGACGTCATAAAGTATGAATGCACGAGGTATAACAGCAAAATTTTCTGCATTCATCGAGAAATGGTTGCATGTTTTTGAGAGCTCTCGTCCAATCAGAATCGCCGAAAAACGTGTAACAACATCATTTTGTAATTATAATCAAATGATGAACATCTACATGTTTAATCAAATATTGAATAATAACAACTCTTCAAATTTGTTGTTGGGACAATTTAGGTATTAGAGTGGAGTTAACGTCTTATTCTCACTGTACTAGTATTGACAAGGAGACTTTGACAATTGCGACTCATTATGCAAGTCATCATTGTTAGCTACACAACGCATACATTCTTCAACTATCAGTTTATCTAAGGGAAGACAGAAGTGGATACTTCAGCCAACAATCTTTCCGTTGAGACCTTGTGGTTGGAAAGTATGGGGCGTGAAAATCTAATACCACAGCCATGACGTCACAAACTGCCCGTCGTCCAGCGCTACTTCTATGACGTCACAGTCGACACCGCTCACCGCCACTGAAGCCTTTATATGCTTGAACACACTTGCTAGCCGTCAGTCAGACGAAACCGTCACTCAATAGGCTTAAACATACATACATCCTAGTGGACAGATAAGGAAGAAAGTGATCGAAAGTATTAGGACACATTCTACTGTTCTTGTTTGATTAAGTTACTCACTTTAATAAGATTCTGAAAATGCTGCAGCTATTAGCACTTTACGTTAATCTAAAGATATATGAAATCAAATGAAACCGCTTAAGATTTCGCCTTGATTTGCAAAGAAGCATATAGACAATATAGTAGACCCTACAATAAAAGGCAGCTGAGCCTAACTAAGTAGACCTATATATTCACGTTTTCCGTTTGACATATTTAAACAATGATTTTCATTATCTTTGTTGGGTAACATAAACCTTTCGAAGACGTTGCAGGCTCTCTTATCCTAACAAACTAATGCTGTTAAAGTCGATAGAGATCACTATGCATTCAGCCCTTGACAAGCCGTTGTCAACAGACGTCCAAGCTGAATTACTTAAACGCCAGCTTTTTATTGTAAAATGTGTACATTGTTTTCAAGGTCATGGTGATAATCGTATGATTCTGCATTGCAATCCTGAACAAAATCGTTACTAAACCCTAATGAATTTAATTTTTCATAACGGACTTCGTGTTGACATGACTCGGTAGTTGTATTCAAAAGGGAGATGACTTCTCATGGCTACATTTACAAATAGATATGTGTTCTTTCATTCAGATACATGTATATGATCGCGATTCACTATTTGCGATCGATATTTTCGCACATTCATCTTTCTTAATTGCAAGCATATTCAGCGGAGAGAATTCAAAACTTTTTAAAAAAATTTAAGATTGGAAATTTTAAGCAATTAGTAATTCGGTTGCACCCGATCAAAATCACATCACTCTTTGAAAAACGTTCAACTAGTTTCACAACAAATGCTTCGAATAAACACACTTATCTTATAACTTATTATAAAGATATTCAGAACACGTATGTAATAATAAGATTTTATTATTGGATTTATTGCTTATTATGTGATTTTTGAATGACAGAGTTTGCGTCATGACACACAGTTACAGATAATCAACACAATTTATATTTTTCATACGTATATTGCTTTTATTGTGTCAGTGGTTAAAAGACAAGTTTTTTTCCAGACATTTTTCATGGTCTTGAATAAAAGTAAGTAAATTATAATACATATGACTCACTTTTATTTAAAAATATCATTCTTGTCAAGAAGTGAGTGAGTAGTGAGTAATTGGGCGAGGTGAGGTGACATGGGGCTTAACGCCGCTTCCAGGAGTATTTTACTACAATACAATACAATACAATACAATACAATACAATAATTGTGTATAATTTGCTTTCAACAATATTTCAGTCATTCACTGCGGGAATGAAACTTATCTTAAAGAGAAGGGACAGTTTAGGGAGAATTAAGATCGATAGGTTAAGGAAACAAACGGAGGAAAGGCACAGTGAAATATAGACACCAGGTTCTAAATTGACTCGCTTCTATCAGTCTGGTGAGTGAATGAGTTAAGTTTTAGCGCCGCTTAAGCAATATTTCAGCCTTAAGCGGCATCAGATTAAATTATATGAAACTGGTTTGTAAAGGAGAAAAGATAGCATGAAGGTTGTTATATCACCAGCTACAGAGAGTTTTATAAAAGCTTGGTCATGTATGTCTATTCTTAAGTCTATCCAGTTTAGGTGCCCCTACCAGGAGCAAGTAGGCTCCGGCTTGTATAGATCTCTGTATCTGAAGCACCCTACCCACCACACCACGATAAGGTATTGATTAAAGTGATGCGGTTATAAAGTGTCAAAATCTTCTTCTTACTCATGATAAATATCTTAATATTGAAATGTAAAGGTTGATTAAGATGACAGTTTTCTTAAGTATTTCATCAATATCTATTTACAAAAACATTTATGACAACTTATTTTTTTTTTACAAAAATGTGTTTTGCAATTACGCAGTAGCCTTTTAAGTTTCCTTACACAATCATATAACAATCTACAAAAACATACCATATCAGCGACCACGCGTTTTCAAACAAAACGAGTCATACCTTTCAGACAGTTAACTAAACTATAAAAACTTTATTTTTGTACATGTTACCTGTGTGTGAAACTTTCTGAAACTTTATTATAATTATTTATTGATAATTCTTGATATATGGTTTCTGTCTCTTTAAATATCATCTGACTCTTGAAGGAAGACACATTTCCGACGACACAACAACATAAAATCGTTTCAGGTAATTAAGAGATGTGTTTTATCAAGACAGAAATGTTAAGGCATAGCGACTCTTTCTTTCATTACGCCTTCATTCTCCTGGTTGAAGCTTCTGGAGCTTCCGCAAATTCCCCTAGTGGCACAATATAGCAAAATAAACTACCTTGAAAACACCGAATGCATGAATGACACATTTGTTGTCAAACAGGCCTATGCAATGATGCAGTCACTAAATAAGACGTATGTTTTCTGTAAAGAAACTCAAAGTTCAAAGTGCATATTCGAATAAAGTTGAACTTTTCGAATGCTTACGGACATAACCTAGGCTATTTGAATGATAACATTGATTACACCTTATCAGATTTCTACATTTCTAGACCGAGAAACGTTCGTATTATGACAGAGGTTTTATATGAATTAATGACGAAGCTATCTCTGTTGGGAGAGAATGAATTTTGGAATGTTTTCTCTCAAAACGTTTCGTTAAAATATTTTTAGTTATAATAAGACGTTTAGGTCTTTTTAATATCAGATATAATGAATAAGTAACAAACTTCTATAACGAGTCCAAAAGATTTATGATGTGTCTGTGACATTTCATCTAATATTGCCACTTTAAGAAAATCTTCCTTTCCAAAATATATACCAAGTAAGCAATCTCAAAACTTCTGTAAATGCGTCATTTTACTGGCAAAATTATCTATGTAAGACTGTATCATCAAAACGTTGATATTCAAAGAGTTGGAAAGGAAACTCTCCAGTAACGGTCCGAAGAATATGCATTTTTACATTTTGAAATGAAAGTTCTATGAAATATCACTTGTGGGGCATTTAAAACTCAACATTAACTGAAGTCAACATTCCCATGATATTGTTTTATAATTTGATATTAAAAAATGACACTGTTAGGGTCACCGTGACCTCAATATCTCCTAAAATTCATTTTCAAATCTGTACCAATTTTTACCCCGTGCATTTCTAGAACAAGATTCTTCCGTGATTTTATTTGTTATTACTTCTGAAAATTGTACTTCTGTGATTCATTGGAAGTTGATCGTCAGAGATATGGTCTGGGTCAATATGGAAGTCTGGAAGAACTCTCATTGACGCCTCAATCGTAGTTGTCAGTTTGTTATTGTTCCTCTAACATCACAACATCTGTGTAACCTGTTTTCGATACCGAAATAAGGAAGCTTTTTGTCTAGAAACAGCAATCTAATTCAATCGACTATGATCCAACAATTAATTCTGGATATAATGAAGTCTGTTTCTGAGAACCTCGCAGGCATCTTGCTGAATGAATCCTAAGGAATCGCATTATGTAGAACTATTAAATAAGTCATGTTAAGTTGTTGATAGTAAAGAGTATAAGCACTGCACATGAAACAACACTTTTAAGCATTTCAAATGTAAATATCTTGCGAATATTATAACCCTTTACTGTTAAATAACAGTCTAAGTGATTTCTTAAACACATATAGAACGCCACCATTAATTCCTAGGATTTGTTATAAAATACGATATAACTTAAAACATGTAGCATCATAATATATGACCTGAACAACATATTCAAGGACTTTCTGCATGAGAGAATCTTTATTCCTTCAAGGGTACACTACGAAGATTTATATAACTATTCACTTACAATCGATCAGTGACAATAATAACGCAATCAATAGAGATACATACAAAGCCTCGTAAATTAAACACACCATTGCACTATTACAAGCATCCATGTGATGCAGCAGAGTGACCTTATGTTACTGACAAATCTTCATGAATTACTTGTAATTGTATTTTCAAAGTCCAGACACTTGATTACAGCCCTACATTCAGTTCGTTCTATTTTGAAAGATAATGTTGGGGTGAGATACGCTCGCCGTCTAAGCACGTTTTAACGAACGCAAAGGCGAAAGTAAGCGAGTTCTATTCAATTTTCGTTTACATCACAAAGCATGGTATTTAGAAACAACTTTTTTAAAAACTGAAACGTTAACATGATTCCAAACTACAGCTCTGTTAAATTAAAGCCAATTAAAGGAAGATTTATTTTATTTCAATTTACCGTGAAAATCATGACGCTGTTAATTTGCATATAATAAGGCGGGCATTGAAGAAAAATTTAGCTGCTTCAGGCGTTTTTTTTTCGCAAAATCCATGCAGAATGAAATTGTGCGATAAAGAGGTTATCATGCGAGTATGTTTTAGGATTGTAAATATCCTGCATACACACTCTCATGAAACCCTTATATATATATGTGTTACCCAGTTTGTTTGTCTTGTTCAATGTTTTCCCTACGTGCCAAAGTGTTTTGTTTAGTATAATCATGTGTTCCATATTGAAATGTTGTTATATATGATGAAGCATTGATAGATTGATGTGACCCAGTTGAAGCTAAACGCTAAATCTCACCAATTATCAAAGAGCTGCAATCATGGATGCAGTGATGTAGTCACTCAAAAATAACCAAAGGTGGTCTAACAAAAAGCCTCTTAATGTTCACGTTTATGACTCATTCTTACATCCATGAAAATGTACTCTATTAGGACTGCAGTTCACACATCAATAATCAACTGTTACTAGGCCATTGATGTTTTTTTTCACATTCCCAATATATAATTAGACTCACTTCTTACTCAACGTATAACGTGGTAACGGTTATAATATAAGGTCAATGACGATTATTATCACCTGATGGTTACTTTTATCCCTATCGAAAGACCCATTTATCATTTCATCAAATTCGACAAGAGGTTAGGTGAGGTGATTTGAAGTTTAACGCCGCTTTCAAGAAGAAGCTCGCAACACCAATGTGGCTATGCATCGCGGTGAAAACTGCGAGCATCGGCTCGAACTAGCGAACCATTGGTGGTACTGCGATGAAATTCAGTGTAGCACTGCACCCAAACCTTACTGCCTGTAGAACAGTTCTCTACTGCAGACAAAGTTGCCGAGCCTCTGGCAGGATTCTAACCACGGATCTATTGAATCGAAGCCAAACACTTTAACCACTGCGCTATCCCGCCCCTCAGTCGACAAGAATGTAAGGCATCCTCATCACTTCTCTTTATATATCAATCAAAAAGACTTTATTTTATTTTTGGAAATCAAAAAGGGGGTATTGAACACAAGGACTAGCTAATTCAAGCCGATAATCGCAGGTTTCACCGCAATTCATAGCCTCAATGGTGTTGCGGGCTTTCTCCCAGCAGCCGTGATATAATTGAAATACTCTTGAAAGCGGCGTTAAACTCCAAATCACCTCACCTAACCTCTTTTGGTTTGTCCAAGTCTTGAATCATTTACAGGTTAGGCAATATACTATGCCAATGAAAAACTAACGAAAAACAGGTGTTCATTTACGACGGTATCACAAATCATGATTATGAGTAATCATCCATACTTCATATACAAAGCTATTACCCATATGCTTAATCTTAAGTGGTAACCTGTAATAACGAAAGTATTACTCTCGGAAGCGTCACATAGGACATCAACGAAACTCTTGCGAATGTGTGCATCGCCCTCGCTCTCGCTCGGGTAATACAAAACTTCACACTCGTTTAGCAACATTCATTTCACCCACGTCCTTGGGTAAAAATCTCTCTGAATGTATTAAAATGTCCACCATAATGTTTTGGAAAATATGTAGTAAGCCGACTATCATCGATATGCCACAGTCTATTTGGCTCTTGCATTTTTTGAGAACACATAAGAAAACCGATAGAAATTAATAAGTGTCATTAGTCTTCCCGATCTAATTGCATATAAAAAATTAGTTCAAGATGGAAAATCGGCTACGTGTAATATGAAATGAAATGGAGAGATGCCATTACGAATCAAATGCAATACGTAGGTCGACGCCTCGAGACGTATGTCTGTGTTCATTGCCAGTTTTCATCTAGTTTCATGTATTTTATTCTGATCAACTCTGCATTTAAGTTGACGAGGTTATTCAATTCACCCTCAAGCCAGCAATGTAGTCTCCTCTGTGTCTGCTTCTCGACGCAGGGTTGTCATGTCACCAACTCAGAAGTGAATCAAATACCTGTCAATAGGAATCTGCTACGTGAACCTTGATATGGTGGCATACATGGAATGTAGATGTTGCTGGCCAATACCACGGAACTGTAATTTAGAAAACAAAACTAAAGTACATCTGATTTATCTTTTAATGAACCACACATATTGGTTAATATGGGCCACCATAATGACTCAATTTCGGATGATACTTGTTTTGCTTAATCTTAAGATTAATCGTACAATGATAAAACTTCATGTATGCAACATGTTAATGTCAGGGTCATTATATCTCATCTACTTTCTGAAGAGTGGGATAATACAAAGTGTTAGTCGAGTATTACTTACACATGTAGGTCTGACCCTTACATAAAAGTCACACATTTTAGCATTAATGTAGTCAAAACTATGACTCCTAAAGACCCACCTTGAGAAGTTAATATTTTGATCGAATTTAAAAACTCTTTATATAATGATATTGTTACAGTAAGAAACTTACTGATTAAGCAATTCACAATTTATCAACGATTTTGCTTTTTAAAATGTGTTTCATCCGATATAAAATGTACAATTTGAATGAATCATTCCATAAATCACATTTTACTACACCAGAAGACACCGGTATGTGAAGACACAATTAAGTTAAATTCTCTTCCACGCTATATGTCAGATGGTGTTTATTCTTGTTCACAGATGAATTTTAGTGAACACACTTTCCTTTGTGAAAACATTTTAAGACGTATAACAACATTATAAAATAATGTATAATCAATGTCTGTTACGTCAGCTGACACTACCAAGCGAAACAGAAAGCAGAAAAGTTGGCATACATAATTTACCTTTACAAATTCAAATAGACCAAACCGTAATCAAGAAAAAAGCCTCTTTTATAAAGTGATTCGATAATTAGGAAAAGAAATAGCGATAAAATGTCATAGTAACAGAATGTAAAGTATAAACAATATGTGTCAAACATAGAGTCAGGTCGGACATTATTGCTTTTCGTTCTTGTGTCTTGCAAGAAAGGTACCTGTTAATATTACAATTGACAGTATAACTTTTTGTGTGGACACGAACTCTGATTGAAGATCTTGATAACTCAAAATGATACTCAAGTGGGTGAAGAAAGTAAAAATTATTATGCCTTATATGGACCTTAAATAATGACAGGGTCAATGAGCCAATGCCACTCCGTGATTTATAGTTGATCCTATTGATAGGACCTTTCTTCAGGTTTATATCCTATACAACTGTTTGTTTCCTGTTATGATCATTCCAATATTTTAAATATTCTTTGCCACTCGGTTTGTCCTGTATGTGGCAATCACAACAGCTGTGGTGTTTAAGAGCCCTGATAATAGTAATGTTCAGAAGTTTAATTCATTTGAATTTTTTAAGATAACACAAGACACATTCTGCTCTCCGAAACTTAATATCAATAATATATTTTCAGTAATCTACCTGGCCCAGGTGTGCTTGTATAAGGAGGAGGCAAACTGAAGGAAAACATGGATTGTCTTGAATTACTCCGGAGCAATCATTGTACAAATGACAAAAGGAAGAAAACAAAGTAAACTGTCAGACACCTTTTACTGTTTAATTTAATAATGTAGCGTTGTTGTTATTTTATGATCTTCAGCACGTAGTACAATGGAAACGAGTCAAAGTCTCGTTAATGACACAGTGGCTTACATCGAGGTTTTCCTCAACTTCACGCTGTGTTACCCCTCTTTGTAACTTTCCAATTCCTCTTGACAATTCGTTGGTGGTCAAATGTCGTCTATGACGTCGTGGATTTACCAATTCTGCTAAATGAAAGTTCAGGTGTGTTGCGTGTGTCTGCGGACGCGAAGCAAAAGGTCTTACCATAAAAATTGCAATAACCCATACATGAAATTTCCTGACGTATTTCATATAGTGTGCATTAATGATTCAGACATCAGTGAATGACTGTGTGTGTTCCTTCCGTTTTTCAAATGTACATTAAAATTAACCTGATTTAATAAAAGAGATCATGTAATCCTTGGCAAAAGTTGAACAACATATTTGTTTGATTCATGATAGTTATACAAGGAGGTGTATGTAACTAGTCATTTTCATGACATTTTGAACATTTCTTATGGATGCACTACATTTTATCAAACATTTCATCCTTATTTTACTTTTAGGCGGACAGATTAGTCACATTTATATCGGTTTATAATGTAGAGTAGGTTTCTAAGTGATATTTGTACACTTGCCTGCGTATCATGCCGTCAGCAAATTCATACCTACACGTACTAAACGAAACGAGAAAACCAATAAAGCAATAGATACGCGAAAAAGCACTCAAAGGTTATTTTCTACAACGACCTATATAAAAACACACTGATCCTGAACTATTTATGAGGACATACATTTTCAGGAATCGTTTTTCTTCCAACTCTTTCAAAAAGTTCATTGCTGGTCTGTTCTTTATCAGTAATAAATCAACATGTGGAGGTTCAGCCTAACAATTTTAGGTAACAAATTATAAACAACTAAGTGAATAATTTTCTACTCAGTGGTCTAAGTACACATGCATGTATCATATTTCTACGCGAGAGGTAAGGGGGTACTATATACAATTATGTCCATTATTAATCTGAAGCTGTTGAAATAAATAGAGATCCACTAGAGAGTCACTACTCCATCACGTGAAACCATAGAAACGAATCCCTTATTCCACAAACAGAATGTTTTTCCGCTTAGACTCATTATGTGAGGCCTTATGAGGTGTCGGATCTATTTGTCTGCGCTTTGAACAATGCAATAGAAAGTAGGTCATGGACTTCATTATCTCCCGATTTACACTTTCCGATTCCTTAATCATTATCCGAATAGTTGGCCCTTCATGTACGTATTGAAATGATAGTGCCCCTTTCCACGGTTTGACTATGTCACAATCAAATATGAAACATTTCACTGTACTCTTGCACGCAGAGACGGGACAAAGTCTAAAGGATGCATTATTTGGATTACTATATATTGATACATTATTTGAATTGAAAAGAATTTTATTTGGATTTTTGGGAAATTCAAAAGTTGGTATTGTAGCACTGTTTCTCGGCATAGAAATGTATGATTGAACAATGGCAGGCTTGTGAGTGAGTTTAGATATCAAGGGATTGCGTTTTACATGAATCGGAATAACATTGGTTTGACATGTTTGATGAACATCGCAATACAATTGTGAACACGGACTAGCAATACAACATATCCATATTAGCTCCAAACTATTTAGAGGTTGATGGGGAAAATGAATTGTTTCATTCATTCACGTTGCTATTCCCTCGCAATAAAGAGACAGCTACAGTGTTAGCCTAAGTAATTTTCTAAGTTGAGGGAGAGCCACCGAGGAGGAAGTCTGATCAGTTTGACAGTAAGGCGTATTGCAATATGAAGCTATCAATACAAACATTTTTGCTATCTAGTAAACTGAATACATGATGTTCTCTATCTGGTACGTTGAATGAAGATGATCAGTGTAATACTGAACATTGTTTTGAAATCCAGTTCCTTCCGGAGTAAGTTCAAGAAAGCTTTTGGAATGTTTCTTTCCCTGAAATAACACCGACGTACATGTACAAATTTTTATTAAAAAGATTGATTCCAGAGTTTCATTTTTAACTTATTGCTAATTAAGCAACATGTAAACACTGTCAATATGTAAATGAAACGTTGTCGATAAAACTATTTTCTCAAACATATCACACACATATGATAAAAATGTATCAAGAAAGCAGCTCGATTATTGTGAATTACAAAGTGTATAATACGATACTTTATATGCCACATTTTAGATATTTGGCTTCCCTACTGTCTATTTAAAATCCTTTACGTGATGAGAGCATAACCAGATTCCTGTATTTAAATGGCCTAAGCATTTTTCAGGTATTAAAAAACCTTTCTTTAGCAATGATCAAAGTAATACACGGAGAGACGCGATTTCTGTCTCATTTCACAAAGCGGCCAACAGTGCTTAAGATATACATTAATTGCAGTTAGAAGCATGCAACTTTAAACTAATGAAAATTGTAATGGGTTTAAGAACATCATCAAAGGCACTCGGAACTAAGTGGGGTGTTTAAAGTACATGTAAGTAGTTCAGTTGTTCACTTTGTACAAGATATATTCTTACAAAAGCGGACAAATGCAGGGTGTTATTGTTTTATCGTCATGGGAATTACAGTTATTTAAAATAACTCGAGATCTAATTGACTGTCAGAACTTCTATATTCATTCATTTATTGAGGCCAACAGTCACGTGTCAAACATGACATGGGCTTGTTGCATGGCATGTCGTCCGTCCGTCCGTCTTTCCTTTCCGTAAACTTTTAACTATTTATCTTCTTATCCAGAACCATTGACTCAGGAAATCTGGAATCTTGTGTAGAGACTCGCTGACTAATGGGGTTTATAACTTATAGATTCGGTGATCCTGTTACCCTATTAAGGGAGTCTTAAGCCGATGATGATGATTCTAAATAGATTTGGTGATCCATACGGTTACCCTGTGACCATTTATGAGCCTGATGAACTACAGAGGCTCTATATTTATTTATTTCGTGTGGAATAACATAAAAGTTAAATGCTAGTATGTGGTTTGCTTAACAATTTGGTAAGTATACGATTGTTTTGCTTTATATATGATCAATAAACACTTTATGAATTGCTGGGACTACATTTAACGGATCGAATGAAGACCCTGACATAACCGTTGTACTTGGCCATGAATACAATGACAAAGTACCACACATATTCTTAACTCTGACTTGAATTAGAAAAAGAATAACCAGCTCGAAGCTCGGGACTAAGGTATAACTGTCCTTTATGAAGTATGGTGATACATTGAGAGCTAAAGCTCTGAATTTATAACGTCAACCCAGTTGGGACAGATAAAACGTTATTCCTCGCTTTTTATTGAGTACCCTTTTCAAATACGATATTATTTTGTGTATATTTGGCCTTTTGGGGCAACGAAGTTTCGGAGGGTAAGTTAAAATGGGCACCGTCCGTCCACCCTTCCTTCCGTCCGTCCGTCCATCCGGCTGTTTCATATTGTGTACGGCTCGTAAGTTTGTCACCATTCGTGACTCTTTCACGAGAGTTCTTTCAAGTTCTATCCGGCTCATAACTTGTGAACTCATCACCTGATTTTGAGCAAATTTTGTTTTAACATTCTGCATACATGAAGATATGTCATTATTTGTCCTTTTTAAAAATATATTTTGTAATTGTTTTAGTTTTTTGGTAAAAGGTGATGCCTTTTTGATGAAAGCTGTAGCGTGTGATGTCTGGATCTTTAATCGAATCGAGAACAATTTCTTCATTGCGAGATTGCGACATTTCCTACAACGTTATCAAGAAGGTGATATTGGAAATAATTGTGAGAGTGAACATATGGATAAATACGAAAAGTCCATAGACCTTGTTCTATAAACTTCTTTTATCTCTCAATTTGTTCTTGTTTTCTCGTTAATGGTCATCACCGGAAATACATAAAGGTTGATTTACAAAAAAATCTGGTTCAAGTTTTCGCTCCTTTGCTTTTGGTCTATTGGTTTTTGAAAGTATCATGATAACATGATTTGAAAATATCTTCTTAACCTTTTTGATTTTTGCAAACATAAATAATTTAATTATATTACCGATTTACAGTTGCCTTTTTTAAAAAGTGTTTTTAATATTCTAAAGGACCTGTTAATCTCTAAGTGTGTAATTCTTTCCTCTCTTTTGGGTGATGTTCATTTACGTGTTTGACAACTTGAATATTGTAGCAAATATGTTGAACCCAAACTCACTCTCTCATTCACTCCGATGATACCAACCGTTTAAGGGAATCAATCATTTTCTTATATTTTTTTTTCCATGTGGAACACCCTGATAACTGGGTTCTTCATGAAAGCATAGTGACATCCATCTCCTACCAGATCTGCCTCGTACAGAAGTGAGGTAAGTTGTGTGTTAAGTGTTATTATTATTGTAGGGGAAAATCCCTGTGGCTATGCTTTTCGGTGAAACCTGCGAACCATTGGTGTTTCTGCGCTGAAATTCAGTGTAGGATTGCACCCAAACCGTACTGCGTGTGGAACAGGTCTCTATTGCAGACAAAGTTGCCGAGCCCTGGCGGGATTCAAACACTTTAACCACTGCGCTTAAAGGCAAGATAAACGATACATTCCTTGCACTCACAAGACTGATTTACATTCAATTACATGTGTAAATAAATGGAAAAAGAATAACCTTCAAGCTTTGAGGTTGCGAAATGTTGTCTACAGTGTATTGTAAAGAAATCTACTTTATTTAGATGCTTACGTATGTATAGGGCTCTTAGACGATGATGTTATTGCAAAATTTTCGATGCACCTTGAAATTCCCGGCATAAATAATGCAGCAAGCTAAGGGAAACTTTTGTATTTGTATTATCACAAATATAGTATGACATAAAAAACACTCTTTTTAACTATTTTTTCAGAAATATCATTGTTGTTAATACTGTGTTGAGTACTGCGTTGCTTAGAATAACTTAAGTCTTAATTGAGTAAGAGCTTACCCCTTGTGACCATCCTGCTTCATCAGCGTAATTGCGGTTACAGCGTAATTGAATCCGCTGATCAAGCTCCTTCCATGTACCCTGATCTCTTTCGAGCTAAATCCCTCGTACGGCTGGCGCGGCTTGATGTTCGGCTTGATGTTCGTGGCTGTACTCACCTGTTATTGTTTAAACCAATGAAATGTCGTTTGGTTTGAAGTTTGAAGATATTCTTTTGAATTTTCCATCCGGGCTATGCCACTGTTGCTGGATGCGAGTCGTCTCATTGGCTGGTTAGATAGCTAGCGATACGAGACTATTGGTCTAAAGGATATCAGGGTATATGGAAAGAGCTCGATTAGCGGAGTCAATTACGCTGATGAAGCAGGATGATTGTGACATGGTTTGATTCAGCCTTTCAAGGATGATAATTATTTCGCTTTTGCTTTCTTCAAAGGGGAAGAAGTACGTTTTGGAAATTTTATTTCTTCAAATTTATCCCCAATCAGCATTAATTTATGCCAAATGTATGATCTTCAGAGGATCACACATCTCATTACCCAACCTTGAGATATTATCAAGTATGAGTGAGTGAGTTGGGGTTTAACGCCGCTTTCAAGATTATTTCACTTATATCGCGGCTGCTAGTATTATTGCAGGGAGAAAGCCCGCAACACTATTGTGGCTATGCATTGTGGTGAAACCTGCGAGCATCGGCTGGATCTAGCGAACCATGGGTGTTACTGCGCTGAATTTCAGTGTAGTATTGCACGCTAACCTGACTGCGTGTAGAACAGTATCAAGTATGAAGAATAAAACACTGGCGGCCATTTTTGTGTGAAAACTTTTAAATCATTTGCGTTAGGGAAAAAACACCGTACTGCTGCCTCTTTAAAATGTTCAAATACAACACACGAAGATTTATTTTATGGAAAATCAAATATTATGAAAATAACTGAATGAAAATAATAACTGTTAAAAAGGATTGGAACAAATTTTAAAATAGTTATGAATCGAGTTAAAATTTACGAAAACTTTCCCTCAAGAAATTGAAGTGAATGAAAAAGCATCTTTAGGTTTTTGTAAGCAATAACATTTTTAATACAAACTTTATGTAATTAAAAAGATATCATGAAAATTACATTGATGATAGAATAACTTTGATCGAAACTTTAAAATGAGTATTTTTCAAAAGAAATTAAATGAGGAAATTGACTGCAATACATTCGAAATTACGCGATGTTACATTCCGATGGAGGCAACAAGGAGGGGCATTGCGTAATGTCACTCTGCCTGACAGGATGTAACTGTGATTACATCAATTAGCACGGTGACATAATTGGCCCGAAGTACTCTCTTCTTCATCCATCATAACAACTAAATGATTGAAAGCGTTGGTTGATTGTATTTCTCTTTCCTTAGGAAGAGGAAATGTTCTAATGACATTTTTGAGAAAGGTTTGAAAAGAGGTGCATATATGGACATAAATGACCTTTGCCGAACACAACTTAATAAACACCAAGTAATGTCATGTAGGAAACGGAGGAGACATTTCTTCAATTCCTTCATATCTCTAATAACAACTTTCTATATGTATGTTCGTGATCTATTCATATTTTGGATAGCTTAACATTCGACTTTTCTGTTTTCTATTTCAACACCACTAATCGCAAAGGTCTTAAAATCAGTAAGATTATTTTGCATGAAAGTTCACATAGGCATGTATCTAGTAGAATTACCTTTGCGCCACATTAGTTGTAACCACCACCCTATAGCTAGCGATGGCGAGGTCATTCTTACAACGCTTAGGTTTTCAAAACTAAACCTGTTGCCTCCTGTCAGTGCAGTCAAACAAATAGTGGGATTCATCAGTAAAGAGAACTTGAGACCAATCGTTGTTTATCGTAGTTAATTATCGTAAGCCCAATTCAAACAATCCCGCATATGATGTGGGAAGTACACCCATGTCCTTGAGTTGAGACCGGCATTAAGAGGACGATCCCTAATCTAAGGGGATACTTTTTCCGAAAAGTTTATGCTATTTAAATATCGTAAGCAGATAACATGTATCACTGGTAAAATTATTTTACGTCATAAGTTATACATGTTATAAGACCAGATAAAGTTATTGCCTTAACAAACTCCGAAGCGAACACAACAGGATGTGGCTCGACTTCTTCCTCCCAGTTATAAAATAATGTTATGAAGTTCTTTCAGTAATGTAGTTGTTTTCGATGATTTGATACGTGTTACTTTTGCCGTGTCGACACAAATTCATTCAGAGAAGTCATGGATGTTACGCCTCATTACTAAACAAAGAGTAGTAACTATTGTTCAAAGCACGTTAAACCCCAACTCACTCACTCACTAACACGTGCACGGCTAATAAATAGTAGACAGTTATGTCTGTGCAGGTATTGACAAATCAACAACATAGCATCATTTTTTTGGTAATAATTAAGTACACTGTCGTACGGGACACTGATTCACAGCTGACTCCGCGCTAATTGTTATGGCTTTCTCGATCGCTCTAAGAATACATTTTCTACTGATGGCATTTCTGGACTTGTTTGTTCTCGTGACTCGGTATCGCTGCCTTTGCATCGATCGGGTGTACTTTGTATGTTGTTATCGTTGGTATCCATTTCTAAGAATACGATGCTTTGCATTTAAATTAACATGAAGCCCGTCTGTAATTCTAACACCTTTCATCATATGAAGGGCTTGTTAGATCAGGATGGTGCCTCTATTTCGATTTTGTTCACAAAGTTCATAAACACAATATTTGCCTCATGTGGCGGTCACATAAGTTAATCAGTGGTGCAGATGGTTCTCCATTGTGGATTATTTCCATGCCTACATTCTCATTGTTTCACGCACTACAATGTAAGCATTTAAAGCCAATATTCCTCACTTCACGTACATAGATCATGTGCTTCATGTGCTCTTTACCTGTCAAATGAACAACAAAGAAGTTTTACTGACAAACTAACTTCATCATTCTGTCAATCATCCACAGCCGAGTGGTTAAGAACACTGATCAAATTGTCAAAAGGTTGCATTATCCACGTTTAACATTTATCCTTCTTGAAGCATATGTAAAATAAATTATATTGTATAAATATTTAAACACCTGACACCTCCGGTAAAACAATAACTCACTCACTCGCACACTCATGTAGCTCATGTACCACCGTCGGTGGTTTTTGAGAATAAAAGAATTTGAATTTGTGAACATATAAACTTCAATGATCACTTTCTTTATGGGCATCCAGCAGTCATATTGCAGCTCCGTTTCGATTGTCATATGCTGAGCGCCAAGCATAAAAGCTGCAGCTAACATCTTTCAACGTTGTTTGGTATGAGGCAGCCGGGAATCGAACCCCGACCTTTCTGATTATTTGAACTTGGGTTTCAAAGTAGGTAAGACATCAGAGACATTTAAATTCTCGAACTTAGATTTTGTATAAATTTGAATGTAAAATTCATTATATTTATTCCTTTTAATTGCGTCTGCAGTAAAACTAAATTAGAAAATGTTTGATCTCTGATACGTCTTATTGATCAGAGTCTCCATAGAAATCCAGTATTTGGTCAAGAGTGTGGTGACCTGTCTGACATTAATGAATATTTGGTCGAATGAGAACAATATCAGGTCAATAAGTGACAGATGAGGTTGGACATCAAGGTCTGGGTTCTTGCGGAACGAATTTGTAACATTGGAAAATCAATATCTGAATTGGAACAGCCATGCCAGATTGCTGTATTTAAAGTTAGTACCTACAGGTAATTTTTTCTCTAAACTGAGTATTAAAAATATGTATGTCACAAGTTAATTAAATACACATTTTTTCCCATTTGTATCATTAATACATTTGGTATTGATCCACACTATGTGCTTACAGGGATTATAAATGCATCTCAGCCAGAATACGATGATTACCATTGCATTGATGATGTTTTCTTCAGTGCAAGAGGTGGTTTAGTAAATTTTCTCTGACACTTTCGCGCCACTAGATTCAAAGCCTTATCGCGGTGTGGTGGTTTGCGTGCTGCCGATAACGATTTTAAGTGATTGAGGAAAAACGTTTAGAAAAGGTCGATAATAATACCGTGCTATAAAATCGACTATGTTTCAAACGGCGGAGTATGTTAATAATCAATAGCGACGAAGCATAATTAAATGCTATTCTTAATACGTCATTGCTTCATTGTCTTTAGCACTTTTGGCATCAGGTTTTTAGAAATTGCACTTATAAGAAACTTGTTATCTTAGCAATAATTTTTACAGTTTTTTTCATTGATAAATAAAGTTTGCCATATATAATAAGTTATATTGTCGACTTTTTCAAGACGTTGCTCATCTGCAGAAGATATCCAATGACATTTGAAGAAGAATATCAGAACCTTGAACGATTTTCAAAATTTCCAAATTTTTCAACTGTCAAGTGAATGAAGTTAGATAACGTGTCAAATACGGCAAAACAGATAATTTAAACCATTTCGTCAAGATGTTAGATTCTAGTCTTCTTACTCGTTGTTGCAATCTTGAAATGTAAGGCGACTGAAATTGTAAATAGTTACATAATTTTAGCAAATTTCGGTTATTAAGGCGTCGATTTTGTCCCGAAATATTTTATGTGTGATTTCTTTGCTATTTTGATTTTTTAAAGTAAAGAATATTGATATTGATATCAATCACACCGATGGTAATATTCTTAAACGTATTTTGAAAAATATGGATATAACTGATTTCAGGTGTAATCTGATTTATACCTGCCCTTGAAGTTTGTGACGTATTTCAAATATGATACTCAGAACACTTGTTGTTCACATAAGGCTACTGCACAACATGAAAAAAACATTATTATTACAGCAATTGACAATACACACGAAGGTACCTATAAGTTAATGTCTCGTCATTCAAACGTTTTTCACCAATCTTATTCTTATGAGGACTTAGATATGTGGCTGTAATATATGGACGACCACATTTGATGGTGATGGATACCAGTATTAAATATGCTAAAATCTTCAGAGAACTTTGATTCTTTGTCAAGACAGGATTATTATTTTAAATTGTGTTTGTTATTTGAAATTAGGGGTATCCGTCGAATGTAAGAAGGACAAGTTCAGAAGAGATTTAAGATTTGATGTCTTGTCGTTTCTTTACAGTTTTGTTTTACATGGATGGCCTATTTCGACTGATATGCTTCATGAAACTTTGTCACAAAATCTCAGTTTACGAGCAAGATCAGGACCTACTTCCTTACATTAATAACTTAATCGTCTATTGTGTACACAGTGGCTTATTCGCTCAAAAAAGCTTTAAGTGATAACATATTGGACCATTGATAAATAATTTCATAAGAAAGCGATTGTAGAGAAGGAGAGACAGACAGATTGACAAACATGTCATAAGCCTTCAGGCCTGTGTAAATAAAACAGTTATTTACACTACAACCATACTTCATTTTTTAAAACTATAGTGACATAGCTTTGATTTTGCCTGTTTATCAAACAGAAAAGCTATCAACCACAACTGTTCAAAAAGACTCGTTTGAAAAGTTGAACGTGTGCCATTGTTATCGTTGTTGACTGGAGCAGACATGAATTTTATTGGTGTGAATTAACTACAAAAACATTGAATATGTAACATTACTGTTGAAGAAAAAAGTGAAGGTGAAATAATGTAAATCGGCAGGTAACTACATCGAATTTCATACGATAAGTGTTAGTTGGTAAGTCACGTATTGTACCCATAGAAAACGACATTGCCGTGACAGTGATCCCAAGACGGGTTTCCGATATTTCGTGATTGGATTAATGTGCCAATAGTTAATAGCCAAAATAGCTACAGCTTTATTCAATTCAAACTGATGCTTTGGTTCCTGGCTGTTGTTTCGAAGCAAAGACACAGACAGTCTACATGACATCATAGTTTACTAACGTCCCCTTAATCCTCTTACAATTACAATGTCCTTACATAACAAAACTTGCAATCGCCACGTGGGATACTCTATCACTAACCTCGATGTTCACACGATCATAGTCACACTCAGGTATCACACCTCAATTGGTCTTTGCATGCATTTTAATAATATCTATCGAATTAAAGCAGCAATATATAGCTTACGTTAGTCTTCGAATTCGTTATTTTATGATGAACCAATTCATTTTGATTTTAATAGATAGAGCTTTTAACACAGAGCTTATATGCACTTTAAATTGAAATTTTATATGTTAACTTTAATTTTTTTCAATAATTTAAAAATTTCAAAGTAGTTAATCTTTTATGAAACATTGGCCATGTTTGTTTAGTGTTATGCTCTTGTGACATGTACAAATCTTAAAGGGTTCTTTCACAATATAATCCAAACAAATGATTTATCTTAATCAATGAGCAGGATGTGCCAAACATAATTATCTTCCTTTCATTATTGATCAGACTGCGGTTGAAACATCAAAACAATAATGAGTGTGGATAACACGTGGTTCTGTGCATAAACTAGTTGACCGCTATAAGTTCAGTTAAGCAACATCGGGCGTGGCTCGCCGGATGAGTGGGTTTACGCGCCATTCCCTGATAAACTGAGAGTTTGATGAGTGATTCCCCGCACTGAGACACGAGTTGAGAGACTTGAGGTATCAACTTGGCCAAGAGATTTAATCCACAATGTGAGTTTGTTCACGAAGCTGGAATTGAGTACCTGCTAAAGCGGGACAAATATGTCAGCTTGGGTTACTAAAGGGTATCAGTGTTGGTAGCGCCTATTCTCTCACAACAGAGGTAGCTCCGTCGTAAGTTTCTTGACAACCTCTGTCCTAATTCATGCGTGTCATGGTCTAGAAATGTAGAAATCTGATTGAATGCAATCAAAGTTAGCTGCAATTAGGATGCAATCAGCGACGCCGTTTCTAAAGTAATCATTCAAAACGCCTTAGGTATTTTCGTATGCTTTCGGACATCTAAACTGTATTCGAATTTGCACCGTGCACTTTTTGTCTTCTCTACACAGCACATTCGCCTTGTTTAGCAACAGCATCTTTGCATACGCCTGTGGGACGACAAATATTCTGTCCATGCATCCGGTATTTTTATTGGCTGTACATGTAGTTTGTGTCGCAATATTTGAAGCCTCGGGAAACTGCACTTAAACTCGAGAACTCGAGCTTGTTTTAGAACAGAGGTTGTGTAGGAATAATTGACAATCCCCGTCTGTGGGGAGAGAATGGGTAGCGCCTTGCGTATGAACTAGCGTTTCACCTTACTGTTTTTCGCCGCACAGTTTCTTCCACAGCCACAATAAAAGAGGAACAAAGTATGTTGTTGGAAGCAAAGATGTCAAAATTCATCAATGGTATTATTTAATCGAGAAGAAGTGGTTGTGTATGATAATTATCTTCTTAACACCTATCATGTCAGCGGAATGACAATAAACAGCTTACAGTCGTGATTTGTCATCTAAAATCGGACAATTGCTCTCGCCAAAGACTCAAACGTTATTTAGACTTATTTACAGTAGTGAAATACACAGATTGGTAGTGTTGAGTAGGTCACATTTCTACTATTCTGCATAATTTCAACTTCTTAACATTTATATCGAAAATCATTTTAGTAAAACAATGTAAAAAGGGTAAAAGATCCAACATTCCATTTGAAAGAGAGTTACAAAAAATACCTAAATTGTTAATCGTTGTACTTTTAGAACGGTCTAGTTACCAGAAATATACGTTACAATGACAAATAACAAGATACTTTCATGGACTGATCTGACAGATAACGTTTTAAAGGGACTTGCACATCGTGATTTTCTTTATATATTCATTCATACATGTCTAAACAACAATAAAGATGGTGCTTTCACAATCTATCTATTTCCCATTCCCGAATGTTAGAATTTTAGGTTTAATAAACGAAAATCATTCTTGTATATGTTCCGAAGCAGAAATCACAGCTGGTTACCAGAAACATAACCTCTCAGAAACTATCAAATCAAATCTGATCTTCAACCTACGTAAGTAAGGTAAGTTTCGCCCGTAATTGACGTCCGTCATTGTCCGGATTTCGACCAGCATCGCATATTTAAATCTTTTTGTCGTTACTCTACTGAAACGAATAGCTCCAAATTTATACCTTTTCTCATCAGTGAGTACTTCCTGACAACATGACGACATTGATAAAATTTGGCACAAGGGACTCCAAAGATCCCACGGACTTCTTTCAGTCGAAGAAAAGGAAACATATCAATGGTATGAAATGTACATGATTGGGTTTAAGAAACAATAGCCAAGGTAGAAATAATTGAAGGGGTGAACGCAACAAGGTCACATGTCTTCTGTTATTAAAATGCAACATGTGCCCTTCTTGAATGCACCCCTTCAATTGATAAAAAATGAAACAATCATGAAATTCAAATTAAATTATATATTTCTTACATATCAAAGTGATACCAGGACTCTTTCGCACAAACGCTTGGGACAAAACATTAGGGTTGTACAGACTAGTATTACCAGTTTTTACTTCTTTTCCATTTCCTTATATATTTTATGATGTTACACATGCTAATAAACATCCACATCGTCATGGAATCTTTTATATCCGACATAATTATATCCATTTCATTTTATTTTTCAAATATCAACGATGTTAAAATATCTATCTTACGTTATGTGAATTACTGATAATTTTTGTCAAGTTGAGGAAAACTTGAAACAATTTTAAAACTAAACATTACTACCATAGATTAAATGCTAAAAAGTAGACTCAGGCAAACATTAATTTCTTTTATCATGTTATTGACATTCACTAATTGGACTGTTTTGTTTGCCTGACCATGCGTCTCAATTATCGTAGTCAATATATGCAAGTTATGATGAATTATCTTATTGTTAAACACCACATGCAACTAATTGGCGTTTTTGCCTTGGTTTTGGGGTGACATGACATCAGATAGTGTATTTAGATAGATAAATAGATGTAACATATCCAGGGAAATCAACAAATCAAAGTACTTAAGATTAAAAACATTAGGCAATTTTTTAATGTAGTCTAATAAGACATTCCTGGAATCATTTCGTGTATAATATCACCTCTATTTACTCTCAGAGCATTGGTGATGACAGATTTCACCATGCATACTGACAAGCTCAATGATTAAATTAACCCAAACGTGGTTGCTTTTATACAATTTGCAACAACGGTTTGAATGTCAATGTTAAGGTTGAGTATACTTTCATCATTACATTTTCATTTATCCAGAGGATACGTTAGTGAAATAGCTAATTTGAAATAGCGACTTCATGCTAGTGTTACAATGAAGGTTATGTTTAACTGCCGTGTTATCATTGAAAAAAGGATATGATGTTTTTGCTGTAATGTTTCCTATCATCTTGAGTTCCCTTTCGTACAAGTGTTAGGATTTGCATACAGAATACTGTGAAAAAAACAAACTATGATTTTATTTCAGTGCTTATGCGATTGGAATGCATCAGAAATAAAAATAAAATGTTGATTTCATTGCTTTGAGAAATCTTCTTATATAGTGTTATCTGTTTTATCAAATACAACCTTCTGTAAACTACCTGAAGTATTTTTCTAATACTAATACTCTAATACTTTTAACACTATCCATACTATATACAGCCCAACACATGGTATAAGGACTTTTGCAAGTTCTCAATCATAGGCAGCAAGTCGTGAACATTTATAAACAATACAAACTACCTCAAGCTTTGCTGGCACTGTATAATGACCGCCAATATATCTGGTATGCATTGTAAATCACTGGAGGGAAATGAACCAGAGTAGATTTAGAGAAAAAATATGAATGTCCAGATGGCATCCCTTGCGGAAGTGTTTTATCTCAACGAATTTCAAGTGCATTTCATTTTGGAAAGTTTAAAAGTTTCAACATGATTCTCAAATCAGATCATATGTCAAATATGACAAAAGTGATAATTTAAGTCGTTTTGACAAGATGTTGGATATTATTTCCTACTTCACGTTTTTATAATCGTTAAACATACTAGCCCTATGAACGTGCTATTCAACTGATATTTTAAGATTTCAAAACAGTTAAGTCACTGTCTGTTAATTAATCATAGACTTTTCCCTTAAAATATTTCTATCTAATTTTTTTTTGTTATTTTGATTTGTAAAGTTTAGTAACATTGATCTTGATATCAGTTACGCCGATTATGATATTTTTAAACATATAATTTTATATTGATATGTCTTATATAAGCACAGCATACATGCAATCTGATTCAAATATGATCATCAAACATACCGAATGCTTTGCTCATATGAGGCTATGAGCACTTGTGTTCGGACAGAAAAGGTTATGGAAATACTACACAACAATAAATGAAACTTATTGTTACAGAATTTTAAAATACATATACAGGAAGTATTCATTTTGAGGTCTCTCAGTCCAAACGTTTTAAGCAATCTCATAAATCTTTATAGGGACTTTGATCTGTGGCTGTTACATGTGAGGACCATATGTGATAGTGATCGATGACAGTCTTAACCATGCTAAAGTCATCCAGGAACTTTTGTTCTATTTCAAGACCATTTTATTCATTGATCAATAAACATATCATCATCAAATTCTGTTTGTTAGTTTGAAGCTCTTAAAATCAGGCGAGAAATAAGAAGAGATCTGAGCTTGGATGTTTTTGTGTCTTTCAATTTATTTCTTATTACATAGATGGCTTATTTACTTTTGGCCCAGATCAAATATTAGTTTATGAGCAAGGTCAGAACCTACTTACTTACAGTTAACACCATATATGCGCACGAAGTAAAAAAACAAAAAGTGTTATTATAGCTCATTAGGTTTTAAACTGAGTCATCAACTTATTTCATTTCTGTCTGGAGTGAGCGGCTGTAGGGAAGAAACTTTCATATTGGTTGATGGATGGAGGAAGGGCGTGATGCTATGCCATAAGCTTTTTGCACCTTCAGCCCTTTTAGATAAAATAGTTATTTAAAAGTTATTTAGACTTTATGTAACGATACTTCATTGAGAAAAGATCCATCAAAATAGCCAACAATTGTCTTGAAAATCATCATTCTTTCAGAGAGGCTACACAAATCCCCGGGTCTCAATTGACGAGTTGTATGTTTGCTATTATTGACATTTTTGACTCGACCAGACATGTACTTTCTTGGTCTAAATTAACTTAGGGTAGTATTTTTCCTGTAAGTCACACGAGAGTTACATATTTGTTTGGCATTTGATTGATTGTTGTGAACCAATGTAAATGAACCTTGTGCCAGACCTATTTCATTCATCTTTCAAACGTTTCCCGACTGGTAATTTGTTTACCCATATTCTGAATGTTAACAAAGTTTATTTATTCAACGTAGTTGCCATTCGTCATTTCTCAGATGTGCTGCCATAAACAAGTGAGATAAGTCTGCCACATTGCACAAAAGTATAGAAAGAAGCGATTATTAAGCTAACAGTCGCAAAAAAGCGCCCGGTTTCGTTTTATTGTAATGCCTGTCATAGACACGAGCGGTTGTCTTGTAGCATTACTATAAGGCTTTGCTGACCTCTTCGAAAGGACACAAAACTCTTAAATGTAATTATTTTGAATGACGGTTTTGAAAAACACAAGTAAACTTTCATCAACAACTACATTTAGCTTACATTTTGAAATTTGTTTCACAAATAACAATTAAGCCGTGCGAAGGTAGGTGTCGAGTAAAGCTACAGCATGCGCGGATGAATTTGGAAATTCGCAACCCTAATCCTTTATAAAGGAATTATAATTTCTATCGTATTCGAGTTGTAATCTTTTAAGAAACATGTAGGTAATATAAACAATAACCAACTCGTTACAGGCCAAGGCTCGATAATTACGAAATTAATATAACTCGGGAAATATAATCTGTCATTCCCCGTCACTCGTTAAAAATCAATGAAAACAGAACAACAAACATGAAGAGGATGTTACTGATCTTATCAGATTGATGCACCACTTGTAAACAGTTATCCCTTAATAATGTGGATACTTTCATTTAATATTAGACTCAAACAGTTTGTGTGAGATTCTGGTTCACTAACGTCTCAAAATACTATTTTACAATTTTCTGTTTTAACAAAACTTGTAATTGCCATGTTGGATACTTTATCACTACCCTCGATGGTCACACGCTCATGAAAAAACACAAATAAATCGGTCTATTGTATAAGATTAGAGTAAACAGGCATTTCAAACACCCCTTTCTAACTTAAGTTGCAATGTAACGCATGGGTTTGAGTAATTTCATGTTCCATTTCATTGTAATATGTTTATTTCCAGAGATTAATTTAGAAACACCGAGTTTATATGCAGTTTAATGAAACTCTCCCAATCTGTAAATTGTAACATGTTACAAAAATTTACAAATGTGGGAAATTTTCAGTCACTCTTTACCGAAAACCTGTGAGAAAAGTAAATATATCACAAAAACAATTCAATTTGTCTTGAAACAATGGCCATGTTTTTTAGATATATTAAAAGGCCCTTTCAAAATGACCCAACTCAAATTAAAGAAAATGGTTACTATTAATATAAAAAAGCAGAATGTATTGTTTAAGATGGTTGCCTGAAAATGGTAAAAGGACCTATACTAAATGTATCCATTGTGATAATAAAGAAGTCGTACATCCATAAAATATCCTTCTCTTTCTTAAGCAAAATGTACAAATCATAATTATCTTTCATTCATGTCTTTCAAAACAGCGTTTTGCACATAAAAGTAACAGTGAGTATAATTGCTTTTAATCACCTATTTTAATGGTTTTAAAAGTTTTTGAAAATCGAAATATTTCTTTTATTTCAATAGTATCAGTGGAAAGACAATAGCTGGACGAGAAGTTAAACACTCAGTCAGTGTAAAGAAACTTTCTCATGAACAATGTTTAAAGCACATTCTGATTCGTCGATTTAACTGTTTGAAGACAATTATTTTTTGTTAGAAGTTAAACGTTCATCCTCTCAATACTGAACTCTATTTTACTTTTTTCTTTTATTGTTTGTATTCAGCATATTTCGCAGTTTTCTATGACGTCTTTGATTTTAGTGCTCAACATCAGATGGTGAACACGCACCTTAACAAATATTAAAGGCAAATGGCTGCTAGAAATAGAAACCGGAAACTCTATTTAAATTGAAATCATCTCGAAAATCATGTTTCCTAAACAATGTTCAAGGATAAAAGAACGAACCTTCCAAATTTAGGAATTTTTTTTAAATAACGCTATTTGTTTAACTCTTTGTACTTTTAAAAAGATCTAGAGACAAGAAATATACTTTAAAAAATAAGAAATAACAAAATGTTTTCATGGACTGATCTTACAGATAAAGTGTCTCAAATATCCTTTGTGGTTTTCTTTAAATATCTACTACATCAATAAGTGTCAAAGCAACAATAAAGATCGTGCATTCACAAAAAAAAATAATAATAGCAATTTTAAAGCGCAGTATCCATGCAATAAAGGCATGTTTAAAGTGCATGACGTCATAGGCTACTGTTCCTTTTGTCACTTTTTAAATGCACTCATGTCTTTTTATGTTCTCAATAAATGGACTTGTTTTGAGTTCTATAAAGTATCATATGCACTGCAAAAGATCTACATCCGGAAGTTTTTGTTTTTGTTTGGTGGCTGCTACAGGAAGAAGATGTTGACTGGAACGTACAGATGCATACCAAAAGTTTGTTCACATATCAAGAAAAGTGGTATGTCTTTGATGAATTGTAGCATTGTGAAAAAGCAATAGATAAATTTGAGTTTTCAATACAGAACTAAAGATACATTGTAACTTCTTATCGATTGCATACCCAACAGTTTAGACAGGTTACTGAAGTAACATTGGGTCAATATTAAAAATCAGTAATTCTTATTTTTCTCTATAAAATCCTTTATAAGAAATCAACAGCTTTAAACATAAGTCATTTTTGTTCGTTTACAATTAGTAAATATGTTTTGCTTATGTTTTTCTCAGAGAGTCAAAATGGAATATCTTTATTGAAATTTAAGGAAATCGGAATTTCGGAAATGTAACCCATTCTGTTTATTTCATCATGCCAAACTTCGATATTTTGCTCGAGAGACTAGAAAATCTCATGATAAGTTAAAGAATGGCTGTTAACATGGCAATGGGAGATCCTTTGTCAGTTCTGTTGAAGTTATTTTATTGACGTTCAACCCAAACCCAAATTACATTATACTATAAGGTCTCACTATTTAAGAAAATCATTATGTTTTCAAATTTGTACATATTTTTATTTCTTAAAACGCTTTCACTTATTTCTCTTGTACATACTCCTGCCCGTCTCTTGTTGTACAACGTTGTGAGATATATGCTGTGAATATCTTGAGAGGTCTTTTCTAAGTTGAATAACTTATGCCCAATCCATTTCTTGAATGAATAAAATATGTTTCAATACAAAAATTTCAATCAAAACATTATACTAAGACATTGCACTAAGATGCAGTAGTAAGTGAACAAACTTTTGAAAGGCGTTGTAGAGTAGTCAGCTGTGAGATAGTCAGATGTGGGATAGTGAGGTCAAATCTATCTTATTATCATTCCCTAATACAAAATGTATTACAATTTTTGTTTTTAAAATCGAAAATCATCCTTATGCATGTGCCTAATCCTAAATCAAACATGGACATTAGATATATAACCTCTTGAATCAAATCTAAACTTCTACCTGATGAAATTCCCTTTCGGACAAACACTTAATCTTTCATATGCAAGTTAACATCCATTTCGTTGTCCTCATTGCCATAATATCGTCTATATCTGAAACAATTAAGTCTAATAAATTTCCTTTTTCAAATATGAGTTTTGTGAAAATATGTTTATTAGGTTATGTGAATTACCGATACTTTTTTACCACATTTCTTGAAAAACGAAATAATGAACTAACAATTCTCACCATAAGTAATATCGACTTCAACAGATTTCCAAGTACATGGAAGAAGCTGTGCTTAAAGTTAACAACACTAACATCCAGACGTGGATAGACTTTCTCAGAGAGTAGACCAGTAGCAGTGAACCAAACTATCTTCATCTCATTCAGATTCAGGCAAACCTGAATTTCTGTTGACACATTAGTGTTGCAAACTGCCTCTTTAACCTGACTGGACGTCTCACTACTCCTTTATCTCCTGTTTTTTATCAGTACACTCAAGGAGTTATTCTAGACTTGTATTCTATCTCAAATATATCCAGGGAAATTCAAATATATGAGTAGCTATCATTAAAAACATTATCAAAACCCCGTGTTCAATATACTATCGTAATGAGGTACAAAGCACACAGAGCAGAGTATGCACCGTTTCTACATTCCAAGTTGACAGTCGCGTAGAGCTGTTCTAGGCATAATACATTGAAAGTGTTCGAATGGAAGAGTTAAGCACATTCCGCTCACACATAAAGATCGACGTTTGACGTTTCCCGCTGATCTAAAAGGGGAAAGTGTAAACAATAGTTATATTATAAGTTCATATCAGTAGACATTTAAACTCAATGTTGATTGGGAAATGAAGTATTCTTTGTGGTATTATGAGAATGTGATAGTTTACACGTGTAACATTGAGCAACACTGTTGCACTGTTCAGTTGGTCAAAACCTTGCATGTTTTGGATTTTGTAGGCCAGCTTTTCTAGAGAGTCCTTTTCTAAAAAGTTATCTTCTGGAAAGTTCTTTCATTTCCATAAATTTCTTGTATCCCTTTTCTTTAGAGAAAAGAAGGGTCTAAAAAGTTTGTGATCTCTATAGAAAGGCCAGGTAATAAAACGCACTCACTTTCTCGCACATTTGATCAACCTGATATTCTATACTTGACTTTGCGATCGCTTTTTTTTCTCCCTACTTATTGAAAATGTTTACAACCAGAGTCATCAATGAATTACCATTAGGGAAAGGAATCAACCTATCACTGCTTTTTAATCAAGGACACTTTACAAAATATCGGTATGCTTTATTTATGGCATTTCGGATTGTGTCAAACTCATAAATAAAAGAACGATCTGATAGAACATAGTCATGAAACAATACTAACAGCCGTTTAAGTGTTAACGCAGTAAAGTGAGTGTCAAAATATCAAGTGGCGTAAATAAATGCCTAGCTTTCCTGCTTCTCTTCACTGCAGAAGCCACTCACAATCACTAAGATCCCATGACAGTGACTGCTTAAAATGTATAGTCACACTTTAGATTAGAGCTGTTTATTGATTAACAAATAAAACATTCTGAAATTACAATAAAGGTTTCCTGAATAATCTTGCAGGGTTAAGAATAACATCAATCACAATCAAATAAGGGTATTTCAAACAAATAAAATTTTCCTCAAGCATGAAAAGATTGAAGAGAAAAGTTATAAATTTTTTTAACAAGTTAACTCGTAAATGCATTACAGAATAATAATTTTGAAACAAAAATCCTTTAGATTGTGAAAAAAACAATGTGTAATGTTTTATCTTATTCACTGATAGCACACCTGAAGTGAGATTGTTTGCCAATCCCATCAGTTTTTCTCTGAATAAATATGTTTACACCATATAAAGGAAAAGTTTATGGACGGATAAAGAAAAGACAGACGATCAACCGCCAACGCAAAGCAATGCATTCAGGCCTTTTTGTATCCTCTTATGCTGTTAATCACAAGTAGAAGGTTTAGGTAAATAAGGAACATGTACATAAGGTGCCTTCGTGACTCTGTACCATCGAACATCTTAAGGTTAATTGACCTTACATAAAAGCAAACGTTTCCTCAAGAATCGAAATTTTGCAAGTTAAATTTCGTTAGAGAATTAAAAAAGAAACATCATTTTTTTAAAAAACACAACAGGATTGACGCCAAAACATTGGAAAAAATTGTTTGTGTGTGACTTACGATGGTTTAAGGTTTATCTAAAACTACACCATTAATGTGACCTTTTAAGACATATCAGTTACATAACAAGATTAAGATTTGTCAATTATTTCTGAAAAATCGTAAATGTCGACCTGGCGTCTTGTATCTCACCGTCAAACGAGTGCATAACCTAACAGACGGAAGGGTTATATGAATACATGATATTTTTGCATGCATTTGAATGGATGATAATTAAAATAAGGGTGATATTAAAAGTTGTCTTTCCATTTCAAAGTAAAACATAATTATTTTCAACTAATTAAGCTGAATAAAGTAGTTAGTTCATGATTACACGAAAAGTGGAATAAAATGCAACATTTCACTCGTGGCTGTGGCTCTTGTAACTCCTTACTTATAAAAGTAAAATGTCAAGAAAAAAAAAGATATCCTAAAAATATTGAGAGCAAAGACGGGTATGAAATGTGTTCACTGGTCACAATCATTCCAGTGTTACAACGGCACGACAAAAAGTACTCCCTCATTTTGATGCGGTAACGACACCAAGTGCACATTCATGTGCAATAGCAACTTCATGTCAGTGTTACAACGGCAAGGTATTGTTTAACTGTCGTGTTCTCATTGTCCAAAGGATAAAATGATGCTGCTGTAATGTTTCCTATCATCTCAAGTTTCCCATTTACACATATGTGGTGTGTTTCTTACAAACTGTTTCAGAAATTAAAATGCATCAGAAATAGAAATGAAATGTTGATTTCATTGGCGTCCAGGGATTGTCTGATACGTTATTATCTGTTTAATCAAATTCAACCCTCTAACATCTACCTTAAAATATTTTTTAAAATCGTCTTAATCCTTGATACACTACCTATACTATATACAGAACAACACATGGTATGGGGCCGTTTGTAAAATTGATGTTAAAATCAGCAAGGCTTGAACATGTATAAACAGTAAACACTACCTCAAGCTTTGCTGGCACTGTATATTGTAACATGAATTCGTTGTATTCTCTATTCTGATTGGTTGATTTGAGAAATTACCCTATTTTGAATGACAATGAATACCCGCAAATTAGCTAAGGTGAATCACCGCGAATTGATACATCATGTTTACTAGAATATGTCCGACTCAAGATTTAATCCCCTTGTTTCATTAGAAGCTTGTGCCTTACGACAATCTGGCAGCTGTCATTGTAATTTTTTAGATTGTATCTAACGATATATATCACAAATAAATTTTAATATGACTTATTGTTGAAGAAAGAAAATATTTTCAACTGGCCTTCTTAGTCGAAGTCTGCCGCTTCTTTCGAAAGCCGTTCCAATGACGTCACAAAGGCCTACCGTTTTGACGTCACAATATTTTTGTCACTGTCACATTGATATTTGGCTAATTTAAACCTTTTGTTCTTTGGGTTTTACGATATTATATAATGTTCTTTTAAATATATATTTCAGTCTAAAATTAATCAGGTATGTTATCAGATCTCGCTGTTATGAATGTAACTGTTTGGAATTGCTGGCATCATTGACATTAAAACAGGGTACAGTACCCTGTTTTAATGTAAATGATGCCAGCAATTCACATTTAGTTAGACCCTACCACACCTATAACAAAAAAGAGCAATCTCGAAGTACTTTCCACACTGAAATAATTATGCAAAAACAGAGTCGCTCTTAAACTTCTAATACCTATCGGTCATGTTACAATATCGCGTTAAATCCTCCGGTTGCAGGTGTAAAATAACAATGATTCCCGGAAATTTACAAACTCAACTTTTTATCTTCTAAATGACCGCCAATATATCTCCTATACATTGTCAATCACTGGAGGGAAATAAACCAGAACAAATTTAAACAAAAGTATATTTATGATATATATTTTATGAATATCCAGATGGTAGCCCTTGCGGAAGTGTTTTATATCAACAAATTTCAAGTGTATTAAATGTTCCAAACTTATTAACTGTAAACTTGAGTCTCAAATCAGAGTATGTGTCAAAAAATGGCAAAAGTGATACTTTATGTGACAAGATGTTGGATATTATTTCCTACTACTTGTTATTTGTAACATTGAAAGATATTTTAACCGTACGAACATGCTATGCAACTGATATTTTAAGTTATTATCAGGTGAGCGACTTTCTGTTATCAAAGCATAGACTTTGCCATGAGAATATTGTTACCTTGTATATTATGAAAGCTTGATTTTTAAAGCTTTAGAAGCATTGATTTTTATATTAATCGTGCCGATTGTCAAATTTCCAAACATATGGAAATATATTATATATTGATATGCCTTATATGATTAAGGTATACATGTAATCTGATGAACAACCTGCCGTTGAATATTTTTGATGATAATCATATGCCACATGCGTTGTTCATATGAGGCCATGAGCACTTGTGTTCAGACACAGAAAAAGTTATTGAAATACATGCCAATAACTGAACAGCAATAAATGAACTGTTATTATTACAGCAATTGGCAATATACATAAAAGCGGTTTCACAAAGCCTTCCAATTGAAGGTCTCTCAGTCATAGCGTTTTTCACCAACCCCTTTGATTTTGATATGTGGCTGTATTATGTGTACGATCATCTTTGATGGTGATTGATGACAGTCTTAACAATGCTAAAGTCTTCAGGGGACTTTTATTCTATTTCGAGACAGGTTTATTTGCTGATCAATAAACTTTTCGAAACGGAATCGTGTTTGTAGGTTTGACATTAGGGGATCTTTCGAATGTAAGCGAGTTCAGAAGAGAATGAGAAAAGATTTGAGATTTGATGGCTCGTTGTTTCTTAAGATTTAGTTTTACATAGATGGCTTGATTGACATTCTTAATAAAACTGGGTCACAAGATTAAATCTCAGTAAACGAGAAAATCAGGACTTAATTTCTTATACAATACAATATAACAAACGAGTCAGTGGCTCCTTTAAGTAATAACATAAGGATTGAGGATTGATTTAATGCCATATTTTCTGAAGTAGGCCATTGTAGAGAAAGAGTTGTCAGACAGATTGACATGTGGACGAAGGACGCCATGTCATTAGCCTTCAGGCCTGTGTAAATAAAATAGTTACTTACACTGCAACCACACTTCACTTCAAAACTTTAGTGAAATAGCCGATAATAGCTTACCTTTGAAATAGCCTATTTATCTAAAAGATTAGCAATCAGCCACAGTTGTTGCTACACAAATCCCTAAGGTCTCGTTTGAAAATTTGTACGTGTCCCATTGTTGACTGAAGCAGACATGTACATGTTTACTATAAACACATTGAATTTATAACATCACATATGAAGGGATACAATGTCAATCGGCAGGTTATTACACTGAATTTCATATGAAAAGTGTCAGTCACGTATTACACCAACGGATCTATTTCTTTACGCATCATTGCCGTGTCAAGCAAATTGGTGAGATAACAGACTCCTTTGTCATTTAAAGACCACTAGGTGTATATTTCGCAAAGCTACTAATATGAACGTCACGTAAGATTATTTATAGGTTTGATGGCATGTTTGACATAGATGGCTTATTTTGATTGACTTGCTTAATAAAACTGGGTCACAGGATTAAATCTTAGTTTGCATGCAAGATCAGTACCTGGTTGCATATTCAATTACATATAATTGTTTATGGGGTAATTAAATAGAACGAGTCGGTGGATCTGTGCCTTTTATGGCCTCACATGATAACTTGAAACAAAAAATGGTATTTCCAAATAACTTTTGGTAAAACATCAGCAAACATGATCGGATTGATGTGCCAATAGTTAATAGCAGAAACATCTACAGCTGTATTAAATAATAGGAAAAGCCCTGATACTTCGGTTCTGTGATTCAAAATACAGACATCGACATGACATTAAAGTTTACCAGCGTCTCCTTCAACATCTTACAATTACAACTCCTTTACAACTCTTCTAAAACAAAACTATTGCTGGTGTCAAAATACAATGTAAAAATAATGTACAATACATGCCCTTCTTAAACATACCCCTTTAATTGAATTTTGTTTTTTAATGATCAAATGTTTGTGACATATCAAAACGTTATCAAGACTTTTTCGGACAAAACACTTGTGTTGTACAGTCTTGTATGTTATTAGAAATCCATTTCCTTTTTTATTTCGTAGTCTTTGGCGTGCTAATAAGTATCTATTTGCTTATTCACATTGTCATGATATCTTCTATATCTGACATAATTATATATACTTCATTTTCCTTTTAAAATATCAGTTATATGCAAGTATCTATTTTAAGTCATGTGAATTACTAATAATTTGTATCCGGTTTCAGGAATAATTCATAAGCAAAAGATAAAAACATGAAACAATTTTTTAACAATTATTTCCTATCGTGATTAAGAGTGACTGCACTAAAAGCTAAAAACAATAACTATAACATTTTCTCAGAGAATATATTTTCTCGGAGAGTAGACTTGTAACAGGGAACATAAAGTTATCTTCACATCTGTCAGATTCAGGGAAACATAACTTTTTTTATCACCTTATTTTTACAATTGAATAGGCTGTTTTTTTAACCTGAGTGGACGTTTCACTACTCGTTCATCTCGTGATTTTATCAATTAACTGAAGGAGTTATTCCAAACATGTTTATATGTTGTATGCCAAAGATTTTACTTTATTGCACCCTAGTCACTTGGACGTGTAATGAGAGTTATCTCACAGAGCTTCCGTTTCGAGTTTAGGATAAATTCCTCGCACTACGATGTGAGTACCTCGCTATCAAATACTACGACATAAAGAAGATTAAGTTCTTATGGATATTTAACTTTTCCATTGCACGAAATGCGACGTTTCGGTGTAGATATTAACACCATTACCAAGCAAGTGATACATATGATGCCATGAAGGCAAATATATTTGAACATATTCATGATACACTATTAACAGCCTTTTAAGTATTGTGGCAAAAAACTTAAGTATTGTGGTAAAAAAATAAGTGGCATAAATAAATGCTTCTCTTCATTGCAGAACCAACTTACAATCGCTGAGATCTCCTGACATTTACTGCTTAAAATGTATGGTCACATTTTAGTTTTGTTGTGTTCACTGATTAAGAAATAAAACGTTCTTAAAATGCAATAAAAGTTCTCTGAATAATCTTAAGAAAACCATCAATCTCTATAAAATATGGTCATTTCAAACAAATAAAATTGTCTTTTAGTATGTAAAGATTGAAAGGAAAAGTTTGGTCTGGAAGACAATATAGTGGATGACTTATCGGTTGGATGAACTGTTGAACGCATATATATCATTCACTTTAATAAGATAACTGCATTACGGAATAATACTTTTGAAGTAATAAGCCTCTTGGTGTATGACGGATGAAAAAAAGACAGACGATCAACCGCCAAACGCCAAGAAATGCATCAAGGCTTTTTAGTATCCTCTTATGATTATGCTTATCACCAAGCGAAGGTTTAGCTAAATAAGGAACATGTAAATTGGCATTCTCTCCCCACAGAGGTAGCTCCGTCATTAATCGCTAAACAACCCCTGTCTTATTACGAATGTTTCTCGGGCTTCCGGCTGTTTCCCCTACCGGCGCAATATTGCAACTTATACTACTTGGCAATATTTCAGCCAATGAAAACCCCAAATTTAAGAATAACATATTTGTTATCACACAGGCTTATGCAATGAGGCGTTTGGGTTCTGTAAAGAAGACTCAAAGTGCAAGGTGCATATTCGAATAAAGTTTAGCTTTTTGAAAGCTTACAGAAATAACTTATAGTGAATAGATTTAAGTGAAAACTTTTGAAACAGCGTCGCTGATTGCACAACCAACTTTGGTTGAATTCAATCAGCGTTCTACATGTCTAGATCAAGAAACGTTCGTATTAAGACAGAGGTTGAATATGAATGACGGAGCTACCTCTGTGCACCCTGCTTCATCAGCGTAATTGAATCCGCTGATCGAGCTCCTTCTATATGCCCTGATATCTTTTGGGCCAAAAGCCTCGTATCGCTAGCTATCTAACCAGCCAATGAGACGACTCGCATCCAGCAACAGCGGCACAACCCGGATGGAAAATTCAAAAGGGTAGTTTCAATCGCCTTGGATAACGACATTTCATTGGCTTAAACAATAACAGGTGAGCACAGCCACGAACATCAATCCGCGCCAGCCGGACGAGGGATTTGGCTCGAAAGAGATCAGGGTATATGGAAGGAGCTCGACCAGCGGATTCAATTGCAAATAACTTCTGTGGGCGAGAATGGTAAACTTGGTGCCATGGTGACTCAGTACCACAGTACTCTGTATCATACGTTCCCTCAAAATTTTAAATTCACTTAGAGTTCTTAACCTCCTCTGTTTGGTTTAGGAAAGTTAAATTTGTAAGTGAATAAAAAAAAAGAAAAATCCTTTTAAAGAAAAAAAGAAAAGAAAAACAGGATTGTCGCCGAAAGCAATGGAACAAAATTTAAATTTGTTTGTGTGACTTACGGTGGTTTAAGAGTTATATTAAACTTCACTATAAATGTGACCTTTGAAGACACATCAGTTACGAAACAAGATTAAGATTCATCAATTCTATCTGAAAAATTGTAAATGTCGACCTGGTGTCTTGTATCTCACGGCCAAACGAGTGCATAATCCTTACAGGGAAAATTTGCTATTTTGGCATGCATTTTTATGGCTGATCATTTTAATAAGGATAAAAAACTAAACGTTTTCTCTTCTTTTTCAAAGTAAAACATGATTATTTTCAATATATTAAGCTCAATGAAACAGTTAATTCATGGTTACATGTATATGACAAGCGGAATAAACGAACATTTCACTGATAC
Organism: Phorcus lineatus; assembly: GCA_921293015.1. Classification (NCBI taxonomy): domain Eukaryota; kingdom Metazoa; phylum Mollusca; class Gastropoda; order Trochida; family Trochidae; genus Phorcus; species Phorcus lineatus. Next base: position 52,669,458 of record OV121086.1, on the reverse strand, counting down.
TCTTGTAACTAATTACTATTTACTTCACTCAATCACAGATATCCTCTATATAATACTATGTATGGTTTTCAGTTGCAATAAAATCAATTCGTCATCAAGTCATGTTACTGATAATTTATGATTTTATTGAATAAATTCTATAAATTTCGCCAAGTTTTCTGCTCTTCCCATGAGGTTTCTTGTAAAATGTCTTTTCCTTACAGAATTATTTGCACAAGTTTGTATTTCTGTTTTTTTTCAAATGGTGTCACTAATTCTGATGTTGTTTTTTCATATTATAGTTTCTTCACTTTCAACCTTCTATATACTTATTTGGTCTTTAACTCACTTAAAGACTGCCTTTGGTCTTCTCTTTCGATTCCAAATAAATCTTGTTGCACACTTCAAGATTTGGCTAGCTGACATGACAATGTATGATAGTGGAGTAGATTGCTCTAAGGCATATTAGATATGAAATGAACTGGAACTTCGTTCACTAATATTAATCTTGCCGATGTCAAATCTCTCAATGCTTTAGCTAAAACTTCTCAAATCCCGCTAATTATATGGTCAAGTCTGTCAGTGTTTTTGTTTTTATTATTGATAAAGGCTGGTTAAACCTCATTACGTTTTGTCAACTCAGTAAAGAGTATCCCACTAGAGTAGAATGCAACAACATCTGAATGCGGTTCATGACGCTTGGTAATGACATAACTAATCAGTATCAAGGACTGTAGCATCAGTATTCCTACAAATCTAAGGAATGAGCCATGGCGTAAGGGACCCTGCTGCCTCAGAAAGACACGCCTTATTCGGAACGTTTTCAGTTCAAGATATAGACACAGAATGTTATAGTCTAATAAGACATTCCTGGAATCATTTCGTGATTATTTTCATCTATACGACCTCTATTTATACTCAGAGCAATGGTGATGACAGATTTCACCATGTATGCATGATTTCACAATCATGCCAGTGTTACAACGGCAAGAACATAAAAAAGTACATACTGATTCAATAACACCAACTCCACACCAATTTGTAAAAGCAACTTCATGTAAGTGTTACAACGGCAAGGTAATGTTTAACTGCAGTGCTATCATGGAAAAAAGAATAAAATGTATTTGCTGTAATGTTTCCTATCATATCGAGTTTCCCTTTCATACATATATGGCGTGCTGGATATTTGTTAGGATTTGCGCAAACAAAAATAAGAAAATTACAAATTGTTATTGTATTTCAGCTGCTGAAGAGCCAGTGAAATGAACATGCATCAGATGTAAAAATGAAATGTTGATTTAGTTATGGTCAAGACATTGTCTGTTTTTTCAAATACAACATTCTGTAACTACCTGAACTATTTGAGAAAATTACGTCTTAATTATGGTACACTATATTTTCTATATACTGAACAACACATGGTATAGGGACTTAAAATCACTAAGTCTGAAACATATATAAACAGTAAACACTACCTCAAGGTTTGCTGGCACTGTATAATGACCGCCAATATATCTGGTATGCATTGTAAATCACTGGAGGGAACTAAACCAGAGTAGATTTAGAGAAGTAAATATTGTTGATACCGTCTAAATGTTCAGATTGTAGCCCGTGCGGAAATGTTTTATCTAAAGGAATTTCAGGTGCATTTTATTTTCAAAACTTTAAGACTGTCAACTTGAGACTCAATCAAAGTATGTATCAAATACGGCAAAAATGATCATTTACTCGTTTTTGTAATCTTGAAAGGCATTAGACATACGAAAGTGCTGTGCAACTTATATTTTAAGTTTTCACAACAACATTCTATTATCAAAGCATAGACTTTGCCTGGAAAATATTTCTATCTGATTCATTATGTTACTTTGATTTTTAAAGCTTTAGAAACATTATCAATCAATATATTTTTTTAATAGTGATATGTCTTATAGTAACACAGCATATATGTAATATGTAATTAAAACCCTGCCCTCGTTTGTGATATATTTATTTTGAATATGATTTAATGAACAGTACTTTATTTCCATAAAACAAGTAATACACAATATTCAGAATATACACTCTCTCAAAACTGAAACGCACGGACAATTTTTAAGTTGATTTTGGTATTTGTTCCAACTAACGTTTAACAAATTCAATATTTCATGTTACACATACTTAATATAAGTTTATACTATTATTCCATTGCCAAAACGTAACTCTTTATAAAAAATATTGACCTTAAAAGTTTGTTTTCCGAAATCACGATTTTGTTCATGTGGAGAAGCGTGTGATGCACGTGAAACTTGTTGAACTTGTGCTCTGAGTTAAGGTAAATAAAACAATTACAGTGTGGTATTTTCAGTCGCATTATTTCGCGAACACGTCGACCTTTAAAATGTCGAGACTGAGAACGGAAGATCAAAATATTGCAATGAGAATTGCTTGAGAATCTGTTACTTCTGTTGCAAGACACTTCAATGTCCATCACAGTACTATTTCTCGGCTTAAAACTCGCTACCAACAACTTGGATGCACCCGTGACCGCCCAAGAAGTGGTAGGCCAAGGGTTATAACTGCAGTACAAGATCGACACATCCGGTCGTTCGATCTGCGCAATAGGACTGTTGCCTGACACCTTTAGACATGTCCCAGGACTTCGAAATATTTCAGCACAAACAGATATAAATCGTCTAAAAGTAACTGGATAACGTGCAAGACGACCTTACGTCGGATGCGTACAACTACGTCACCATCGCCAATTACGTGTACGTTGGTGTAGAAATGTCCAACAATGGAATTTAAGACACTGGCAAAGGGTATGGTTCAGTGACGAGTCCCGTTTCATGTCACATCGTCACGATGGTAAACTTGAGTATACCGGCGCCGAAATGAACGTTACGCCCCTAACTGTTGCACAAAATTACATATTCGGTGGAGGAAGTGTAATGATGTGGGCAGCGATTTCTCAACTGCAAAAAACTGACCTAGTTCATGTTCAGGAGAACTTAACTGCAATTCGTTACAGAGATGAAATTTTGCATCGTTACCTACTTTCAGTTTATGACGCAAGGAGGCACGTGTTTCAACACGACAATGCCAGACCCTACACAGCACGCATCACATTGAACTTCTTCGCAAACCAGAACATTACTGTACTTCCCTTGCCCTCTAAACCCTATTGAGTACCTGTGGGATATTCTAGATTAACGGCTTCGACAGCATCATCCACAACCACAAACTCTTCTACAACTACAACACGCTTTGCAGGGTGAATGGGCTAGAATACCCCCGGCTCAGATTTAAAGACTTATTCGATCCATGTCAAGGAGATGCCAAGCAGTTCGCCAAGCAAACGGGGGTCATAATAGGTACTGACGTTAGAGACTTTGTCACGTCAAGGTTGACGTTACAGTTACACTATAACACAATTATCTATTGCGGATAACAAGTGACTATTACCTTACAAAGTTTGCTTTGAGTGCTATTTACCATGAGTAAGTTATGATAAATCAAAATAAAGCAATGTTGTATCCAATTTTACCCCCGTGCGTTTCTTTTTTGGGTGAGTATATATACAAAAAGGAAAAAGGATTAGCACACAGACCAAGGCAGCCTATATAAATACTTCTTAAATATGATGATCATACATACCACATGCTTTGTTCGTATGAGGCTATGAGCACTTGTGTTCAAACATAGAACAATTTGTTGAAATACATACCAATCACTGCACAACAATAAATGAAACTTTTATTGTTACAGAATTTGACAATACACATAAAGGAAGTTGTACGAAAATCTACTCTTTTATTATTATTAATACACCGGCACGTGGAAATTCATATGAACGCAATGCCACCGTTTGTACCTTCATGCTTATTTTAGATAAAACATTTATAAAGACGATATTTAGACTTAATTTAACGATACTTCATTAAAAAATATATATTGAAATAGCTATCACTCTTTTTATCCGACAAAAGTTCTACCAACCACTAACAGGTTGTTATACCTATACCGAACGTAGCCATCGTGAAAATAAATTTTACATCAATAAACTATCCTTGGTTTCCTTAAACAAACTGTGCAAAACATAATTCTTTTCCTTTCATGTTTTTTAAAATAGTGTTTTTCATTGTGAGTTTTATTGCTTTCAATCGCTTAATTTAATGGGTTTAAAGGTTGTTTAATGAAAATCGAATCGATTTCTTTCATTGTAATAATATCAGTGTAAATAATGCATATACAATATCTTAATGGAATATATGAATATATTTAGGTCTGAGTCTACAAATGCTATTTTACAATTGCAAGTCTAACAAAACTATCAATATACAAAGCATGTAATTTGTGAGTAACCTCTAATCGATTTGATATTAAACCAAAAGAAAACTATATGAAAGATGCATTAGCTACATTTATCATAAGCAATGAATAGACCAATTGACTACCAAAATGTTGAATGTTGAATGAATTGACAATGTAAAAGACCCATTGAACCCAAGTAAACTGAAATTGTATTTGAATTGCAATGAGGCGTCGAAAATGTAACTGAACACTGTGAGGTGCCACTAGTTTCTTTCAGAAAGTCCATAAGAATTCCATAGAATTCAAACAATGCTTCGACCTGTTTGGTGTGTATGCATATCTTGAATGCTTCGTGAGTGTACTAGTCGAAAGACAAGAATTGGACGAAAGCAACGCATACAGTCAGTGTAAAGAAACTTCCTCCTAAACAATAATATGTTAAAAACAATTTCTGATTCGTCGATTTATATTGAGGAAGATCAGTTTTGTTATATATATATATATATATATATATATATATATATATATATATATATATATATATATATATATATACATTTATTTATCAGTAGTTAACTGTATTGTAATGTTTGATTTTGTTGTTTGTATTCAACATATTTCGAATTTATGTGAGTTTTCGAAAAGGCGTTTTTGATTTTAGTCCTCGACATCCGTATCATTAACACACACTTACAGAAATATTAAAGGCAAATGGCAGCTAGAAATAGAAACCGGAAACTCTATTCAAATTAAAATCATCCAGAAAATCATGTTTCTAAAACGATGTTAAAGGTAAAAAAACAAACATTCCAATTTGAGCAAAGTTTTTTAATTTACACTATTTGTTTAAATCTTTGTTATTTCAAAGCGATCTAGAGACAAGAAATATACTTACAAAAACCAAAGAACAAGATGATTGCATGGACTGATGTTACAGAGATGTTATAGAGATAATTCGTTGTTTTCTTTATAGATGAAACTAAACGACCTTCCATTTAATACTATTTTCATTAAACGAGTTAATGATAAACGAGCGAAAGCGATTTTGATACAATATTATAAACGAGTTTAATGAACGAAATAGTATTAAATTGAAGGAAGTTTAGTATTCCGTTTATTACCTGACCTCACTAATCAAGCATGATTGCCAAAAATGTACTGTACGAAACACTTCCGCGACTTGGCCGACATTGTGACGGCAGTGCCAACATCAACGTCATTTGTGCAGCGGTATAAAACTAGTTTAATATCGGGTGAGTATTACACGGGTGAGTAATAAACTGCAGTATTTCACATGGACGAAAAAAATGTTACTAAACCAATGCGTGTCTTAACAACAAGATGGTGTATTTTCTCAATGTAATAATAGCAATTTTATAGCGCAATCTCCACGCCATAAAGGTATGCTGAAATGGGAAAGCTTCATAGTTTGTTACATTTTTCATTTTGTAAGTGTTCTGATTAAAAAGTTGTGTTTTTATGTTCGATGTTCAGCTCTCGAGAGATGGATTTGATTTGGGTTCCACAAAGTAGCAGATGAAACTGCAAAAGACATACATCCGAAATATCACTTAACCCCTACACTTTATTAAATCATCTAGGTACGGGTTAATGCTTACATTGAAAAGTTTTGTATGAATTAATGTTATCGATGCATCTGATATCTAGTTTCACTTCAATTTGTCTATTTAAAGTGGTTTTATCTAACTGACAAACATACCAAAGGCAATCTACATCACAGACTAGGTAGGACTAAAGGAGTTAGCCAAATTGTTTCATGCAATTACTATTTACAATGACCTTATGAATATGAGCACTAAACATTGCAACTCAATATTGGTTGGAAAATGAAACATTCCCTGTGGTGTAGTAACTTTGTTTATAGTTTTCAGTGAAGATTCATACACTTTACAAATAAAGTCATGCTTTATTCATAAGAAAATTTAGGTTAGTTTCAAACTCATTAGAAAAATGGTCTGCTAGACCATATTCTTAATACAACATTAAAAGTCTTAAAGTGTTATCGCAATAAACTGAATGTACTTAACACGTTGCGTAAATAATGCCTAACTTTTCTGCTTGTCTTCACTGTAGAATCCATTAACAATCTTTACGATCCCCTGACCGTGACTGCTTTAAACTTAGTAACACTTTAGTTTTGAGCTGTTTATTGATGAAGAAATAAAAAGTTCTTGAAATACACTTAAAGTTCCCTGAAGTATTAGTATGGTTTAGAGTACCATCAATCTCCATCACATATGGTCACCTAAAACAAATAAAATTGTCTTCAAGTATCAAGGGATTGAAGAAAAAAGTTTGGTCGAGAAGACAATAAAGTGAAAGAATTTCTTAACTACATTGATTTGTTGTCATTTGGATGTACGAACTGTTCAACCTATATATCAATTAGTTAAGTAAGTTAACTTTTACTTGTAATACGGAATGGTTTTAGAATAAAACCCCATTTGATTGCAATTTTGTATCTCCTCTGATTGTTTTTGTAAGTTAAATTTTGGATATAAATTTATAAAAACAAAATTATTGAAAATATTCAAAAAGAAAAAGGCATGGCGCCAAAGATATTGGGAGAATATTTCATCTGTTTTTGTGTGTGACTTAAAGTGGTATAAGGGTTAACTAAAACACCATAAATGTGACCTTTGTCGACATAGCAGTTGCATAACAAGATATGTATTTTAAAATTATTTGAAAACAAAAATATAAATGTCGACCTGGCGTCTTGTAACTCACAATCGAACGAGTACAATACCTAAGAGATTGAAGGGTTACATGTGAGTACATGCGATTTTGACATGCATTTTGACATTTGTTCAGTTGGAATAACATTACTACGGATAATAAGTGGTCGGCCTACATTTTCTTTGTCCAATATTTGGAAAGTTTATTTTATCCGACTGACTCATTTGGCTATAATATTTGTAAAAATACATATAAAATTATATTTATCATTGCCTTTTTAACTTCTTGTTTAATGATATGCTTTGAATTCATATAAATTAAAACATATTCATAGCAAAGTAATGGTATGTTATTTGTTTCCATGCCTTCTGTGACTATATAACTGTATCCATGGGAAGTGAATAAATAAAAGGAAAAAAGTTATGGTATGATTTCAAGTCGCAATGAATAAAAACACGTTTGGACTGCATACTTAAGATTTGGTTTGTAATCAAGCACACAACCATTTTCACCTTTAAAAATCAATATGTTCAACTAAAAAATATATCAGGTTCATGGAGGTATATACTTAATAACCGATAATAACTGTGTTCATCCGCGTACTTTCAAGAAGAAGCATTACAGAGAGAGAGAGAGAGAGAGAGAGAGAGAGAGAGAGAGAGAGAGAGAGAGAGAGAGAGAGAGAGAGAGAGAGAGAGAGAGAGAGAGAGAGAGAGAGAGAGAGAGAGATATTATTTATTACTGTCTCACCCAATACAATACATGATTAAAATACATTTAAAAACATCACTTTTTATATTGGCCACCCAAAAGGATTATGAGAGACATTTTTCACAATTATACTTAAAATATACAGTATTAAAAAAAACAATACACTATTATTCATACACTCCATAAAACAAACACACACACAAACATACACAAAAACTCACTCACAACCAATAAGTCATACCGCTAACTATGCTTGCATCACATCAATGCACCCACTAGTACTGATTTACCGTATGCTCCTCCAGCCATAATGCACCCTAAGAATCTATCATACAACATCCTCTGCACAAGCTAACTCAGCACCCTCCACACACCCCCAGACCCACACACTGACCCACCCGCACACCACACACCCCCCCCCCCCCCAGACACACACACACCCACACACACACACACACACACAAACTAACCTCCACTCAACCTGGGATACACACTGCTTTACTCGTTGTTACACACATAGTTGATATATTGCAAACACACATCACAGTCATAGCATTGACTATACACACAAACATACCATTCATCTATTCATTACCCATTTGTTATACACTTTCATATGAACAGAAAAAATACAAAAGATACAAAACAACAACATTAATGTACAAAGAGAGAGTAAAATGAGATAAAATGCAATTTACATAAAATTACTTTAAAATATTAAGTTATTTGTTCTCCACAAGTTTACATCTTCTGGTGAGCATGTGGAATATTGAATCTGCCAGCTGTTTTTGAATGTCACACGTTTGCATCAAATATATAAGTTTTTCAGAAGAGGTGAGGTTTGAATATTCAGGCACAATAAAGTTTTTAAACAAAAAATTATATCTGATATCATCATATGTAGGGCAGTCTATCATAAAATGTTTTTCGTCTTCGATGACGTCACAGAATGGACAGAGGCGTTCGTCTAGTGGGGTTGTAGGTCTAGTATGACGTCCAGTCTCTATGGCCAGAGGCAGGGTCCCACATCGGAATCTAGCTAGCAATTTTCTTTTACTTCTTGACATAGGGCAGCATAAATATGGTTCAGGTACTCTATCTTTCTTATAAGTGCGGTATGTTCTCAATTTATTTCCATTAAGAAGATTTGTATCATTCCAAAGTTCTCTAAACCATAGTTCATCATCGATTTTGGCTATATGTTGTTTGATTATTTTATATGAGTTATTAATACTGTCCCCTGTGATCTGGTCCAGGTTGAGAGAGAGTTTGTTTGCAAGGGAGATAACTCGTTGCACCCAGGATTTTCTTCTTCGACGAGACCAGGAGAGAACACTGTTTAGTAAGGTTCGATTCTGCTTAGTCAACCTTGAATAATTACACGAAGTCTTTCTATTGTTAAAAAACACGTCAGTTGTAACAAATAGTTCCGTCGATGGGCGTGGTTAAATATGATGTGACGTCACGAAATTAACTGAATTTCTATTACAGCGTTCAGCAACTCAGATTGACGCTGAACTCAGATTGACGCAAAGCAATTGCTATTTAATTATAAAATCTTGAGAACTGACATCTGTGAGACCGTTCAGTATTCATTGTGAACTTTTTGCATCATGTATAGGAAAGTGAAAACAATAGAATAATTAAAGTCGTTATCATACAGTCGTTAAATGTGGTAGGTACATGTTTTGTCTCCAAGAAGCTGTATGCGGAGTTGGAGACTTTGATTAGCTTAAAAACCCTGGTTTGTATGCATTCCAGTGAACTTATACCTATCCCATACCTCGTTAATCTCTTGAATATTTCATTTCAGAATAATTGTTGATGGTGTCACTATAAGGGGCAAAACAAAATTGTGGTGATGATACCTAATATATACTTTCATGCAGGTTAAAAAATACTAAAAGTAAGATTTAAACATTAAAACAGATGCATTTGTATAGTTTTATACTTGAAGCCAGCCAAATGGGCCCCCTTGTAGACATGGTAAATAGACCACTCTCTAAAAATCTTTTCGGTCTTTACAGTCTAACAACGAGTTCGATTTACCCGCCTGTAGCATCACGTAACGCTCGGATTCATATAAGACACCATCATCTATGTCTCTTACTTCCTTATAAATCTAAAATCTAAAACAGCCTACAGCAGTCCATATGATAGGTTGGAAAAGGTAATTGTATATGTGGGTACGGTTAAAGGGATCCCGGAGTGTCTGAAAGTAATCTTCTGTTAGAAACGTATTAAATAGCATCCTTGTCTAACAAGATACAAGTTCTCCTTGGGCAAATTCGGTTGACAAGAACTAATAGAAGAGCTTTATTGATAACAATATAAGAGTTATATTAAATGCATCAGGAATAAGTTCTTTCATATATTCATGTTTACACAGTAAGACCATTATATCATGGCGAGCTTGAACAGTGACTGGTTACTGGAATGCTTGTGTTATAAATGTGTTAGATATCAACCCTCAAGTTTTTTCTTTGTCAGCAAATTTTGATCTGACACTCTTCATTACAGATAACAGATAACAGATAACAAAAGATCCAATTTGGCTTCTTTGAAGAGCAGAATGATGTAATTAATCTGATTATCAAATAATATATAAACATACTCATATTTTGTGTCTAGCAGATATCTTATTTCTCAATGTATATCTAACAGGATACAGTAAAGGTCTTGGCGAAAAGTCTAAAAGCACATGTTATATACTATAAAAACAGAAGCATGTAATAAACAGGCATTGAAGCGTGACTCGCCGTCCTTCTTCCTCGTGACGTAATATACATAGCGCGTAGTCAGTTTAACATTCAAATAAGTTAAGACATTGTACTTATAAATTCTCTAAATGACAATGAAATCAAGTACAAATAATAAAAGAATTCATGTAAGCAGTGGAGCATTTAATCACTCTTTTACTTCAGTGGTTAACCAAAAACTTTGATATAATACGATTTTCGCTTAAAGCCATACGGTGAATGCATTATTTTGCTTAATAACAGTAACCATGTGCAATTGTGAATGTAGGTCTGAGTGAGTCAATTAGAACTACCTATATGGAAACTTTACGATTTGATCTATATGTACAGTTTGGAGACTTTTACGAACAATTGTCCCTTTGTTTTTGTGAAGAGGATTAAACTTATGTTAGTCGACTTGCATGTCATTTTTTTTCTCCTCACATAAACAACAAGCATCACAAAATTAATGAATAGCCACTTTAATTACTAAAGGATAGATGAATAAGAGATTAGATTTGTATAATAATCGTATAGTGTAATTGATATACAATGAAAGCGAGTAGTCATAAAACGGATTTGACAAACCAAACCGATGTTGTTTTAAAGAAAAACGTTTACAGTTTATTATGTCTGAAAGGAACTTTACAAGATATCTTTTTTTACTGCCGTTATAATCCTAATTATAATTTTTCAATAGTATTCTTTCTTAGTAAGTCTTTCATGTGTTAATAAAAAAAATTCCTGTCGTCCGTGAGGTCCCAGAGTAAATACGGAATAAAAAAATCTTTGAAAATCACTTCATCAATCTGTTACAACTATTTCTGTTACATATACAATGTACTAGTAATATACAGATCAACACATTGTAATATCCCATCTGCAACTTCGATTTAAATGATCATAATGTATTGAAGATACACTCCAAATTTTAAAACAATGAGCAAATACTTCCAGTAAACACTACTTGCAATTTTGCTGGCACTGTATATAGACCGCCAGTATATATGGTATGCATTGTCCATCACTGGAGGGAAATAAACCAGACCAGATTTAGAGTAATAAATATTTATGATATTGCCTGAATACCCAGATGGTAGCCCTTGTGGAAGCGTTTCGCCAGAACAATTTTCTTGATGTGCATTTCATTACTGCCTTGGTCAGTTTGAATATTATCACGCTGAGGGCAACTCAATTATAATGTTGCTGGGTTCTTTAAAATACTTCTAACTCTTAACATGCAATTCATGGATACACAGTGATAAGCTGATTTCATTAAGTTTTAAATAGTTGAAAATAATAAAGTTGCAAAACTTATTATCAACCGTGGTCAACCCTTAGTTAAGAAACAAAAACAATTTTGTTAGCGATGTATAAAAAATTTTAGTGACCGATCGTCGTTGCATTATGAAATTATAAAATATCTATGGCCTTTGTAAGTTAGACCATTCTTACCTTTTGATCAATCGTTGCACATGTTGATAAGACCAATGTTTTTATATTTAGTCTGTTAGAACTTAAGTAAATACACCAGTGCAGGTTGAAAATACTAACGCTTTACGATCGCTACTGAATCCCCTGGTAATGGGTCTCTCAAAGTGGTTTTATCTTTACTGCTTCTCTTGATGGCTGTGTCCTTTGATGTGTATGATTATGAATGCAATGTGCCAGATAATTATCTGATACACAATAATTTCCACGTAGCTTATGAACACAGCCTGATTACAAGAAGTCTGGAAGAAGAAGCTGAGACCCAGATTGATGAGGTAATAAATTTTGGGATACATCGATTCACATAGAGCGGAAGGTATTGAGCAGAATATGACACAATTATTACAATGTAAATAGCTTCAGTTGATCGAAACACTAAGGGGTATGATGTAGTGATATAAGGGAGAACGTTATATCCAAATTATTTGCATACAATTTATCCTGTAATAATGTCTAAAAATGAAAATATTCTTTAGTTTGTCCCCTCTTTTATGATACCAAGAATTCAGCACACAAATTTCTTATCAATTAAATTTAGTTATGAAAAGCCTGTAGCACATCGCATATTATATAAATCATGCTATATCAATTATAGTGGTTGCTAAAATCAGTACCCGGGCACATTTTTTTTACTTTACATATGTGCTTTCTGTTTAGTCTATTAATCAACAGGCTCATCCATAACCCCATTAACAGCAACCTTGTAACGCAAAGTAAGTCGGGTCCTTAAAGAAAACTATGCTTGCGTTTACATCCCCGCCTTTAGCCTCACGCAATATTCTCAATGCGTTCTAGGGTGTGATAGGATATCCAGACGTCTCCACACACCTCAAGCATCATATACATAAATGATATATGTTTTACTGTATATAGTATCTACGTCATTCTAATTCGAATCACCAATCGCCTACCAACAATTCTTACAAAAAGCCATCTGCTGTTCATTTGGTCGGAACACCTCTCTGACATGAAATAGTTATTCCAACCTAAATCATAAAGAGTTTATGCAATGCAAAAAGGACCATGTTTACACTTTTAAAAGGATAACGATATCATGAATGAGGGTTGTCTTAAAGCTGCTCCATCTTATGATTAGAAGATCAGTAAACTTTATTGTTCCCTTACAATGACTAACAGCAATGAATATCAAGTGAATTGAGCATAATGTAGCATGTCAATGAGAGAAGATATGAGACAAGGAAAAGATTTACCTGTCACCAGGACTTGGAAAATGAACCTGTGTATGTTTTAGACAAGACATTTGAGAATGGAGCGGACAGGAAATCGATGCAATAAATTAAGTTCATATGAGGAGACCTGCGGTTAGCATAAGAGTTGCTGATATAATGTCGATGGTATTTATTGTTTTAGGTTGCTTTTGAAAACGTTCCCTTTCTAATCGGATAAGAATATGTAATATCCACACGTTTTGTTATTTTTGTATAATGAGGAAATTTGCGTCTGTTTGTTTGCTTCAGATCAGCAACATAATTACTAGTATACGATAATATTCTTTAATGATTTATCCACGCCGCTAATGGCTGAAATATTGCCCAAGCGGCGTTAAACATAACTCACTCACTTTAATGATTTATCAATCCATGGCACTTTGAAACGTTTTCAAAAATGTCTTACAATTCCGAATTTAATTTGGTGAAATGAGTGAAATTTTTTTATAAATATCAGCTAATTTGACGTTATGATATTTTAAAACAACTTTAACAATTCTGCAATGTATGCCGGTACACGCTTTAAGACTATGTCTTCGATGACCACAAAGGTTTGATTGAGCGGGAAGCTGAGGCATATTTTTCAAATACACGTCCTTTATAGTAGTTATTGTAGTTAAACACAAGATGCTGCTTGGGATATAACAGATGTTTTTGATTAAGCAGAGATTGGGACATAGTTTTTATAATGCAATTCTACTTGTTGATTATTCTTTAGAGATATTCAAAACATTTTGTAGTATCTTCATTTATTTTGTCATCCAATTTAGCACTATCCCTAGCAAATGCTCAAAATATCAATCCATTAAAGTATTGGTTTGAGAATTAAAAATGCTGTTTATTGACTCGAATACTTACACTGACATACAGTATAAACGAGCTTGAGTGAGTGAGTTGGAGTTTAACGTGCTTTCAACAATACTTGTTATTAAACACGTAGATGACAAGCATCCAAAAGAGAGTGGACCAGGGAGAAAGCGATCGATTAATATTATATCGATGATTTAAAAAAAAAAAATTATTCAAGTCCAAAATGTGAACTTCTATAAGGGGCATTTTAAAAGCTGGGTTGATAAGGAACCGAGGCCTGGAACGCAAACAAAGCTATCGACATAGCGGTGTATCGATCAGCGTTGTCTACAGCAGTGACGCAGAGCTCTAACAATTACGATATGATTACTTATGGACAAGTCACAAGTTCCAAACAGATAAAAAGCATCAAAAGCAGTGGATAAAAAAATCAAATTATTTCAAGTGGTTACTCATATCTTATCAGAAGACAGGAGCAGACTGTTGTATAATCCTATTGTTTTCTCATGAATTGTGCTTTTCTCCTCAGTATAAGTGTGATAAACATATTTACCTATAATTGATCAGTTCCTTGATAAATTAACTATAATTAATAATATTAGACGAGATTTCAATTGATATGATATTGTTAGTAATAGTAGGAGTCATGTAAGACGGTCCTACAACGAAGCATCCTGCTGCGTCAGCGTAATTGAATCCCCTGATCCAGCTCCATCCTTGTACCCTGATCTCCTTCGAGCAAAATCACTCGTCCGGCTGGCGCGGCTTGATGTTCGTGGCTGTGCTCACCTGTTATTGTTTAAGCCAATTAAATGTCGTCATCCAAGAAACTTGAAGCTACTCATTTGAATTTTCCATCCGGGTTAAGTTGTACCGCCGTTGCTGGATGCGAGTCGTCTCATTGGCTGGTTAGATAGCTAGCGAAACGAGGCTTTTGGCTTAAGGAAGAAATTTCGCTACCTTCCGATCATTCTATTTGATTACTGTTCAAATCGTGGATTTTTAATTCTGTCGTAAACCATAAGAATTTATTACCTTTGTATGTGTTATTCAAAGGTAAATGTATAGGTCAACTGTGGGAAAATTCACGATTGACTTCCTAAACACACTTTTGCTTCCATTAAAGAAGCTATTGCAATGGACCGTTCGTTTATTTGTAATGGAAACAGATGTTTTCATGAGGCAAATAGTAAACGAGATTGGTTCTTTTTTAGTTATTATGATCTACTGATCAGGATATTATATAAACGGCGCATTCACAAAGCTCCCATTATCTTTTATCATAATGTGACGTAAAGGTTGCTAGCCGCTATTGATATAAGTAGATATGAATACATTTTAATGTCTAATAAGTTATAATTTTAATATTCATAAATATGTTCACATGAATTAAAACATTTAAGTAAACATTAAGTTCTGGTATGGGATGGAAAAACTACTCAGACTCTTTGTACACTAAATGATAGTCACTGCTGCCGAAAAACGGCTTGCCTTCCTAGCCTTGCTTTCGTTGCAACATGGTCGCCGCGAGAAAAGGTGTATTGTAACATATGTATGTCATTAAAATAATGTTGAGTATTAAACGTACTGGTAACAAGAATGATTTTGACACTTTTGGTATTGGTTGTACACATTTAAGGCGGGTTTACATGTGACTTATCAGTCAATTGAACATTTGATTTTCCATCTCATTCCATGAAGTAGAATCAGTAGTTGGTTTGGAATAAATTTTCATGTCGGAGTGCCGCTTATCCTTGTCACCAGACGGGCCTAAAGCACCAAATACCAGGAGAAGAGACAACAACAGTAACAACTTTAATACATGTAAAACAGACAGGAAAATCGTGATAACTCTTGGCAACCCCATAAGCAATCACAAAAGTAATTTGGTACACGTCAGTTTTTCAGAAATGCCCTTAGGTATTCATCTTATAAATAAAATATTGTTACTCTTGTCTCCGAATGAAAAGATTCAGTTTCCCCAAATGTAACACTAATTCGTTAACTATTATCAGTGAAACTAATTACGCTTTTTATAATATACTTTAAATTGCTTTAGGTGCTAGAAGATTGAATTACATAGCTGATCAACCACGTTATTTATATATCATCATATACATTTATGAAAACCGCACCACGACATGACAAATTGACATCCCAAAAATTAAGAAAAAAGTAGCCTCAACAATGTGTTTTGAAATGAAGTGCAATTTTTAGCAATGAAGTGCAGGGTATAACTGCACTTTTTACGAATGATATTTACAAGTTATTTCACAAATGCAAAGCTGGGAACATGACCTTTCGTCTCGGCTGCTTTGTACATATCTGATGGAATACTGCTTATGTCTTAATTAAGCCCATGTTTATGTTCATCACTAAAGATACCCAGCTCACTATCATAAAGACAATATCGTCTGAAATTCTCTCCCACCAGATGTAGCTCCGTCATAAATTCCTATAAAACCTGTGGCTTAAGTAGGTTAGGGTTTCTTGGTCTAGAAATGTAGAACGCTGATTGGATACAATTAAAGTTTGTTGTGCAATCAACGACGACGTTTCAAAAGTTATCATTCAAATTGCCTAAGTGATTTCCGTAAGCTTTCTAAAAGCTAAACTTTATTAGAATATACACTTTGCACTTTGAGTCACTTGGAGTCTTCTTTAAAGCCACCACTTGACTCACCTTATCGTGGTGTGGTGGTTTGCGAGCTTCAGAGACCCCGAGAGCTAGGCCAGCCGGACCTTAAATGCTCCTGGTAGGGACACCCAAGCTGGACAGGTCAAACGGGTAGAAGCCAGACCAAATTTGAGTCGTTCTAAAACCTGTTGTCTATCTTCACTAAGCCTTTCTTTCCGTCTTTTTCCTCATCCTGTCGATCCCTTTATCCCTGGTCAGTCCACTCATCTTTTGGATGCTTGTTTAATAACTGAAATATTGTTCAAAGCACTTTAAACCCCAACTCACTCTTCTTTAAAGAAAACGAACGCCTCATTTGAGACTTAATGATTGCACAGGCACAAATATGTTGTAAATGCATTCGTTGTTATCATGGCTGAAATATTGCCAGTTAGTTAAGTTGCAATATTGTGCCGGTAGGGGAAACTGCCGGGAGCCCGAAAAACCTTCGTATTAAGACAGAGGTTGTATAGGAATTTATGACGGAGCTAAACTATTGAACTATTAATTACTGTCTGCGCTACAAATTTAAGCTGCTTTTTAAGATTCAGTGTCAAGGTCGTATATATATATATATATATCTGTTTGGGTTGTAGTGCAAAAAGGTAGCATCAACCATGGTATCAATAGACATATAAAATTAGCATCGATGGTGTGAAATTATTTCTGCTAAAAAAATCACAATTTACTCATTTATTAGTTAGGAATAAATTCGTCTATTAAATATAAGATAGTTTTCATACTTCGCCTTAACCTTCACTTTTTATCATTTTTCAAACTAAACTCTTCAAGAAAAGAAACTTGACACGGACTTCCAAAGTTCAATATAAAGACCACAGATGCAAGTTAACATTGAAATGAAAAATAAAACGCTGTTTGAAGATCTCTGCTCATTAAATTTTATTCAGAATAAGCATGATCTTGAAATGCACAGGTGCACAAGTGTTTCAACATCGCAGGGGTGCACAAAAGTGAGTATCGGGTATGGCTATCATTGGCATTGATTATTGCTTGGCACCGACGACCCATGGATGCAATCAAGTTGTCATATCACAGCCTGTGGAATGTTCTGCCATTCGTGCTGAAGTGCTGGAAGTGTTTGGGGTGGTGGATTCCTACTGCGCACGCGTCGATCCAGTTCGTCCCAGAGATGCTCAATTGGTGACAAATCTGGTGACTTGGCTGGCCATGGCAATGTCTGGACATTGTTACGCTGTAAAAAGTCTTGACAAACACGTGCAACATGTGGTCGAGTATTGTCCTGCTGAAAGAGACCACCATGGACGTTGATGTGAGGAATAACGTAAGGCTGTAGGATCAAGTCCCTATACCGTACTTCTGTGAGGATACCCACAACATGCACAAGGGGTGTCCTAACACCGTGATGAATCCTGACCCACACCAGGACACTCCCACCTCCAAATGGGACAACCTCCTGAACACAGTTGGCAGCATAACGTTCTCCACGACGTTGGTATACACGTGCTCGTCCGTCACTTCGTCGAAGCAGAAAACGGGACTGATCGGTGAAGAGAACGGTTCTCCACTTTGCACGTGCCCATCTCATCATCTGTTGACACCACTGGAGACGTTCCGCCAGATGACGTTGCGTTAAAACGGGACGTCGAACCGGTCGTCGTGGAAAAAGTCCAGCCTCTCTCAGCCTGTTGCGTACCGTTTGGTCGGAAATTCGACGCATTCCTGGTATCTGCGTTGTTGTTGACGTTGCTGTCCTGGTGCGTTCCCGAAGGTGGAGCAGTCGGATGTACCGATCTTGGGCCCGAGTAATCACCCTTGGTCTGCCTATCATCAACGCTGTTTCGGGTGTTGGAACGGGTCCACAATGAAGAGATGGTCTGTCTGGACACGCTAAAGTGTGTTGCAACATGTCACTGCGTCGCTCCTGCTTGCTGTCTGACAATAGCGTTGTTGCTTTGCGCTCTGTTCAGTCTTGGCATTCTTCAGGTCGCTGTACCGATGTTGTGTAGTCTGAATGAACAGCAGCTGATATGGCTTTTTATACCCCCAAAGCAGACGTGTCTGCATGTAAACTTTTATGATCCCATGCTGCACGTGCTTTGGCAGATAATGCATTTGGACGAATCGCTCGTTTTCGTCTCTGAACACAACATAAACTTTTTGGGCCATTGTTTTTGGTAAATTTACACTTTTGAGCAAGCCTTTCTTTAAATTACAGATATGTATCATGAAAAATTGACCAGTTTCGATAAAATCAATTTCGCATGAATGTCAAGTTTCTTTTTTTGAAGAGTTTATAGGCCCATAGGAAGAAAGGTATGATGATTTGAGATGTTTTTCTTACTGATCAATTAGAAATGTCATTTAAAGTTTTCATTCTGATATATATATATTTGTCTTATATGTCAATATGAAGATGGCACTTTATAATTCATTAAATGGATAGTTTAAGTAATCCCCTGCATTATAATCTAACCTGTCAGACTACCATTGTTCATCTTCCAAATGTTAAGTAATGTTGACCTCATGCAAACTGAAATCCCTCTATTTATGGAGTTGTAATTGATTTAATTTGGCTACATCCAACTAAGATTCGCTGAATTCAAGTTTCATGCTATCAAGTAAAATCTTCTAAATTGTATAAATATAATACTGTATCCTAATTTCTCAAGCTCAGAAACCATAGCTTCCAGCATTGACGACACCTACATATTTTCAATACCTTTTCCATTCCATTCAGGATTTGGTTTTCAATAAAGCAGTAAATCCTGTAATGACAAAAATCAAAGTTCAATAAACAGTCCGATATAAGCCGCCGTTTTACGAAAACAATCACTGGCACTTCTCAAACACTAACGTGAAGTTTTTTAAGACAATGTTAGTAAGTTGAATCAGCAGGCCATTATGGAATTTTACATCAAATGCTCTTTAGCTTCGCCCTGTTGTTTACCATTCCACCAGTTAGATTAGAAGTTTATAATAATTTACTTTCAAACATTAATTCATCAGTCTGATTAAAATGGACCGTGTTCCGAGGAATAAAAGTTTCAAAATATTGACTCTACCTAGATTCGAACTAGGTTATCTTCTCCACAACGGTCTGACCGCAGCCTACTGTAGCGCATGTTCTTACGTAAACTCAGATAACCAATCACATTGTGCATGCGACAAAAGCATTCGGTATCAGTAACTAGGGGCAAGTAACTCCCATTTACCATTCGTTAACCTTGATCAACGCTATCCTTATTTTAAACGCGATGATGTGATTGGTTCACTAATGACTAGGTTTTGTCTGCACTAAACTGTTGTCAGCACGTGCGAGCAAGTGAGGCTGCAGTCAGAGCTTTGTTGAGAGGATAGCCTAGACAGATAGAGTTCGAATCTCGGTAGAGTCAATATTTTAAATGGACAAGTACTTTCTTCTTCTAAAAGAGATCACCTGTCTTGGATTAGAACTTGAGCCAGTCCGTATTTTCAACTGTGATGAGACTGGTTGGAATGGCAAGGAGAAGAGCAGACAGGTGATTGGCGTTAAAGGTAGCCACACATACCAGCAAGCGCTCTCTTCTTCTGGCAATATCACTGCGCATCTGTGAGTTGCAGCTGATGGCAAGGCCCTCTGTACTTTCCTAATCTTTGATAAAAGTCTCCCGCATCTTACCGTGAGGGAGTGCCATCTAACTGGCTGTTTGGACGTTCTGACTCAGGATACATGGACAGCCAACTGTTCTCCATCTGGATTCAGGATCTGTTCCTTGCCAACTGTGGTAGACGTCGTCCAGTACTGCTTGTGATGGACAACCAAGACTCTCATATCAACCTTGACCTAGTTAAATTGGCAAGGGAGAATGATGTTGCCCTTTATGGACTCCCTCCTCATACGACACACATTCTTCAGCCTCTTGACGTTGGTGTCAATTGAAATCCAAGTTTAATGCCATTGCCGTCAATCTTGGACACGTCAACAGTATCTAGTCCTGAACCAGGCAAAGTTTCCTGTTATCTTATCACATGCCATCGACCAATTTTGCTCTCCAGCTAAAGTTAAATGTGCTTTCAGGAAATCTGGTTTGTACCCAATCGATCAAGAAGTTATTTACTCAACACAAGTGGCCCAATCCCTCTTCTATGATACTTGAAGGTCTCGTCCTTGAAGATCTCTCGCTCATTTTCCCACATGTGCCATCCAAGCCTCAAGCAGCTAGAAGAAAGGTAGTCACAGAGGGTCGAGTGATCATGAGTGACTATTTCTTCCAGCAGCTGGAAGACAAGATCCTGAAAGATGAAAAGAAGAAGGCCGAGATTCTCAAGAGGAAAGCTGCAAGAGAGGAAAGAAGGAAACAAAAGGAAGATTATGCTAGGAACAGGAAATCAGAAAGATCACAAGAAAAGTCAGCAGAAGCTGAGAGTGTGTGTACCATGTGTGACAGTGCTGTGCCACCATCTAGTGCAAGTGATGATGTTGTCCCTTGGATCAGTTGCGACCAGTGTGGGGTGAGTGAGTTGGGGTTTAACGTGTTTTGAACAATATTTCAGTTATTGAACACGTGGATAACAAGCATCCAAAAAAGAGTGGACAGACCAGGGATCGAAAGGAGGAGGGAAAAGACGGAAAGAAAGGCATGGTGAGAGATAGAAAGCATGTTTTAGAAGGACTCAAATTTTGTCTGGCTTCTACCCGCCGACCTGTCCAGCATGGGTGACCCAACCAGGAGCATGTAAGCTTCGGCTTGAAATGACAAACACTTCATTTTTTGACACTCAGATCTAGAATGATTGTGACTGAAACCTGACACTGAAAAAAGGCAGTGAATAATTATAATTTTGGAAATATTGTGAGGAGTTATCCATATCTGAAAATAAGACAATTTTCAAGATTATTTGGATATAAAATGACAGGTAAGACACTGGGAACATGTTTTATATATGTCATTTGATGACAATAATTTAACCACAAAAATATGTATGTATAAACTTTATTTTGAAAGCCTAGATTAAAATATTCTTTTGGAACAAAAGCCAAACTTAAAACTAATTATTCATCAAGGAAAATTACTCACTCATGCATATTATGACTTAGTTTGAGGCAAATATTTAGTTCACAAATAATTATAAAACAATTAATAGTTCTCGGCTCGAAATGAAAGGGCTATTAAAAATATTCAATTATGAAAATCATGAGTGGTTTAGGGCAAATATTATTGAATCCACATCTTCTTATAAGACAACGAATTGCAAAAGACAACTTTAAATGAAAAGGCAATTTAGTTACACATGTTTTTACCACATATACTGCAAATGTATCTAAATAAAAAAAATCGGTAAGTTAATCAGGTTTCAAGTAAAGTTCATTGCTTTCAATAAAAAATATATTCAATTGCATATTTAGAATACAAGTAATAATGAAATGAAAATTGATTAACTGACTCAAAAGTTGGTTTGCCATGTGCTCGACTCTATGATATTGTTTATTATCGAAGCCACGCCTACAAAAAATGGCGGCTGATTGCGAGTCGCCGAAACTCATTCTGTTTGAGCTTATCTACACGCACAGAGGTAATCAAAATAGCCATATTTACAGAGAGAAGTATTATTTTAATTCTCTAAATACAAATTCAATGAAATAACATCACTTCCATACTGTATAATAGACATGAGGTGGCTGGTGGCCACTGGTACTGAGCACATCTGAAAATAGTCGTACGGAAACAAAGTTTAAAAGTGACCCAATTCCAGTAATAATAGTTAGTTTCCAAAAAGGTTGTTAGGCTCCAATGTCAGGTTTAACACGTTTGTCAGATTTTGTCGTGCGTATTTTTCTCGTTGACTTATCAGCGAAACATAGCAAAAATATGGTGGCCACTGGTCGCGTGCCAGTGGGCACAACATATACGTCATACTAAGCTTCAAAAATGAAAGTATGATAAATGATTTGACATGGTGAAGCCTTACTTCTCGTTTTATACTATGCAAGGACGAAACCTTAATTAAACCTAAATTAATAACCTCATCAAAAAGATCCATAATGCAGCAAACAAAATTTAAACAAAACGAAAATGTCATACAAGTTAATTTGTAATAATATAGTTTCAGTGTCAGAGAATCAAGGAATGCTATTACATTCACATCAAAGAAAACGGAAGAAGCCTTTGTTATTGTCAAATAGAAGAGTTACTTGCATTAGAATTATTTTCTTTCTGCAAAATCTTGGTTTCACATTTCATCAACCAAGAAGGAAGATTGACAAGTACAAGTATTCATTAAGACATTACTACAAATGTGACTAGTGCGGTATTTCCTTTACTTTCATCACACGAGGTTAGTTTATTTGCTTCTTTGATTGTTCTGGTGTCATTTCAGTTATCACAAAAAAGCATCGAATTCAATGAATGAGTTGTAAGATGCCTTGATTTGGCATATTTAATGTAACATTATGAGAGGAAAGAAAAGAGTCGATTGTAAACTCTACATAAGAATTTAAACTTTTATCAATTAATTTCAGTTTATTGTGAGACAATTGCTGTAGATAGGTAGATATTAAAATCAATCTTGATGAAAAATATTTCAAGTTGTGCTCTTTATAGTAATGATCACAAATAGATTGGTATTGATCATAAAGCAAACACATTTTTTAGCTCAGATGTCCATTATTGTTTTCATAAGGATAGCATATGACTTTTACTGGTGAAAATAAAAATGTTACTTTCAGTGAGTGCAATATCATTACTATTTCACTGAGTAAAATCATTTTCTTGCCCTGAACTACTTATTTTAGTAACGAGTTCTCTTCCCTTTGACAGAGTTACGTCCCTTCGTTCGTCTGCTTTCAACATGGCTGCCTTGGATATCAGCAAACTGCTTTACATTTCAGGAAAAAGAAATTGCAGAAGTAGCTTGGGCAATTTGTTTTGATTTTCTTCAGTCAATCTTGAGGATATAAACAGGTTCTTAGATGAGCAGTAAAATGTTAACATAATGAAGAAAACAGAAATTGATGTATTTTGCCAATACTTATTTCAATTGGAGATTTTAGATTTCCAGAGGAGATCTGCAGCAATGTTGAAGGATTTAATCTACCTATCTGCTATCTTACAAAAAGCGTGGTGGTGGTGGTGAGTACGAGCCCTCATCTAAGGGCCTACATCCTTTTTGGACCGCTACATGAAGAATAAAGAAACAAGAATAGTGAGTGATTTGGGGTTTAACGTGTTTTGAACAATATTTCAGTACTTAAACACGTGGATGACAAGCATTCTAAAGAGAGTGGGCAGATCAGGATCAGGGCGAAAGACGGAAAGAAAGGCATAGTGAGAGATAGAAAGCAGGTTTTAGAAGGACTCGACTTTGGTCTGGCTTCTACCAGTCGACCTGTCCAGCGTAAATGCCCCTACAAGGTCTCTGAAGCACGCAAACCACCACACCACGATAACGGTGGAAACAGGAAACAGGAATAAATATACTAAAAGATGACATATTTGAAAGGTCAAGAAACACACTAAACGCTAAGTGCAAGCAGTTATCAACAGGAAAGGGAAACGAGCGTCACGCTGCTGAGGAATGTTACTGCCCACAACATGAGAAAATGTAAGAAGCAGAAAGTTGGTTTCTTCAAATCCCACCCCACTACAAAATTCAATATGGATAATCTATACAATTATGTTAGGCATGCGCACAGGTACGGATAAAAATACGCTAAGATGAGCGGATATAAAACTCGTAAAGAAGATTATTCTGAAAATCTACTTTACAAATAAGAGAGACAAACAGATACAAGACCTTTGTGTGAATCCCTGGACGTTAGAGCCGTTAAGCCTGGGCCGTATTCAACTGATGGCAGTGATTTCGATCCGGTCATCTAATACAAACACTTTGCCGAAAAGAATCAGAGCAGCTGGCCGGACTCTTGAGATTCCATTCTTCCTGGCTCTAAATTCTTCTTACAAACAATGAGCAGCTTGGTACAAAAAGTGTCCCCTGGGGATTAACTCTCTATACAAGATCATGAAGACAGAACAAAAATGAAAGAAAACAAAATAACTCCTCACAGGTAATTTATAATCCTCTTGACATATATTTTGATTGCATTTTTAATCAAGCAAATATTAATTAATTGAAACATGTTCAAATAACCTAATAATCAAATCCATCGGAAAATATATTAGATATTAGGTATAACACCATCCTAAAACTTTGTTTTATTTCACCCTTACTATTCATCAGTGATATTGATAAGCATTTGTAGTGCCAGGAAACACCTCATGCAGACGTTAAAGGAGTCCCTGCCAACCAGATTATCAAAGTATCAGGTTTTCTGTAGAGGAATATTGGCATTTATTATTACCGAAGTACGCAAACCACCACACCACGATAAGGTATTAAGTCCAGAGGGAGGGTGCCTCTGGACTTGATACCTTATCGCGGTGTGGTATTGAGTCCAGAGGGAGGGTGATTTAATACCTTATCGTGGTGTGGTGGTTTGCGTCCGGACTCAATACCTTATCGTGGTGTGGTGGTTTTCGTGCTACAGAAACCCCGAGAACTTGCATGCTCCTGGTAAGGACACCCATGCTGGACAAGTCGACGGGTAGAAGCCAGACCAAATTTGAGTCCTTCTAAAACCTGTTGTCTATCTCTCACTGTGCCTTTCTTTCAGTCTTTTTCCTCAACCTGTCGATCCCTTTCTCCCTGATCTGTCCACTCTCTTTTGGATGCATGTCGTGCACGTGTTTAATAACTGAAATATTGTTGAAGCTCGTTAAACCCCAACTCACTCACGCAAAACTCCCCAACAGCAGTCCTGATCCCATTTGATTCCGCTGATCCAGCTCCTTCCATATACCCGGATATCATTTAGGCCAAAAGCCTCGTATCGCTAGCTCTCTAACCAGCCAATGAGACGACTCGCATCAAGCAACAGCGGCACAACCCGGATGGAAACTTCAAAAGAGTAGCTTCGAGTTCCTTGGATAACGACATTTCATTGGCTTAAACAATAATAGGTGAGCTCAGCCACGAACATCAAGCCGCGCCAACCGTACGAGGGATTTGGCTCGAAAGAGATCAAGGTACATGGAAGGAGCTGGATCAGCGGATTCTATTACGCTGGAGGATGTCTTGATCCTGATCAGAAATCAATTTCTCATCTGATATTGTAAGACCCCTCGGCAATCTCAAACAAGACAATGATTAAGTGTCAGATGGCGGGCGACAGACACAACTGTCTTCAACAATCAGTTCACAATGCGCAACGGATAAACATTTCTGATCATATCAGACCAATGCAACATTACGAGTTTAAATTGTTATTAGTGACCTATTTTAAAGTGACTTCAACATAAACTATTAACTTCAACTTTAAATTGCATTATTCACATCCAGAACTTCAATATTACCATATAGTAATAAACTGATAATGTCAAGTCCAGATATTTGGTGATTATGTACAATATGTAAACACAATATGTTTTTCCCAGCGTTGGAAGATTCACTTATTCATGTACTGCTGAAACATAATTGCAAGAATTACATCATCACTGTATAACAGTCCTAATTGATAGTTCATCATAATATCAAGTTTTGCTTGAACGATAATTCTAGAAAAATATAAGATATTTTTCTTACAAAATTGATAATTATAAAAATCCTTTTACACAAAATAGAAAGGATAATTTCCTTACCAGTTGTAATTCAGCAAGAGTTAGAAACTTAATCCATCTGTCGATTTCATATAACTCACATTTGCTAATTATAATCACTTCGTTGCTGAAAGCGATTAGAGTTACTTCCCTTAGATCTAGTTGTACTAGTCACGTGGCCCACGAAAATAGGTGACACTAAACGCTTACACGACGTTGGCGCATATTCCATATCACTTCATTATGTTAACTAAGTTACCTAAAACATGGAAAATTACTAGTCTTTACATTAATAATATGCTTGGTTCATATAAAATATCAGTATCAGTGTATATAACTTGCCGTGATCTTCACGAATTCTGACGGTCTTAACCCTACATAGATGAATCATAACACCATGAAGTAACAATGCTACACAAGCCTTATTGCCTAATTCCTAGTGTTGTAACAAACAGTTGTAAGTATGAGTACTTATGTCGACCAACTGTAAATGCATACATACCTAAAACGACAGAGCGATGAACAAAGTTATTATTTGCGGGCGACAGACACGAAGTGTGTCTCGCAACCTGATTGGTCCACGCACTCTCTGCAGAGTTGCTCCCCTTTGACCGTAGATTTCTATTCGGTCGAATCTCGTAACTTACAGTAATTCCACATTCTTACATTATCAAAGAAATCTGTCCGTGCAACAATCTCATCAGCTGATCCGATTGTTCCACACATGCATCAGACGGTTCACGTCCCCGGGCCCAACAGGCAGCGAGTTCTTGCCTCATTCTCCTCCGATCAAGACCGCAGTGGTCAAGCTCTGCCCAGCATGTTTTCTGGAAACAAAATTTGTGGTAAAATCATGCCTTCTTCACTTATAAATTGTTATTTCGATGGGTTTTGACTTTTGGATTCCT
Organism: Phorcus lineatus; assembly: GCA_921293015.1. Taxonomy (NCBI): domain Eukaryota; kingdom Metazoa; phylum Mollusca; class Gastropoda; order Trochida; family Trochidae; genus Phorcus; species Phorcus lineatus. The sequence goes on along the minus strand of OV121086.1, from coordinate 52,642,311 downwards.
CGTTTGCTGCCGAATTAAGGCGGCTGCCAAGTTGTCAATTGTTAAATTATTTTAGTAGAAAATATAATTTAAAGTTATTTCAAAAATTTAAAACTTGGAGAACTATTTCTTATATGACTAGACTGACAAATGGCTGTAAAATCGATGTTGCGATTTAAAATAAAGCTAGTGATGAATAAAATGAATAGAATATTTTGTAAATTTAGTCATCGTGGCTACGCCTCTCATGAACAAAACAACTTTGTCAGACCACGAGATGAAATTGACATATTATTTGACAACAATAACAACTTATCCTCTATAAATTATCGTGGCCAGACAGTTGCAATTATCAAAAATGGTATACTGTAAAAACATCGAAGTGTCTCTCTGATTAAGTAAACTGACGATCAAAAGAAAGTTGTCACCCACTTCAATTGACTCTAAAAGATAAACGACAACAGATACAAGTTTGATGTTATGAAATATTTTTACTGCGTTAATGTGTGGTTATCCATGCAAAGAATCGAATTGCTGCCAGTGCATCTCAAATATTTACAGTCTCTGGCGACCACTAGGGGTCCAAAATGTCATTTTCCACACAACTTTGGAAAACGTCTATGGCACATGAATCGGCGATTCCTAGTACTGACAAGTGTACATATCACATTAGTACCTTGTATGTCCTCCCCTGGCACGAACACAAGCGTCACATCGTCTTCTCATGGATGACGTCAGTCTTCTGATGACGTTATCAGGTATCTGTTGCCACGTATCTTGTAAGGCATTTTCAAGTTCTCGAATAGTAGTTGGTTGGTTTGGACGGTTCCTTAACTCTCTACCAAGATGATCCCACAGGTGTTCGATAGGAGACATATCGGGAGAACGTGATGGCCAGGGCAAAACGACGACATTAGCGTTGTCCAGATAGTTCTGAGTGATCCTGGCTGTATGGGGAGTTGCATTGTCTTGCTGCAGAATGCTTCCCATTGCTCGTTGCTGCAGAAATGGCACTGCTACAGGTCTCAATATCTCATCAACATAGCGTTGTGCGTTCATATTGCCACGTATCACCACAAGTTGTGTCTTCTGGTCATCACAAATTCCACCCCAAACCATTAAACCAACTCCTCCTTGTTGATGAACGTCTTGGACACAATTTGGAGCCTCTCTTTCATGTCTACGACGATAAACACGTATTCTCCCATCAGCATGGAACAGGTTAAACCTACTCTCGTCAGTAAAGAGAACGCGTTGCCATTCGCGTCGCTGCCAACGCAGTACACGTCGTGCCCATCGAAGTCTTGCGAGGCGATGTTCGAGGGTCAGTGCCATCCCACGAAGAGGTCGGTAAGCCCTTATTCCAGCATGAAGTAATCGTCTCCTCACAGTGTGTCGCCTCACACGACGACCAAGCGCTGTTGCTGCTGATTGCGTCACTGTCAGGAACCGATTACGAAGATGTAAAGTTCTAAGGAAACGGTCTTCCCTGCGGGTTGTGACACGTGGTCTGCCACTCCGAGGTCGGTCACGTGTTGTGCCAGTCTGCTGGAACCGCTGAAATAACTTAGTTATACATTGGCGTGAACAACCAAGTCTTCTTGCTATTGTTGACTTTTCCGTCCCCATCATGGCCATGCCAATGGCCCTTTCCCTCTCTTCAGCAGTCAAACGTGGCATTGCTTTAGTGCTTTTTCGGTTGATGTGATAGCAAGTTACCATTGTCACGGGTTTATATGGAGTTATGTGCATGAAAATTCCAGGGAAGTGAAAAAAACCTGGTTTTGACTTTTGGGACGCAGCACGGATATTAACAAATGCATCAGCTTGGTTGTTTGGAAATGAGTGTGTTGCGTTTGTGTGAACTGCTCCTGAAAGTTAAAAACCTGGGTTCGAATCCATTTTGGAAATATTCAAAATTTTATGGTGACAACTTTCTTTTGATCGTCAGTTTAATATATAGAATGTTTTCAGAAATACATGGGATAAAGTCGAAATTCGTTAGGGTAAAAAAAAAAGAGATCGGAACTTCCTTTGAAAATTCAGATAACTTCACCCTGTTAACGATTTCAGACACCTTAAATTAAAAAATCCAACCAAAAGGTATATCTAGGACCTATGTCCTCTTACCAATAAACCGACCATTTGAATTGGCAAACCATGTTAAGCTGTTTATTATTATCAACAGTATCTAAAGACAGGTGTATACTGTGTCATTGAAATCAAAATACACTTAACCTTGTTTCATAACTTCTGCTCAAATGTTACACAAGTTACGTAAGCTTGGAATATGTGTTTTATCAGTTTTCTTAAAAACTACAGTATATTTGATATTGGCAAATCACTTCATTCATTGATTATTATTGTCATATTGTATGGTTATTTTGCTATAATATAACTTGTTGCCATATCCACTTTTCATTTTGGCGCGATCGTGATTCTTTGCCAATTTTGTCTATATATGTTGAACATTAGCTTGTTTCATTGTGTAAATGTTCTTATGTAAAATGATTATTTCAAAACATATTTTAATGCGTCACAATTTCTTTACAAAATTTACAAGCAAAACCTTTGAATAAATTTTTAACGGAATCAAATCTTTACTTCATATCTAACTTCGGCATTGCCATAACGAGGAATAATTTGAAATCATTTCGTTTCTTTCTCACATTTTGGCAAAAAACTAATATTAGAATGTTGTTTATTGTTGAAAAACTTATTTGAAAAGACAATTTTTCAAGATATTAAAGAAAATTAAGTTTTGGATTTTGACCTCAGTGTTGCATATATAAATCCCTGCCGGATGGGTTCCTTTTTAATATAAATGACATCTTTAAGCATGTGATAGGAGCATGTTTCTTCTAAATGAGTGTATCCATAACATAATAATTGTTAAATAGGTCAACCTTAATCGAGAGCAAAATTACTTGATAGTTGATCTTAGTTCGACAGAAATGTAATATTTTTTGTTAAGCAGCTGTATAACTCGGACAAAGTTTTCAACAGTACAACAAATGTTTCACACAATCAATATTGCCGTTAACAGACAGTGTTAAAGTGCTTTAAATAATTTTCTTTATTTAATGAGCTAAAACACTTGTCCAATTTTCTTGTTTAGAAGTCCCAATAAATCATTATGTGATTTAATACGAACAGCAGACAATTAAGTTTGATCACGGATGTATGCAATCAAAAGCAATTCAAACTGCTTGTGTGATTAAATGAGGGGTAAAATGTTAATATCAGATCGTACACAATTATGGCACTTAAGAATCATCATTAATTTCATCTAAGAAAATAAAGTGCTCCCCCATGATTAATGATTGATTCACTCTTGCATTATTCCATTAAAGGTTATTGCAAGTATCCTAAAACTAACACATGTCATCATATGGAATATTCTTAAAAGGTGGCCAGCTATCATTCAATCCGGGTAATATTTTGCAGAGAGATGTGTTTTTTTTAATGTATACCAGAGAGGAAGGTAGATCCATACGGTTAGTGTAGCAATATTGTAAGATTTTTCTAGTTTCAGAAGAAATTACTTTACTAGATAATAATCAATGAAATACTTGGATTGATCAGTGGGATACATATTGCGAGAATTGGTCAACAAACGACCCTGAATGACTGGCTTTTGGACAGGCACGAAAACATTTAAAGTTTGGTAAATTTGTGCAAGGATGATCACAGACCTCATTGGGCAGCACAACATTTAATCCGTCGTCCAGATCTTAATCCAACCGAGTATGTTTTGAATGCCAATTGTTTAAGGATTCGCCAAAGTAATCAGCCCACCACCAACATTCGAGACCTCAAAAAGGACATTGCAGACGAAGACAACAATTTTCCATTGCAGTAAATTGAGGATATTACTGATGTGACATTGTCATGAAGTTGACTCGCGACGGCTTCAGGCACTAGTAATGTTCCAGTTCCAGTCTCGATAGGAAATTAGAGTTGATTAGGGACATTCTACATTACCATACCGCAATATAAAATTGGCTATATTTGACATAGGCTTCACAAATTGTGTATAATTTTTATACAACAATTTTTGTTGATTTGACATCACATTTTCTTAACTATAATGAAAATTTGTCCCGAAAGAGATCAGGGTATTAGGCAGGAGCTGATCGGATTCAAATACGCTGATTTAGCAGGATGTTTACAGGGTAACACGAATCATTGGTTTAAGTGATGCAATAGCAACTAATGGACATACAAATTTTTAATAGATTGCTACAAAAGTAGTTTTATAATATGGAGTTTGAAGTGTCAATGTTTGACATTTACCATGTTTATGTTCAAGTTAGTTATTCGTTGTTGAAGTTGTTAGAACTTGCAAATGTGCATACCTGTCTACCATATGAAACTTTGTAAGGTTATGCTTAAAGGAATATATTGAAAACCCAGAACCCTTTCTAAATAGAACGATAAGCATACTGAACGGGGGAAATGATGAGCATATGTCTTCATGAAGAACAGAGAGACAACCTGAAGAGACGATAAGGTTTCTCTGTTATTTTGCACTTTATTAGCAGATTAATTGTTCCTAACGCTTTCAGCTTTTTGTGCAGTAAAGAACTGGTCTTCATGCAGTAAGGTTTGGGTGCATACCACCAATGGTTGGCTACTTCCTGCTGTTGCTCGCAGCTGTCACCGCATTGCATAACCACAATAGTGTTTCAGGCTGCAATAATACTAGCAGCCGAATACTTTCGAAAGCAGCGTTAAACTGCACGTCACCTCACCTCACACACAACGAATAAAAGTACAGCAACCTCATCAATCTTAGTGTGTAATTGGCTTTGTTTAACGGTAAATTAGACTTGCCATGATAATCTCATTTAGTTAGCTTGGAACATGGTGAAAGCAAGTGAAATTTCCACATAAACGCTTATGATTGCCACTATCAAAGTAAATCAAAGGAGATCAAATGAGAATGCTTGATTTCATCGTCTCTGGTTTCACGATTGAGTCATAACATGTTCGAAGTTTTGAAAAAGTCGACTTGCAACGATTTTACTGTCTTTTGCGGAAATTGGTAATCACCTTTGGGAAATTGTTGATCGCTGTTTACTTTCTTATCTTTTGCTTCCTTTGAAATTGTTAGACGTTAATGCAACTGATTTAGATGAAATAATTACAGATAGATCAAGATCTATACTGACTCATCTCTTCAGCCCGGGGTTTAAGTAAGATAATGTAATAAATACAGACTACAGTGCTTTGACTTTTTACTTTTACTCAAGTCGAATTACATCATCGTTGATAAATATATACAAAATGAAGAAGTCGGCATAAACAATGTAATAATCTATACAATATATCTACATCATTTTGGTTTTGATATTCATGCTAAAGGTGATATTCAACAAAAAACAACTGTGCTGTAATGTCAAATGTTTTCTGATCTTTATTATATCACGATAAATGCTAATTCCATGGGACTTTGCATGTGTGCGTGAAATGGTGATCTTCTGTAATTTAATCTTTAATCTTGACTATGGGTTGGTTTATGTGTTAAGTAAGCGATTTAAAGTCGCTTAATCTCATGTCGGTATTTATCAATCAAAGTTCGTGCCCTCAGATAAAGCGAAGTTAAGAAACATGATTCCAAATTTGAACTTAAGTTCCGACCCGCGAGTTGAAAGTTTACAGCATCGCGTGATCATATACAGATTTCAACCATTCATCAATACTACTTTAAATAGTAAGATTATTTTCACTCAAAGTAGTTAAATAGAATGCTGTGATAAATAGATAAAGGAATTTGTTATTCCTGAAAGTATTATATTTATTTTTTTTGTTTTGAGGACTTGTCTTGAATCCAATTAGTGGAATTATCGAAACTTTTAATCTTCAAAGACGTGGATTATGTTTCCCTCCCTAATCAATTTGTCACTGCTGTAATTACGTTATTTTGAAACATAAATACAAAAGCGATCAAACTTCCATGATACCTTAAGGCCATTTTAAGCCTCTCACCATTATTATTTATCTGCGCTGATTATCTCGAATAGATTAAATTCCAATCATTAATCTGAATACCTGCAACATAAATCAAGTCAACGGAAACAATTCTGTTTCATCATACACGAAGTGAGCTTTTACTTAAAAACGTATCCTTATTTGCTTTAAGAGCTGAATAAGATACCCATGCGCTGATTTCAAGACATATTTTATTTTGATCGAAATATTATGTTACAAATCTGGAAAAAAATGTGAAGCAAATATCAGAAAACTAAACTTGATGATTGAGCTAAGCTTTTTTAGAGAATGATTGATTAATCGTTTAATTACAGCTAAACGATATACATTAAAAGCATTAGAAAATTTTATAAGCAAATAAAGAATTTATTAGCTTCATCAATCATAATTTTATTTGAATATGAGTTAAAATATGAAGAACAACGCAGATTCATCTTCGGGGCCAAAAGATCCATTGAAAATTTGAGTTTATAACTGAATCAGATATAAATCTTTCATAGACAGTTAATTCATGTCTTGTAAAGATTCATAGACAGTTAATTCATGTCTTGTAAAGATTCATATTTTGTGTCTTAAATAACATTTACGATGTCAAGGAGAGGTTAACGAAGAAGAATTTACATCCATAACAACCAAACCAAATTGGGTTGTGAGATATTGCAACATGGGTGTAATTCCATGACACTTTAGTGCTTCCTCCATCAAGTCTTTTAAAAGAAGCTAAAGCATATTCATCTTATAAAATAAACTGTGTCTTTTTAATTGATTAAAACTATCTATCGTTTACAGTTGGTGAAATACAAGATTCCATGCAATGTCAGCTACATCTGTCTTTATCATGTTTAGCTAAATACAGAAAAAAATCATTCATTGAAGTTAAACAGAGAGAATTGTCTTACATACTTAATTTCGTCATGAAGATAATTAGTAACAGCTTTGATTAATGCTGTTTACAAGTTTACACTGCTAACTTTTTGTGTCATTGACGATAATCAAGTGAACAATTCTGTAATCGTTACATTATACATCCTGCATAATCAGCGTATATGAATCCGCTTTCTTTCAAGCCAAAAGCCTCATATAACTAGCTGTCTAACCAGCCAATAAGACGCCTCGCATTCAGCAACAGCGGCACAACCCGGATGATGTTCAAGATAGTAGCTTCAAACACCTTGCATAACCACATTTCATTGGCTGAAATAATAACAGGTGAACTAAGACGCGATTATCAAGCCTATCAAGCTATACGGGGGATTTGGCCCTAAAGAGGGTATTAGGAAGAAGCGAGAGCGGGTTACTGTACGCTGAATTAGCAGGATGTACATTTTATTGTATTGTTTTATGCTTATAAGAGTGCATCAACAGAGGTAGCTCTGTCAAAAATTAACATACAACCTCTGTCCTCATTCAAGCGTTCTTGGTTTAGTCTGATTCGATGCAATCAGAGTTGGTTGTGCAATCACCGACGCCGATTCAAAACGCCTCAGATATTTTCGTATGCTTTTAGAAAGCATAATTGTATTCGAGCATGGACTTTGCACTCGAGTATAACACATTCGCCTTGATAAGCAACTGCATCATTGCAAAGGTGTGTATGTCGACTAATGTGTTAACCATTATTGTGGTGTTTTCATTAGATGAAGCAAGGTAGTTTATGATGCAATATTTTGCCTCTAGGGGAGCCTGTCCGAAGCTCCAGAAGATGTTGCATTAGAACAGAGGTTGTATAGGAATAAATGACAGAGCTACCTATTTGGGGAGAAAATGAAACGAAGCAAAGTTAATCTTTCATTGTGACATTAAAATTATTGTCAAGGCCACAAAATTCTATTGCGACCCTTCTGGTTTTGTGGTAAACCTATGTGAGATTCCAGCTAAATAATAAAAACACCTCTGTATTGCTAGTAACAAAGTAGTGTCTGACATTCATTCTGTGCTACCTGCAGGCACATCTCATCTCATAACCTCTTTTAGTAAGTAAGAAGTGACCAGGAATCAATACCCGGCCTCCCGGATGACGAGCGGACGCTCTACCAACTAAGCTACTTGCCTGGTTTATAAGTTATTTCATTAACTATATATAACGGACATCCAAATGTACGCTATATTATATCACCACGATTTGCAGGCCATAATTATTAAACAACAAGCGCAACACTGGTGGGGACAATTATTTCATATACACAAACAAGTGCATTCAATACTCTTGTTACAAAAGTCTTATTTGATTTGGTTAAGTATCATTTATACAAAAATGTTAAGATGCTCAGATATTGAATATTAGATGTAAACCATCAATATGTACAAAGGTTTTAGAAAACAGTTTAGAGAAGGACGATCAGAGACAACAAAAGGCAGTCTCAACCCTGACTATGTGTTTCATCATTAAACGAAGCCTTTCATACAATTCATTTTAATTGTTCATCCTTCCTTGTTAGAAATGGTCACTACTTAAAATTTATGGTTAGAAAAATATTATTCATTGTATCATATTTAGCAACATATATGAAAAACATTGTATCATTTTAAAGAAATTTTATTAGAAATACATAGCAATGGTAAAAGTGACAAGGACAGTTTCTAGATTTTTGAAGTGTTGAAGTGAAAATGTATTACTTGATTGAGAATCATCACCGTCCTTCTGGACTTACTGCTTATTTCATGAATCCAATCCTCCTTATGCATTTCCCTTTACATAACCAAACCTCGTATACTTTTATGTCAACCTCATGTTATAAGATTACCTTGACTTATATCTCATGCCAGACATATTAAGGCATGGTTTGTTTCACAATGACAATTACTGGTAACGAAGCACTCTACAGGCTACAACCAATGAAACATTGCGTGAAATGGCTTCTCAATGAAACCTTTGTAGTTGATACAGTATTTTACTCCATCTTCAGTTTCAGTCTTAAAGTGCAAACTTGCTAGGAGAAATAACATTCCACGTGTAAGTAAGTTTTGATTTGTATCATTCATTATGCTACTTCAAATCTTTTGACAATACCAACTTTCAGAGCTACAAGTTTTAATTCCAGCAGACATTAGCTTATGATCTTCAAATTATTTTTCATAGACCATACTTCTTTTTGCTTTGCACGATGTAAGTATGTCACTGTAGTTCCCTCTTGAGTTTAGGGAAATCTGTACCCTTTTGTGCATGAAGTCTAATTTGTTGGGCGCTAATTTTGATAAAGCTTTACTTGTTAATATGATTAAACTTTTCGTGTTAAGGATGTCCGCTCCTCAAATTCAAAGCATTAAACTTTTTTCTACCTTGTTTTTTTCAAAAGTTTAGTGTATTTGCTTGAAATATCCACCCCAAAAAATAGGGGTTAGTGTTGTTTTTTTTCGAGATATATTAAGACAAAGATACCTATGTCAGTCAGAGATTTAACATCGGAGTCAATGGGGAAATGATGACCTTTTTTGAGAAATCTTAAATTTAAATTAGTTCCTGTATTAAACTTTTTTTAACATGAAAACATGTTTGAGTTAACATAATTTTCTTCCAGAAAAAAATATAAAATATACATGTTACTGTGGGTGTTTAGCCGCTACAACACAACATGTATTCAAACATTTCAATTAAATTATCAACATTTAAGCTATTTTTGTACTAAAAACATGCTTTCTCCCACTCATTATCTAAAAATACCTGAACGCATACATACAAATAATATTCTTTTTTTTTTCAATCTACTTTTTAAGAAAAACAGTTCATAGAACTTGCTCAAAAGATAGTTACAATTAAAATTGCTGAGTCAGCAAAATAGTGAATTATGTCAAAATGAAAAATACTACGTTTCTTAAGTTTGATGAATATTTAATTAGAAATCATCAAAATTGAGAAATTGCCGCTTCATTTTAGTTTATTATATAAGAACATTATGATTTAAGGTTATCTGAGTTTTGTCACTCTGACTGAGAAGCGAACATCCTTAATATGGTTATAAACAATTCCTACATAAAATTAGATGAAAATCTGGAACGTCGTGCAGAAAAAAGGTTGAACTGCTGAAGGTTTACGCTAAAATTAGCTCCCGTTTATTTATGCGATCAAACAGGTAGAACTATCAAAATCTTGGACCAATGATTTTTAGATAAAATTTTAATGCCCTAAAAGCTCGCTCATTTTTATATTTCATTAAATTTGAAATAACGCTGCTGCTGTTTGCTCAATATTAATGTTTTGTAGGATATTCCACAGTAGGCTTACAAGCATAAATGTAAACACTTCATAATGTTTAAACCAACCAGTGGTCGAACCGAAATCAAGTTATTTGACCTAATGTTCATTTCTTTATGTGCATAAATGCAGGCTAAATTCATCGATATGTTCATGCAGAAGGACAATGATGTGAAGCTTTGATGTTTGATTGACTTTGATGCTGCCTATTTGATATAGGCCCAGCATGAAAGAATGGTAGCCTGGGTGAGTCTCTCAGTTGTTAATGATCATTACGTCTTCAAGTGTCCTTGAGTTTTATGATTTATTAATTTCTTCTTCAATGCATTTTCTATTCGAGCATGATTAACTTTGAATAATAATGTTTCAATTGAAGTAAACATGAATTACTTTAATAACTGGTTGTATTGGTATTAAAAAAAATGTAAATTTAAAATATTTATGCTAAATTGATTCTTATACGTAATGGTTTCCTAGAAAACACGACTTTTCAACACAAAAATTACACACTTAGCGTAGGAGTAACAATCTTGATACTACTAACTAAATCATTACTTCAATAAATGAAAGTATCACTTGTGGCCCTAATAATCACTGTGATGTAGTCTCCCTTCTCTTCCCAATTGCAAGCGCATGGCTCAAAATGCAATGACATTATAATCTTATAAAATCTGAATACCATGTAATTTCAATATGATGGCATCAAAACAATGAATGTTAAATCTCCAAAAATAAAATCAATAGAGACTAAGATTTAGAAGGTTGTAAGAATGAAATGTTTTTGAAATTGAAAAAGAAACAAACGTATTTAGGTGAATTGAGTTAAATGTGCTGTCAGCAATGTGAGAGTAAAAAGTAAAAATGCAAAATGAACAAAAACAAACAAAATATTTGAATAATTTTTATAAAGTTTTCATGATATTTTTTGTTCATTATAAGTATCATAAGTTTTTGTTTTCAGGTCTTATCTTGTATTCAATTAGTAGAAGTAAGGAGAAGTTTAATCTTCCAATGCATGGATTCCGTTTCTTTTTCTTAAATCAATTTGTCACTGCAGTGTAATAACATTATTTTGAAACAATCATTAATAAAATGATTCCAATTCCACTCTACCTTAAGGGCATGTCATTCTTTTCACTACTCTTATTTCTCTGTACTGATCCTCTCGCACAGATTAAATTCCAAACATTCATCTCAATACCTGCAACATAACTCCGGTCAACGGAAACAATTTGACAATATCAGCTTTTCTTTTTATAAAAGTTTACTTGAATTTTCTTGAAGAGGGAATGAAATACACGTGCGCTGATTTCAAGACACATATTTGTTCTCATTTGCATTACTTCGGGGGGAATTAAGCAGTCATCAGAAAATTACACCTGATGGTTAAATTTATATCATATTTAACACTTATAAATCAGTCTACTAAAATCCTTTCAGAAACTTTTAATTCGTTTCTTGTCACTATCCATACATTGTGTTTTAACCATGGCACACACTTTTCGAGGCGTATCCAAGAAGCTAATATATTTTTATCTAAAACAATGAAATCGGTTGTCCTAATTGATTTCTTACCAATATAGATGTAGGTCATGTGTGTAAGTAATATCAATTGCTCATCGATGAACAACTTAAACTTCCATATTGATGTTTCATAGTAAGATTCAAATAACTTATCTTAGATTTACATGGCACTTTTCTTTAAGACTATTTGTAAGCTTGAGTTTTCCCCAATAATCACGAGTTCAAAACCAAAAAGTTAGACTTTTGTCTTGTTTGGTAGATGTTATATATCCATAAGCAAATCTCATGTACTTTTGGATTAACCTCATGTTATAAGACATCTCCGACAATTTCTAATGTCAGACAGTGTTGAGGCATGGTTTGTTTCACAACGACAATTACAGGGCAACGAAGCACTCTTCAGTCTTCAGCCAAAGTAACGTTGCGTGAAAATTCTGCTAATTGAAACCTTTGTAGTTACATGTATGTAGCATTGTAGATATCGTTTTTGACTACATCTACAGTTTCAATTATAAAGGGCAAACTTGTAGATAGGAGAAACAATAATGAAAATAATAATAATAATAGTGTTGTAATAAGTTTTTGTTATTGAAAAATAAATTTTGAACATACAAATGATGACATACTTGTCTCGTATGTTACGATTGTGGCGTATTGCTTTGAAATGTGTCCTCAAAATTCCAACGGTTTGATTCCAAAGATAAGCAACGAGTCAAAACGGTACTACTTTATAATTACGAATGATGATAAAAGGTTGAGATAATGTATCACTCTCAGATCCATCCAGATTTCATGTAAAACCTTTTCGACGCTTCTTCGAAATTCATTAATGGAAAGTTTTCTTAACATTTTGTTACCCGTCTATTAGTTGTTCAATCGGTGACAAGGTAAATGAGCTGAGCAATCAATGTAAATATAAAACCAAACCTTTTCGCCGCATGTCACTACCGTAATACATAGGGATATACTAGCACATGGCTGTCCTTTGAACATTTCAACATCACTGATTTCATTTGTCCATGTTCCTCAGGTGAATTTTGGCATGAGCAACTTCCATGGCTTCAAAAAAATAAACAGGAACTTTTTTATGATTTGTTTTGTGGTTAATCTCACATCGATGAAAATGAGAAAGGTTTGAATGAATGATACATACGCAAACATAGATTTGAATGGTTATCTGCACTTAATTTTTGTTCTTGGTTAAAACAGAAATCAAATACTAAAACAATGGATTTCATATTTCAAGTCAAGTCAAGTGTTTATCCATGTTTGTGGGCCATTGGCCCATATACATGTGCAGTTCGATACATAATACATTTTATACATAATAGATTTTCAGTATTAACAAATATCACAATTCAAGCAATCTTTGCCTTCTGTTTAGGCAATGAAACACATATTTACACGTACTTAGCATTTGGGCTTCATTCTCCGTCCTCATGATGCACTTAAATTTAAATATGTTTGGAGAAACACACAGAAAAGTTGGAAAATACAGTTTTCTTAAGTCATTATAGTGTTCACATACAAGTAAAAAATAATATTCATTTTCTACATCAAATTTACACAATGGACAAATTCTTAAACAATAATCAATGTTAGACCATCTTCCTTCATTTGCTTTTAAACGTATTAGACCAGATCTTAATCTTATATGCAAATGCAATTTCTTTACAGTAATGGCAGTTTAACATTTTCCGGTGATAAAAGGCTTTTATATTTTTTTATATAATCTGTATCTTGTGCTATTTTGCAATGTACCATTCCAAGACTGGTAAAACATATTTATAGCCACATATTTCAATCTTCGGAGAAAAAAAAACTTATTGCCAACTGATTGGCTGAACCACACAGTATCAAATCCATGACTAAATAACAGCATTCGCTTTTGTGAGACATAATTTGAGTATCCATAATTATTTAAATTAACCATCATTTCATAGGATTTTTTAGGTATTCTATTGTTCGGCAATTCAATTAACGTTAACCAATATCTAACAGCCCGACATAGAGCGTTGATATATAATGGATATCGGCCACATTCGCCTAAGGTTATAGCGTTAGGCGTTTGTTTACCGACCTTAAGGAATCTTTTCCCCACACCTCAGAGCCGTATAGTAAAATCGGCTGCACCTGAGTATCAAATATTTTAAAATATACGGAAGGATCAACACTATTCAACTTATTCAAGTTATAAATAAATGATCGACATTGGAATATCCTTGCCTGAAACCAGCTTACGTCTCTGGAATCTTATCCTTCAAATTTGCCCAATTGAAAGTCTAGTATTAAGTACATTGGTATATACTTTACCTACAACACATAATAAAGAAATACCTCCGTAATTTTCAGGGTTGTTTGTGCTTCCTTGTTTATGAAGTGGGATGATAGTAGCTTTTGTCCAATCTTCAGGAAAAGATCCCGTATCAAAGAGTTTATTAAACAATGAGACTAAAAAAGGCATTATATGTTTTTCACAACATTGTAGCATTTCACATAAAATAGCATCACTACCAGGCGATTTACCCTTCTTTAAGTGGTTAAGAGCTGCATGAATTTCCTGTCAGTAATAGTTGACTCCAACACTAATTCATCCTGGTCATCTGATGTAATAGTTTCATTAAGAATGACGTCGTCATCTGTACGTGTTGTACTACTCACTACCGAAGATGTATTAAAAACATTACTAAAACGTTTAAACCAAACGTCTCCACTGATATTATTTGTTGCATTTCTCCTAGGAGAGATACTCCTGAGAACTTTCCGGAACACACTGGCCAGTGGAGTTGGTCAAACTTGATTTCAGGTTATTTTGAGTCTGTTTTTGGTAGGAAAATTTACTAGTCCTGTTTCTCAGATGACAATATTGACGTCTGTTAAGATGAGTTTTATTATTTCGATAGATTCTCAAGCTTTTTTGTGCTGCCTTTTTAGAGCGAACACACTTGCTGTTATAAAACGTTCTATTTGATATCTGACTTTTATATACGCTTGTTTTCTTCATACCATCAGCAGAGGTTAAAACTATATCTGCAAACTTACAAACAGCGAGATCAATATCAGACTGTACTAGCAACGACAACTCTGTATTGACTGTCATGACTGAGAAGTGTTATATAAGAATGTGTCAGACAGAGAGGAGTTCCATCTATATGTGTGCTGTTGAGAACCAATAGAGTCAGTGGGAATCTGGTCCTTATCAACTGTTTTCGTAAACTGGAGATATACTGGCATGCGCTTCGATTCTACTCTAAAGTCGACTAACATGGAGTGACACAATAGGTGCATATTTATGGTACCAATAAAGTAATCCACTACACTGCAACCTTGCTGAGAAATATACGTATAGTTACCACAGCTATCACCAGTTGCTCTTCAATTGAACATTTATAAATTTAGGGTATAACACAGATCTAACAACTGCTCACCAATTTTTTGTCACATAAATGTCTAGTCCTGGTTTATGCAGTGTATCTGGCGGGTTATTGCACTCGCCTACACGTGCGTTCAAATCCCAACAAATCAAGACATCACAGTCGGGATCAATATTGTCACTAAGCCAGTTATCAAGTTGCTCTATTGACGTAGTTTTTTCAGCTGTAACATAAAAAGTAGAACCAACCAGAGGAGTATACATTCCAAAAAATAATACATCTTTAACATTGTTAAGGATACATTTGTCTATCCTAAGACAAATTGTATTAGGGATACTGATCTGATACATATGTCATATGCATTATTCACTTGGGGAAGTGTATATCCTTGTATATAGAATAGTTTCAACGAGACAAATAATTACGAGGTAGTGAATAAATACAGTGTCATTAATTTTGGATAAAAAAACCTTCGATGTTCCAAGTAACAGATTTAATGAGAGAGTCGGTAAACGGTGCACCTGGCTGATCTGTGTCTGAAGTATGGGCCGGGCCGAATCCCTAGCTATCATCCACGGAATTGGTCGTTGATTCCGCGGGGTTTTCCTTTCTGTCAGTGGTCGGAGTCGACGTGGATTCAGGGGTGAGGACTGTAGCGGCACCGGGTGTAGTTAGGGTCGAAGCGTATGAATGAGGAGTGGACCCCCCTGTCTGTACTTCTGTCCCTACGTTGAAACTGGACACCGGCTTGGCGTGAAGGATTCTGCCTGATGTGTCTGATCTATGCCTAGCACTAATAGGGTTGACTGATCTTGGAAAACAGGAAAGAATTAAAATCGTAAAAAGCATGATTTATTCTTTGAACAAAATTGAACGATTTATTTTCACTGTCTTGTCATGTTTGGTATTTGTCATCTATTTGGCTTAATTCAAGTGTGACTGCAGTAATTTTATATGCAGGGAAAGGACAATGTTCACAAGTGCAATAAAGAATCACTTCCGCATCAAAGGAATTCTTTTTGAGTTGTATAATAAACGAGGAATCTAAGTGAATGTTTACAAAAGTTTTATATGGCCAAAACACATGCAATATGTAAATCAAAATGATTCTAAAACGGATGCTTAAAAGCGAATTGCAAATTTAATAATTCCCTCCTTCACGAAAAACCACTTGGCTGAGGTGATAAATAATGAAGCACAGTTTAAACATACGGGAAATGTTAAACAATAGTATTTGTTTATTACTTATGTGTCAAAAGCTTACTAAATTAAAACCATCCCTTATTTTTTGCATGTGATACAGTAAAATAATAATCAATTACCTGATTCAATTAATTGATTAAAGATAATAATAAATGTTAATCCATTTAGGGGGTAAAGGATTGACATTAGATGTTTAAATGTAATTTATTTCCTTGAATAGAAAAAGTTGTTTTAGATTGTTTAATTAAAGTATCAATATAATTAATGTTTTCGAATCGGACTGCATCCTTTCATCTCCTTTTTTTCACTCGTGAGTTTGATTATTTTAATTGGTATTTTGCATGCAATGATTTGTTTTATTATACCCCTTTGCGAACTAGTCGGGGGTATATGTCTGTCCGTCCATCACACTTTTTGTTCCACTCATAACTCGGACCCTAATTGTTGGAATATAACAATACGTGACACGTCGAATCATTTCGTTGCATTGATGTGCCTTTAGCATGATTCTGTCCCTATGTACATAATTTTGTGAATATTCTCATCCATTTCCATCCAAATTTTGTTAATAAAACACTCATTAGAAAGTTAATGAATGTCGTGAAATTTGACCAAAACCCGTGTCACCTCTAAAAGCTGATGCTTGTTTCAGTGTCTTATTTACAGAATGTATGCACATTTTTACAGTTCGTCCTCAAACGTCTGTTCCACGTATAACTCGGACACTTATTGTCAAATTGCAATGAAACGTGATACATATAATCACTTTGATATGTACCCTTCTCTTTTGTATGTTTCAGTATCTAAATTGCAAAGTTTCTCAATTTTTCCATTAACTTGTTCCGATACTAATTGTTGGAATTTCTACTTGTTGGAACACTATGATGTGTTGATATGCCTTTTGTATGTATGTATGTATGTATGTATGTATGTATGTATGTATGTATGTATGTAATACATATCTCATAAACTATACATGCTTTAAATGTTTTGCCTACGTCATTTGTAACTAAAAGAGTCGAAAATGATTTCTAAACACGCAAATGAATGTCATTTATTCAAATAAAACCTTTATCATTTAAAACAAGAAAACATTATCCGAATGTCGTGGGAAAATAGTGATAAACAATACCCAGTTCTTGTCAGTTCACATTTTAGGAGTTTATCATACTGATAGGTTCCTTGCTCATTGAAGTTCAGAAGTTTAAAAAGACATATTGCAAATTAAAACAAGCAATTGTTACCATGCATTTTAAATACGAAAAAAAACTACAAATTCTACCTAATATATGAATTTTAACGTTTCTTAAGCAATTTGAATAATCACAAGAACACTAATCTTATAATAATTATTTGTCATTGTCAAACAATTAAATTCATTAGGTTGGTAATTATATGCCATAAGTTTGAAGAGATATATTCCAATATTTGATGCAGGTTTCTTTTCAGTCTCGAAATAGAATACACTATGAGCAACTTTGCCAATATCAGCAACGTTTTTTTAAATATTCCAACTAATGCAATAATTTCAACTCGCAAAACGTTTTCTTTCCTATGTTGTACATCCAAGATACCTCGAGGTCACGTCAAAAAACTTTACACACTTCCCGCTTTTACTTCATTAATGATCTCAAAGATATTTGATTGCAGGAAAAAAATCTTAATCTCAAGATAGCAGTCAAACTCATGGTTTATTGAATAATGATGTGTTGGGTTAATATTTCCTCAAGCAGAATCATTTAAATGCAGGTTTCCTGATATGAATGTCATATCTTAAGTGTTTCGTTATTTAAGCCCATATTTAAAAACCGTTTTGACCTTTGGCGACTCCAACAACATCATAAACATTTACTTACATGTACATAACTTGTGCCAAAATGGTTAGGATTCTTCATTTTGATAACACAAGAAGTTCATATGTAAACGTAAACATATGTAATGTTATTCTAAGACTAACTACAAATCGTTCATGCTCAGTAAATTTTTCAGTGTAGGTAGATATATTAAACACGCAGATTCCTTTTTCTTGTCTTATCCCAGATGACCTAAAGTTCAGTGAACTCAACTGAGAATCAAACTGTTCATTAATCAGAATAAACTCGGAATTCTCAGGTTTTCACAGGGTCACAGAGTAATTCGTTTTGCTCTCTGCACTTAGCTTAAAGGTATGATACAAACTATTTCCATATCAGACGTTATATCTTGAATATAACGTCAAAGAAACTAGGTCCACTTTCTTGAGTTCAAGTTACTTAGAATTGAAATAAATACTTGATAACTGTGCATACAGTTGCAAACGTTTTTATAACGTATTGCAAAACAATGGGCTTTCAAATTACATTTTTGAACTTTTTTGCAGCTTTTTTCATTCTAATCTTCTTTTGTTTTTAAAGACACCTCTGTCGCTACCATTAAACCGGTATTCCCTCAAGGGAACCTTCTATATTAATTAAAAGATAAACACATTAAGCGTGATAAGATTCCTGTTACTACATAATAGACTGTCCTGTGAAAGCCCTTTTTAGTAGAAAGGGCTACATGACTTGCACATGGAAATGGTTTTAGTGTTTCGGATGAAGATCAAAGGATTCACCACTCGTGTTGAAAATACTTTTGCAAATACCATTTAATCGGTATTAATTCAGGTAATATACTTCTCTGAACTGTTAAAGATGAATGGTTTGATGCCAAGAATATATAGACTATCAGAACCAAATACCAAAACTAGCCATGTCTTTATTCAGCAGCTATATGTAGGTGAGTGAAGTTTGTAGTCATGCTCAAGGACCCCTAACGGAAATCGGGAGCGCAACGGCAATCATCAATTACCGGTGAAATATTGCAGATTGGTTGCTTCATATTTAAGTAAAGATGCACTTCATGGTTTGTGATCGATATTGAACAAAATAAAAAATGTAAAAGTATGTTGGGCCTGTTACAAGCTCTGTTCATGATAGATTGTCTTGTCATCTACTTGGAGATGAATGCATTCTTAGTATTCTTTGCATATCATATTAAATCACGCTTCCCTTTTTGTTGAATAAAATTTCCCAAATCTTGATATTAAAAACATTATAAATTAGTCTCCTAATTAAACATAGTCGAGAGGCAAAAGATTGATAAGTAAGGAATAGCGGTTTGCAACAGAACCTACAGAATACAGAACACAGCTGAAGAGTCCATGATTTGGGCATGTCAGTAGTATATTGAAATGACGGTTTTTATCAAGATGCTCTTTACATTCGATAAAAATGTTTTTATTGAAAAAGAAGAAGAAGAGATCGGTGTCATTAATTTAGCAAAAGTGGCTATTTTGGTTTCTTTGTTTAATTAGTAATGTCATATTGGGAAAATAACTTTTTATAACGAATATCGATACCACTTGAAACTTAAAACCGACATGATAAGACGTGTGGGTAGAAATATGTAGCTAATCATGTTGTGATGAGTTTCAGTCAATCATGTTCTTTTTAGATTAAGGCGATCTGATTAATTTGTTTTATACCTTAATCGGTTAACAAGATTAGGATAGATAACTTCAGATTGATTTTTTTCTTATAATATTTCACATTAAAGATTGAATTTTTCATATTGCAATCTTTTCACATGAACGTTGGCCTTTATCAATTTACTAATTGGATTGCGTTTTTGATCTTCAACAATTTCATCCAATCAAACTAAAACATCCCCAGGCTAAGTAGAATCTTCCTCCATATTTTCATGCTGCAACAATTTCTATAAAGTAAAATGGACGTTCCAATCATGTAACATAATCAATGTTCGTATCCCTACGTCATCTTATTTACTGAATTATTTGGGTTTTGTTTTCAATCTATTATGCGTTTTATAAATGAGAAATCATCTGACGGCTATCTCGATCATTTAAAATTTCATGCTCTTATGTACAGTGGCATAAGAGACTTAATATGGTACTTTAGTTATGATCGGCAAATTCCGCATTGATAGTTTGCAGTACCTAAACATTTATATTTACCCTCTTACTGTAAACTTCTTGCTCAGAGCATTTAAAGAACATGCAATCATAATAAAGATTCGATTTTCCTAAAAATAAATTATGATTTTTACCAATTACTCTTATACACCCTGTTTTGTGTATAGCATTTATTTGATAATATGATATCAAAAACACTTGAAACAGGCCAACAAACTAAAGGGTCATTTATGTATAGATATTAGTCATAGCTTCATTGTTGTATTAATACAAAAATTACAACACCATTTAAATGACCTTCTAAGAAGATATCTGTATGTCAAAAATTTACAAAAATTTAGTTGAACTGATTGTCTTTACGTTGTAAAATATTATTCATACATGTGTAATCCTTAAAAGTTACAAAAAATATTATGAGAACGAATTACCAGACAAAAGAGTTAATCTAAAGGAATAAGGTTCAAATGATACCAAAACAAACATGTTCATGTAATGTAATATTGCATCCAATTAGTGAAATTAGGTGGAAGTGTTATCTGCAACATCTTCCCAAAGATGTTTTATTGTAATCAATTTATCACCGTTGTAATTACGTTACAGTAAAGTACACAATTTCCATCATTTCTTAATAACTTTAGGCCATGTCATCACATTTATTTTGTTACACTGATCATAAGATTAACTTCCAAACACATATTAGAATACCTCAAACATGTAAGCATTTCTTATAGTAAACTCATTGAAGTGTCATTACAGAGACGTAAGTAGGGACTAAGAAAGCATGACAACTAGAAAGGTTAATCGTGTCCACTATATGTCTTTACATATTATCATGTGTATAATGAATTTTAAAAATGTATTATACAAACATTCTGACCCGGAGGTGTTTAGCGGTCTCCTCTTTTTCATTCTTTTCCATTCAATCTTAATATTTACTTACCATGTAAACATTTACCTTGTTTTGTTATATAAATCAATTCTTTTCTTTGTATCAGTGAACATTGAAACAATTATGTATTCTTTGAATTTCTTTTATTGATAACTTAACGTTTATGAACTACTATTGCATTGCAAAATATTGCAAAGTTGCAGTCATTCACTTGCCTCAATCCTATAATAGGATGTATATTGTATGTCTACGTTTTAGTAATCGCAGTTGATGATGAGTGACTAATATTCATGCCAATGTTTACACGCCTTTTTTCTTCAAAGGTGTCTTCCAACATCCCGAAATCATTCAAACACTTTGGTGAACGTAGCAAATCTTACAATTATTGCTGGTAACTGATTCATCAATCGCAGACATAGCTACAGTCACGTGGACATTTCATTCAGTACACTGCCCCAACAGAATATTTGTCATTTGTAGCACACCACATAGTACTATTGACTTACCATTTCACAAATGACAAATTATTCATACTTGTCTATATGGAAATGTTCATCATATTTCAAAAAGCAATTGTCGGCATCTCGATTACAAGATATCCCCATCATGAATTTCGCAGATAACAGATCGTGTGAGAAGAGTTCATTAGAAGCTGATTGATGTCGACTGAGTCCGAGATATCTTTACGCTTCGAAGAAGAATAACAACGAAAGGCTATCTATCATTAAAAGAATGACTTTGAAAGGCAGATCAAAAGATTTATATATTCTATCATTTCAAAAGACATCAAAATTTCTCTAAAAGAAATGTAAGCACGCTTAATAAAACTTTAAAAAAATAAATTATGCATGGCATTGTTCAATTTGCTCATAAATGACCACTCCTAACACTTCCTTTAATGATTTTTTTCTTTGTAGCTAAACGTTTTTCTTTTGAAAGTTGTCGAATTCTTGATTGAAAACGATTGAATAAATGAAAGCTTTGTTTCTAATCTAATGTAACAAGATGTTATCATTTCATGCAATTTTGTTATCGTTTTCATTTTTGTCTTTTTACAAAGCATCATTTATAAATCAGTGTTATAACATGTAATAATGCTAAACCATTATGTTACCGGTTTCGTACAAACTGCATTTTCATTTCTTCCAGCATTTGTTATCCATTGGACTTAATGCAAGCAAGATTGTATAAACTTGGTATTTATGGAAATTACTTTTATCAACAAATTTTTTTTTTTTTATAGTAGTGTAAAACTCTAGCCTTAAAAGAGAATTGCGTTCATGTACTTATTTAGGGACACTAATGCTTTATAATGCCTAATGTCATCCTAAGAATTTTGCAATAAATCCAAATCATCGATTGAATTGGGTGATGAATGATGGAGCACATTTTGAACTAAAATACCTATATATGATAGGTACAAGTATTTACCTAATAAAACCAACAGATACTTTCGGTATCCCAATGGCTCATTTACGAATTACAGTGGTCAGATGAAGGTCAAGTGCGGGAATCGCTCTTAAAACAATTTGACGCCGCTTGCTCATCAAATTAAACACTAGGGTAACCAAGGCAGTCTCAGAAAATAACAAACTAACTGCTACAATTTTTTCTGATAACTTTGCAAAGATGAATACAAAAAGGCAATGTATAATGAAGAGGTTATAATGTTGGCATCTCTTGGAATGATCAGAATGGTATATTTATTCCTAATATGGGATTCCAAGTTGGGACGTCCCATCTTGAGATGGGTCGGGGGATACTAATACATGTTAATAATATTAATATTCTATAATTAATTGTGTCAGTAAAATATGTTTTAAGATAATTTTGTTGTATTCTTTTTACATCTACGAAGAAAATTTGATTTGATGTTCATTTACTTCACTTTCTGACTCGGTTTCATCTGTTATCGAGTACGAACGATTCAACACTACTAAAACAATTATTCAAAGTCCAATTTGATTACTGATTGAATCACATTTGTTAAGCGACATAACAAAATCCGATCAATATAAAGATTTATATTTAGATAATAGTTTTCAGCATTTTTCAAACGACCAATACATGCGTAGATCAAACAGCTGTAAACAGAGTGAAACCAAACGGCTCCTCATTTCACAGAGACATATTTGTTTCTTAGTTTCTTTACAAATAGGTGGTATAAACTTTTAACAAACAAAGATATGAAGTTATTCTAATACAGATCCAAGATTTACAACACTAATGATAAATTGCTTTTTTAAAAATGTATATCTAAAAAACGTACCTGATACAAAGAAATGAATAATCCATGCAAAAACCTTCTATAAGCAGAAATTAAGGTACTCTCCATCGTTACAATCCAGCACTGAATACACTGAATGTGTTAATGTGACAGTTTGGCATGACAAAGGACGAATGATTGGGCACCAATTTGCCCACCGTAGGTAGTGTCAGGCTAAAACAACATATGGAGACACCATAAGCTCATGTTGTTTTAACAAATTATTATCTTGTTTATCTACCTGGCGACTTGGTTGATTGTATCAAATGCAAACAAAATTAAAAGTTCCTATTATCAAAGTCTGGTTCCCCAACATTTTAGATATTTTCCACTAGTGCCAACTTAGGGCTTGAATATTCCCTAGTAAATCATATCAATATACTAAAATCTATCTTAACGGCGACAAATCTTTGTTACAGAGTGTTGACGAATTCCTAATAATATCTGTTTATTTCATAAATGAGACCAAACGATTTTTAAAGCTCTTTCTTAAAATTTGTACCAAATGTAAGGTAGACAAAGCTTAATATAAATTCGAGTTTAGAAGGATAATTGCAAATGTATATTTCCATCAATGTACTTGATATCTTAATCATTTTATGTTTGTTCCAGGAAAAGAATTTATATAGGCATTTGCTGCCTTTTTGTTCATCCTTTTTCCTTTTTGTATATATATTCTGAATTTTGTGTAACACATGTTTTATGGAAATAAAATACTGTTTACATCATAGTATTATACTTACTAGCCATTTTGTGATTACACGTAGTGCATATTCTCATACAATGAAATATGATAATATTCTACAATAAGCAATGTCAGTTACAATATCAAATTTGTAAAAGAAATGACAGTTTCTTTATCAAATTTGTATAAGCAATAACAATATGAATCATTAAGTCCTCTGAAGATAACACATTAGAACATGTATGTCAGCACAAAATAACTCGATAATTGTTAGTACAGTAGTAGACAATTGCATTATTGAAACGTGAAAAGTCACACGGGCCAGATTATATTTTAAACGAGTTCTTTATTGAATTTGAAGATTATCTCATTCCAATATTGTATAAGGTTTTCAATAATGTATTATCAACAGGTTTTTTCCCTACCACTTGGTCATCAGCAATAATAATTCCTGTTTTTAAAAAGGGCGATATGAGAGACCCGAATAACTACCGTAGTATTAGCCTTGTAAGTTGTTTTGGGAAGTTGTTTACCTCTATTTTAAATCGTCGACTTTTGTCTTGGTCATCGGAGAATAATATAATAACCGATGCACAGTTTGGCTTCCAACCTGACATAAGCTATGGTATAAGCTGTCACAGGTTGGTATAAGGGGGAAGTTGTTAAAAGTCATTCGTTCCTTGTATTTAAATATCAGATCTTGCGTGTCATTGAATGGTGTTAAAAGTAGTTATTTTAGAATTACACCACTAGGGCATGTTATGTCCATTGTTCTGACAGGTTGATTTTCTACGTAACTACACGAACAGAGGTTGATATGTATTTGAATAACTCCCGAGTATGCCATTTGACGTCTCCAATTAGGGGATATTAACACCTTTAATGAATGTTATGTCAAATGTTCTGACTGAAATCACCTTGTACCTGCTCGACTGACGTGACAGTCAAAATTTCGAAGTTTTACAAATAAGAGTAGAAAGGAAGAGTTGAAGCGCGGTTCGAACGCGAATCTTCGGAACAGCGAGCAGCGATCTTATCCATTCAACCACGGAGACTGCGATGGTGATAGGGGTGCATTTTGTCTTGTCATCTTCCTTCATGTTGGGTTTTTAAATACTATATATACAGTAATAGTAAAAGATGTGAAAACGTTATTTTACGATGGGAAAATATTTATTTCGTGTTTTCCACGTGGTGTAATCTCTGTCAGATACCTTACGTCCTCGGCTTCGCCTTGGACTTGGTATCTTCCCTCGAAAATTATACATCGATAATTTTCAAATATTGTCTCTCGGCTTAGCCTCGAGCCAATATTTGAAAATTCCCTCCGTGATAATGTTGTATTTAAAGCAAAATATGAAAACGATGTGCTAATAGTTTTATCAGATGCCATACGAAAGGTTATGTCTAAATACCCTAGGGAGGTTATGTGGAACGTTTTAATTTAAAACTATTTAAATTGATCCTAATTGTTAGAAAATGTTATCATACCTATCAATAAACAAACCCACGTGGTGTAAGACGTTTAGACACCCCATCACGGGAGTTATGGATTAAACCTCTCGACTTCGTCTCGAGGTTATAATCCATAACTCCCTTGACGGGGTGTCTAACCTTAACATACTCTTGGCTTATTGCAAGGCGAAGTGTTGTCGCCTATTTTGTTTTCTTTATACATTAATGATTTTGAAATCTCTTTCATTCAGGATAACTGCCCTCCATATGAACTTACGCAGCTGAGTCTTTTCCTATTAATGTACGCTGATGATCTTGTTATATTTTCTGAATCTATCGATGGGCTTCAAAGTTTGTTAGACTCTCTATCAGCTTATTCTACAGCATGGAGTTTGGAAGTTAATACCATGAAAACTAAGATCGTTATTTTCCGTAATGGAGGAAAGGTTAAAACATCAGAGTGTTGGTGCTATAATGGAAGAAATATTGATGTTGTTGATAATTTTGTATACTTGGGTATTACTTTTAATTATAATAATAAGTTTACTGTTGCTGAAAAGAAATTATCAGATCAGGGACGGAAAGCCATGTTTTCACTGATGAATAATATGAAATCTCTCTTTCTCAACCCTGAAACTATGTTATCGGTATTTGATACCTATATTGGGAGTATTTTATGCTATGCATCCGAAGTGTGGGGTTCACACAAGGGGGATAATATTGAAAAATTACACTTAGACTTTTGTAAAAGGTTATTGGGTGTTAAGAGATCAACTTGTACTGCTATGATTTATGCTGAACTTGGGCGCTTTCCTTTAAAATGTAAAAGAATGTTTAATTTAGTAAAATTTTGGGTAAAACTGTTAGGAACTAATAATTGTATCCTAAGGGGCTGTTATAATTATTTATATAATGAAGTTGAATCTCATTCTGTAAAAAATTGGGCTCATGGGGTTAAAAGTATCTTGTTTTCTATTGGTTATGCAGAAATATGGTATAAACAAGAATTACAACCAAATTTCTTGCCTGTAATAAAACAAAGAATTAATGACCAAGCTTTTCAATTTATTTTAAGCCAGATTTCTACCTCAAGAAAATGTATGATTTATAAGTACATCATTGAAGGTTGTACTCTGCAGTATTATTTAAGAAAACCTATTCCATTGATGTATAGAAAGTATCTATCCAAATTCCGCCTGTCAGCTCATAACTTATCAATTGAATGTGGAAGATACAAAAATATAATTGCAAGTGAAAGAAAATGTATCCATTGTACATCTAATATTGAAGACGAGTATCATTTCATTTTAGTTTGCCCTTTATATCTAAATGCTCGACAACTTTATATTAAGCCTTATTACTGGAAAAATCCAAGTGTTTTCAAACTTACACAGTTACAAAGCATAAACAATGTTAAACAACTTTGCAATCTTGGCAAATTTTTGTTTAATGCATGCAACATAAGAAATATGTATTTGAAATAAATATATGATTGTACATTCTCCATAAAAGATAATCTCTGAATTACCCGTCCACCTGTACCATGTTATTCAATATCTTCATGTAACCACCGATAAGTTGTTCAACTTATATTAAGGTTAATAAAGAATTGAATAGTATATCAATAAAACTTCGTTGATGTGTATTTAGAAACCTAATGCCTTTTGTCGGGGGGGACATGTTTAGTAGCATATTTAAGATAACAAAACGATTAGTTAAGTAAACTTTCAGCTGTAAAACACTGTAATGTAATTCTTCCCTCTCACCTACTCATCTTATTTGATCAGTTGATTAACTTATTAGCAGTAACAACACACAACAATTCTCTCAATTCAACGCTTCTAACAAGCCTAAATAGACGCTTGTACATATAAAAACAACCTTTTCATACTGGTCGAAATCATAAGTTGCCTCGGGTTAAGTAAAAAAGAAATAATTTTACTCAACTCTGTACCCTGGTTTGTGTCAAAAAATCTTATGATGGTAAACAAAGTTTATTAATGAACTCAGAGTCAACAAACTCCGTTCATAATCTTCTTGTATATATAGTATTGATAAGAAATGAGTTGAAATATTGTTTTTCAAATGATGTTAGATTTCATTTTGGTTACTTTACATGATAATCGTTCTGTACATGAATTTTTTTATATAAATATTTTCAGTTTGGCCAGAAAACTTTCATCGAATAACAATACAATAACAATATATGTAAACATTTGATCACGTCTGCTTCCTATCAGTGATATTGCCGATAGGGGTCAATGCCTACATAAATAAGAATGATAATCATTGACTAAAACAACAAACGCTAGGCGTGTACCTCAGTGTTACAAGCATGATCATGTACAATTGGTACCCATTCTTGTCACCAATTGGACAGGTATTAGTGTCATAACCGAACCGGATGTTTACCAAAATACCTTCTTTCGGACCCCCTCTCCCCTTCCACCCACCCCACACCCTTCTCTGAATTACCAAGCAGGTATGTTTGTCATTTGCACCACGACACTGATCAGATCAGGTTCGATCGGAAATAGGAGGAGGCATAGGAGGAGGCATAACTGGATTTATTTACTGGACATCATATAAGCATTGACGGAACACCACTTATAGGTTAGTGTTTGTGAAGTATGTTTAAGAAACACAAAGTCTTTGATTCGACTATCAAACACAATGAGTACATTGAAATCATTCTTAAGGGATTAGCAACAAATTTAAGAATATAATGAAATAATTTATAAAATTGTGTATAAGAATTACGTTTGAAATCGTATTGTACTATGATGAAAGACTCGTATGCGATGAGAGATAGATATAGCCAATACGTCATGAAAACCAACATAAAATCAAAATATCTTTCGAGGGCCTTAAAGCGCTTCTTTAAATGATACATGTTATCATGTTATTACTAAATTCAACATTAGAATAAGAATGTTATGAACATGTTAAAGTATCCACTGTCCCATCTCAAGATGGGACATCCCAACTTTGAATTCCAAGTTGGGACGCGTCCCATCTTAAGATGGGACGCGATCCCAAGTTGGGATGATACATATATATATATAGTACGTTTTTGAGTAAACGTCATTATTTGTACTTACCGTCGACGACTCACCGTAGCCCCTAATTGCCTATCAATTATCTCTCGACCATATTACACAGAGAAGACGGGAGTTACCTGCCCACCCCCGCGCCACCTATGGTCACGTGACCCAAACCTCATCCGAACTACCTGGAGCGAACGGACGCCTGAGCGAACCTACTCGCAGGAGGGGAGGCATGGGAGGGAATTAAAGATTGGTGAGTCGTCGACGGTAAGTACAAATAATGACGTTTACTCAAAAACGTACTATTATTTAACGTACTATTACCGTCTCCGACTCACCGTAGCCCCGACTCCCACAGTGGTGGCGGGCTGCGAGAGCCAAGCGGTAGGTGAGCAGGTACACCCTACAACCGTCTAACAAAAGGTAGGAGCACAGGGACCCCCGACAAGGGTGGTAGCCCGCCCCGACTCAGTAGAAAAGACAACCAAGACAACGGAAATGCGATGCGAAGTTTATTGAGCTATCAAAAACAACTGATTCGCGAAAGTGACCTAGCGGTGAGCTGCCACCCCTCTGAGGGGAGCAGGGCCCGCTGTGCGGTGCTGTGCGAATACCTGCGGCCCCAGCCTGGCAACGCCCGCAAGGTCTTCCGTGGACAAGTCTCGGAGGTAGTGGTTTGCGAAGACCATGCCGGACTTCCAAAAACAGCCCGACATGATGTCCGCCACAGCTATGTTACTGTGAAAGGCCATAGTGGCCGAGACCGCTCGGATCTCATGAGGGTTTGTTCGAGCTGGCGGTGCTAACTCCTTCGCTTTGTAAGCCTCGAGAATAGCCGACCGCAGATAGACGCTCAATGCTCGTTTATCGATCTCCTTAGTGCTCCGCTGGGAGTGAGGCAGGAAAAGCCTCCTCCTACTCTGGCGGAGGGAACGCGTACGTTCCGAGTAAATGCGGAGAGCTCTAACCGGACAGAGGAGTCTGCTCTCCTCGTCCGTGGGGGAAGTGGAGCCAGCGAGGGCGGGGATGTGAAACACCCTGCCTCGCTCATCTGACCCCTGGTTCTTACACACGAAGTCCGGTGCAAGTCCGAGCGTGGCCCTACCCCCGTCCCTCACTTCAAACCGAAGCAAGTCGGCTTGCAGGGCGTGCAATTCTGAAATCCTGGCGGCCGAAGCCATCGCCACCAGAAAAGCGGTCTTGACTGTCAGGCGGAGAATTATAGTCTCCGTTAGGGGCTCGTAGAAGTCCGAGCGTAGGTGCTCAAGGACGATCGCCAGATCCCACTCGGGGGGTCTGGGCTTAAGCCGCCCGTCTACCTGCCGGTAAGTCCTAATCACCTCCTTGAGGACCGAGATGTCCACGGAGGGATCCCGCTTGCGCAGAACGGACATAATCGCTGCCAAGTGGGTGTTAATGGAAGAGGCCTTAAGCCCCCTCTCTTCCCGGAGGTAGACTAAGTACTCCGCCACTTGGGGGATCGTCGCCACTTGGACGTCCCAGCCCTTGTCAACACAGAAGGCGACAAAGGACCCCCACTGTACGTCGTACAGTCTGCGCGTGGTGACACGCTGGCCAGTGGAAACGGCGGCCGCCACTCGCTTAGAGTAGCCCGCCCGTTTCAACCCCTTTTGAAGACAAGCCAAGCGTGAAGATTCAGAGCTTGTGGATTCTCGTGCACCCGCCCGCTCGGCTCGCTCACTAAGAGATTCCACCTGAGGGGAATGACGACTGGCTCCTGCTGGCACATCCTCCGAAGAGGTACGAACCATGGCCTCGTTGGCCAGAGGGGAGCTATCAAGATTAGCCTGAGCGATCGAGTCGCCTGGATCTTGGCCACCACCTGAGTCAGAATCGCCGGGGGAGGAAAGGCGTAGGCGTCCATCCCCTCCCACTCTAACGACAGAGCGTCTAAGGCCCAAGCCCCTGGATCGGGGACGGGAGACACGTAGACCGGCAGCTGGTGGTTGAGCCGTGTCGCAAAGAGGTCTACGTGCGGCTTCCCGAAGTGCTGGCAAACCTGTTGGAATACTCGGGGGAGAAGTCTCCACTCCGTAGGCGGAGGCTTGTCCGGCCTGGAGAGGGCGTCTGCTAGGACGTTCCTCGCCCCCGGAATGTGCACCGCTCGCACTGACATGTTCAGCCTGTCTGTCAGACGGAAAAGATCTAACGCCAAGTGGAGTATGCCGACTGCCCTGGTCGAACCTTGCTTGTTGATCCCCCAAGCCGCTGTCGAGCTGTCCGTGTGCACGAGAAGCACTTGACCCGACAGCAGAGCGGACCAGTGGCAGATTGCTAGCCTGATGGCTTCCATCTCCAGCTCGTTGATGTGTCGCGTGCGCTGACCCGAAGACCAGACACCCGCTGTCTGTTCCGTCCCCAGATGGGCTCCCCAGCCCTGCGTGGACGCGTCCACGAAGAGATGTGCGGTCGCCACGGGCCGCCGGAGCGGAACGCCTGAGAAAACATTCGCCTCCACCCTCCACCAGGCTAGGTGAGGGATGAGGGCCTGCTGAAGCGGAAAAACGTGTCTGCACACGTCTTCTCTCACGTGCGGGTTCAGGAAGACCTGAAGTGGCCTCAGCTGCAGCCGTCCCCTCGCGGTGAGGTCCTGAGCTGAGGTGAGTAACCCCATTATCCGCTGCCATTGCCGGAGCGGTAGCGGACCCCTGAGCCCTCGCTCCAAGAGGTTGTTTATCCTCTCCATTCGTTCCCGGGGGACAAACGCTCTGTACTGAGCGGTGTCCAGGATAGCGCCCAGGAAGGTGAGCGAGGTGGTTGGCTGTAAGTCTGACTTGGACAGATTTATCAGCCACCCCAGTCTCCCTAACAGAGCGATCACGAAATCCCGCTGCTCCCTGAGAACTGCAGGTGAGCGGTGGTGACCGAACCCGTCGTCCAGGTACATCGCGAACTGGACGTCGTGCTGGTGAAGGAATTGCACCACTGGCTGAGTCACTCTTGTGAACAACCACGGAGCGGAAGATATCCCGAACGGGAGCACGTTCCACTGAAAGTGTCGCCCCCCCAGGACGAAACGGAGGTACTTGCGGTGATCTCGAAAGATGGGGATGTGCAAGTACGCGTCCTGCAGGTCTAGGGATATCATCCAGTCCGAGGGCTCCAGCAAGTGCATGACTGACGACACAGTCAAGAGACGAAAATATGGCGGCCGAACGAGGTAGGATCGGTTGAACACCGACATGTCGTGAATAAGTCGCCATTTTTCCGAATCTCTCTTGGGTCGGACGAACACCGGGGAGTAGAACCCCGGAGTGAGATTCTGGGGCGGGATTTCCTCCACTGCCTCCTTGGAGATGAGAATCTCCACCTGCTCTAACGTCAGAGTGAGTCTGTCCGCAGCTAGCGGTCGCTCCGTTGGGCAGCAGGTGAGCGGAGGGGGAGACGAGATTGGTACTTGATATCCCCGCTCCAGAATCTGACAAACGAACGGATCTAAGCCTAGCTGTCGCCAGTTCGCCGCGAACTGCCCTAGGCGCCCTCCGACAGGCCCATCCCAGGGAGCGATCGTAGGCGGGGGAAGCTGCGGTGGTTGCCACAAGTCACTTCTTCCCCGGGGTGTGGGGTCCCTTCCCCCGCTTAGCCCACTTCTTCTGAGGGGTACGCTTGCCGGGCGAGGGACCGGAGAAAGCGCCTGAGTCTCTCCCTCCCCGGCCCCCGAATCGAAAGGACACGCCTCCCGTCCGGGGAGCGTTTGATTGCTGAGATGATTTCTTCTTGGGCGTAGCCGAGCCCGACCTACGCTCCCCCGCCAGCCTATTGGTCAAGTCCTGTTGTTGGACCTCATGTCGCTGGCGGAGGGCTGCTGGGATGGCCCCCGCAAAGAGTGTGCTGGCCGCTCCCGAAGCGACCCTGAGGTTGCTGCGGATCTCGACAGGGAGATTCGTCCGTCCAAGGAACCCATCTCTGCGGAGATTAGTGATCCCCGCCGATATCCGCCCCGCGCTCAGCATGACCTGCGCTAGGCCTCCCGCTACGGAGCCGAACGCACGATAAAGAGCTGCCGCGCCCTTCTCCATTCCCGCCTCCTTGGCGAAGGCTGTCATGGCTTTACATGCGTGGGCCACGGAGTTCGCCGTCCCCAAAATTGACCGCGCCTCCTTGTCCAGGTGCACAAGGTGAGCGTCTGAGACGTGGTGTGCGGAGGAGGGGGGAGCTACCCGCCTTATGTCCTCATCCAAGACGGGAGGGCTGAGAGGAATGGGGGGTTCTGCCACCGGGAGAGTGGCCCGCTGACGGTCCGACAAGACCAGCGGGGGGATAAGGCGGCCCGGGGCCGCAGCGTTGATCGCGGCTTCAAAATCCTTGCCCGCCAAGTCAAACAACCGATGGGGAGGGAACACCTGCCTCGCAGGTACCTGGGCCTCCTCCTCACAGAAGGACTCAAACCTGGCCCGCTTAGAGGAGGACGGAGAGTCTTCTACCTCACGCAGGCAGATGTCCGCCCACTCCGCTACTGCCTCCATCTTATCCAATCCGTCAGCGCCTAACCCGCCTTCGCTTCCCCCTTCCGAGATCGGGATGAAGGGAGGGTCCGTAGGGTCCACAAATACCCGCTCCCTGTCCGCTGGTGACAAGGCGGGAGTGGACCCCTCATCAGGGGAAACCTCCGGCGCGCGGAGGGTGACCCTGCGGTTCGAGCGGCCCGGGGGTGGTGACTCGGGGGTGAATCCCTCCACCGCGGTGGGGACACCCTCCGGCCGTACGTTCAGCGTAGGCGGGGGCCCCCTAGCCTCCAACATCCCTGTCACCATGTCCTTCACGGACGCGAGGAGCTGGGCGGAAAACGCCGACTGGTCAAAGACCTGTCGGTCGGCTGACCTCTTCTTCTTCTTCTTCTTCGATTTCCTCCGCAAGCGCAGAGGCGACGTACGCGAGGTGGCAGAAGACACCGACGGAGAGCGACGGGGGGCGGCTCGACGAGAGGGGGAGGACCGACCTCCCTTTAGCACCGAACGTGAGCCCCTGTCTGAGTCGGAACCCGTGCCCTCTGACTCAAACTCCCTCGCGTCCTCCGAAATGACGAGCGCTGGGGGCGGAGAAGTAATGGTGGACGCGGCAGACGACCCCCCTGATGTCCGACCCCTTCGTTTAGCGCCGATTGCGTCCCTTTCGCTTTTCCGCAAGGTCTGCGTGTAGACCTTAAAGGCCTCTGCCGAGAGGGACTCACATTCCACACACCTGTCATCCTCCCTGCAGGTGACCCGACAGACGCGGCAGAGGGAGTGAGGGTCATGCATCCCCGACTTCCTAAGTCCACAACGTCCACAGAAAGCTGGGTACATTGCTCCGTTGATACGAAGTAGACTAAGACGAGAAGGAGTTCCCTTAGTCTACGCCCGCGCCCACGGGCGGACAAATGCGCAGCGAGGGCGGAGTAACCGCGGAGCGGTGAACCCCAGAGAAGCGGGGCACGTCCTCCGTCCTACGCCGAACGCGTAGGCGGACCAAGGCAAACGATGCGGAGTAAGCGGAGCGGAGGCTTCACTCAACACTAGTACCCACCAGCTGGGGGGTACGCCGCCCGTACAACGCCTGACGCGTAGGCGAAGCGAAGCCTAGCCCAACGCAAGGCGGGGTGAAGCGGAGGCTCACCCTCCGTGTAGGGACGAACCAACCCAAGCAGAGCGGACAAGCGGAGCACTCGTCCCACGCCCAAAGCGAAGGAAGCGTAGGCCAAACACCCAGCGGGGTGACACCTACAAGCCAAGAGTCACGTGCCCGCACGTGCAGCACGAGCCGCGCGACCCAACAGAGGCAAGCAACTGCCAAAGTGGCCTGCCTGACCCTTCAGGCTGTAAAACAACAACTCTTCCCAAGTAGCGACTTAGGGATTCAAAGGAGGTAAGAACAAAACCCTACCTTACTAATATTTAATGAATTCAAATTTATTTGGTCTCAGAGAGAGAAAAAAGCTTGGCAACTTTCGAGAGCTCAGAAACGTGACCGTTCACTGAGCGACAGGAAGTTCGAAAATGAGGTTTGGGTCACGTGACCATAGGTGGCGCGGGGGTGGGCAGGTAACTCCCGTCTTCTCTGTGTAATATGGTCGAGAGATAATTGATAGGCAATTAGGGGCTACGGTGAGTCGGAGACGGTAATAGTACGTTAAATAATATATATTTGCCATCATCCATCATGATAATATCCATATGCTCGTTTACGGCGCAACGTGTAATAAAATCTGACATTGTATTCATCCTACCATATACTACATAAAACTAAACAGTAACTTATCTCTTAGTGACTTATTCAGACTTTTGTGGAATGGTCCTTAAAGTAAACTTGAATAATTCATCAAAAACGTTTTATTCTCCATGCTTGTGACTGATGCGCGCATTGCAATATGAACTTAAAAGTGACATCAAAGTCTTTTAGATTTGACTCTTACACTCTAATCATAATGAAATAGATTAAGACAAGACCAAGGTATTCTCAAAGAGATGCTTTTGAAACTTTTTAACGCTTCACAGCAAGTAACTTTTGTGAGGAAATTGTACTCCACTTTCGGCTATAAACTAATGAAACTTAGTTATAAAAATCATGTGCAGTCGTCCTTTTAACTTTGTCATCCTCCCGGCAAATAATGTTGGTTATATCTTAATTTACAAGGTGATGTTATTGATATTATCATATTCCAGCTTATTACTTATGAAGGGAGGGTCCGTAGGGTCCACAAATACCCGCTCCCTGTCCGCTGGTGACAAGGCGGGAGTGGACCCCTCATCAGGGGAAACCTCCGGCGCGCGGAGGGTGACCCTGCGGTTCGAGCGGCCCGGGGGTGGTGACTCGGGGGTGAATCCCTCCACCGCGGTGGGGACACCCTCCGGCCGTACGTTCAGCGTAGGCGGGGGCCCCCTAGCCTCCAACATCCCTGTCACCATGTCCTTCACGGACGCGAGGAGCTGGGCGGAAAACGCCGACTGGTCAAAGACCTGTCGGTCGGCTGACCTCTTCTTCTTCTTCTTCTTCGATTTCCTCCGCAAGCGCAGAGGCGACGTACGCGAGGTGGCAGAAGACACCGACGGAGAGCGACGGGGGGCGGCTCGACGAGAGGGGGAGGACCGACCTCCCTTTAGCACCGAACGTGAGCCCCTGTCTGAGTCGGAACCCGTGCCCTCTGACTCAAACTCCCTCGCGTCCTCCGAAATGACGAGCGCTGGGGGCGGAGAAGTAATGGTGGACGCGGCAGACGACCCCCCTGATGTCCGACCCCTTCGTTTAGCGCCGATTGCGTCCCTTTCGCTTTTCCGCAAGGTCTGCGTGTAGACCTTAAAGGCCTCTGCCGAGAGGGACTCACATTCCACACACCTGTCATCCTCCCTGCAGGTGACCCGACAGACGCGGCAGAGGGAGTGAGGGTCATGCATCCCCGACTTCCTAAGTCCACAACGTCCACAGAAAGCTGGGTACATTGCTCCGTTGATACGAAGTAGACTAAGACGAGAAGGAGTTCCCTTAGTCTACGCCCGCGCCCACGGGCGGACAAATGCGCAGCGAGGGCGGAGTAACCGCGGAGCGGTGAACCCCAGAGAAGCGGGGCACGTCCTCCGTCCTACGCCGAACGCGTAGGCGGACCAAGGCAAACGATGCGGAGTAAGCGGAGCGGAGGCTTCACTCAACACTAGTACCCACCAGCTGGGGGGTACGCCGCCCGTACAACGCCTGACGCGTAGGCGAAGCGAAGCCTAGCCCAACGCAAGGCGGGGTGAAGCGGAGGCTCACCCTCCGTGTAGGGACGAACCAACCCAAGCAGAGCGGACAAGCGGAGCACTCGTCCCACGCCCAAAGCGAAGGAAGCGTAGGCCAAACACCCAGCGGGGTGACACCTACAAGCCAAGAGTCACGTGCCCGCACGTGCAGCACGAGCCGCGCGACCCAACAGAGGCAAGCAACTGCCAAAGTGGCCTGCCTGACCCTTCAGGCTGTAAAACAACAACTCTTCCCAAGTAGCGACTTAGGGATTCAAAGGAGGTAAGAACAAAACCCTACCTTACTAATATTTAATGAATTCAAATTTATTTGGTCTCAGAGAGAGAAAAAAGCTTGGCAACTTTCGAGAGCTCAGAAACGTGACCGTTCACTGAGCGACAGGAAGTTCGAAAATGAGGTTTGGGTCACGTGACCATAGGTGGCGCGGGGGTGGGCAGGTAACTCCCGTCTTCTCTGTGTAATATGGTCGAGAGATAATTGATAGGCAATTAGGGGCTACGGTGAGTCGGAGACGGTAATAGTACGTTAAATAATATATATTTGCCATCATCCATCATGATAATATCCATATGCTCGTTTACGGCGCAACGTGTAATAAAATCTGACATTGTATTCATCCTACCATATACTACATAAAACTAAACAGTAACTTATTTCTTAGTGACTTATTCAGACTTTTGTGGAATGGTCCTTAAAGTAAACTTGAATAATTCATCAAAAACGTTTTATTCTCCATGCTTGTGACTGATGCGCGCATTGCAATATGAACTTAAAAGTGACATCAAAGTCTTTTAGATTTGACTCTTACACTCTAATCATAATGAAATAGATTAAGACAAGACCAAGGTATTCTCAAAGAGATGCTTTTGAAACTTTTTAACGCTTCACAGCAAGTAACTTTTGTGAGGAAATTGTACTCCACTTTCGGCTATAAACTAATGAAACTTAGTTATAAAAATCATGTGCAGTCGTCCTTTTAACTTTGTCATCCTCCCGGCAAATAATGTTGGTTATATCTTAATTTACAAGGTGATGTTATTGATATTATCATATTCCAGCTTATTACTTTCATTATATAATGTCTCACAGCAATGAAATTTCGATGGAAACATCTCTACAAGGCTTCCGTAAGGGAAGTTATAAATATGTATTACTATCTGCCTGCTCTTCATTATGTGTTCCTTATGATTGACTGTCCTCTGAGCGGATAAGATAGTCTTTGGGGAAGTTAATGGGTTGAGGGCAAATTACAATCTTCATATAGATAGACATTCTGTACAATATGTTATTTTCACAGTTGTGAATCGCTACACTCTTAGTCACTTTACAAGTAACATTGACGGCATGAACTCTTATTTGATAAATTATCATGTTTTATGTAATATTAAAAGTTTCAAAGGTTCAAGGAGAACCATTTGCTGCCGAGAAATAGGTATGTAAAAACAGACAGACGGATATAATATAACGATATATTTCTTTACAGTAAGGCGAATGCTTAATTTGAGTAAATGCAATGTGGCTTTATCGTTTTGATCAATAACATTTTCCCTGAAGTGAAATTTTCAGGAGTATTGCAAGCTTAAAGCAGAACACTTCATGATGTCTATCTCTCCCATGATCGAGGAGAAATAAAATCCATTCATTTGACTATTCAGCGTGCATTAAAGCTGTCTTTGACTATCTCTGTGAATGAAAAAGGAAAATGATAAGATTGACTGTTTGATTTACTTCTAATGTTGCATACATTAGATAAGTTTCACATGAAAGAATTTTCAGCCTGAAAGAACTATTCACTTCAAAACGTCTCTTTGTGTTCTTCTACTTGAATGCACGTTCCATTTGATAAAGAATGCCTTTCTGGAATAATATCTCAATTGATGCCATCAATCAACTATTTCAGATGGTCTTTATAGATAAAAATAATTAAGTATTATTATAAGTATTATGTTTTTCAATAACTAATGAAATGATAATGTATTTCTAGTAGTTACAAAAGGAAGATACTGGGTTCACATCATCATTTACATGATCAAAAATGCAAGGATACCAGCAATCTCATGAGACCATAATGTTGCATTTCAGGCTGAGAATATGATGCATTTAACTTTTAACGGCGTACTGTATTTTGATAATATTTAATTATAAACTGATTTTTTAAAGATTTTATTTATACAGTCTGTGTAACTTTGTTAGTTGGTGTCATAAAAACATGCTATTTGTAATTCTCCATGTTTTTGGTACCTTTTACTAGGATTTTTGTGTGAATATTTGCTACTTTTAGAGAAATTATTGCTTATTATAATATGCTTATAATTACTACAACTTCAAGATGTGGCTTAATTTATTTATATATTTTCCCGTCCTTGTATTGAATACTCATTAGTTAAATTATCATTGCAATTGAAATGAACAAAAAGTAATAGGGTTTTTACTGGTTTTTGTTGCATCTCAAAAAAGATAAATCGATTCTAACTTCAGACCATATAATAACAAGAATGATTTAGTCAATAATATGAATATACAACTTCTTTAAACTTGGAAGGCGACGTTTCAATGTAGAATCTATGTTGTTTTTAAGCAAGTCGAAACGTCGTTTTTCTCAGAATAAAGAAGTTGTACATCCATAAACATTGACTTCATCATCATTAACTCAACTTCTAGAATGCTCATCAAAGAAGTATATCATTTCTATTTTGTAAAATTCAGCCAAATGGTTGTACAAAGCGACAATTTTTATTGTAAGAAGAATTTTTTTTATTGAAGTGCATATTTTGATAAAAATGTAATGAAAGATATTGAGTAAAACAGATGTTGAAAAGGGATTTCAGAAATATCTTTAAAATGTTTTAAAAAACAGATTGTATAGTACTTTTGATGGTTTACATTTGTTTTTATTTCATAAGAACATCTAAATTTGATAGCAAAATCAGTTCATGTTTAGTTTAAAACACCATTGATATAATTGCAATCTAGTTTCGTTATACGCTGACTTACAAAAAGTAGTGCAAATGGAATGTATCTGTAGCCAAAAATCATTGTCTGAAACGTTTGTTTATGGAAACTGCATGCATTGTCATTTCAAACATCGAATATGCAATCAGTTTCAAACATGAAATGCAATTGTAAATATTACTGACATGTTGTTGAGTTGTTTGTATCAAAATTCAAAGTATTAGGTTGTTGATATCACAACTTTAATTGCCATAGATTGAAACCAACCAGTAAAACATGAATTTACGTCACCCAACAGCCGGTAATCCCACACACATGAAATTGAGAAACTTATTTAAGTATATATACCTTGTATCTAGGTATGAACCAACGTGTGCATGTGATCGAACTTAATTATAAAATTATTATTTACATTATTCATTTCATGTGAAAAAGTTGCCTATAAAACGTCTGATCGACTGTATAGCATTCATTATAATAGAACAACATAACTATAAGTATCTCACTTCAATCCAGTTCTTTTACCTTTTTCTATTATATGAGTTTGCTACATGCTGAGGAGCATGATTTACTAGTTTAGAATATCAAAACCTCCATAATGACATAACTACACATATGATATATGACTCAAATAGATTTTTTCATATTTGAAAAAGTAATACATTTCAAATACAACATATTTTCAAAATTATAAGTGTTTCGAGTTTCTCTCCGTTTTCACAGAATTAATCAGCTAATGGATGTCAAATTCATCTTTCTGTCGTATCTTTACACATGGAAGATGAATAATACCCTAAGGCAGGAATTTTATAAAACTCTTTAGATGTAACAATCAACCATTACTAATAATGGCTCTGATGATCATGGAAAAAAGAGAATAACTGTAATATTTGAAAAAATTATCTAAATTGCTCTTGAAAGAAGGTAAGCACCCTGAATAGAACTTGAGCCAGTGCGTGATGCATAGGATTTTCCTCATGTGCATTACGAACAAAGGGTTCCCTGGACAAGTGGTCATACATTGGAATAGCAATGAGTGACACTGATCAATCATGAAACTTTAAAAATATTATATCAAAGTAACATTGAATCGATCTGTCTAACTGTTATGTCATGTTCAAATAATATTAATTGGATATCCAATATCCAGACATTCATATCAAAGGGACATCAGTAAAATCAATTTGACCTCTTTCATATGTTTAATGATTATTCTTTACGGAAGGATTAAGCGTTTTTTGCCCTTAAAAGGTCTTTGCAAAGAATTACCCTGCTGCCAAACGATTTAGATAATTCAGATAAAAACTAGTTGATTTCGTTTATGTTGAAATATTGCAAGCTTAAAGCAGTTATAGCAACTATGATATCGAAATCTTCTGAATGTGTGACATGTGACATTTGTTTGTCAGGCTATGAACACCCTTTGAGTTCGAACTCTAATGTTTTATCATTAAATTTCGATCAAAACGAGGATGGTGAGATAGAAGAGAATAATGACAAGTTAGTAAAACCTTTTACACATCAAACAATCTTTCATGAGAATAACATAATCAAATTAGTTAACTCAAAATTCAATAAATGTTCAACCTAACAGTAAACTGAAACCGTCTGTAAAAGACTTTATATCCTTGAAAGTAGATTAGTGATCTGAGCGTTTAGATACAAGATTACATTAGGAGAATGTTTTACATTTTCTAAGAGCTTAAAACACTTTGAGTTACATATGTTCTTTGCAAGATGAAACTGACAAGTTACAAACACTCATCAGACTGATCAGATTGTTCTGTCTCAGATCAGATAACAAATATAAATGAGGTTGCTTTGCTTTTTACTGTTGGTGAACTCTTGCACACTAGGTTTGACAATTCTTAATGGTTTTAAAGCCAAACGGTTATGAAATTGGTGGGACCTGGACACTTTGAATGTACATCTTCAATCTTAAATGGTGTGAACGATTCTATAAAGAGACTATTGTAGCCAGTCTATCCATATGTGTGTTGAAATGAAACATAGTAGGTTTGACCTGTTGTGTTGACAGAAGTGATAGGTCTCCGTAATTATGAACAATAGACTATTTCAATAATATTCTCGATAAGTTCATTAAGATTATCAGTTAGCCAAATCCATCATTTAACATTGGTAGTAATAATGTGTATGTGTATGTGTGTGTGTGTGGGGGGGGGGGGGGGGGGGGGGGGGGGGTGCGTGTGTGTAAATAAGGTTATCTTGAAGATGTTAAATTTCATGGAAAACCAAAGCAATAATGTTTCATATCATCTTTAAACAATTTAAATTAATTTATAATTTTATTATTTGAAAAACAGTACTGTCGAATGCATGTTCTAAAACTGCAAGATCAACTTGTGTGATAATTTATTTCGCTT
The DNA here is from genome assembly GCA_921293015.1 of Phorcus lineatus. Classification (NCBI taxonomy): domain Eukaryota; kingdom Metazoa; phylum Mollusca; class Gastropoda; order Trochida; family Trochidae; genus Phorcus; species Phorcus lineatus. The sequence continues at coordinate 52,600,681 of OV121086.1, read as the reverse complement.
ATACACCTTACTTTCAAAATACTGTTCATGTGGAGTATAGTACATTTTAGTTACATTTTGTTACAGTATGGAGAAAAAAAGTCACGAAAAAGAAAGCTCTCTTTGTTTCGCATTTTACAATAGTACCTGTAGTTCATAACGATTGAAGAATTGAATCATATTGTCTAATGTAAAGTTTGGTTATCGGCATTTGCTGTTTAAGCACACAGCTAATTAATCACGTGTAGGTTGCTGAACTTAGTTTTTCCAATGCAAAAGTTTAAATTACCAAAAATGCGTTTCTTTTTGGAAACTAATTACAGTTAAGATGCTTCTTTCAGCAAAAGCTTTAAAATCAATCCTATGAGAACAATATATCGACTGCTGAATTGTATCGTATTGATTATAACTAAATGTAGTATACAAGATTTAGTTTTTAGTTAATATACGGCATAATTCTTAAAAATGAAATAAGCATTGGGTGATATGAGATTAGAATGAGAAAGTTTAGTAAGTGAGTGAGTGAGTTGGGGTTGCCGCTTTCAAGATTATCTCACTGATATCGCGGCTGCTAGTATTATTGCAGGAAGAAAGCCCGCAACACCATTGTGGCTATGGATTGCGGTGAAGCCTGCGAGCATCGGCTGGAACTAGCAAACCATGGGTGGTACTGCGCTGACATTCAGTGTAGCATTGCAACCAAACCTGACTGCGTGTAGAACAGTTCTCTACTGCAGACAAAGTTGCCGAGCCCCTGGCGGGATTCGTACCACGGACCTCTTGGTCCGAAGCCGAGCGCGCTAACCACTGCGCTATCCCGCCCCCTAGTTTAGTAAGATTCCATTGCGAATTCCCAGCTGATCAATGTTAACACAACTAAATCTACATAGAGGTAGATTACTTGCCGACTTTTAGCCCCTTTAAGTCAACAGAACTAACTCATTGACAAGATGAAGTGTGTAGATGTAACTGGGCAGACGTTTGATAATATTTTATTTTAAATATTGTAATGCACATGAATGAAGGCCGAATGTATGATTAGTAATGTCATATAAGGAAAAATACTTATCATAACGGAGATTGATATTTAAAATCTGAAGCTTTTTTTAAAAAACATGTAGTGTTTATTCATGTTTAATACTGGTATTAGTATGATTATTTACTTTTTATAAGTACTGCAAAGCTTCATAGCTTCAATCAGTTAACAAGATTCAAATGCGTAATTCCCGATTGACTTATTTTTCTTCTAATCAAATTTGAAATTCACGTGTAGTATTATTTTTGAAGAATAAATAGTTAATATCAACATGAACTTTTCGCAATTCAATAACTGTATAAACTTATTTAAAACGCCTTGGAGCTAAGAGTTTTAGTAACGTACACCAATGGAGTAAAGCTTCAGCCTATCACTTTAACCCTTACATTGCTCAATGATGTTGATCATCTGCTCGGGTTTCGTCAAAGGCCACATAGGTCAACATATATATCACAACGATCTACATTTGAATGTTAGATGTTTACAGTTTCTTCCCCAAAACGTACATACAAAACTTAAAGTCAAGTACAATAAGTAAACTCTGTTTAGTGATGAGTTTACATTTCTAGATACAACAAACTATCACGTTTTTGGATAACTATTACTTTGCAGGCATTAAATGCCATTCCACACGATTTCATCATTTATGACAAGAGTTTATTTTAAGTGTCATAATTATTTAATAATGTTACTTCAAGTGAATGTTTAGATTGATACATTTCATCCAAAATTGTTTGTAGGCAAATATTATCGAGGTATAATGCATGCCCCTTGTAAAAACTCTTTGGTCGAAACCTGTTCCATCTCTAGTCGGCATTTCGGAGTTACAGTCTGAGGAACACTTCATTTGTCAACCTTAACGTTCAAACCTGCCACTACTCACTGGAATTATACACGGCGGTCACTGCAGTTAATTCTTCCTTTGATGTAGCTTTTAAGATTTAAGAAGAAGATAAATAATCACTTCTGCAACAATTTTGTTCTCTCTATTTTCTTATGAATATAGGCCTATTTTAAAAGAAGAAATATATTTGTATAGTAAAACATAACCACCAATGTAATAATATGGTTTATGTAATCCTAGTTATAAGGAATTTGCAATTTGTTTAAATTTAAAAGAGGCATGTAGAAGTAAAGCCAAAATCTGCACTACATAATATCAATTAAAAAAAACAACAATGAACACTTAAACTTACCGGAGCCACATGAAACTATATTACCTGGTGTATACATGCCACAACTTTGAAGCCAGCACCAACACTGAGGGCTACAAGGATGTAGTAACGTGAAGTTGTAGAGTACAGCTTCAGCCTAGTTTAAAAGAATAACTATATTATATAGTAAAACTTGTACATAAGCACCAAATTTAATAAAAGTTTAATGTAATCCTAATTATAATGATCCCGCTAGGGGCTCGACAGCTTTGTCTGCAGTAGAGAACTGTTCTACACGCAGTCAGGTTTGGGTGCAATGCTACACTGAAATTCACTGCAGTACCACCCATGGTTTGCTAGTTCCAGCCGATGCTCGCAGGTTTCACCGCAATGCATAGTCACAATGGTGTTGCGGGCTTTCTCCCTGCAATAATACTAGCAGCCACGATATAAGTGAAATAATCTTGAAAGCGGCGTTAAACAACAACTCACCGTTCCTCACCTAATTATACGGAATTTTTAATCTGTTTAAATTATAGAACCGAGTGAGAGGAATAAAGCTTACTTGATACCCGTGTGGCTTATATGCGGATGCCGATGCATACTACATAAGTCAAGTGCGGGAAGTTCTTCTTATGAAGTCACGATTTAGGACGTTCCAATCTCATAAAGGCCAGATCACCTTGCGTTTGTCGATGCAGTTTTATGACCCTTGGTTTAAATTTTAAGTGGTGATTTATCAGGGGACTGTTAAACTCCTTGTATTTGCAAATGTCATTTGTCGTCAGAAGATACTGATTTCATTTCATCACGATTGTTATATTTATATATATACTAGATATAGATGTTATTATGAACAGAACTTTCTATGAATCAAACATATTAGAAATGTTAAATGACGAAGTTACCTACAAAACTTTAGATAAGACAGCAAAATTATGACAAATCGAGGGAAACTTATCAAAAACTACAGTTCAAAGATTAAATTGATTTTATTCTTCACTTTGAATTCCAGACAAGTAACTTTTATGGCTTACCAAAGATTCACAAATCAGAAATAATTAAGCAAGCTGTTGACTCTCAAAATTCGGAATACATAAAGGTTTTTGAACCTAATGACCTAAAGTTTCGCCCAATAATTGCAGGTCCTGCAAGCCCAACTCACAGACTTAGTTTCATTATTGACAAACTTCTACAACCACTCCTGAAAAACATAAAGGCCTATGTCAGAGATGACTTAGATTTTTTAAACCATATCCCACTTACAGTTAATCAGGACAACCTACTAGTAAGCTTTGATGTCACATCACTGTATAGTAACATTCCACATGATTTGGGGGGGAAGCTCTTAACTTTTGGCTCACTAAATATTCACATGATATTGACCAAAGATTTAATAAAAACCTTATAATTGATTCAGTTCAATTCATACTTAATACAATTCATACAATTCAAACAATACATTCAACTTTAATGATAAATCATTTATTCAAATACTGGGGACCATCATTGGGAACAAAATTTGCCCCTGTTTATGCAAACTTAGTCCTTGGCTTTTTAACTCTATTTAAATTTGGAAACCATTCATGGCAAAGATTTTCCAGATACCTTCCGTACATAGTTGAAACGGTATTTGGACGATTGCTTTATATTCTGGAAGAACATAAATGTAGATATAAAAGACATACCGTTCCTAAAAGACCTTCATCCAAAAATTAAATTCACGATGGACACAAGTGACAATGAGCTCCCATTTTTGGGATATATTAAGAAAAAAGGAAGGAACAAATATCATCACTGATATCTACCATATGAACCATTCCTAGAGAGGTGTTAAAGCATTATATCCTTAAAACAAAAAGGGTCTGAACATTTGCCTGTAATATTGAATTAGAAGAGTATTTTACGGTACCTATTTTGATTTACACTCACTATGTCCAAGGTGAAACTGACAGATACAAACATGTTCAATACATTAAATGGATGGTACTCGTGAGGTAGACAATTTTTTATTTGACTTGAGCTCAAGTGGCTATTATTTTCAAAACAATATTGTTAAAAACATTTGAATACTTCGATGTGTACTGAGGTATATTTGTTTTATTGCAACTGCGGGACATTTGAGGTAAAGAGTTTTTTTGCACATTTAGATAAAACATAAATTGATTTTCTTCATACTGAGATCTCAACTTGAGAGCAATGATATATGCTTAAAAGTTGCTCAAACAGCTCTAAATAATAATTTCAGCAAAATAATTTCCAAACATTTTTGAAAATAATAATATTTATCAATATCAATATGTAAAAATCAATACGCTTCCTTATTGGCAAACGGATCAGTTCACACTTATGCAAACACGATTGAATCATCAGACTTATCCCCCGGCCCATCATTACTTAAAATGATCCGATTTCCATGTATATCATTCGAAATTATTGTGTTAATAATATAGATAGATAACACCATTAAAAACTTAAATACAATGAAAACCAAAACCCGTCAAATACACATCACCACTCAGAGGGTTTTTTTCATATCCCAAATTCTGTAAACTCAGGTTGGACGGTTTGTTAGCTCTTAGTTGGATTTCAATCGCCAAAACGAAAGTCTAGGAAGTCGAAAAGCCTAACAAATTTCAAGTCGACATCCACGAAATTATGGACAGAAGGACGGAGTGTCGATAGAGGCAATGACTATAAAAGTACCCCCCCCCCCCCCCCTCACCCCCGCACATTATATATGTTAAAGGGGTTCGTGTCTGTTATTGTCAGTCTTCACAATGTGTGAACTTCTAAAGTCTGTGTGAAAGGGATACGCGCGATTGTTTTTCAGTTGTTTAAACAGTGAAATCTCCTTTTATTTGAACCATGGGCTATTATTATTATTATTATTATTATTATTATTTCCTTGAAGCATTCTTAATTTTCTTAAAATCGTTGATTTTCAGAACTATAGTCTATATTCAGCTATACAAAGTTGATATCAGTAAAAAGAAATGAATAATGGTTAGAATGACGTTTTCATAAACTAAAGAAGTTAAGGATATACGTACTAATTAAAACATGACCTTTTGAGATCATTCTGCAGATTGATTCTCAAGTGAGTGTTTACACTAAATGTTTTGAGTAATCGACGTATGCAGTATATTCTCCTACCTTTAATTCAAAAGGTCCCTCTACGTCAAAAGACAAAGAGATATCAAATCATATGCTGAACATTTCACTTATGATTTGATAAACAAAGCATACAGTATAAATGTGTTTGATTCTCCAACGATGTAGAATGAATTAAACTGGCATGTAACATGGTTGTAAATCCCAAGTAAGTAAATAAGTAATGAATAAGTATGATAAGTAAGGATTTGAAAGTCGGACTGATATGGTTATTATAAACAAGAAACTGCTGTCAATTGATGAATGTATTCGTACTTTGTTTTCTGAAATAATCAGTCCAGGCATGCTTCAAGCATTATAAATGTACGCAATCACCTTGCGACAAAATGACTAAGGGAAAGAAACGAGAAATTTTGTCGTAATTCATTTTTTTCTGAAAACACAATCAACAAATAAATATCATTTAATGGCATATGCCTCAAATCTTGCAAATATCAGCTAAGATGACATACATATTACAGGAATGACTTATCGCCATACATATATTCATAAACCAATCTGCATATATCTGTTATATGACATGAATATGAAGCTAAGAGCAAAGGTAACGTGATTCTTTAGTTACAATTACACTTAGACCTCTGAATAACGGCTGATTTTGTGACTCCATGGAAATGTATGGTAAAACATTGAAATGTAATGCATTCAACGGAGAGAATAGTTGTTTATTGTAAAATACTTTGTAGATATGTTTGACCTTGATTTAAATGTCTAATGAAAATTGACTATATATTCACTTATCAAGAGTTATTATTTCATACTTATCTGGTAGATAGAGGGTTATGAATTATAATATCAGACTTAAAATGCTTTTTCATCAGTGTTGATGTTTATTCCAAAAATTAAATATCTCTCTTTTACTATAGACAATTTCATTTTCTTTACAACATTCTGGGGATTTCAGTCATGAAAATCAATTATCAGTGATGTGATGAATAATATATACAGAAATATAAAACGTTACTGCTAATATTTTAACATAATGATGATTTATAGTCATCCATTTACATTTTGAAATGTTATGTTTATGACCACTTGTAAGACATTGAAACCCTGAGACATAGTGTTGTATTGTTTGCATTCTACTAATGGGGGATTATTAGTGAGCATCATTTAATAAGGCAAACGTCTCTCCGACTTTTATTTACAGTTACATTATGAAAATGTGACCGCTTGTTCCAAATGTGTAGTATTTGCGTGCATATGTGAAAAGAAAAACCCAGCCAATGAAACCTCCAACAGGTATAGAGAGGTTCTAATCTGTTCACCGGATGCTGATTAAGCAAGGAAATTTGTAAATCCGAAATAATGTTTCCTCAAACAATTATTGTTTCCTTTGTCGTAGCTGTAAAAAGATTAAATTCAAAACCATTAATCATGGCCACAAACATATCCAATTCTTCATGAAAACTTTTCGAATTAGCGAGAGTTGCCATCGTTATGAAATTTAATAACGTCTGTAACCCATCCCTTAAAGTTGAAGCGAGTCCATCCCAATTACCTTCAGAATTAATTGACTGTAATTCCCAAATAAAAACTTAATTGCAAACAATATCAACAATACTCTCAATATCATTTCTCTTTTTCGACCTCTTTGTTTTTCTTTACATTTAATTTCAATTAATCCCAGATAACTCGCTATCTAGTTGCTGTCTAGGTGCTAGCTGTCTTGCTGTCATGATCTGTAATTACATCTAGAAAATTAATGATTGAAATCATATTCAGCTGACTTTGACGAACTTTGATCCGACCAATGAAGTAAGGAAGTCTGCTTTAAACCAATGAAGATAAGTATCACTTGCATCTGGGCTTCAGTCATGAGGTCGTTCGCCCTATCTTTGTCTATGTTTATCCTTTCAAATTTGTGTTTGAGGATGTCTGACATAAACGTATTCTGTAAACAATATTTGAACAGACTGGTGTTGCCATAATATTTTTCAACATAGTGCACTGAAATACATCGTTTGCAGTTGGATTTTGCAATTAAGGTGCATTAGAACAGCTAAACAATCGCACTGACCCGTGATTCGAAGTGCTTGATCAAGTCTCTAAAGATTGGCTGATTTCGCGTAATAATGACTTTACGTCAACTTTACAAACTGCATTAGGAAACATTAAGTTCTAACCTATTGTTTTCAAATGAACTTAAAAAAGAAACATGCGTGATTTCATCATCCCTAGATTCATGCTGACATGCTTAATTTCATCATCCCTAGATTCATAATGTTTTTATAAAATTTGAAAGATATCGAAGAAATCAATTGACGAGGGTTCTGCTCTTTATAAATAGGGTATATGTCAATCATAATGTCTATTTGGTTTGTTTACAAACCGACTGACTCTAAGTAGTTTTTGGATTTAAACTCATGTTATATAATATAAAAAAACAGCATTCAATAGTCTTTAGCTCAATGAATTGATAGATCTATTATAACAAAGATTCTACCCAAAACAAATAATTGCTTACACCATTTGCATTATGTGATACGAGACAGTGGATATGGCAGGATATTATATTTCACAAATAGGAGATGCACTCAGATCAAGAGTGGGGGTTCACAAGCAGAAAACAACGGACCAATCCTGCCACTACATACCACTGAGTGGACATATAGAGAGATGGGGATAAAATTCCAAACTTAATAGTTCTCATATGGGGCATGTCGGTTAGCAATGAGGAAAAATTACTCAAGAAAACATACTTAACGTGTATAGAACAATATCTCAGTTGGATGGCAGGCATCCAAACGGATGGTCAGATCAGTGAGAAACGGAGCGAAAAGATGAGGGAGAAGACGGAAAGAAGGCAAACAGAGATAGAGAGCAGGTTTTAGAACGACTCGAAACGACGAAATTTTGTCTGGCCTCATCCTATCCAGCTTGTGTGCCTCTAACTAGAGGATTTAAGCTCCGGCTGACAGAGCTCTCAGGTTCTCTGAAGCACGCAAACCACCACATCACGATAAGGTCCTGGATCAAGTGATGGAAGCCCATCTGAACATTAGTTGAAACGTTTTATAAATATTAAGTGAATATTGAACAATTATTGACTTCAAGTGAGGTTGATCCAATTATTTATCGACCTTGGACAAACATGTGATATTCACAGAGGCGAATGATATCAGGCCGCAATAAATCCTTAAATAAGTATTTTGATTCCAATATCTGTTTTATTTTAGCCAAAGCTGACTTAATGATAGTTTTTAAGAATCGTTAATCTTATAAGAAGCATCGTCCTTGTTATATGGGAGATTTAATTTTATCATAAAATCAAGTTAAGCTATCATAAATTGCAATATGTAATCTCTTGCAGAACTATTTAACTTGTTCTTGTTAAAATGTGATGGATCATTTCTTTAGAATTAATGTAATTGAAAAGATAAACTTAATATCCTAATGTCAATAAGAAGATTATTATGCGGATATGCGTTACCAATAGCTCGTAAGAGTGAAAGGTTATAAGTGTAAAGGTATAATTTCAAATTCAATCGTTCGCAGGCCAGCAATAACGCCGATTTACATATTAATCAATACTGACGATAACCTTAAACAACCTAAAACTTGGCCTTATATAACTTTGTAACTCCTTTTTTGACATTCTGCATTTCATGGCATTTTTCATCTTCAGCATTTTCGACTGTAAGGATGTTCTGTTTTAAAACACCATAAAATCTTAAAGGGCAATAATAATGCTGTTTTGTCCCTTGAAATGCAAAGCAAAAGTATGACCTTAACATTCAAACAATTACCAATATACAATACTTATTGTCTAATATGAGTTTCATAAATCAAAGTCGATGGGGAAAAATCGTTATATCATTTGCAATAAAACCTTTAATGTTTTAATCATGTACAAATAATATCAACTTATACATATAAAAATATTACTTGTTTGTACAAAGAATTGTAACTGACAAAATTGATATCCTAACTTTTTTTCTATGAACGTTTTCATAATTTTGCTCTCTAAACACAAAGGCCACATACGTTCATTGGGTTAAGGTTAGATTCCATATCCTGATGTAAAGTGGTTATGTATATTGCTCTGTGGAACTGGATACAGTATCCATAGTTACCAAAGTAATATATATAAATATATTTACACATTTCATGCTAAGTTCAATGTGCAGATACATGAATAAAAGAATGTATTATGTAAGTTTTCTAAATAACCTTCACTTTACCGCCTTGAATAAGGTATTTGTTTGGAAAACATTGACACATGTATCCGTTCTACTTCTTATAAAGATATTGCTAAATGTATGTATATAAACAACACTGATACTAACTTCTTTTTTTTTCTTGAGAATTCCGCCTCAAGGTCAAGTACCTACCACATTCACCGAAGACGCCAACAGCTTCACCATATATATTTACACAAAATTTTCGAAATAGGAAACCGACTAATAATAACATTAATAATAATGATAATAATACTCCGGATAAAAGCAGATTTTCGTCTTGAAGAAATTGTTAAGTGATTTATTCTTAAAACTTGTGAAATAACAAATGATAGGTGGCACCTAGAACAATCATGTCATGAGAATAATCACAAGTCATATTTGAAGTATTATAGAGACACATATTTTGTGATTACGACTACATGTTTTATTTCTCAATTGTTTTATTCTATTGTTTTTTAATATTATCACTCACTTTCTTCATCTACAAAGGCTTATTCTATTCGCTTCTTAAAAATAGGTTATCAATGTGATCAGTTCAATATACTATTTCATGTTCTTAATCATAATTCACGCATAACATTTAAAAGCATAATTATTATTGCAGATAAGAAATAAGTGACTATTGATGAAAGTATTTGGGTTTTTTTCTCTGAAGTTAAGTGTCAAGGAATGTTTGACACTTGATAGTTGTACGCAGTCATAATCATTACAATACAGAATTGTTTAGGGAAGGACATTGCGAAAACGTTTTTTATAATCAAAATTTGCTGAAAACACAATCTGTAAATATATATCATTCAATGTCAAAAGCCTCTAACGACGTACTGCGCAAATCTCAGTCAAGATCAATGACAGATAAAGATAATGTCCTGAGGCCGTATAGTTATTTTTAAACCAGTCGGCAGTGCCATCTGTTATCTGAAATGATGCTATGAACAGTGCTATGAAATAAATATCATAGAATGAATATACATTTACTTTTAAAGGTACAAAAACTGTTTATCATGGCTACAAGAAATCCCTCGGTGATATATTGAAATACAAACGTTTAAAGAACACCGTAGGAGAGTTGTTTACTGTTATACATCTTAAGTTGTTGGTGTTTTTTTTTTTAAAAATGTCTTTAATTGTATACATATGTATTTAAAATTTCACTCACAAAGAATGTTTTACCTAGACTTCCCTCAATTAAACACCTTTATTTTCTGCAGATTTGATATTTGTTAACAGAAATGTTCAATTTGCAATTTTTGATAATCTGATACCTCAATGATTTTATGTGCTAGAATTACTAATAATCAATCCGCGTAAATATCACCTCATAATCGGAATTTCAGGACAGTGTCACAGTGCATGTTACAACTGGTGTTTTATGGACATTTTATTCATATAGAATATTATCAATGAGCAAATTCTAAATAAATCAAGCGACAAATAAATCTTTCAACACCTAAAGTATTTGATTACTTTATATGATTTTGTTCAGCGAAAGACCACTAAATGTTGGATTATAAAACTCGTTATCACCGTTTGATGACATATTTGATGTAAATCAGAATTATGGAAATCTGTTTTAATTGCAACCTGTAGTCTGTTGTTGAACTTGTTGTCCTGTTCTTGTTTAAACATCATGATCATTTCTATAGGATCAATGTAACAGAAAAGATAAACTAACTAATAAAATAACAAAATAAGGTTGTGATATTGCCTTATCGATATCTGTTCAGGCTGAAACGTAATAAGAATCAAGTTCAAATGAAATCGTTGTACGACACATTTGTTAGCAAAAACACTACAAAACATCCAAAACAAAATCTTTTACTCATATAGAATATGGACTCTCTAGTATGAGTCTTTGTGAAAACATATGAAGCTATATCATTGTACAGCCAAAATATCTTTTGTATAATTTCACGTATAATCGAATAAAGTGATATCCTCAATTTCACAAAACGGAAATGCTAGACCAGATTACAAATTTAGTAATTTACTATGTAGTTTTAAATAATTCTTAAGACGCTTTTTGAAAGACAAAACTGAACATCGATCTCCCATATTAAACCGTCTGTATCATGGTTGTTTCTTACCCATTTTAGGTTCCATATCAAGACTACAAGTGTTCAGATTCAAGGCTTTGAACTCTATAAATCGGCCGTAGTATATCAAGGTAGAAATGTTTCATTCTCGTTTCAATGCAAAACTATAAATATAAATCAAGTTACATAATGAAGATTCATTTGCATTTGCTTTCTGATCATAATTCACAATCGTTTTTCATGATCAGCTCTCACGATGTCCAGGCAACGATCATTACCATAAAACTGACATCTGCTGAAATGAACAATGCATCTTAATTCATTAGGCGAATGTTATTAATGTTATGATATTCCAACAATTTACTTCTATCATATCATGTTTCAAAACAATGCAATTTCGATTAAACCCACTCTAAAGAATTTCCATAATGATAGTTATGAATATTCATTACTTTCTGTCTCTTCTACCTTATATGTACCTCTTAATTGAGTGTCTTCTGAATTCATTAGATACTCTTCGGGAGAATTTTATGGGTTGAAGTGCAAAAGACAAACATCATACATATTCATAATACTCATTATGCAAATTGCATTGATGTTATTATATCCTGTAACAAATATTCACATCGAAAATCTTTGTTTTCTTAGTTGTGAATCACGACATGCGCTAAGATTATGCACTTAGCAAAACACATTGATGGCATAGAATTCGTCATAATCCATTAAGATCGTCCTGCATCAGTTATCACATTTATTTGGAGTATTCAAGGTGAAATACTGACAACATGAAAAGCAATACTGTTTCTGCTAACAGACAGGTATATGATAGAATAAATCACATTGAAATTAGAAAATTTTCTATTTCAGAGTAAAAAAATCAAAGTTTCCTTTCATTCAATGCAGTGTTCGGTGAGGATTCCTTAATTTGATCAATACTTTCAGTGTGAAATATGATTTGCAGGATTATTGCAGGTTTAAGGCAAACATTTCATTAGTTTTATCTCTCCCATGATCGAGTCGTTATCACGTACATTAATTTTCTTCTACTCTTCAGTGTGCACGGTCTCTGGCTATGAATATCTCTGTGGATGAAGAAAGAAAATAACGAGGAGACTATCTGTTGAATTCAATCCTAATACCGCACACATGAAGTAAGTCTCACATGCAATAATATTAAAGTTTCATTACAAACTTAATGTATGTTTTTAAGATTAATCATACAGACTCAGTTCTTGGCTAAGGTATGTGTCCAACTTTGTTTGTGAAATGATGTTATGCTTTTTACCATTCACTTTTCTTTGGTAAATGTTTCTAGTATCGTACTGTTTTGATAATCTACTAAAGGATAGAAAATTATTCTACAACTTCAAGATGAAGCTAAACAGTTAGAATTCGTCTCGGTGCCACTTTGTAAAAACAATTGGCAATTCAGGAATAATTTGGTCAAGGAATGTCATAAATACTAACCAGGACATGATACACTATAGAGAATGTTAGCTTTAACCAGGTTAGTAGAAAATTTCCATCAACTTTGTCAGAAACGACAGCGAAACGGAACACAACATGATCGAAAACCGGACTCGGTAGCTTTGAGCAAGTTGCCGATGTTTCATTAAAATGTACATAAACAGCCAGGTAATGTCCCAACATTTGCGATATCGTCGTTAAGTTTCTCTCTGCAACCAAATTATGTTTAGTCAAGACTCTCTTGTTCTATGAAAACGTGTATTTTAATGGTTTCAAGAAGTCGGTTGCAGTTGCCTATAAGGGACTACTTTGTATACACTGTTTGTCAAACTTAGCTGATGTAAAATACCAAACATATGAATAAATAACAAAAACTAGTCGGATGTCAGAACACTAACAGACATGATTAAAGGATACAACGTATGAATCATAGCAACGCGATTTTAGCAATTTCACGAAAGTATTATGAAAAGTATTGTGTTGGTGGTCTCACTTTATATATCTTTTAATGTACTTTTGATTATGCCTTAAAAAAGATGTCATAAATATGTCATTTAATCAGTTTTATTTAAATGAAGATTGGTCTTCGGGTAGTTTTCTGTTTATAACTCATAAAAGCTTATAGGACCATGATATCATAAAGCTCTCAGACTTTGACATTGAATAGCTTTCTACAAAAGTGCTAAGGGATTTTTATGTTAGTGTCACTGTTTTTGACTATAAAACACATTACTTTAGATTTGATTAAAGGTCAACAAAAGATTTTGAAAAAAACTCAGGCAATATCTATGAATTAACAAATAATAACGTTCACGAATATTTAAGGATTGTTTTACATTTTGTGTGCCTCTATCGATATATAACAGCAACAAATTGTATAACATCGCGTAGCGTAGCGATGTTATACAAAATTTGTTGCTGTTATACATCGATAGAGGCACAACAAATGTAAAACAATCCTTATAATTACAAAATCAACTTTATTTCCACAGATTTTCTGAATAATTTTATCACAACTTGAATACTTGTCGTCAACATTTCATGTACGTTAGTTTGCAGTTTGTTACACACAACTATACATGGTGGAATCAAAATTGCGAATTTCATGTACTAAAACGGAAAATTTTAAATTTCGTTTTTATCACCATTGACGCGCATGTAATCAAAGTTCGTCTTTACTCGAGTCGGCATTTTTTAAATAACCCTCATTAGCATATCACGTGACATTCAAAAGGGCTACCGTTTATGAAACGATTCGAGCTTTCAATCTTCAGGACTCGTACTTATTTAAATCAAGAGTTTTCGGTGAAGGTAATTGTTTCTTTTTGGTGAGGAAAGTAGTATCTGGTTATCCACTCAGTTATGAAGATGATGACAAGCGAACATTTCTTATTTTGCAAAAAAACCCGAAAGTAACGTGTTGTTGTCATAACCGGAATAGCTGTTGCGTCAATTTGTTCTATCGAATTGTGACGTCATAAAGTATGAATGCACGAGGTATAACAGCACAATTTTCTGCATTCATCGAGAAATCGTTGCATGTTTTTGAGAGCTCTCGTCCAATCAGAATCGCCGAAAAACGTGTAAAAATATCAATTTGTAATTATATCAAAATAATATCACAAGCATGTTCTCATGCAATATAACTGTAAATAACTTTCTTCGATATTCTCTTGTGTTCAATTAGCGGTGCTTTAACATGTTTAATCTGCTAATGTTTTCGAAAACAAATTTTTTCACTGTTGTGAATATGTTAATTGGTTATAGTCATATACAGAAAATGACATATCTTGTCATTGCTCAGTGTTGTTAAAATTAAGAATTTGAATTTTGAAGTTTGGCTATCAGTAACATTGTTTTTGTTGGAATACCGTTTACTGCCATGGGGGAGACACTTGTACGATCCGAACCGAGAATTTAAGAGTGCAGCGAAACCACTAGCACTCACTCTAGCAAATGCTTATTACATACACACCCAGGCCTCAAATAAATTCGAATGATTGAATCTTTGATTATTTATACCTACATATTTATTTTGTTTGATTATTAGTCTTGACAACAATATGATTTAATAATAGAATTAAGAGTGATTTCAGCATAATCAGTTTAACCTATCTTACATTATTTCATAATTACCCATTTCGCATGAACACCACTGATGGTATTTTGATTTGAAAAAGATCCTAGCAAAAGAATAGTTTGCTGCTAAACCATATGAGTAATTTAGAATTCTGAATAAATTTCGTTTTCCTTGTCAAATCATTTTGCTTGTTATTATCGACTGTTGCCATACAACAGTAAAATATTTGCAAACTTAAAAACACAACATTTCTTTGAAAACTATTTACACATACAACGAGAAGGTATAGCTTCCTAAAGAAATAAATAAAAAGATGTAAGCAATCCGTTCTTCCCTTCGTGATCCCTTGAGAAGTCATATAAAATCAGCAGGTAGTTTACAAATAGATGTTGAAAGTTCAAACTAGTTATGACCACTATTGACTTTTAAAGTTACATCCAAATCGTCTATATTTCACAATGGCTGCTAAGCCTAACGATTCTCTTTTATGAAGATCAAATGTCGTTATGAAACAAAAGGGGGATGATGAGATAGCAGTAAATAATGGCAACCTTGTAGAAAAAGCAGTTTTCTTAATCAAACATTATTACCTATATCTTTCATGAATTTAAAATAATTAAGTTATTTCAATTCAAAATTCAATAAACGAAGGTCAGATGTCTCTAAGCATAGCTAATCTAACAAGTCGCGGCCATAACAAAAAACGGAATCAGTCTGAAAAAGACTTTATATCCTTGAAAGGTGATAAGTCTTCTGGCTTTTTGCCTACAAGATTACATACATCAGAAGAATGACTGACATTATCCAAGAGCTTTAAGCACTGAGAGTTACATTTATTCTCTTCAAAATGAAACTAACATATACAAACACTGATAACATTGTACTTTCTCAGACCAGGATTCACAAATTAAAGACAAAGAAAGGCTGTTTTCCTTTGTACTGTTTGTGAAATTTTGCACATTCCCTTTGATACTTGGAACTCTTGAAGCTTTCAAACCCAAAAGCTTATGGATTTTGTATGGGAATAAAACACTTTGAATGTAGCTCGTCAATATGAAAATGGACATTATCCTTTGTGCAGAATTTAATGACAAGACTTTTAAAGCCATTATCTTTATATGTTTTTATTTAAAAAATAGTCAGCTTGTTTTGTTTATTGAAGTGATAGTTCTCTGTTAGTATAGACTACAAAGTAAACACTACAGATGCAGTACGAAAATGCTTTATTCAATCCGTAAACATGAAACATCGACACACAGGAACAGATAAACTTTCACCAGTTCTAGACTAAATCTATATTATAAAACCAACGATGCTAAAAAATGTATAGTTTGAAGATAATATGCCAAGTTTGTCACAAAACAACTGGTGAGACAACCCTGTTGTTGCATCTGCAATTGTGTCAACACCTGATGTGTGTGTGTGCGTGTAAAATAATATATGCTTACACTTTGAAAAAATTAATTTTTTATGGTATCTGTTTCTTTGTCTTGTTTTTCTTTGTCATTTGACATAAATTCAATATGTTTAAGTTTACTACAGAAGGTAAGTACATCACAAAATCTACGGATATTTCTCACAAAGGCTCAGAAGGCTTCTGTAACTTAGTTTGGGAAGTCTTAGGTCGATGTATATTCTTCAGAGACAGGCCTAGCTAACGAGCCAGATCTAATATGGCTAATATCTTCATTACTTCTAGGCAGTGACAGACTGGAAAGAAAACCCAAAGGATTGTGAAGATGTAGTCATGTATATAATCGCACTATATGTCTACAATCTAATTTTGCTTAAGTGTCTGTCTACACTTGGTATCAAATAAGAAGTTGCGTTGTTTTACATCCAACATCTACAAGGTCCGAATATATACAATTGTCTTAAATAATAGAAGCTATTAACATTTCTTGAAACGCTTTAGAATGTAACAATAATCACTTAAATGGGCAATGAATTTGAACAGATTCCATGGTATTATGCCATATTTTAAAGTGTAACAAGCTATTGTCTTTTTCTTTCGACGATTGGTACGAGAGGCACTAATCCATATATATGCTAAAAAATGTTTTCAATTCAGAACAAAATCAAATATTTTGTAATTGTAAAACTAAAACTATTCATCACCTTTTAATGTGCGAACTAATGAAAAAATTATGTGCATTTGAGAGGTATTTTTTATTTGAAATAAATGCATCAATGCAGTCATATAACATTACAACGAACAGATCCATGAGTTCTAACTTAACGAGTTTCCTTTACACTCTTTGAAGATATGGCTTTACATGCATACATGCATGTGAGAGTTAATTATAAACTTATATTCATATTCTGATTTTCCACGTTTTGTCACTATTCAATAAGTTTAGAATAGCATGTTTATTATAAAAGAGTTTGGTCACGTTAACCTGGCTAATTATATGATCATATTTATTGCCAAGAACGTGAATATTTTGTCTTAGTTATTTATATTTAACACACTGAAATTTTAATATTACAGGATAAGAGAATACATCCATGGATTTTGGTAACGTAAGAATTGCATATACAGTTTAGTTCATACATGTTGCAACTGTATATTACCCCTTTTCCCCATTCAAATTTGAAAGGCAAAAAAACATTTTGAAAAGTCAAACAGACATTATTTCTATGAACAATCATTGCTTTACATAAAAGAATATGTGTTTGACGGATTGCAAGTGTGTAATGTCAATTTTGCACATCTCATATTTTTCCAGAAAAGGTGATTGTTATTCTGAGAGACCTCTATTCTAGGGGGAAATTTTTCCCACTAAAAGAGACAGCAACAGGAGCAAATCCTCGGACATTTTTTTGATGATACAATCAAAGTTAAATGCTTACAAAGCTTGAAAACTCCATCAACACTTGTTGTTTAGCTCACAGGAAACACTAAAAGATTAATGTCTACATTAAATCATAAGAAATTGAAACGCGAATGACGAATGACGAATGACGAACTGCGAAAAGCAAAAAAAATCGCTATTCGTCATTCAAATTTGAAAGGCAAAAAAACATTTTGAAAAGTCAAACAGACATTATTTCTATGAATAATCATTGCTTTACATAAGTAAATATGTGTTTGAAGGATTGCAAGTGTGTATTTTCAATTTTGCACATCTCATATTTTTCCAGAAGAGGTTTTTGTTCTTCCGAGAGACCTCTATTCTAGGGGGAAATTTTTCCCACTAAAAGAGACAGCAACAGGAGCAAATCCTCGGACATTTTTTTGATGATACAATCAAAGTTAAATGCTTACAAAGCTTGAAAACTCCATCAACACTTGTTGTTTAGCTCACAGGAAACACTAAAAGATTAATGTCTACATTAAATCATAAAGAACTGAAAGGCGAATGACGAATGACAAACTGCGAAAAGCAAAAAAAATCGCTATTCGTCATTCAAATTTGAAAGGCAAAAAAACATTTTGAAAAGTCAAACAGACATTATTTCTATGAATAATCATTGCTTTACATAAAAGAATATGTGTTTGAAGGATTGCAAGTGTGTAATGTCAATTTTGCACGTCTCATATTTTTCCAGAAGAGGTTTTTGTTCTTCTGTTGAAGATTAGGAATATTGTTTGCAAAACATTGTTTCTGTTGGTCATTTATATTGCACTCAAAAATGAAAGTCGAATGGCAAATTAATTTGCTTTTCGTCATTCAGATATAAGCAAAATATGAAAGACGAACAGCAAAATAATTTTCTATTCGTCATTCAGATATCATCAAATATGAAAGACGAAAAGCAAAAAAATTTGCTATTCGTCATTCGAGTGACGAATGACGAACAGCGAATAACAGTCTAAATTCTGGTCGCCGACTCTTTATGGGAATTCATTTTAGATGATATTCTTACTATTGACATAACTGTAAAAGACGTCATTGACATTCAAAATAATTTAGTAAATTTACAATGATTTTAATATTTGAGGATCCCAACGGTGCTTCAGATCCACGATCAAAGCAAGAAACTCTTTCCTATAACCTTGCCATCTATGTAGTTTGTTACCAGTGGTATCTGGTGTCACTCTGACCTTTCACGGTGTTATTTTCAACCCAGGAGATGATGTCAATTAGAGTTTTTAGAAACTCAGGGGTTCAAGATTAATTCTCTCAGCACGTATCAGTCACACCTCATTGCCAGCTCTCGGCAAATGTACATAACACCTGGTGATAATTATGCTTTCTTTCGCTGGTTCCTCTGGTGAAAGTTGATGGTCAACATAAACACAACTTCAAGCTTCAATTGATAAACAATTATTCATTATATACATGTGAAATCATGAATGTTTACACTGCAGCTGGATTTTTTTGTATATATGTTCAGATATATACGGAAGCACTAGGTGACACAAGAATTCACCATAAATAGTAAATGACTCATTCTCTGCCGATAGAGGTGGCTCCATCTTGGATTCCTAAGAGATTGTAAATGAATTTACCATTTGTCGTTTTAGGTACCAAGTGCTATTTTTGTTTATTAGAAGAATTGCAAATGAGCTGAGACATTGCGACTCAATGTTATTGTGACTGAATGCTGCATACTCTCAGACATGGATCTGTTATCTCACTCAATATAGGACAAGTGGTTCCTTCATTCCCCGCAACTTTTAGTTGACCCATTCAAACTTCTTAATCATTCTCATCAATATACATTTACCGAATGCATGGCAACTCATGTATAACTTGAAATTGCATTTCAGTCAACGTATTTCAGAGGAGTTTTCAGTGATAGGCCTGGTCCAGGATTTATATTTTGAAAATCTTTATTTCAATACCATCGGATCTGAACACAAAGAGCTATAAAAATTGGATTACCATTTATCAAATAGTGTTTTATCAATGGACAAGTGTTTTAATCGCATCCAAGCCAAGCCATATCTTTAGGAGCACCAAGTCTAGATAGTTTTAAGATTAAAATTTCTCTGGTGTTTACATCAGAGCGAATTTTCTGCAAATATCTAGGCTATTTGTTTACTTTTATTTCTTTCTTTGGAACTCTCTACATTTATATCATTATCTATTCAAATCATGTCATGGCCAATTAATCCGGAATATTTTATGTTACCCTGGTTTTGCACAAACCTCAAATCAGTTTATTTCTTTTTTTGAATAGGGACTGTTGAAGCTATTGAAGTAGTTTTACCAGAAACGCCATACATTTTTCATCTGGCTTCAGAAAAAGTTTTTCATAGCTACATTCGTAGCTTATTTATCATATTGGTTTGAAGCAGTGATGTACAACATAATGTCATGATTTCATTTTATTATCAGCCACAAAGATGTATTTGACATGATTTATCAATTTAAAAAAAAACGGCAACAAACGTCGCCTGTGAAATATATTACACAGAGCTGTACTATTCTAAAATAAATTTGCAGGATTTTAAAAATGCAGCACATGTTACTCAAGACATAAATCACAGATATATTCTCTATTTTTTCTCAAATTTAACTCATTTACGTTCAATCTCTGTAGTAATCCATATTGATATTCCAATGAGTCTCTCAACTTTAAAGCATCTGTAGATATCCAAACTCAAATAAAGATTTCCGAACCTTTGATACCCTGTCCTCATCTGCTTTACCCACTCAAACCCAAGATTTTAAATAAGTTATCAAACCTAGGAAAACACTTCGTTAGACTGTCCGTCGAATTTAATATCTACGAGGAAAGCATACTAAGGCCATGCCCAGTGAGTTAGCCAAACTCAACCGGAGGCCCTCCCAGTCTAAAATTCTAACCATTGTATAAGGGTGCCATTTCGGGTTTATAAATGCGAAGGATGCGTCTTTGAATATAATCAATATATTGTAAGCTACTCCGAACATTCAAGAACTTATATATCATTTTTAACCAATCACAGCTTTGTTTAAAAGTCCTACTTACAACATAGGTGAAAAGTCTATTAAAAGTAGTTACTCATCTTTTTAAAATTTGATTTGCAAATCAAAACCGCACTTCGGAAATTAAGTTGCATTTAGTTATGATATTGTAAACGAGTTGAAGTCGGGTTGACGATAAGCACTTCATCTCTTTCGACATCAAGTACCAAGAGTACCGTATTACGCTGGCTACACAACAGTAGCTTAACAGCATATCATGGAGACGTAATTTATTGTTATGGAGCAATTTCCTACAAGATCTTTCTATGTCCATTTTATCTTCGTAGACATTATTTATTGTCTTATTGAGGTAAATCATTGCCATAAAGATGATGCGGACAAATTAGTGAGCTTACGAGAGTTGATGGTATTATTTTCTGATCTACTGTAGAATATTGCAAAGCATATATTGTTCCTTATTTCCCTAAGACCGATCTAGAGACAATGGACAGATTGAACTTTTGCTGTGCTGTCTTTGTAAAGATACTGCCGTTATATATTTCCTTTACTATTTGAATTTTTTTTGCTATATTCTTTAAAGTTAAAATTTGTAATGAATTTTTTATGTTTACATTCTCCCCATATTTGGGGAAATAAAATGGACGGGACTATTAACGATCAACACTCACTGAAGTTTTGTATTTGTAGTAAAGAAAATAGTGAGCATTGCTAACCATTATTTCAGTAGCCTTTAGAGAAGCATATGTGTATTGAGTTTTCCCCCTTTATTTTCTAAATAAATAAAAATAAGATGATGATAGTTTTTTTCTTTAGAATATCTTGACTTAAGCTTTGAGTGATCAATCTTTTCCTTAGATAGAGAGTGTAATTTTTATTTAATTTTCTCTCAGTAACTTTCCAATAATAATACTAATTGTTGAAAAAATAAATATACTTCATCTTAAAGCAGATGGCACAGAAAACAACAATCTTCAACTTGAACATCTGCATTGCTTCATATTTAATTACCTCTTCCGTCAATTGTTACTGAGAAGATAAGAGTTAACTTTCATGAAACTAAGAAACGTATATCATTTTACTTTTCTTATAGGAATAAGGAAAAATGTTTGAATTACAAAAGATGAATTTTTTGAAAGCCATATAAATTGATACAGTTATTCCATTTTTGCTTTTTAAGCAAACCAATGCGTCAGTGGATTGACTTCAGCGAACAAAAACCATCTTGTGGTGCCAGTTTTTAAATTTCTTATTTGTTTATCATATTGGTAGAAAACAAAAGACATTGACCGTGCCCCCATTTATTTTTTCCTCTAGAACAAGGTCCTCTGACTGAAAAAAGGTACACTGTCTTTTTTTGTAAACATGATGACTACATGTGTTAACTCTTGAAAATATACAGATGTGATCATATTCGATTGTTGGATTTACCCTCAAAGAAGAGGGAACAAAATACGTGTTAATAACGTCAAAATACGCATGATAAAAAGTTGATAATTGAAAGAAATAAGCGGTGTATAGTTGGCACAAGAAAAGCTTGTTTTCTTCTTTAACCATATAAATTACAGGAACAGTTTTCAATGAACCAATAATGTTAACGTTTACATTAAACATTCAATTCTTCTAAACAATCTCCTTAAAAATAGGTAGTCAAGAAATATGACCCTTTCCAAATTTAAATAACGTAAAGCTAATAACAAGAATGTACATAGAAATTGATGCATACATGGGACATCGAGGCCATTCTATCTTAAGCAATATAGGAACAGAAATAAGCCTAAAGTTGTGGCAACTAAAATTGTTCATTTTTACAATGGATTGAAAACAGAACGAATATTTGGGATTTTGCTCTGATTTCTCATTGTGCTTAAGATGAGCATGAACTATGAAGAGTTTAACAGAGATGCTTCCAAGAAAAGGACCCAAGATTTCAAAATTCAAGACAATTATTGCCTCTCGCTAAAGATAATTTGTATGTAATTTGTGACAATAAAGCTGGAGTGCAACACGCGTCTCTAATAACTGATAGATGGAGCAGATATTTGTTAGCACATCCAGACGGGTCTTATCACTCTAAAGAAGACACACAATATGTCTGGAATGATGTTTACCAAACGGGTTTGTTACTTGATGATTACAATATGCAGAGTTGGAGGATGTCAGATAACCATTGTGTAAGATTGGCCTTTGAGACACCTCGCAGTGATCATCTCTTCAGAATATGATGAGTCAATGATCAGCAAACATATCATGGCAATGCTTCCTGTAGTTACACAATGATGTTAAACAAGTCTATCTCAGTCATTATCTCAGAAAAATGTCATTTTGTTACCCGACTATTTCTTTCCAGGAAGAAGATCATAGGTTATGAAAGACTTACCTTTTAAATATATGACGGGTACGCCATTTGATATGACATCAGTTTTATATAAACTTTAAATGAATAACGTTTAATGGAATAAGTGCATTTTGTTGGCACAACAAAATGGTACAACAATGTAAAACAGCTTTTGAACAAATCATCACCAAATCTTGCACGACTCTTTAAACAATCATGAAATCAACAAAACAAATTCCCAAATGCATGTTCTGAACACAGAAAGTACACGCGAGTCTTTAATAACCCTTTCACAAGCACATATTAAAAATAAGTGATTTTTTAATCCATATTCAAAATGGCTTTTAACAATTTCAATATTTCATAGGAAAGGTCGTTTTTATCAAATGTGTTCATTAGCTGCATATCTGTGAAATGATATAACTTATAGATTTATCACTTATTGTTAAATTATATTTACAATGTTCACAAAGACTATCTAATTGTTAATAACGGCATGTTTAATTAATTTTACCATGAGCAATTGTAACTACATCATGTTTATAATCGTATCAAGAATTTGAATTTATTGTATGTCAACTGTCAATATGTATTTTCTTACAAAATGTTTTTCATTGCATTGGGAATTGGATTTCAGTAAAAAAATTAATCCATTCTCAGATGTAAGACATTATTGATTTTTTTTAGTTGACATTAAATCGCGAGATAATCAATGATAGTTTCTTTCAGATAATGGTGTTTTATACCGTGAAAAAAGGGTTTTCCTGAAAAAGACCTGGAAGGAAACCTATCTAATTAATGATGCACATTAAGAAGATTGTGATGCCTTTTTAAAGAATGAATGATAGATGACGTATAATGACCAGATTCTTTGTACCAAAAGGATTATCAAACAAGGTAAAAATTATAAACAATTTTACACTCAAAAACACTTGGTCAAATTCTCGATAATGTCTGTAGATAAAGTATTAAAGATAATATATCCTCATAGGGGGTACGATTAGCGGAAATACTTCATAACACAGTTAAGAAAAAATATCAACAACTATTTAGGTTCACATCCACCTGAAAATAGCAGAAAAAACGTGTTTTATAAACACTTCCGGAAAACAGACGCGAAACGTTTTATTAGCCAATCAAGTGCTAGGGGGGTTGTGACGACATAGACAGGACTCGTTAACGACTGGCTGATCTGTGTCATTGTTTACATTATAGATTCCAGCGGTCGTGAACGTATATATTTTCACTGATTGTACTTATAAAAAAAGCCCCTAAGTCACCAAAGCTATTAATATCAATACATCGACATATTCTGTTTGACATTAATTATCTGTTGTTGTTGTTGTTTGTTTGGGTTGTTAATCTCCGATAATGCCGATCGAGTGAACCCAAACTGATATCTGCCGCCATTGTGACTGTTTTTTGTTTGAACACCTCGTCAAATCGACTATCCTCCTGTGTAGTTGATTGACCATTGTATATGTAGAATATGTGTTACTACGTTGTGCCATTTGTGTCAACTCAATATCGCAACTCCGTGTTTCTGCTTTGCATGACTGTAACGATGAGATTCCGCTTTCGATGGTCTGTCTCTCGGCAACTTCCGGATCTCGTCATTGGGATACGAAGTTCCGAGCAGCTGTTTTTCGCCTTATTACTCAGTTATTAGTGATAATGAAGATCAAATCTTTGATGTGTTTAGTAAATGTACCTCTTGATTCGCAATTTGCCACCTTCATAAAAACTTAGCGTTACCTACAGATTATTGTTCTTTTGTGTGAGTAATGGTCAGTGTTTGAGATAAAGAGTCTGGTACTAATCTAGAGTGACGTAGGCCAATATTGTCAATAATAACACAACATTTATTGTTGATTGTGATGTAAGTTAAAGCCTGCTTGGAAATGTATCGTAAATATGAAATTCTTTTTCAGTTTTAACTATTTCAACCAAATAAAAATATTAACGCTGAAAAGCATATTATTTCCATTTCCTTCAGTACTTTAATACCGGTATTTTATCAGTCTGCATGAAGTGCTACGCACCTGTACATTATGGCAATTAAGCAATAAACTTAATGACCTCAGCACCTGGCACATTTCCAATAGGTAATACACAAGGCACTGATTAGTTATCCTGTCTAAACTTTATCCTCACCCATGATCAACAGCCTTTATTGAAACTTGATGAAGGTAATTAGGTTTGTCAATACACGTGACACATGACAATATATTAACAAATCTGTATTACTAAATATCTTATTTCATTCTGCAATGTTTATCAATATATAATAGGTGATAAGTTATCCACTGTAAGGCTACATAAAATGGTAAATGTTTCTCTGGGGCAGCTCTTTTACTTTAAATTTACTTTATGTTGCTTCTAAAATGACGCTGTAGCAAGAAATTTTAATTTTTCATAAATGTTATAACCCAAACTATAGTGTCAACATACAAACATAAGTGACTTGCCCACATTTTTGTATGTATCCTTAGAGTAATCAGCACCAAAAAAATGATGTATACCCCAAAACTAGTAATGTAAGAAACTACAAACCTGTCACTGTGTATAATTTACAGATCTATATATATATGCACATTATTTCATTATAGTCTCCAACATGTTGAAATAACTATTTAGTTCAACCCGATGAATTTTTCAACCCAATATGCAATCAAATACTAAAAATTCAAACAGTTAATGGGGTATGAACTGATAAATTCTGCGACTAATCTTAAGAGACATAAATTCATAATGCAGATAAAAACTCAACATTCGTCTGCAAAATCATCAATTATAGTCAACTCCCCAAAAGTTTCATGATTATTTATCCCACCTCCCCCGGAATAGAATTTTCTATTAGCCTTTCTTTCAAATTCCTTACCCTCAGTCGTTCCATCTTCTCAAAGTATTGCGTCCGTTTTCTCTTCCGATATGGTTGACTGTCATATCTCGCTGGACAGACGGGTAGCGGGCATGTTATCATCTTCATTTGTTTATTAACTGTTCGTACGGCATTTTTGACGAGTCTTTTCCTTTGTGGGGCAAGTGCAAAGTCCGCTTTGAAATCGTAGAAAAGTTCATAACAGCTCTGTGTGCGAAATTATCGGAGCAGATAACAGACCTGTCATTGGGACTCCACTTCGCTCTTTTCTGACTAACAAACTTTGTCCAATTCGCGAATTGGACAGGATCCTTCGGAAACCGATGCAGTTGAATGTCTCCTGATTTCTTATTAGTACAGTTGACAGCAACGCAGGAAGAAGGCATGTCTCTATCGCAATGAAAGCGTCGACGAATGCGACCCATATCTGCATTGATATATACTTGTTTACAAACAAACGCGGAGCGAGTCCTGTCTATGACGTCACATCTGCCGAAGGAGAGCTCAGGCCACTCTAGGGACTTTTTTAATTGGGCTTTCGAGGTGGCCAATTTCTACGCGCTTTGAACCGTTATATCTTTTTAATTAAAGGACGCATCGAAACTCTGTTTGGTGTTTTATTTACTTGAATGTGTTGTCTTTATGAAAATGGGGATTGAAGTCGGATACAAAACTGGGATATAATATCTTTAACAACAACGCTATTGAATAGCTCATCACATTCGGTCTTGAATCATCAACCAATGCCATACAATTGTTTTGTAATGTTTTATGCTGCCATTTGAGTTGCCCTGTCTTCAATACTTTTATAGCAAGTCTACTCTTCAAGCTGTTATAAATTTGCTAAGCACAATTCCAGATAGAAATAGGACCACGGCCCTGAATACATGAACATGTTATAAACTTTGTTTGGAACCTTTTACCCCTTTTTAGAAATTTTGATTGCTATTAATATTATTCAAACGCATAGGTTTAATGAATATGTGTTACAAAAGGAACGATCAAGGATGAAAGAAAATAATATGTAAAGAAATATGAGCACATTGCAGATACGTTGTTTGTTGCAATCCCTGTTGATAACCGCGTCGTGTTTGATAGATTCGGTATCCCAGCTGACGAAACGCTTGGTTAACGTCCCATAACGTCAGCATAGCACGTCCCTCGTGTAGAGTCGACGTTATTAACGACTTTATAACAACCGAAAAAACATGTCTCAAGAACGATACCGTTTTCACAACGTAAGTGTAATATACATAGTCCCGATGACGTCCCCAGTGTGGAAATAAAAAGACATCCGCACAACGTTTTCTCATCTCTGAATTTCACAAGACTTCCACTTGTACCCGTGATTTAAGAAACTAAGAAACTTTACTATAGCCCTGCCCAATGATTAACTCTGAAGAATAAAAATATAGGATCATTGATCTAGCATAATAACAAAAAAAACTACAAGACATACTGAATTTTTTTATTATTGTTACAAAGCATTAGGAAGCGCTGAAAGGCGTATGTTACAAAGTAATTGTTCGACATTGAAAGTTGATAAAAAGATTTGAATGTCTATTTAACAACTTTATTACACTCCTCAAGAATTAAAGAGGTAATGATGTATTTATTTAGAATTAGAATGTTATTTAGAAGACCGTAAGCTCACACAGATATAATGCTATAGTTCATTGGTCTATCAAGGTTCCAATGGCAGCAGTAGTAGCGCTTTATTCATCTCTAAGGTCAGCAAAGCCCTTTAACGCACAGACCTGTCCGGGGCATTACCACATCGTGCTTTTACATGAACGCCCGGAAACTGAGTTCTTTCTAACTGCCTATCAAATTTGAATAGGAATTAATAAGTCTATCATCAAGACCCTGAAATAAAGATATTAAGGAATCTTGTAAGGAAAGTGTAAAACTCATTAGCAAGTTTGAATTGCATACGCGGTAGAATTCGATTCAATTTCAATATATATTGTTTTCTGAAGATTCTCATCATGTAAATATACACCTGGTATATTTAACATTGTTAAGCAAATTTTAATCTCGTATTACACCCTCAAAAGACGGTGACAAATAAATGAAACTGAAGGAAAATCTTGCAGTAAATGAAGCGAGTGACCACATTCAACTAAATGATGTTTACGTATTATGTTACAACCACTTTCAAATTATCGATTTATCAATCCGATCATTTGGAAATAGTGTTTGTAGTAAAAACGAATTTAGCTATACATAACTCTGTAAACACAATCCTAGTATTTAACAAAATGTAGGGAGTTAAGGCTGGTAAATTCTTGGAAGAAACACGATTTTTTACAAATCAAAAAGAGAAGAATTTCCACGGTTGATATTCCGCATTCAACATATCACATTTCAAATGTTTTAACTATGCTTTATCAAACCTTATAAGAAAATGCGCTGATGAATTTGAATTGTTTTTAGAGTTATTTACAAGTCATGTTTATGTTTAATATTTATTATTTCAGGAAGATTAATTGCAGTTGATATAAACAAGCAAGATGTAGTAGAACTTCTACATACTGATAAGAAAGACTTAACATATCTCTTTAGCAAACCAGTTTTAAAGTATCCGACTTGACAATGTTAGAAGAAACCAATCGAAACTAAGTTCTAAGAGTTACAATATACTTTGATTTCGTTTACAGCACAACGGTTAGGTGTTTAAGATATCAACAGGCAGTATCCATCTGTTCTTTGTGTCAACCAATACCGAATACTTTATTCATTTTTAATGGATGGCCAATATTTTTTCATAAGCAAGTCAAAAAGTATCATGTTTTGTTCTGGCAACATCAATGCATATGCCGTTTTTTATTTGTTTTAGATTTTATAAAATTTGAAGATAAAGTGAGGTGAGTTGGGGTTTGACGCCGCTTTCATTTGAAAGCATTTAACGTATGAAATCGGGGGGAAAAAATTATAGTTTACATACTTTCATTGCATGCTTTGGGATATTAAACTGTGTTCAATTGATGTGGTATAATGAAATAATAAAACATTTTATCTGTGAAGGTTCTGTAGCTCCCTCGTGAACAAAAAAAGTACATGTTATGTCTGAAAACAACAATAACTACCGCTAGGGGAGCAACTTTACACGTCTGAAGAACATATAAACCGTAACAAAGACCTGACATCGGATAAATGATATATTTATTGGCGTTTTACATTCCACAAAACATTCTAGTATTAGTTCTCCAGGCATGTAATGTGTATGTGCTGCTTTAAAGGACTAGTTTTTTGTCTTGAAAATATGTCTGAGTAGAAAACCTTTTCAAAGATAGTAATCTTGTTTTATGTTCTCTCACAAGTCAACGTGTTTTTTTAAACTTGTGATGCTTATTTCTATTTAGATTTTGGCTGCATTGTAGTAGAACATATTTCGAAAACAACAATGAATGTTATACAATTTAAATCGATCCTCATCATTTTTCGAGTATGGCCTATAATTGTTTTATCTCAGTAAGCTTCAGATTTTGGCAACCAATACGATTACATATATAACTTATCAGCCCATAATTATACAACAGGAACGTAACGGACGTATTTTGACAAAGCACTCAAACTGAAGTCCGATTAGGATATCAACTTTAACTAAATCGGCAATGCATTCCCAGTGTGCTGTAAGTGTAAAACTATAACTCCTGTCATCTACATTTTATGAGAAAATGCAGTTGCAATTACATTTGTCCATTCAATACTTATGGCAGAAAATACAAATGTAAATTCAGAAGACAGGAATAATTTAAAATCTAAAAATCTTTTCATCTCTGAATTTCTTGATTTTAAGTATTTTCCTGTCGGAGTTTATGTTATGTGTCTTATGTTGTTAGCCTTCTAATTAGATTTTGATGACTGACATAATTATATTATTATCTTATTATGTGAATAATATAACATGAGGTTTGCCCCGCCAGTTTATTAGATCTTTTTTTAGTATTCACACTTTGCCAAGAGATACGAGTTATATGCTATTGATTATATTTGATTTACTATAGAATTTTAACATCAATAGTTTCAACTGGTACAGAATAACACCTTTTAAGCCATAACCCCGACGATGTTAACGCTAAATTATTACGTTAACGCTTACCGTTAACAAATTATTCATGTTGGAGCGAGTCTGATTCCATGGCAATGCTTCCCTCTATTACCCAATTGATCGAATCCAAGCAAAACACTTTGTATGATTATTTGATGATTTACGAGTTATTGTTGATATATCAACCCACTGTCAATAATTTTGGGTTCATTTTATTTTTATTTTTTGTCAATCTAAATTTCAATAAAAGAAATGGCCTTAAAACATAAAAAGCATATGCTTCATGCTGTTAGTGTATATATAAACACTTTATTGCCATTGTTTCGATGTGATTTTCCATTCTGTTAAAGCGTTCATGTATCACAGATATTTTGCAACTCATAATCCATTTCAGGTGTTAAGAAAATCCAAAGTAAATTCTAAAATCTAAAGATAAACGTTCATAAACGTTATCAGATAGACAAAAACTTCTGAAAAGAAAGCACGACGAAGCAAGTAAAATTAAACACAATTCATCTCAAACAAATCATATGCTTCATCGTTTTATGCACTAACTTACTGACCCACCAACGCTGATTCATATTACCTCGTTATTCAAGTTTAGTGTACAATTACATGTCAAAAGTCAAAGATATTTTGTCATCTGTGGTTTTGTACTCAGCTGATTATTTCTTTGTCGTATTAGCTTTAAGGGACTAAATAAAGAACAAAGCACATGCAATAATTCCAGCTTTAACTTAAGCTTTAGGGTCTCTCTTTCGCTAGGCCCTACATCAATGTTTACTCCCTACAATGCATAGAATGACAACTGAATATGTATAATTCTATACGCAACATTACTTTTGCCAGGATGGGCGCATTATTTCGTCTTATGTTATTTACTTTCTTCAATATTAATAACAATGGTCTCAACATGTTTAGTTATCACCTTTCAGCACTGAAACATGGGCACGGGTAATCATCACCAGGTGTTGTGTACATTCCTCAAGAGCAGCCAATGAGATGAGACTGATACGTGCTGAGAGAATTAATCCTGATCCCCAGAGTATCGAAAACACTAATTAAGACCCCTGGGTAAAAATAATACAGTTGAAAGTAAAAATTACACCTGATACCACTTGTAAAGATTACATCAAGGTTAATTGGGAGTTATTTCTGAGAAGAAGAGGGTGATAATTCCATACATTTATACTATACGCTGAGGTCTTCATCTTACCCATCTTTTTTAAAGGAAATGTTCATAGTTTGCCTTCTAAAGAACAATTACAACTGAATGGTCGCATTATTATCATTATTAACAGAACATCCATTTGATAAGATAACATTGGATATAAAGTACATGTACATAATACATCCGACAGGAGACGATAATTCCAATATTCACATTCATTCCTTCATTTTTTTCAAAGTTTGTTATGTTTTCGTTTTAATGTAGACATAGATGTATTACGTCGTAATGTTTTGCTTTCGTGTTTGAGATGAGAATCAGTATTTTCTTCTTTTGATTTTAGACCAGGTATATTAGGATATATTGAATGGCTTAATATTGCTACATGGTGGCAGTCCCTTTTTAATATGTCCGTAAGTCGAAGATTAGTGACATACATAATAATCAAATTGTGTATAGTAATGGACCAGACATTGAATAAGTGTAAGGTGTTGTGGGCATCCCTTTTTGAAGTCTTCAACATTGTCATTTGACTCCCGTTTCCAGTTCAACATTGTGGTAACAGCCATCCAAAATAATACATTCTTTTGTTTTTTGTCTTGACACAACACGACTGAGATTTCAGAATATATAATCATATATCAATCAAAGTGTTCAGGAAGGTCATCTTAAGAAAAACGCTTACTGTTACTATATCCTTAATAAAGATGCAAATTCTCAAATAAGTGTGAAACATCCATTTCATTTATAATATTCCCAATCTAAGAGAAAACTATTTTCATCTTTAGATGACATTTTGAAATGTTGTTACACTTATATTCATGTCTTAAAAAACCATGTAGTACCCGTTTAGTGTTCGATAGAAAGGCCCTAATGATATACATACGCACCTCTCCGATGGGTAAAATCAATCCCTTGAGAAAAATTTATAATAGTGTTTGTTTTAGAATTTTGATGATTTTGACCGACGCCGCTACTGGTTGAAAAATTGCTCAGGCGGCACTAAACAATGACCCACTCAAACTTATTGACCGCAAACACTAGTATTACATCTTATTGTTTGATAAAATTAGAAAATATTCTTTCATATAATTGTAACACTGATTAAATGTCACAAAATGAAATTAATGTTTGACAATATAATTACATCTGGGATTTTTAAAGTCGAATATTTATATGATATATATAATTTTTCTATTAATAGTATAGTCTTAGTATGAAACTTTATAATGAATCGACAGTAAGTTTTTACATATGCCATTGCGTTAGATTGGAGATATAAACCACGAATGGAGCGAAGTCGTATTTTTTAAAATTTGACAACTTGGCGTCCTTCAGTCAGTCCTATAGTCTATTGCTAAAGGATAGGGAATATTAATATTTGAATTCATTTTGTTCCTATTTCCTATGATTAATGCCTCAATAGAAAAACACGAACAGAAGAATAAAATATGTTTTTATCAATATAATATTTACAAAACCCGGCGCACTAAGATGAGGTCAGTCATTTAAAATATAATGTAGCACCAAGTTCTTTTACATATGTAGATAAAGGAATATTTTGCAATAAATATTACCAGACTTAGTTATATTTATACATCCCCTCTCCTTAACTGGTCTTTGAATTATTTTTTCCTATAAAAAAGAATTCCCTTACTTTATAATACTTAGCTATGGAAAACTTTTGGTGTACGAGTAAGAAAATATAACATAAATGAAATAAAAGAAACGCCACCTTTCTGAAGTACACTTATTCATTTTAACAGTTGAATATGCTTTGATACGTCATGAATAATTCGAGTTTACATAAAGTTATATCCATTATAATTGAAATACTTCAAGAACGCGGCTCAAACAGGTAAACTATGGCATGTTGATATGTCCTACTGTAATACAAACTAACCACAGATAATAATATTACATTCAACAGTCTTTGGGAGTTATTATTTGTCCATCTGTAAGTGATCTCACCGAGAATGGGTGAACTAACAGATACTCATTTTCTCGCAATTAAGTTTTGTGAGATAATTATCTGCTTTTCAGAGACATAATACATGCTTTTCCTTTCACAACATCACAATGGAAAGGATGAATTTCATAAAACTCTTTTTTTCTCAACGCATGAGTTTGTACTAACAATAAAGCAGCAAAATACAGTATTAACTTTCAAACGTCTGTCGAGTAATATAAATCGACTTTTCAAATTGTCATTGTTGACAATTGTTTTCATTTTATGTTTTGTTTCTCCATTTATCTTTTGTAGCAATATCAATGTTACCCTCGGCAAGATAACAGCAATTGTTCTTTTTACTTTTGTGTTGGGCGTTATAAAATGTGAAAAAGATACAGAATCCTTTTATTTTTATGCACCAGATGGAACAATGATTTGTGATATATCAATATGAAATGACATTTCGATGTTTAGATTTTCATGTGACTTCCTGATTATGCAGTTCTCCAAAGTAAATTTATCTAACATAAGATTATCAATATATTTCTTCAAATGAAAACGGTATTTTTCAAATTAACATAGTGTCGATTGTTGAATCTCAATAAGAAAAGTTTTTCATTAACGCCAAAGAGAATAGTTCAAACAAACAGACCTATCACATGCTGTATAACATCGATCTTTCTAAACGAACGTCATGGGTAACATTTTTAAAGGAGATTTTATATAAACTTGGATTTGGAGTTGATATTGAATGTAGATTATGTACTCATTGTTCATGTGATGGATTAGATTATGTTGAAAATGAATTTCATTTCCTATTGGTATGTACCGCCTTTAACGATTTACGTAAAAATATATAAAAAGTAATTATACTGAAAATCCGACAAGGGAAACTTTTCGAAACATAATGAATTCCAATTGTCAATCAACTACTGTAAATCTTGGTAAATATATATATTTTGCATTTAAGCTTTATGCTACGCTTCAGAAATGAATTGTATTAGAAGAGGTTATCACTTATTTCAATTGTACATAGCACGAAATGTTGATATTCATATCTAATTATTCTTCGGGACGAATGTTCATATGATTTTTTTTCTTCAAAAACATGTATATTTTGCAAATGTTATGTTGTGTCCTATGGGCCTGTGGCCTCTTTGGCAGAAATAAACTATCTATATATAGAGAGAATAGTTAATGCAAAAAAAAACTATTTTAAAAACTGACAGCTCAGTAAAAAAAATATCTTCTTTTTCACTGTTAATTTTCTCTGATTATATCTTTTAAAGATTTTTAAACCTTAGAATTCACATTCTGATCCTCCTGTTATGTAATCACTTCATTTCCAGGCCGATTCTAGCTTTTATAACAATTTAATAAAAACTCATTTTGCGTGATAGAATACTTGTATCAAGAGAGATGGAGATGTAATAGAAATATTACTTAGAATAAAGGCACCACTGCAAGGGTTTGCAGCAGACATATTTCTTAATAGAAATTATTTTTAATTAGAAGAAAAGCACGCAAGATTACATTGAAAACACTTATTTTAACAGCTCTTGAATAATCTAAGATCCAGTTAATAATTTCACAGGAGATCTATTTGAATATAATTTATTGGTTTTAACATACTTCTTAACCAAAGTTCATTCTTTAAAGGGTATACTCACATCTGAATTTATAGGTTTTCCTATTTTCTATTGATAAAACTTCTTTTTTCACAAACAGGTGTTCCTGTCATGATTTTGAAGGTAGCATACATACATGCATAAAATATGTTTACATTTCTAAACAGAAACAAACATCAAATAAAAAGTTTTGGTAATGTACTCAACAAAAGCAAATATCATCCGATTTGTGAAAATTGAAATATGCTAAGTTTATATGAGATACATTCAATACCTACATGTAGATGTTGAAAATCAGTTTTTTTGTTGACTTTAATTTCTAAACAGAGCTGCTACTGGTTAACACACCTCAAATCTTGTGTGTGTAACCTTTGATGAGCATAATTTGTCGCAGCATTCAAACGGGAGTACACATGCTTATTGTCGAATGTGGCGCCCGTCAGTACAGAATAGCATTGCACTTACAACTTAAAGGAGATAATTCGTAACATGCCAATGCTTAAATCAGCTGCATACACGATTTGCAGTTATCAAAATACGGCTATGCGATAAAAACTTTGTTTTGTACCAACAAAGCACCTTTCAGTGGCACAAATGGGCATGCCTAACCCTTTGAATACAAATATATTATACGAACAAAATGAAATGTTTGTTTGTACTAGTAAACATGTAAATAGTACTTTCGGATTCGGAACATGTTTAATGCCGTTTCTAAGTTTCATTTAAAAGAAGAGAACTATATATATTAGCAGATTAGATGGATTTACAAGTGGGTTGATGTGATTTCAACCTACGACATTATACATGGTATATTGACACCTATCATGGCCTGGTAAAAATAATATGAAACATACACTATGTCACTTGAAGTAGGAAAGTTCATTTTTTCTTTTCTTGACACCATTACTGGATAATGTTCTGGAACAGATACTTATCATCCTTGACATTTTGTGTTTCTTTTCAATGTGAGACTTTCTCTTTTCTTATTGCAATGTAAAGATATATGTCTTTCTGCAAAACCTGTAAAAGGAGGTTATTTCACAGATGAGATAAGACAGTGTATATTTTGTGGTAGATTCTTTGCATTGACTTTTGCGTTTTTAATGTTCCGTTTTCTCTTCTGGTTAAGCTTGTGATTGGCTTACTTATTTGCAACAGATACGGTTCTGACATATTACCCCGTATACATTTATGTGTTTTTTTATGAATCCTCTAGGCTGTCATTCACTTTTTAAGATATGGCAAATAATTCAGAATAATATCATAAAATGATTGATGGAATAACTCAGAATACAATGTTTACTGATTTTTATTATCTAATATGTCGCTAAATGTGTTCTATGATTACATAAATACTTTCGACACAACATTTATCAAGATATGTTCAGTGCAATACAGGAAAGTCCACAATTTCCAGATTGTTTTCTCACAATCTGCAAACAATCTAGGAATTCTTTTAATTCCTAAACAATCTGAACTACACAATCTTCAGATTGTGCGCCCTGAACAATCTGGGAATGATCACAATCTATTAAATTGTTTGTTACTAGTCTATAAACGAGAGTTAACTAGCTTATTAAGATTTTTATTTGTGTGAGTGTTCAAATGACGGAGTATAGATGTCCATTCATGGTTTGTAAAGCGCTTACATATTATGTTAGACTGATTAAGAAGAGGGGTTGATTCTCAGATTGCGAGAGGCTTTTATCTTGTTTGTATGTTAATCTCAGAAAATAGAGAGTGAAATCCAACATTTATAAGGACTCAAAGTTCACATTGATGTCAAGATTGTGAAGGGCTTTGTTCTTGTCTTATTTATAAATATAGGATTAAAGGGTTCCATTCCTAGATTCTAAGGGGAACTCAGTTTGTCTTAATGTCAATCTGAAAGATTATATGGGCCAATCCTCATTTGTGAATTCTTCTCAGCTCGTCTTAATTCTCAATTTGGCAAGTATAAGGGTCAATTCCTAGATTGTGAATTGCTCTCGGCGTGTCTTTCTGTCAAACTGATTCAGTATATTGGCCGATTCCCAGACTCTGAAGAGCATTTCTATTATCAAGATGTTCAATTTAGCATATAAAGAAAACGAGTCCAAGAATGTGAAGGGCTCTCAGCTCGTATTAACGTTCAATTTAGCAGGTATAGGGGTCGATTCCAAAGTTTTGAATGGCTCTCAGAATGTCTTTATACAAAACTGAGGGATTATTTTGGCCGATTCCCAGATTTTGCAAGGCACTGTGCTTCTCTTTATCTTTAGTTCAGCATGTATAGAGGTTGAACTTTCTTATATCGCAGAATACAGCACCAGCCTCCTTACTATCTATCTATCGCCTCAGCTACATAATAATATAAATGGGTGAGCAGGTATGATGTAGAACCACTAATCGTGAAACGCGATTACAATTACGTGATTGTACAGGTTTAAAAAAAATTAATACATGTGTAAAAACAGGCTTCTCATCTCGTCTTTGTGTTCATATTAAGGACCAATTGTCGATTCCCCCGTTTGTTTAAGGCTTTCATTCCATCATAATTAGTTGTATTGAGTGAAGGTGGAGTTATTTGAGGTTATATTCATATATTAATATATGCTCAATAACATTTCATCATATTACGCCAAACAGTACAAATTATACAATGGCAAAAGGGTCAGCAAACAGGCTACATGAACTTATATAAATGTTTCTTCTAAAACAAAAAGATTTAGAACAATTTTCGTTAAGTTTCGTTATCGCTTTGTGACAAAGATTACGCTGCTAAGAATAGTTTGTAGGCTTATATCATTCTGAAATAGTATTCATTTTATCTGAGTGCATCCTATAAAGAACATTTAAAAAGTACTAAAAAGAATCCGCCCAAATGTTTCCATAGGAACAGGCACGACTTACGGACAAGCCTAAGTATGATGTTTACTTTTTGGATTTCGTGGTAACGTTTAATCAATTGAGACCAATTTCTTAAATGGTGTAAGTGCCTCTGTATTTATGATATATATATCCAGCAAATTCCAAGAATTAACAGTAGATGGGAGAAAATTGTTATTAAAATGAGACAATCACCTGACTGAATCGTAAATTCTCGGAATTATAGTTCTAGGTAATGGAGAACTCTAAGATCGTCCATAGGTTGAGTACCGGTCTGCCTACATCCCATTCTGCCTACAGCCCAATTTGCCTACAAAAAAATGTAGGCAGACTGGGACATAAGTTAACACCCCTAAAATAATGGGCATGACCCAAGTATCTGAGTCAAACCAAACAAGTGGACTGAGTAGAAGGATTAGTTCATTTAAAAAATTGAAATATTTGTGGAACATCCTGATAAAAGATTAAGTAATCCGTAACTTCTCTCTTTTGAAAACATAACACTTTGATCAAAGAAAATCCTGTTTTTATAACAAAATAGTTTCTAATAAATTAAATAGTTCACAATAGTAGCATACTCCAATGTTTTGATAGGGGATTAAAAAATCAGTGACTTCTCTGTCTAAGCGAACATAACATCTTGATCAAAGGAGAGTGTGTGTTTATAAGTAAATAATGAGAGAAATTGTGAAATTTGTTAAAGGGATTAGTTAATTAACAATGATCACATGCTTCAAAATGCAATGCTTTATAAGCTGGGTGAAAATGTTGTCTTCAGTCAAAATGGCTAACCTTCAGAGAGTTGAGTTCATCATGTCACAGTCAGGAGGTAAACAGATTCTTCATGCAGGCTTTCGCTACAGACTGAATGTGAAGCGCCAGGTCGCCACACACTGGAAGTGTGTCGTCAGAGGATGCACAAGTTTACAGGAACCTGGACCAGCGACTGCAACGACTGAAGCAGCAACTTGCAACCGGCAGAAAGACAGTGCTCCAGTTCCTTGATGCCGCTGGACACTTTGTGAAACTGCAGTAACTCTGAGTGTGACTTGTGAAATCTGACTTGTACAAAGCTGTAAAATAGTAAAAATGTGAAATGTTTCAAGTATTGGATTGAATTGTATCTCTGGTACCTAAGTGGTACTTCAATGTGAAACAGTCTAATAAATCACTAGTGCTGTATCTATGCAATATTGTTGTCTTATTTAAAATGGTTGACTGTAGGCAGATTGGGACTATGGATGGAAGATTCCATTAATTCAGAGGTATGCACATGACTATTCACCCATGAAAAGCCGTGCACCAGACCGTAACATGTTGTTTTAACAGTGTAGGCAGAATGGGATGTAGGCAGACCGGGAACATGCCCGTCCATATGTACATGTTATTAAGTAAAGGGGTCTGTTCGGCTTTTGTTCATCAAAAAGAATAAGGATCAGCTTATGCGTCATAAGGATTTTAGCAACGTCGCAACAAGAAAATATATAGACCATATTCCATAAGTTGTGTACCGTACCAGGTGCGTCCATTCTGAGGGTTTTTACTCGTTTTTTAATTTAACAGTGTTTATTTGTTGTTTCGATTAGTTGATGGTTTTTAATTTTCTCTGTTGTTGAGGTCGCATTTATCGCTTGCTTTCATCTAATCAGGAGTTAGTTAGTGGGGTTCTTCTACTAAACATAAAATAATATGAAGAAAAGAAGATATACTTGTGTGCAAATCCCTTCACTTGATACATATAGCGTTTTAGTAATATTAATTATCATAAATTAGGAACTAGTCGGTGCGAGAGTACGCGATCGTAGCTCGAATCTGGTTGAGACGCGACATGTAGTGACACTTTGTTTTGATAAGCTGTCCCTGTCAGATGTCTGGTCTAATTATTCATGACACGACAAAGTATTAAATATTCTACTATCCTAAATGTATCTCCTTAATAAAAATATGCAGAAAGATTTATATAGTAAGTTCATGATGTATACTAATGGACCCAATTCTCTGTTAATCCCGAAAACCTTACAGTTTGACGATTTTATAACAATATGTAAGCAAATCATAATAAAATATTTTCAGAAATTCAGAATTGACACTTAAAATGTAAACAAGAATATACTAGATTATTTAAACAGCCTTGCGTAAGAATCTGTTTCTGTAACAAACCTGTATACATAAAAAAAAATTCATCGAATATACAAATAAGAAAAGGCAGATTGTTCAAACAATCTGGGATTGTTACCACAAACAATGTCGGAAAGGTGTAACATTCCCAGATCGTGAGGTCGTAGACCTCAGATTGTGGTATAACCTAGATTGTTCGTAACAAATACACTTTCAACTCACAACCTGTTAAATATCCACAATACTAAAAGCACAGGATTTTAATTTTAATTAGTTTAAAATCTGTGCCCTTGATAAATCAAACTTTACAAAATTATAACGATTTTTCAATAGAGATTATTTCATTCTGTAATCAGTTTTAATTCTTTCAAGAAAACCCTGATTATTTTGCTTAATGCCTTTATAACAAGTATCATTTTCAAATTGCATTGTCACATCTAATCATTGTGTTTATAAATATTATGGTTTTTGTATCAAAATTAAAGCTAAAAAAGACAAAGAATTGTACAATTCAAGTATTATGATTTGAAATATCAACCGCGAGTCGCGCATCTTTGTTACAAACAGTGGGACCTCATCTTACCTTAAGAAAACGAATTTGATGTCAAAAATGGAATGACAGGTGAATGTCGACAATAAAAATGGCAGCTGCACAAACAAATAAATAATATTATAAGACCTCTCCTTTGTAATGATTAAACACGAGATGTGTCTGTTTACCTTAAATCAGAATTACAGAGAATAAAATCAAATATACACTAACATAACTTATTACAAAGTAATCAAATTGAAAAAAGTCAGATTGTGCAAGAATTTAAATTTCGATCTGTAAATGAAACTAGTTTACTACAGATATACAAACATTATCTGTTAATGTCAAATTTGTTGATAAAAATTAAACATATTCTTTTATGAAGCTGTTAATAACTGTAAATGTAAAATAATATGGATTTAATTCTCATTTCCACTTGAAACACACTCTTTCTCTTACTTTGGCTTCCTTTCCGTTTCCTCTTTTTCTGTCAACATTTTGGTCAGTATATTTTTGATAAGGCAAAAGCAAAACCATCGCATGGTTAGCACGTGTGGTTAATATTTCATCGGAATTAAATACAATAATCTGCAAATAAAAGGGAAATTTGAAACATAACTTTTATCAATTCTCGTCAATACCATATAATATATAAATTTAAACAATTACTTCCGCACAAAGACCTATCATACTAATGCATGATAATGAACTTGTAGAATATGGGATTAGATGCATGTGTTTAGTTTGAGAACCGTTTTACTGTCCCATTATCTGTCACTGAAATGAGTTGATCGAACACTTTTGGACATGTTTGTCACGAGCTGGACGTGTCCAATTGAATGAGTAGACAAAACTAGCATACTATATCGTCATTGATCTGAAGTCCAAACTTGTTACAGTAGTCAAGTATTGTGACCACCACAAAGAGCATTAGGAGGATGTCAATGATGTGTGCACAAAAAGTCTAAAATGTCTAACACAAACAGTAACATGTCCCTAACTCTCAGTTCTCTCGAGGCATAAAGCCCGTCTCTGAATATGTGATCAACCAAAAACCCAATGAGTTTTTTGTAATCCAATATTTCCTTTTTTCTTTACATAATAGGTTAGTTAACATATTTGCTGCCCAATGTTTAGTGATGCACTTCACTGTGGTTCCTGGTAGATTTGTTGACATTTAAGTAAATTCAGTGGTAACTTTTTCTAGTTAAACTATTTCTTACTAGTGCCAATGCTGTAGGAGGGAGAGGTTAAAACCTATGATTTAAGCAAATGAAAAGAAACATCTACCTCCTCCAATCACCATTACAGTCAGTAAAACACAACCAAAAGGCAAGAAAAAGTATTGTGTACCCATAAACAGCATACAAGTGTATTTGTCCAACCATCACGGTCAAATTTCGTTTATGAGCAGCAAGTAACATTAATATTTTCAAATATATTTTATAAAAGATATTTGTTTATATACACGAATATATTCACATACTCGTTGTAATTACAGAAACAGGTGTGATGCCCACATGTCTTGCATTTTATAGTCCAGGTTTTTTAACTAGGGATATCAAATAAAACTACTGAATCATCTCAGTATCAACAAACTGTTAATATTGAAGTTGCTTCGCTTTGTTATAAGTTTGACATTTTAATAAGATGAAAGTTGTGAATCCATTGCACGTTATTTAGTTATAATAAGAACTTTATGGTTAAGTGTACGCTATCAATCATACATGGTTCAGACTGTATAATATAAATACAAAATCCCCTAAGTAGTGGAACATTTCTACAATTCTGTAATATAACAGAAGGAATATACAACTGTTTACATCACCTGTACCTATTAGTCAATCGTGAAGTAAGCTTCGTCACAGGTGTGGAACTAATTGCACGAAAACATCTAACACATCACGCCGTGACAAATCAGATAAAAGAATGTTGTTTATTCCGTCCATAAAGCTTCATTAGATTTTGTTTCCACTCTTCAGAACGAAGAATGTAGATAGGTTGACAGGTGAATAAACAGCATTTGCTGCCTAGATACATATGAACACTTTCAGCTTTACAAATAGCATCTTGATTTATCTTTATTTAAGATTTTGTTTAATCGACATCTTCATAAAGTTCTGATATAAGACATGATGGTGATATACTAATGGTCATTCACAAATGTTTGTAATGGTTTTAGGAAAGAACATATTTTTGCATTTACTACAACTACCCTTGAACCTGTAAAAAATAAGTGTGAACAACATCAAGTTCATAACATAATTCTATTAGTTTAAAGCAGATTTTAACATTTAAAACGTTTACAGACAAATCTCATTTTAATCTTATTTTGATAGTTATATAGTTTTGTGATTTGTTATGATTATGATTGTTGATTTTTATAAACATGCAAGATTAAGTGAAGGAAATACACAATTTACATCTATGAAAAGATCTAGATGTAAGTTTTACTAATTTCCTGGATCCACAGCCTCAAAACATGCTTTTCGTTACTCTCTGTATGCTCTTTTAAGTTCTTCATAGCATTTTCAGAACATGTATTAGATAACATCAGCTGTGTATAAAGTAAAATTGTCAAAATGAAAAAGCCTGCAATCGAGCAAGTTTTTTTAGACGATAATCAACTATTTTATGGTTTTCCCAAACGAACTAAGGATGAATCATGAAAAAGGACTTATATTTTTCACTTCAGCAATTCCTTTTGCCAATATGACACGCTTTAAATATCAAAATGTATACACGTATTTATCTCGTTTTATCTATTTTCAGTCGCAATGGATACATGAGCCGTTACTGAATGTTTTTTCATGGATATGAAAGAAAGAATTAGGCAATTACAGTAGTTGCAAAGATATTGACACTCAGGTTAGATATCTCTTTGCATTTAGCAACAAAATAACAATATGTTGGATTAAATAGATTCGCTGTTAAAATGTTGTTGCTAGTGTATTATTAATAATGAATATTAAAAGACAAGCAGTTAACAGCTGCAAGTTTAAAAATGAACAGAAAACTTTGAAAATTAGAACTGAAGTCATGATGCCAATCACATTATTCTACGTCTTATTTGAACGTCTGT
Source organism: Phorcus lineatus (assembly GCA_921293015.1). NCBI lineage: Eukaryota > Metazoa > Mollusca > Gastropoda > Trochida > Trochidae > Phorcus > Phorcus lineatus. The sequence continues at coordinate 52,557,093 of OV121086.1, read as the reverse complement.
TTATACTATGTTCATATTGATACTTTTTGTTATCGATATGTCATTATTGCGTTAGGAGTTTAGATTGTTATTTTCGAGATACGCCGTAAGTCTAAATATGTACACTAATATGTAATATGTACATTAATCTAAAGACAAGGAAAAGGTTAAGTAGAGGTTTTCTCTTGCAACTGATGCGAGAAAGGATCGTAATAGCTTATGTTTATACTTTGAAACATTGTAAACTGAATGCTATAAAGGAACTTGGATCCCTACTAATTGATTATAAATATTTTTTTATCACGAAAGTCATTGAGAACAGGTGTAGCAATACTTTTTTTTATAACTGTCATCTAGTTTATTTATGAAAAGACAGGACCGACATTTACCTTCAGAATAAGTTTATCACAAAAAGGCTGTAATGGGTAACAGAGCAAAACCCTCTGAGTCGAGTTTGATTGGATTGGATTGAATAAATCTCAACATTAATAGAACGGCCTTGACTTTAGACTTGTTATTAACCATTTGCTTGTATCATACATCCTATTAGTGTTTGATTCATTACATAAAGTAAAGAAAACTGTTGGTCTGCTTGTTGCCTACTTGGCAAAGATAAACTTCTTATCTGACGCAAAATTTGAAAATTAGAGTTAAAAATGAACATTGTTGCTACAAAATGGACTCAACAAGAACACTATACAATTATCGTTCATGTTATGCATTAGATGCAGTCATCAATGTGCTTGACAAAATGTTTGAGACTGTCCCTTGACGCAAACCCCAGTAAATAATTCAAATTTGCAGTTGTACGAAACATTTTACATAACAAAATACTCTCGTTATGTTTTCTAGCCTCTATTGACTGGCGCCACAGTGGATAATGTCCAAGGGTTGGATGGCTGGAACGCTGCACACGATATTGTTTCGCCAGATGAAAGTTAGACACGATAGTGTGAACTTATACAAACTTCAGTATTGGAAATATAATCAATACAATGTTCACAACATCGAGGTTTCATTATATTAGTATAGTTTACATCATGCATGCAATATTGTTACAAGTTGCAAAACTTTCGCTAATCAATTTTGGTTTTTGGTCCACAGCTTATCCTCGAAATAAATATCATGTTTGTTTGTATGTTTGTGTCTATATATATATATATATATATATATATATATATATATATATATATATATATATATTCTTTAAAAATAACAAACTGAAGATTGGTCTTCATATAAGTTCATTATCAACCGGTTTCACAACATGGTGATCATCAGGGTAACTTACACATTGTGTTGCTAATGGTATAGCGTTAACAATGGCAAGGGACGTAATTCATGACGTCATATGCATACCACTAAAATATATGTAGTAAACGCGACGTCAACATGATTTGATATTAGTTACAGTTCAATTTAGGGGTATATCCATCAATAAAGAATCGTTCTTTTATTTTCCTTAGCTCTTCATTATCTGTGCGCATTTTGTAAATAGGACAGATTGTGAACTGGGGATTGCAATTCTTTGCGCATTCATCTATATGTGCGCTCAGGGGTATACATCTATAGTTTGGTGTTTTTATCTGTTGTTTATGCACTCGGACTCTCGCCTTAATGTATCCCCGGTTTGACCAATATACTCTTCGCAACAACCAGCGCATGTTATTACATATATTAGATTTCTGGAGGCGCAAGACATATTTTCCATTATTTTGAATTATTCCTAAAGGTGAATGAATTTAACTCTAAAATGTGTGTACAAGTGCCGCAATTCGGCCTATTACATTTTGTGATGCTTCCACCTAATTCAGGTTTTTGATCTTTAAAGCAAATCATGTTGACGTCGCATTTACTACATATATTTTAGTGGTATGCATATGACGTCATGAATTACGTCCCTTGCCATTGTTAACGCTATACCATTAGCAACACAATGTGTAAGTTACCCTGATGATCACCATGTTGTGAAACCGGTTGGTAATGAACTTATATGAAGACCATTCTTCAGTTTATTTTTAAAGAATATTTGATACATAAACCATGAACATTTAACTTTTACATCTATATATATATATATATATATATATATATACTTGAAAAGACCGATACACTGGTCGAAATGAATTCATCGTATTGTATTAAAGAAGATTGATCAAGTCAGAACCATCCGATGTTTACTCTTTCTTATATATAACTTTCCTTCACGTGAGAAAACTATTCTCCTTTTTTTAAACATATATATATATATATATATATATATATATATATATATATATATACACGTATACGTATATATAAATAAATATATACATACATATATATATCTATCTATGTTTACCCGGTCTCGTCTTTGACATACACGTTACGTCTATAAAACAGCATACACTAACAATTTGAAAACCTGAAATAGTTTACAAAGTTTTCAAATATGATGTGAACATGATTTCATATTTTTTGTTATTTTTCTTAAGTTTAAACGTTAAATCTTAACAGATAAATGATCTAATGATTCATTATCAATTCTTGATTCATAAGTTCGTAGATAGAGTGTATAAGTTAGACATGTCAAAATCTCTACTTATTCGGTGCGCATGAAACTGTTTCTGTCTGGTGTGTGAACAATAAAACTAATATTTGCTGAAACAATGATAATTCTATTAGCACTAACTATTCTAACAGACACAATTGACATATGTTTTTAAAATCAGATCTAATTTCCCCTGTTTCAAAACACTCTTTGGATAGTTTTAATACAACGTTAACACAACTTCAAAGGAATAATAACAATAAAACTACATAATGAAACTAATATTATGGTAACACTTATTTCGCTGTGCACTTCTAATGGTTGAAATATTGCCCGAGCGGCGCTGTAAAATACCTCGCTCGTTATTTCGCTATGCCAATCCTACATACTTTTATGGATCGGGGACTTCTGGAAAATAATGTACCTTCTCGCATGTCGTATATGCAAGTTTAATTCATGCTAAAACACTGTCTACCGTAACATAACTAAAGACTCTTTCGTTGCTTGCAAAATAACTCAAAGTCTGAAAAAATGTTTTTAAAGAAGTAAACGTCTGCAGTCATATACATGAACTTACTCAGAATCAATTCATACAGTATTCCTTGGGTAAACAATTGGACGTGAAGGGATCATGGACATGTGATTGCCCTGTGGGATATTACATTGCAGCATATAAAAAGGCGAGCACTTGACAGATCACAAATCTTGAGCTAACATTTGTATCAATACCCCATGATTCGCATCCTGCTAAATCAGCTTATATGAATCCGCTCTCGTTCCATTTAATTTCACTTCATTTAGAAAGTTTTCTTGACAATAATTTTGTTTATTCACAAACCCTAACAATTTACGGAAGCGTTTGATATGTGTCCACGATTCCGTACATTTTAAGTTGCCTATTGTGATCTCAAAACTAATCCTATCTGAAAACTCAAACTGATAGAACTCAACATCTTGCTCACATCAGCAATTTTGAATCCACTGAGCTCCTTCTTAATACCCTGATCTCTTTCAAGTCAAAACCCTTGTATGGCTGGCGGCTTGATATTCGTGGCTATGCTCACATGTTATTCTTTCAGCCAATGAAATGTCGTTGATTAAGGAGCTTGAAGCTACTATCTTCAATTCAACGGATTTTCTTCCATCCGGGTTGTGTCGCTGTTGCTGAATGCGAGTTGTCCCATTGGCTGGTTAGATAGCTAACGATACGAGGGTTTTGGCTTGAAAGAGATCAGGGAATAAGGAAAGAGCGAGAGCGGAGTTATATGCGCTGATTCAGCAGGGTGATGATTTGTCGCTTGTACGTTTCATATTGACTCAGATATCAAAGAACATATGTACAGTTCGAAACTTATCTGGGCTCATTAGACCAAAGCTTTATGTATTTTTTTTAATATATCCAGTTTTAACATCTATGTATTAAGGTTATGAAATTAGTGAAAATTTGAAAAAGATAGTTGCCGCCAGCTGCGTATGTTTTAATGTTACAAGAATGTATCTTTATTATAAACCATTGTGCATTATTTTCTTCTTATAGTTGACTCCCGAACTTTTAATCGATTGTTTGAATACATGAGGAAAGGCCTTCACCTGTTTGGGACTTCTTGGAACTTCTACAAGCTAAATTACCCATTGACAGTATTATAAAACTCTATGGGATACTCTATGTGCTACTGGCTGCATTGAGAACGTTGACATCGTGTTACCAAAAACTGTCCGATTTGCACGAAAAGGTTGTGCATTCCGTACACTGTTGCGTTTATAGAGTACATATCCCCCAATAGCATTAGTTGAGACATGTGTAGACATGTGTTTCTATTGTTATAGTTTGATCGGGGTCTGTTTTGTTATTTCGTCAAAACCAGGGATTGACAAGTCACTTTCCGAGGAAAGGAACTGTTACTATGTGATAGGATATTAAAAAGGCAGTTATATTGTTTAGTACACCATGTAATATATTCAGTTATTAACACATATAAATGTATCCTCAAACAACATGATCACACTTTAATGGTAAAACTGCATGGAACATATCTTAAAAGATTTCTCTATTTTCGCAATCCTAAATTCCTATTTTCTATACTTAATTATCAATTTTGCATTTTTTAATACAGTTTCCTTAGGTCATTATTATTGAATGATGAATTATCAAACAAATCAATGAAAATTAAGATATTTATTTTCCTTTACAAAGGACGTCAAATAAATCTGTGCTTAATTGGAATCTTTAACGAAGTGATTCAATCCCATTCCAGGAAATTACTGAAACCAGATACCTCATGAAATTGTTTTTAATATTCTAGTAGCTCTAATGACTTATTCAACTGCCGAAAACACTTTCTTCAATGTTGACAACATAATTCAAAACTGAGATTTAAAAATAAATCTCTTTATAAACATCACGAAGATAACACATTAGATCTTTACAAAAAAAACCTTAGTGGAACAAAAGTTGCTTGAACCATCCAAATACATTAATCACACGCAGACAATGATGTTATTTTCTAAACTGTGTCACATTCAAAATATTAATTGAACCATGGAATCCCGGGAGAGTCAATTTCTAAAGCTTACATGTCTTGAAAAACAATCAATTTTGATAAGACTGATTAAAACACTTTTGAATTTTCATCTATTTCGGATGGTTATAATGCCTTAGCAGATTAAGACTTGGATCTTGCATGTTTGGACTCTCTAACTTTAGAAAATAATTGATATTATCATTGGCAGTAATACACTTCCCATCCAGATCAGCCAAATCACAGAAAAACTTTTTATACGGGCTCAGAACTATATGGAAAATAAAATAAAACAACATTCTAAAGAGTTACACATTTATATAGTTTTACTTTGAACAGCCAGTTTCATCAATGATAACAGTCAGAAACACTGACCGCCTCAATGTAATTTCCCCTTGCAACTAAAGTTATTATTCAGCTTCTTTCTTCCGACATTTGGTTGTTTCAGTGTTAGTTACTCACATCAATTTTATTAGCCTCTTTATAAAACATGCCAGATTTAAAATGATTCCAGTGTGGCTTGAGATCTATCAATCTATATATAGATCTAATCTAGATTTATCTAAGGAGAAAATCTTTAAAATATGTTAGACAGAAACTGAAAAGGCAAGTTAAGAGAAGAGAAACTGGTGCAGAATTCATCTTTAACAATTCGTTTAATATACGTTTGTGCAACAGCTGTGCAAACTAATCATCTAAAATTGACCATAAGTGTAAATTCAAGAAGTATTATACAAATGGAACTGCTTAAAGTATCAAAGATTTATTTTGGAAAATGTAGTTCTTTAATGTATAGTTCTGAAAACTTACTAAGTATGCTGCTTAGTCCAACTATTCGCTCCTGTTCGGTATACAAGTCCTTTCGTTTTAAGTTTAGGTTAGGTTATACGAGCACCAAAACATCACCAAAGGTTTTAATTCGTTGAATACACTTTCATCAGCTTCATCTGTAGTTAGATGGAACATGCTCAAGAATGCATGTGATTTGAAGTTTTTAAATATTTCCAACATATAATGGTATATATTTTCGGAGTTAATGCAAAAAGATGTACGTGAAGTTTGAAATATTTATTGAAATAACTTTTCGTTGATCGTCAGGATAATGTTACATAGAAAATAAAGATGTTTTGTTTCGATGTTATTTTTATCTAAATTGTGCATCACTATCGATGATAAACCCTGTGGCCATTGGCAAATCGCCTTTGTCAAGCAATTTAAATCGTTTTTCGAGGCTTTTTTACTTTCATATTTTGTATTGTTAAACTTGCCAAAAGTGTCATTAAATTGATTGAGTCATGATTTGTATTAGAACAATATGAAATAACATTGATGTGTCCATATGTCCACGAAGCATATGCTTAATTTCAACCACTGATTGCGTAATGTTCCAAAATTTCTTTATTTGACATGAAATCATCATATTACTTAAAAAGGTTATCTGTATTTCGATGTGAAGGCAAACAATAGATTGCAACAGAGCTAAGTAAAAATAACCATCTATTTTACTATTACATTGTCTCTGACTGAAATTTTGTTAGACTTTTAAATGTCAGCATTTCCGTTCTTATCCTAATATCACGTAATCACTGCATTGCGTTTTCTGATCGATTCTTACCTTTTATAAGAATGTAATAAAACCACATTTTGCATGATGGAATACTTGTATCAAGAGAGATGAAGATGAAATAGAAATATCTAATAGAATTAAGGCACCACTGCAAAAGGTGTACGAGACGTATTTCTTAATAGAAATTATTCTTAATTGGAAGAAACGCACACAAGAACACATCAAAAACAATATTTTTTCATGCTCTCGAAATTTGAAATAAAACAATTAAGAATTGTGCATTTTGTACCTAGTTTTTTAATATCAGGGTATATCTAACAACTGTTGACTTTATTTTCTAAATAGATGTGTTACTGTAAAGAAGAGTTGAAATGTACGTTGTAGATTTCATAAGTTAAGTTTTTTACCATTCTAGAGGTAGTGGTATTCAAACAGGAACATACATGCGTATTGTCTAATGTGGCGCCAGTCAGTCCAGAAAAGCATCGCACCTAGATATATAACTTAAGGAGATAATTTGTAACATGTGAATGCATAATTCAGCTGCAAAAATAATTTGTAGTTATGAAAATACGCCAATGCAATAAAGCTTTGTTTCTAATAAAAAAACACTTTTCAGTTGATACCTGACCCGTTAAATGCCAACAGAAACATGAACAAAATCAAGTTTGATATTCTTTATTATCAGGAGTAGACAAATTATACAAGCTGAAGAGAAGTTTGATATACCATGGTTTTGGGACAACATGTAGGCAAACCGATCTTTGATCATTTCCACCTGTGCCAAAGACGCCCATGAATTTAAAACACATCATATTTTAATATCATTTCTACTTTTGACCCCTTTATCAAGTGGATATTCTAAGTACGGCAACATAGTGGGATCTGAAAAATGTTTAAAATGAACACATACACAGTGGTAAGAGTAACTTCTGTCACATGTAGTTAAAGTTTTTTCCAAGAGCTGTACTGCTGCAAATAACCTTTATACTGCTGATTGGTATTGATAAGTGGCGATATAAAGATACAGAAAGGGGGAAATGTACAAATGAATTGTGTTAAAACGTTAAAGGTTTTTTGAAAACTTATCTGAAGGAGGCAAGGAGATAAAGATTACTTTTATCAATTAGCATCAATACCATATAAGTCTAAAAAAAACTTTAAAAAATGGTTTTGGGTACTGCAAAAGAACCCAAAAGGTTGCAATGTTATAATGAAGTTATGGAAGATAGGACTATATGCATTTGTTTAATTCGAGAACCGTTGTAGCTGAAAATACCAATACCTGTCACTAAAATTAGTTCATCAAATACTTTTGGACAAGTTAGTCACGAGCTGGACGTGTCCAATTGAATAAGTAGACGAAACTAGCATAGTATCTCATCATTGATCTCAAGTCAAAACTTGTTACAGTAGTCAATTATTGTGACCACTACAAAAACGTGTGAAGGGATGTCAAGGACTTGTGCACATTTGAGAACAGAAAAGTCTTAAAAGATCCATAAAAACAGTAACAAGATAATAACTCTCACTTCTGACCCTTCTGAGTAAAGCACGTCACTGAATATGTAATGAACCCCAAAAAAACGCATGTCAAGATGGTTCCTTGTCACTTGTTCCCTGTAGATATTTAGTCTAGACGACAATGGTAACTTTTTAAGATGCCAATGTCGTAAGACAGACATATTTAACCTATCATTTAAGCAATAGTAAGCAAATGACTAGAAAGATAGCATCACAATCACGGTCAGAACAAGACAACTAAAAGGCAAGTAGAAGTATTGTGTATTCATAAACAGCACATCCATAAAAGTGTATTTTTCCAACCATCATGGTCAAATTGCGATTAACATTAAGATTTTGAAAGATTTCACCTTTCACATTTATCATTATATTTGCTGACATGCACCAATTTCTTTACAAACTCGTTGTTATTTCAAAACAATTTGGCTGTCGACTTCTGAATAACGGTAAAATAGATTACCCACATGTGTTGCATTTTACAGTCCACGTTTTTAACGTATCATAAAAAATAGAACTCGAACAGCTCTTTATCAATGAAATGATGATATTGAAGATGCTGTGCTTTACAACGTGAACTCTGAACAATATGGATTAGTGTACGTTATCAATTATACATGGTTCAAATTTGATTATGACGATAAGAATTCCCGAAGTAATGACTCATTTTCCACAGTTATTTAATGATAACAGAAGGAATATAGATCTGAATACTTCACCTGTACCTATTAGTTAATAGTGAAGTAAGCTGTGTCTGTTGTGGAACTTTTTGCACGAACACATCAACACACATCAGCATGCGACAAATCACATAAAGGAGTAGTTTATTCCGTCTATAAAGCTTCATTTCATTATGTGTCATCTCGTCAGAACGAAGAATGTTGATACTTTGACAGGTGAATTCGCTGTTGCGCAGATTTTGTATCTCACTAGGCTCCTTTACTCAAGCCGTCAGATTAACCTTTGCCTCAGTTTGAGCTCAAATCTCATTGGCTTGCCGCAAATACCTTCAAGCAATCACGAAGCGCGTCTCTTGATGGCCTATCAATGAGATTGCAAGTGTAACAGCATTTAGTGGTTCAAACTCTTAAATAACTTTTCGATTTTACAGGGAACACGTTGAAGTAATTTGCATATGTCTTAAATCGAATAATAACCTAGCAGAGTTACTTATAACATGTCAGTCAGTCCTTGACGAAACTAGGGTCAATCTCATTAGCATATGAACGTCGCATTTGACTGATATATTATTATCAAGAAACGTATTTGTACATGTCTTGTTGGTTTTGCTTTGTCAACATGTTTATGGTTAATTTGTTTCACGAAATTGAAAAATATTTGAAGATTACTACAGCTAAAAGACGAAACGTTTATTCAACGTATATTTTTCCAGAAGAAACATTTTTGATCAGTACCGTCTACTTGAAGCTAACGTTGAGGTATGCAGATTTTGCTCTGCGAAAGATAACTCGATAGCTTCAATTGACTCTTTTGTCCAACAAACCGAGCTATGGTAAATTGAAAGTACATGGAATACATTAATTCGGATATTCAGGCAGTTGGACATTCGGAAAAGAGTCGAAAATTTTCGGTTTCCTAGTTACGAAAAGCGTACAAATCGCCAGCACCATAGATTACGGGGCGACCTCGCTGATTGGCTTATTTGAATTGTGTCAGAGGCAAACCTGACGGCTCACGTAACGGAGCCTGCTGAGATCTACACGCGTAATGTAGTGGAGCATTTAGATTTCATTTTAATGAGATTGTTCGTACATTAAAACTATATTTTTTATCTATTCGCATAACTGGAATTTGTGTTGTGCTTCATTTTAAACATGAGGGGTTTTAAATGTGAAATAGTTTTTACATTTGCAAAATGAAATATTCAATTCAATGATCTGTCCTGTCTACATGTACATGCGTATACTTTAAGAATAAATGTATAAATAAATCAAATATCAAAGCAAGTCATAAATTTTCTTAAATTTGTTTTGCACTCAAAATTGATAGATCATCCGGTCAAAGTATTAGCCATCCATATGTCTAAAAACAAGCAACTTTCAGATAAGAGCATAAATACATTAGATCAACATGTTTCCATGTAAATATGAATAACTCAATATATACTATCGTTACAATTATCTTACGAAATATGTCAATAGAGCAAACTGAAAATAAAATAATTCTATTCAATCCAGTCCATGAGATGACAAATTCATTAAATCAATAAATTTGTTGATAGTCATTAGTTCTATTTTGTTGTCTGTCTTGGTAAACTGTGTCCTAATATTACATGGTAAATGTAATTTCTTTCCGAAAGACTTCAGAGACAGCCCTCGATACATGCTATGTAATACTGTCTATAAGGTATTTTTCTTGCTTCAAATATCTTATCAGAAGTAGAAATGTCAAATATGAAAAATCTATAGCTTATAGACGATAATCAACGACTTCACGGGCGTTCTTTAAAGAACCAGGGATTGATAATAATGAAACAGAACTTTTATTTTGTCACTGCAGCATTTTTTAATAACAATATGAAAAGCTTTGAACATTTAAGTTCCATCTTTTTTTCTTTTGTCATTCGTAATGGAAACATTATGTGTTAGCAATAAAATAATCCTAATTTTTCTGGATATGAACGGACGATCTACGCAGTTACAGCTGTTGCTAATAAATTGACTCTGAAGTACAATTTCTCTGGGCTCTTAGTTCTGAGATGACAGCCTGTTGGATGAAAATAGCTAGATAAGGTATGGAAGTATTGTAGCTGGTCTCTGATGGATGTTTGATGATTAAATGGCAAGCACGCGACAGTTGCATTTTTAAAACTGAACAGAAGACTGTTACCAAATGAAATTTTAGAAATGAGATTTAAAGACATTATTCAAAGACTCCAATCGTTAACAAGAGGGTTCATTTGGACCCTCTCCAACGTAAATATACCTAAGCAAGTGATTATGATAATGATAAATGTAAACAGTTTAATTAAACGTAATACGAGAGAAGGATAAAGTGCATTTTCTACATAAAATGAAATACACTTTGAAATTATTCCTCTCAAAATTGTCATTGTTTAATTAACTGCAACGTACATGTTTCGTTCTTAACCCTGTATAACTTACAATATTCAATTTCAATATTCAACAACATTAAAATATCATCACATTTTCCAGTTTGTATCTGCATCTGACTAACCGTAGTAAAAGACATCATTTTTATATTTCTTCATTGTTACAAGATAATTTCCTAATTCAATTATGTTTGCATTACAGATAACGATTCGTATCGACTAAACATTTTCCTTTGTTCACTTTGAAAATGAATATTGAAGTCATTGTCATAATGTGAAGAGAGGAAAAATGTAATCAGAGGTCTGCTTTTTGTAAACTTACCGCAATTCTTTCTCTTTATGATATATGGTTTAATAAATGGTTGATATAGGTATACGTATGAATTTGATAGTTTATTCCTTTTGTTTTGGAGTTGAAACTTACTTGCATTGAAAGGTTAATTTAGATGATTTAGATTAATGATAAAGGCATTAATCAGTCTGCTCTAGTCCTGTGATGGAAGAAATAAGATGTTTTGACATTTAGGAACAAAACATGGAGAGCAAAACTTTTAAAGTGCTATCATGTAAGACATATATTTCTTAAAACACAATTCTGGAATAATCATCAAGAATCGTTTTAGATATATATGTTTAAAACATATGATGGTTTATTAGTTCTATTTTCAACCATTTAAGGCAAGGTCAGTTTCACATTCAATAGATGTGTTAAAGCTGCACAAAGGATCACGCCACTTTCAAATATTGTAATTTGAATTTTTGTAGGGGACTGAGATTCTTATCAATTAAATAACATAATTTTCATCACAACAGACATTAAAACAGGGGTTTCAATACCTTTTTCAAGGTTAATAACTGCCATCCTGTAGTTATCCTTGTAGATGTAAAGATAGGGAACAACATCTATCGTTCGAAAAAGTCATATCATGAAAAGGCTGTCATGGTTGATAAAGCAAAGACCGAGCCCATCTGTCGGCTTTCTCTAGATTAAAAATGATCCTGTCATTTGCATCTTAACATCAATAAAACGAAATGTAATTAATCAAATGTTTGTGTCACATACCCCATTCTTATTTAATACATAACATATATTAAAGACAAAGGGAACAACAACTAGCGTCCGAAAAAGTGTTACAATGAAAGGTGAACAAAGCCAATACCGAGCCTTTTCTTTATCATGGATTGAATATGATCCAAACCATCTCGATTGCGATAGACCTTGTCATCAAACGAGCTTGATTTAGAACAGTTTATTAAGCATTTCGTTTTGCCAAATATCCCATACGTATTTCATACATTACATACAGTAAAGACATACTGTTGGTCTGCTCGTCGCTTATTTGGCAATGATTAATTTCGTTTTTAGCGCAAAAATAATAAGGACAACTAAAAATTAACATTAGTTTCTGGATTAGATATACTGCGATTTGCTTATACGAAAACTAGTGGTTGCAAAAAAGATGGTAGAAAAAACTAAATCGTTAAACACACTATCACTGATGTTTTGTATTGGATGCAGTTATCACTTTGCCAGAAAAAGTGATTGAAAATGACCCTTAACACAAACCCAACTAAAAGATTTAAATTGCTTTTGCAGCTGTATGCAGCATTTACATGTTATGAAATACCCTCGTTATGTTTTCTCGCCTCTATTGACTGGCGCCACAGTCGACAATATCCAAATGTTGGATTGCTGGAACGCTGCAGATAATACTGTTACGCTAGTTAAAGTTCGACATGATAGTTTGAACTGAAACTCATTTCTGTATTTTAAATACAATCAGTAAAATCTAAAGCGCATCCAATTTTCAATATGTAAGTATAATTTGCTTCATTCATGAACTATTAGAAACTCTTATATTTACAGAATGTTTTGTTCGTTTTTAGCACATTCATTTGCATTGGTCTTTGGTCCGTAGCGTGTCTTTGCAATAAATACTTTTATGTTTGCATGTATGTTTGTATGTATGTATATACTTATGTATATTTCCGTATCCAGAGCGAACTTTCGACCGATACCAAATGTCTTGTCGTATCTACATTTCATATTTACTCAGATAACAAAGAACATATCTACAGTTTATGTGAATAAAGCATTCTGTTGTTTTTAAGAGGCACTGATATAAACGCAATATTATCTCTCAGTTTTGCAGGGTACCTTTGAATTTATGAAATGTACTTTAAGTTTTCAAAACTGCTGTTTTTAGTATTGACTCTAGAATGAGCTAGAATGTGTCGATTATGCAGCAAAGGATTGCGAATTGAGTCCAACTGTGTTAGCTATGAACATTTTTTTTTAATTTCTCATTAAAATTTTGTATTAAAAGGTCGGGATCATTATTTGTTTGCCGGGCAAAAACTTCTCATTTAATAAATCTCACTTCAGAATAGAAAAAGTCTCTAAATAGGGTAATAGGTACCAATAACTTACAACCAGGAGATTTAAGTTTCTTACCGGGGTAAAATAAAAGTAATCATGTGGTACAATTTTGAAAGGTCTGTTTTAAATGAATACGTACTATAGATTGATGCTACAGAATATCTCGACACAAATAACAAGCAGAATGAGGTGAGTTGGGTTTAAAGCCACTTTCAAGAGTATTTCACTTATATCGCAGCTGCTAGCATTAGTGCTGGTAAAAAGCATGCAACAATATTTTGGCTATGCATTGCGATTAAACCTGCAAGCATCGGCTTGAACTAGAGAACCATGGGTGATACTGCACTGAATTTCAGTGTACCATTGCACCCAGACATTACATCCCGCCGACAGTTCTCTACTGCAGACAAAGTTGCCGAGCCCCTGGCGGGATTCGAACCATGGTCTTCTTGATCCGAAGCCGAACGCTCTAACCACTTCGTTATCCAGCCCCCTGATCATTGAACCGTAATTCTTATTTATTCTCAGATGTACTAATAAAGCAATGATAATTCTTACATTTCGTTACATAACTTTAACAAGAACTACTGGACACACACCATTAGTATAAAAATTACTGTTTAAAAAAATAGTTTTTTTATTTAAATACACATAATTCGAAGGAATATTTTGTTTGCGTTACTTGGTGTGTTATTATGTCGCAATCCAGTACAAACGTATAATGTAAGAAGATTAGAAACACTCCTTTCTTAATATTTTGTTAAAATAAATTTGTTCTCCGCTGTCATATAGTGGGCTCTTCAGTTCAATTTCGTCAAGCAATTTGCTCCATCATATCTAATTATAGTTACAGTACCATCCCAATTGATTTTAAGTCAATAATCTGTATATGAAAGATATAATTTTACTAAAATAATAAAGGAATAAAGAGTGTAGCAACATTATTGTCGAGAACTACTGGTTATATCTGAAAATTACCGTTTTAATGCTTAAAAGTTCGGCATAGTGAGAATAAAGAGCATAGGGTTGTGTTTTGTGATCGAAAACCGGAGAGTGGCTTACGCTAATGACTGAAACGTCATTTCTGAAACTTCTCTACATCAGCAACAACAAATATGGAATGGTAGTTGTGAGCATATAAGTAATATTGAATTTCAACCTCGTAAAATTGTTATTACCGTTTGTCCATTATTATTGAAACAAAGTTCATATTTTAATTTTAGCATTATAGTAATGAAAATGTAATATCGGTTATTACTTAAGCAACATACAACATTTTGAAACATACTATGTGTCACTTTAAACCAAACAATACACTGCAAAATCTATGATGTAAGATATACAAATTGAACGTTTAGAAAATAGAAGTTTCTGGAAGAGCAGTTTTCAAGAAGGCGGAAAGGCGAGACGTGTAGTAAAGAGCTCCGGACAGAAGATAAGTTTTCAACCTTATCCTGAAGCTTCATTCATGCTTACTCCCTGCATACAGCTTTATTATTATTCCTGCAACGTCTACACCAGTTTCGGAAAGTAAAAAGAATGAAAACAAAGAAAAAAATCCTCGGCGAACACTGATACGTCATAACATCGTGACTCCACCGCAAGACTCGCAAGAAGCTAGCCCTGGACACTGGGAACATTGTGCGAGAGTCACTGGACACCCTGCTCAACGTAGAACAGAATCCGCAGCCTGAGACACACACCGCTCACGAATCAACACATGAAACAGGTCAGTCACAACCGATCAATAATCATTTGGCCGCCATATTGTTGAGACTCAACTCGATTGACAGTAAGTTGCAGAAACTCGATTTTATTAAGAAGGATGTGACGGACATCAGAATTAATGTTGCAAATCTTGAAATAAAGGTGAAAACGATCGATTCCCTGAAAGTTAAGGTGCAATCCGTTGAAGCCAACGTTGAGTTTATTAGTAGGAAGTTTTATGACTGGGACAATGAGAAGAGTCTTATTGATAATTAAAGTATAGATCTACATAAAAATGTTAATCTAACAAAGGAACTAATGCAAGACAATTTGGAATTAAGAGAAAATGTTATCGATCAAAGATGTAGGTCTATGCGAGATAATCTTATCTTTACCAACATTCTTGAAGAGCAAAATGAATCATGGGAACATAGTGAAAACATTCTAAGGGAGATTCATCAAGGACCATGTGAAACTTGAAAGCTCTTCTTTGTATTTTAAGAGAGTCCACAGGATTGGGCAGAGGCAGTACACTCTCCAGGGAGCTGACCAGGCGAGACCCAGACCACTCATCGCCAAGTTTCTTTACATCAGGGAGCGTGACACCGTGAAATACGCTGGTAAGCAACTTTAGGGAAAACCATATGGAGTGGTTGAAAAGTTTACACCAGGTATTGCCAAGTATAGGCGTGATGTCCTTATGCCCAAGCTTAAAGCAGCGTATAGAGACGGTAAGAGAACTAACATAGTGGTGAGCAATTAGATACCCCTCAACCACATACAGGACCCCCAAACCAGCAGTGAGTAGAGGCAGAGGAGGCCCCAGGTAGGGGTACACAGGAGGACTTATATTTATAATTTCACTTTCTTAGACTCCAAACCAATCTTCTACAATAGATTTATAAGAATTATTCACAGCTGGTGATTGGATGTCTAATGTCTTCAACATGCCTTAAAATCCACGCGATTCACTTTTTGCATGGTGAAGTAAATAACAAGGTTAGAATACAAGAATCAGAATCATACTTCACGTAAAGTATAACCATTTCACATCATAAACATGAAACTTTTTACAAAGTCAAAAACAGCGAAGAAGTTATCCATCCTTGTGCAAATAGCATAATTTATTATTTTCATTATAGTCTTCATTTTCTTTTGTACGTGACTTGTGTACGTACTTCCTTGAACTTTCATGTGTTGTTTCTTCAGTCAGTCAACTGCTAGATTTGTAGCTGCAAAGAAATCAATTATCACATTTTCCGCCCATGGTTTTTCCTTTTGTGGTAAAAAAATACATTAATGAATGCTAGAGTCAATGATAAAAACGTTGTAATATTAAATAAGCAGAAACGAGAGAACGATGGATTTTTAATAGCAACTGCAGAAGAGATGTTCTTTTTTTCTTTTTCTGACTTTACTGCTAATGAGACTTCATGATTGATTTCGGATGTATTTTGCTCATTTATATTATATTACTGCAAGAAGGACGTGTTCCTTTTAAGAGCAATGGAAGTTTTTTTAAGCAGCGAGAATATCCACTTTTCAATTAATTAATTATCTAACAATTAACGAGACCTTGATTATCCTTACTGATCTATTTGAAAATAGCAAAATGCAGATAGAGTTGCCTAACGCCTGGCGGGATGATTAACAGATAAACATTTTAGTAGTTATCCTTCCATATAAATAAAAGTAATTGTCAACATTGCCCAAACCTTAGCAAATCAATAATTATGAGAACACCAACTTCCTGGCTTATCCATTAGAGAGTGGACAGATCAGGGAGAAAAGGTAATGCAAGGCTAAGGCAACAGACGTAAAGAGAGCCATAGGTATAGAAATACAGCAGGTTTTTGAACAAATCAAATCTGATCTTGTGTCGACCGGTCAACCTGGTAAGTTTGGTTGTCCCCACAAGGAGCTAGTGAGCTCCGGTTGGCAAAGCTCTCGGGGTCTCTGTAGCACCCAAACCACCACACTAAGATAAGGTATTGAACCATTTTATATTTCAAAATAAAGGTTAATTTCTATATTGATCAAAAGACTATAACACATCTTCATGAAGTAAGCTGATATGGATATCTAACAGCAGTTTTCCAAAGTAGTTGAAAATCAATGTGAGCTGTACATTTTCAGACTACAGGCACCAGCACAGACAATACACATATGTTTCACTATCAAACAATAGCGTATCTTGCTTTTAGTTCAACTCCATATGCAACATCATGTATATGTGAAGTTACCACAAATAGAATATTTTTCGAACAATAAAAAAACCCCTTTACCCTACATTTATGAGTTTTAGTAGTTTCGATGTAGCTTCTCTGTCTTTCTAGATGGTTCGATGGTTCGACAACTGTAATACGTTTAATGTCTAGATTATACAGTTTTAAGCAAATCCGTATATATGTTACAAAGATCTTGAATTTGACACAGCTTAAAATACAATCTAATTATGAGGTAGCTTAAAATTAGGCATAAACTTGTATTTCAGCATTCTCTCCAAACAGAGTTAGCTCCGTCATAAATTCCTATACAACCTCTGTCTTAATACGAAGGTTTCCCGGGCTTCTGGCAGTTGCCCCTACCGGCGCGATATTGCAACTTAAACTACATGGCAATATTTCATCAAATGAAAACACCGAATGTATTAATAACATATTTGTTGACACACAGGCCTATGCAATGATTCAGTCGCAAAATGAGGCGTTTGTGTTCTGAAAAGACGACTCAAAGTGCAAGGTCCATATTCGAATAAACTTTTGCTTTTTGAAATTTAGACGATTTAAATTATACATCTTGAAACGGCGTCACTGATTGCACAACTAACTTTTATTGCATCCAATCAGATTTCTACATTTCGTGCACAAGAAACCTTCGCATTAGGACAGAGGTAGCATAGGAGTTTATGACGGAGCTACCTGTGTTGGGAGAGAATGGTATTTTAGTTTATGACTCCCCAATATTCATTATTATTCATTATTCTTTATTTCTCACACACACATTGTTTTACATTAATTAATCAAAAATATGTAATACTTAATAAATATAAAATATAATACAATGTAAGATGATTGAAATCAACCTGTACAACCCCTAAAGACAGTCTGCATTTGACAAACTTGAAACAAATACGTGTAATTGCCTTTTGCATTGATTTCGTTGCCTTTAAAACTTTTCTTTCACAATGTAAACAAATGACAATCGGAAGAGTTGAATTAAACCCATTGTTTTAGATATTTTAAGCTTTTTATAGTACTGCTTATGTTTAGTTTGATACCTTATTTACATTCTCATCCAGGCATTTTTGCTAATTGATCATTGATCAAAGACAAACATAAGAGATCAAAGATCAGACGTTATGAGACGAGTACATGTAATTGGTCTTAATTGTCTAGACTAGAGAATTCATAGAAACTACCAAAGGGTAAAGCTGACAACCAGACGGAGGCTTTCTTTTCTCTATAAGTAAACAGTGCGTGGTGACAACGAGGTGACCCATCACGCCAGCTCTGACTGAGAAGGTAACCTGCCTGACCTTTGGCCATGTTACTGATTTCTTTCGGACGAGCGAGTCAGATGAAAGAGACTTGATTAGCCTCTCGATTAGTTCGCTGTATATGACTGAAATGTCATTTAGTATCGTATTCATTTATTTTTTCCGCATGATAGAAGTTTCTGGAATTAAAATTATGTTAATTCCTACACAAACATCATGTAATAAAATGAAATAAACGACGGTTTATCTGTTAATATTGCTGACATTTCCGCATGCTTGGCAGTCAGACTATTTAAGAGGATAGAGTGAAAAGCGTGAAGAGGATATTGTTATGGCTCGGTCTGTCTGTCTGTCTGTTTCTTTGTCCCGAAAAGTAAACCTGTCTTGTGAAATCATTCCTCCTAAAGTTTTTTAAATCTCTTTGCAAATTTACACACATTTAGGATATATATCAGTGACGCGCTTGTCACCATTTGGGCATGAAGCAAGTAAAATGTTTCGATTTATGGCCCTTGCCTCAGAGCGGTTTCAGAATGATTGTACCTGCATGTTACAAATCAAGGTCATGGTTACATTCAAACCCTTTTGACATAATCCTTAATTTCATTACAAACAATTTGAATATAGAAATAATGAAGTTTTAATTAAAACAGACTAGACAAAGGTGGTCTGACTGAGTTCACAAAAACTGCAAATGCAATCAAATGTGAGTGAGCATCACCTACAAACAGAAATGACAACAAATCGTCTTCGTCCAACATTTCCAATTTTACATATATCGACATCGAGAAGATCAATTCGGTCGCTTCTGCTTTGCACCATCCATTTGTTTTCAGTTCCAAGTCATTTAGTAAACGTCATTGATATGTAATAAACATTGATTGTAAAACGGGTTCAAACCCTTCATTGTGACCATCACGAATAGTGAATACGTTGCTTACATTGTGTGTACAGTTTTTTTAAAAAGGATTACTAAGTCCTAAGGTCTTTTACATGTCGTGGACGATATCACGGCTATGTGAATGTGGTGAACAAAACCAAATGAAAAGTTCTTGGTCAAACACTAATCATGGACTCATCATATTCTGTCTAAAGGTACAGCACGTCTCTCTGTATGTCTTTCATTATTGTGTTCTCACGATCTTAGATAATCATTACAGAGAACTTTGGTCATTTCCTACCAATGTTAACATTGGCAAACTTACATGTATGTCGTTTCATTTTCCTTTGTAGTCTTCAAGAGTTCACTTCAGATGTGTTGAATATGACTTGTGTCTTATACATAAATCCTTGTGCAATTGGTTGATTAAAGCAAGAAAAATGCCTTACCTTACTAATAAATTACTGACATATTTGATATCAAAAGACACAAGAATGAGATATTGTATCATCCAATGTCATTATTTGATCTCTTTATCTTAGGGCAATTCATTAGATAAAGCTTAGGGACAGGATTCCTTCGGTTGCGTAGGATAACATAGTTTCAAAACTCAAGAACACTGAATAAACAAAAGTATTGGTTTTTTTAATAGTGATCTTCAGGAACTCCAAAAATTTTACAACTCTACGTGACAACGATCTTCATCATCCCGAACGGTCATCATTTGTGGAGTAAGCGCCCACAATCCCTGAAATCAATAAAAATTCCTCCCCGTTAGAATCGACCGGAAGTTAAAAGTACCACCAACTTTTACTTAGTTCATTAATACAGGTAGACCAAGATTAGGTGTGTTATCGAACCAAATTGTATTTAATATGGCATCTGGCATCAAACGAGCAATATAAACTCCGGAAGCCAGGTTTTGAATGTTAACAACACATTCCTTTTTAAAGACACAAAGTTTTAAAGTGGCAGGAATAGAAATTTAAAATTGACACATCCACGTCTTGGCTTCGAAATGCTTAATGTTAATGAATGATAGAGCAGTATTTGCATATGAGTAAGATAAGCTATTGTATCAGTAATTTAAATATTGTGTTAACCTTCATTTTTTAGAAGTCTGGCCATAATTAAACGCGATATGGGTATTTTGTAGGAGACATTATCCGATGTTTTAATTTATTTTGCCCACTGTAAGCCCACTGTACTCAG
The DNA here is from genome assembly GCA_921293015.1 of Phorcus lineatus. Classification (NCBI taxonomy): domain Eukaryota; kingdom Metazoa; phylum Mollusca; class Gastropoda; order Trochida; family Trochidae; genus Phorcus; species Phorcus lineatus. The sequence goes on along the minus strand of OV121086.1, from coordinate 52,536,226 downwards.
CAAATCATTATGAATAGTTCTTAAACCTTATCAGATTTTATATCTCAATTAAAACCGAAATCCAAAACTTAAATAAAAAGTACCGTATTATATATCAGCTTTACTATCAAGAATTGATTGTAAGGTTATCCGTCATTTTACGAAAATGCAAATTCAGATCCCACTAAAACAGGTATGGCTGGAAATTTAAAAGAGGCAGAGGCCACGGCGTCAAGATCGTTTAGGAGGCATTCATATTATAATGGCTTAAAAAAGGTTTCAGACATTACGCGATTTGTATATTCCCTTTATATAACATTTTAAAGCATGTGAGACATTAGCTCTAAATGCTAGAAAAGCTTCTTTTCCCATAGTATCCCTTTTCAAAAGGTACCAGAACCTATCTTTGAATGTAGCATCTACAATTTTTTATTGTAAAATTACGCCAATTCTGCTTTATCGTGGAGAAATACGGGGTCATACTTTATATCGTGAAAAAGTTTTTAAAATCCAGGGCTTATATCTCAAAATATATCTCTGTGTCAACAAAAATGTACCATCGAATATTGTACCTGGTGAAACGGGGTGAAACCATCTTTGTGTACATTATTTCAGCCGTTTTATTAAGTACTGGTGTAGACTCCTCCATATGGAAAGTTACCGTTACCAAAACGCCTGATATGAAATGTTAAAAGATCATGACAACAACGGAACTCGTGTTCATCTACTAAAATATACTTTAAAATATTGCTGTCTTTCTGAAACGGAACTTGCCTCGGACATATGGCCATATATACTGAATAAAGCTCTTCTTCTTCTTCATCTTCTTCTTCTTAAGCTTCTCTACTGTCATTGGTAGCGTGAACATTACCTCATGTCTTAGGTTTTTCTTAGCAACCTTGGACATATTTTTATACGTAAATATTCCCGTCTTGAAAGGAAATATTTCTTGTTTTCTGGTTTTATGTAAGTCAACTTGGTACAATATAATAAAACTGTCAATAAATAAGAATAAGGACATGTACGAAGCTCCAGAAGGGACATAGTGAACAAAAAAATAGAGAACTACCACGTACGTACGTAATGTTATTACGTACGTACGTAATAACTAAATTTGAATGTTGTAAGCTTAGGAGCTGTCGATAGAAAGCGCTAGTAAGCAGAAGAGTCAACTCAGTTCTGTCATGGATTCAGAAAATGTTTATTTTGATTGATAATTGAGAGGTCAGATAAGAAATAACATATTATAATATTATAAGCAGTCACCACACAGCGTGTGTAGCAAGTGACAAACACAAACCACGTGGTAGGTAAATGTTGAACACAGCCTCACTAAGCTGCTATGAACATTTAATTATCTTGCAATCTCATTAGAAGGCGATTGAGTAGCAGTGGTCTTTTTGCAAAACCTATAAGTACTCTATCTATCAATAATCTTGGATATATATACAAGAAATAGAGTATGGCTCGGTTTAACGTTTTTTTGGAGTACGGTTATTGCACTTCAAGACGTAAAGAATGTTCATGAGACAGACTTCGGACATAAACAAAGGCATCTTATTTTCTTCAGCAAACAGTATACAACAAGAGTCTTTAGTGAAAGTCATTCAAACTCAAGCTAATAACTAGCCTTCTAAGCGGTCATGGGCAAGAATTGATGTATCGACAATTCTTGAATTGCCGGCTACATTAACAAAATGTCGCCTAAAATAGATTATGTCTAATCAGCTATGTAATCACTTGTTAATTTCACTTTCTTTAAAATACTTCTGACCTAAAAGAATATTTGAAAAAAGACGTTTTATAACAAAATAACAATATCTATTGAAACACTCACTTTGTTAAATGTCCAATAGGAAAATAACATATACCGTAGATCCTTGAATAATTATCAAGCGCTTATTAATTTCAACCACCGATTTGACTTTTAAGAGGCAGGCAAAATAATGAAACAAAAACATCATCATCATCATCGCGAATTTTATATTGAAACACTAAAATAGATTCTCTTACTGTTCTCAAAATATGCATATATTATAAAAAGCCAGAAAACATAGAAAAAGGTGATATTCAAAATGTTTTTCACAATACTCAAGCAAACCAAGCAAGGCAAGGCAGGCGATTATTCATTTTAACGAGACCTTAGACCCGGCCTATACTGAAAGCAGGCGATTATTAACGACAGGCGATTATTCAAGGATTTACGGTAATTGAGGTGAGGTGAGGTGAGTTGGTGTTTAACGCCGCTTTCAAGATTATTTCACTTATATCGCGGCTGCTAGTATTATTGCAGGGAGAAAGCCCGCAACACTATTGTGGCTATGCATTGCGGTGAAACCTGCGAGCATCGGCTGGAACTAGCGAACCATGGGTGGTACTGCGCTGAATTTCAGTGTAGCATTGCACCCAAACCTGACTGCGTGTAGAACAGTTCTCTACTGCAGACAAAGTTGCCGAGCCCCTGGCGGGATTCGAACCACGGACCTCCTGGTCCGAAGCCGAAATGTCGTAATTGAAGAACCGGCTACGTTGATTGATCGCCGTCTATAATAAGTGTGTGCATTTGTCGGTAACTTGCTAAAGATTACATTACTCTAATTGAAGAAAGAAGAAATTAAATTAAATTAGATATATTTTCCCAAGATTATGCTCCTTATCATATCACCTAACAAGCATTTGCAACAGCATTTGTTAAAATATGGCCTCTAAATAACGCAAAGGACCTTCGTTTTTCATCACCATATCATATTTTTGTATAGAGGCATTGCATTTTTTTATATTGACTTTAGCAGAGAAATATAGAGCAAAATGAAGTGATTAGCGCATAAATATCATAAGCTTTCAGTAAAAACTAGAATTTGTATAGATAAGTATATTTTGATTTGTTCGAAAATGACCCATTTAAATTAACCTCACGTTGTGAAATCAAAAAGAAAAAATATTTTTTCGCCAGGGGATAACAAATATATTCATATTCGAGCAACAGTAGTCAGTCAAACTGTCATATCCAAGGAAGGAAACTCTTCATTTAAAAGAAACTATATTTATATTTCGTATAGTATGTCCTCAAGGATGATAAGTAAAAAAACGGGTTTATCATTAAAACAAAACATCATTTAGACAGATATGATACAGTCAAATATTTTATGATACAACACATATTGTAAATTTATTTGTTTGCATCACACTGTAAGTGAAAATTTAAGTTTAACTATGAGTTTACTTTCAGTGTTGCTGAAAAATTAGCTTATTTAAGAGCACATGTAGTTACATAAGCTTCCAGAAAAATACTTATCAAATTATGATTTGACTAAAGCAACTATTCTAACCATAATTAAACGTCGAATGTTCGACATTTGTTTCTACAAAAAAAGGAAACTGTCAACTGTCAAGTCCACATAAAATTACGACAAAATTTGTAATGGTGGTGATTTCCTCACAAAATGACTATTGTGAATTCTTGTGTCAAAACTTTAATACGAGAAAAGATGAGTACATTGTATAATACATTGAAATCAATAAACAATTTAACAAATTAAATTGGATTTCCCTTAACCTAAATTAACAAAGTATTAATCATGTGGAGAAAGGAGAAAGCTACCGGTATTCGACTGTTTTGTTGAGATTATTATCTTCACTTTCCATATCACAATTTACGCATTTTCAAGTCGTATTACAATTCAAAAGATTCGACAAAGCATCTTTCCAGGGTCCCAGAACAGTTTGTCCATCACTAGACAAACGCCCATCACCCATTTTAACTTCAAACGGAATCTTCTCATTTCTGCTATCAGTTACATAAACTTTCTCTATACTATTCTATAAAAAAAATCTTTAGGTTCAGCTGAAGGTTTTTTTCGATTTGTGCAATAGCCTTTCTGTCATCTGAATGCTTACGTCGATACAGACGTATTCAAAAATTTAAAAAATGCGTTTCAGATGTCCTTTGCTTACTACTATCCGGTGTTTTGCAACTAGTAAATAAAGCATTTCAGTCTGGTTAAAACCCAGATCGAAGTAGAGTCGAACAAGTATGTCCCCCTCCATGTTTAGATGTACTTCCTCCTTACATGCTAAAGTATCACGTACGTACGTGTTATTTTCACGTACGTACGTATTAGTTTACTACGTACGTACGTATTAGCTTACTACGTACGTACGTACGTGTTATCATTACGTACGTACGTGATATTTATTACGTACGTACGTGATGATATCACGTACGTGCGTAATAATAACACGTACGTACGTAAACAAAATATTTTTTACCATGTCCCTTCTGGAGCTTCGTAGACATGTCTTTTGACAAAATATAAATAGGTTTATAAAACATTTAACTAATTTTTATAAATTGTATGCTGCAAACGAGGAAGTTTCAATTCAATTTTTAACTCCTAAAGGAAGTCTAAAAACCATGTCCATTACTTCAACAGTTGCATGTACGTGCTGACAGCTAACACAATTCAGTCATATGTAATTCATGTAATGACAAAAATACTCTCATAATATTTCATTTACAAATTCTTTATCATAAAAACCTTTGTCTTTTGATATTCTATAGTTTAAATGACTCCCAAAAAACTGAGATTTTTAATAGTGTTAAGAGGCATTTATATAGTACAGAAGACACACATAAGTATCGATTGTGTTATGTGTATCAGTGGTATAAATAATTTGAGAGAACTAGACTTTGGGATGAAGTCAAAATACAAAGAGGAAGTACAGGATATAGTGTGCAGCAACACTAATTGCATGGATATCAGAATGTTGTTATAACCCGAGGCTGGTGTTATTTTTCTTGCAATTATACCACTCCATAATGATGAGAAAAGTTTCATTTCGAAGTTTTATGCTTATTAGTGTTTCCTCTTTTTGTATATTGTACTTAAAACATCGGATTTTGACTCTTATTTCATATTTTAAAACTTTAAATGTGCTATCTGTGTTGTCAAGTCAACTTACTGTGAGAGCTATCAAGTTTTCTTTTTAGAAAATCCTTGTTTAGCTCTAGGTGAAACTCACTCACACATGATCTGAAAAATCTTCAAGCAGTCAACATTTCAATCATCAACTCCAAATCTAACTGTTAAACTTTGAAAATTAATTTCAAACTTGGAGTGCAAATAATACGTGAGGTTTAGCACATTTTCAGCTGCCTAATTATCGCATTACTACTACTAATTTGCCAACCGTTTATGAATTCAATCTCTAATCATAATGCAAGGACTAAGATGACGATAAAGCCAAAGCCTATATACTTAGAACCGTTTGTTAATGGTTAGTGGAAAGAAATGTTTGATTGATGATTATTACTTCTACATTAAATGGTTTCTTAAAAAGTTTTACAAAACTTTTGAATTTTAATGTATTTGCTGAAGTAATTATAAAAATGAACAGAATTCTTTCTGCTTCCACCGCTTCATTTGAACTAATACTTTGTAGCTTGAGGGCAAATCAAACAACTTTTACTTCTCTTCAGTGTAGTGATCTTAATTAGATTACATTGCTACGAAACCAATGGGCATTCATTAATGATAAGTACAAATATCCTTATGATTGAAATACAAATTGAAGTTGTAAAATGATCTAAAATATTTCGATCATATGTACAGAAAATGCCCACACTAAAATCAACCAAACCAGATAATAAACAAAGGGAAGAAAAGGTTTCACTTATATTTATTAGACGTCTACAAGACGTCTATCCTTGACGTCTAAATATAGTCTAATCTGTAGGACTAGAAAAACGTCTGAGCCTATACGTCAATAGACGTCTACAGGTCTTTTAGATGTTTATAAGACGTCTTTTAGACATTTATTAGACGTTTAATAGACGTCTTTTAGACGTTTATTCAACTCTTTTAGACGTTTATTAGACGTCTTTTAGACGTTTGTTGTGATGTGAAATTGTGCCTCGAAAATAAACAAAAAACAGCTCCAAATTTTTTTTTTATTCAATATCAAAATCTATATCTATATCAACATATATATTGTAGCAATAATAAAAAAATATTTGCTTTTATGTGTTTTGAAAAATTAACTTTACTTAGAATCACATTTGTCAAATCTTCATATCATTGTCCAAAGCTGAAGAGTAATTCTCAAAGTGTGAATGTCCTGATTCAAGGCCATTTTCTTCCTACACCTTCGAAGAGCATCTTAAAAGAACTCACCGTTTTTGAGAATTCTTTCCTTGATTGCGTCCTTGTAACATATTTGTGAAAGTATCTGAAAATAAATTGAAACCTTAATTGTTATCTCAACCAATGATCATGGTCAACATTTGTAGCTATATATTCAGATGCAAATCAAAATATATGTTAACACTGTTAAATATTTGGTAAGCTACGTGTCCCGAAACAATCAATTTGATAAAAATATAAATGTATTCAGAGACACCAAATAAACTTATATTACTAACTAGAAACTAATAATAGTTGAATCTACTTAAGTCAACTATTATAAAAAGGTTTCTTTTGCAGTGAATTAAAATGTCAGACCAAGATCGGGAAGAGCGAAGATAACACTTGCAGCCGAAGAACGCTACATCAGGCAGATTCATCTCCGAAACCGACCCGTAACGGTGACACCAACAGTGGTGACGACACTTGGTCATGTCATGCGTTAGGAGAACGCCCACGTTACGGTTTTCTCGTGGCCAGCCAACGCACCAGATAATATCCCCATTGAACACCTTTGGGATAACCTTGACCGCCATTTGAAACAGCTGGTGCCACCTCCAAACAACAAGCAGGAACTTGAGCAGGCTCTGTTAAACATATGGAACAGGATCCCTGCTGACGTCATCCGAAGCCTGACGACTTCAATGAGGAGGCGTGTAACTGCATTGATGCTCAGGGTGGTCGAAATCGCTACCGAAGACAAATTCCGATATCCATGTGACTACTGAGATTTTCTGTGCACTTGTCTTTTAACTCCACATCTGTCAGAGTTATTTGCGTTTGTATTTATTTAATAGACTTGAAAAATGGGTGAAACCTTTATTTTGCCTGGAACGAAGTAAATGTGCCAATTACATTTTATTCCAAACCTGTAGTGATTAGAATCTATTCCAATTTCATAATTTTATAAGTGTTCATCTGTATGTCTGTATGAATGTGCAATGTACAAAGGAGAACTTTAATTTGGTGTTTAATGAACAAATTAAAACAATTGCTCTCCATGAGTGAATCTACAATCTACTTCATGGGGGTCACTTATTCGTGACAATATTCTGAGTTTTAGAAATGATGATTTGACAATTCCATCTCCACTATATAAATCAAACGGTTCAACTTTCTGCTTCAAAGAAATTTCAAATGTTTATCGAAACTTATTCTCCTGACGTAATACTATATAACAGATCTGATGTGTTTGTATAATTATTAACACATCTGTTAATGTGTGACAAACATGCGTAGTAAACGAGGTCTGTTAGAATATGTTAAAGTGTTTGAATTTAATTCTCTGAGAATATGATGAACAGACCCACATCTATCATGATTTAAATCGCTGTCGACTTGAGAGTACGTTTGCTTCGATTCTGAGAAATGTTTCCTGTCCAACAAGTATATCATGTTCACTTTGTTCTTGTCGCCTCTTCAAGTCATCCTTAACCTCTAGATAATGTTCCGAGGAACTTTAAAACTATTTTGAGGGATTACCTAAGAACGTAATCAACTGCATGTGATCGGAAATATGATGAAAAATATTTAGCACTGCGCATTGGAGTTTTTCTGGAGGCATACGTAAATACTGTACAAGGGTATGAAGTGAATATAGTCCAAACCATCTTGTCGTGAATTAAAGTAAAGAATAAAGAACTGCATTTCAGTAAATGATTATTCATGTAAGTGATTACTGACCTGTTTTGGTCAGATACAATGTGAAAAAACGTATCTGTATTTTTAAATATATACAAATAAACCTGTTTGGATTAAATATTAGTCGTGGATTTATATGGTTGATAAATATTTTCGTTGCGACTTTTTAACAACATTTGTATTTGAAATGATTACTTTTTTAATAACATAGTAAAATATTTCAAATAAAAATATCAATAAGTTATGAAATACAATGCATTAATTGAAAGTAACATGTAATGTTTCGAAATATTTGAAAATTATTTGTATCATATGAATTGAGTTTGACGCTACTCTGAGATATGATAATTTTAATAGTTTGGTAGTTTTGTCCATTATGTTAACTTTGTCCTCCGTATTAAACTACCCAAAACATTCCAAACTGTATCTTTACAAAATAGGGTTAGTTCGGATGATTTACCCTACCAATTTTCCATAGTATCCCTACCTGTGTGATAACGTTATGGGTTAATTGGCGTACGTTTTCTATTAACTCAAAATCTAAAAATGACCACGGGAGCTCAGTCGATACACGTCCTCTCTGTAGCCATGATTTATGGGAGATAAACCCTGTTACATGACTGAAGGTTGAATGAATGAGTGAGTGAAAACTAATCATAAACTTGAGATTGATGAATATACTTTGCCATCTTTTAGTGAGATGACATCGTTAAACCTTCTAGCATCTGAGAGATCAAAAAGACAGAGATTAGAATTAAAACAAAACGTTGCAGACAAACTGTTTAATTATTCTATTTTGAATTCAAGAATAAATCATAACACAAGCAGTCTTTGACTTATAGTCACTATTTTGGCTAAATGTTAATCGTTAATGATCACTGTGGTTCTTCTAGCTAAATCTTTCAACTTAACACATATTCCAGACGAATCTATCCGACATAACACTAGGTAAAGAAAACCCTTAGATTTATTTTTGCTGCAGATGTCTGATCAGTTTTCATACTGCCATGGAAGCACTATGTTTGTTAAGTCTACACGCATTAATACAAATCTCCGAATGAAACATATCCAAGCAAAAAAGTAAGTACTTGAAAAGATGACTTGAGGTTAAGTGTTCAGGATATAAGAATATAGGTAAATCCGCTCCATCACTTCCTGTCAAGTCTTGCAAATTTATAGGCAGACCTCAATGCAAAGATTCAATTCCTTGTTCTTAATGTGAGGAGCAGATGACAGGGTATGGCCTCTAGTACAGTGTCTATTGTAAATATAACCTATAAAAGCTTAGCATAAATGAAGTTGCCAGTAATAAAAACTAATCTACTGTATTGTTTGCCCTTTAACCAGTTAAATAATTTTAATAATGACATTTTTCTCACTCAAACCAAAACCCTCGAATCGCTATCTATCTTACCAGCCAATGAGACGAATCGCATTCAGCAATAGCGAGACAACCCGGATGGAACACTCCGTTGAGTTCAAGCTAGTAGCTTCAAGCTCCTTTAATAACGACAATTCAGTAGCTGAAAGAAATAACAGGTGAGCATAGCCACGAATATCAAGCCGCCAGCCATACGAGGATTTTAGCTTGAAAGAGATCAGGGTATTAGGAAGGACCGAGAGTGGAGTCATATACGCTGACTTAGCAGGATGGACAATACAATCATTGTTTCATACCTGTCAACTCATTTATTGGAAAGAATGGCGAGGTCAATGACTTGAAAAAAATATATATAAACAAATTTTCTGACACATATCCTCAATCTTGCTCCACAGCTTCTTAATTTAACGTCTTTTATAACGTTATACTTTTTTTTATTCTGATGCTCACATTTCATGCAAAGTGGAAATTCATATTTGTATCATTGTCAAAAGACTTTCAGAACTTAACATTTTACAAATAGCATTAGTGTGCCCTGGCATATTTCTCGAATTAACATCATTTATTGATGTGAACTAAAATGGCTTCATCTGAAATACTAACAGCTGACACTTCAAAGGTATAACTGAGAACTTATAAGAAATGAATATGTAGAATTCCAATCAACTCAGGAAAACTTTTTAATTTTTCGTTATAAATCTCAGAGTAAACTCGGGCTTGCTAACTTGTTTCTGAAGTGTTAGTTAATGCCAATATGTCATTACGCAGTCATTTTCGTTTATGCAATTCAACATCAAACAAAACCAACTTTCACCAAGCTGGAGTAATTGATTAATACTATTTTGATGATCATTTTATTATAATTTTTAAAGAAAGCGCCAATGTTAACTGTAAATGTTGTTTCAATTCTTTTTTAAATGAATTGGTAAATTCTCAAAAGGGGTTCATGTTAAATTGGACTCAAATGAAAAATAAGCTAACATGAACTGCGGCAATCATGGATAAAACGATAAAAATCTAAAACTTGTTCAATATGTCAAAGACAAATGTGGTACAAGCTATCTCACAGGAACATGGGGTAAAAGTCAGCTGATAAACTGGTACAGTGTTCTTTGACTTCGATTCATTTGTCAACAACATCTTGCATGTTAAAGAAACTATTCTCACTCTAGATGCAAGAACACAAGTCCATACTCACATCGACAGGGATTTAATTCTCCAATATAGTTACATGTTTGAAAGTCATGAAGTCACTGACGTTAAGGAGTTGGTGTGACACTTAATTGTCCATCGATGAGGTTAAAGGAACTAAAAGAAACAAAATAATTCTTTTAGTTACTAATCCAACAATTAAACACTTTTAGCATGAATATTCCAAATTGACAATAAAGCACCTTACAATTATCAAATAAAGTACAGTGCATTTCGGTTTCAAACTTTAAACAGCAACCTTTTATCTTAATATCATAATTATATTGTAACCCATACTCAAAAGTAGCAACCCTAATAACAGTTCATTCAACTATCATACAATAGTAATAATACAAGTCAAAAGGGTACTCACATTTGTGTTTCAATATGGATCTTTACAAACAGGCAAGTGCTCCTGTGGACAGCACACTACACAATGAAAAGCAGTAAATGCATGAAATTCTGGTGCAATGAAGTCATGTGACCAGCTGATCTGAAAGTGAGACTTAGAAGATTAAATTTAAATTTGCAAAAGTTTTGAATGCCTATGGAACCTAGGGTTTACAGTCCAGTGTGCTGTCCACTAGGCCACAGTACCTGATTTAACAAGTTAGATATTTTAACTGTTGTACTTTGATTTTACAAAACTGACTTGTACTTTGGCATTAACACTCACATAGAAAGTCCCTGTTAATCTTGCATACTGCATACATATGTTACGCTAAATCAAGCCCATCCTGTGGTAACTTGAATGACCATGTTTAAAGCAAAGCTTTAAATAAAAATTTCACGATCCTAACGATTTTCTTATAATCTGAGCTGTTTGAGTGGCATTCTAGTTGTCAGTACAAGGAAGACAAGGAATTGAATAATTCATAAAATTCCTTGTTTTCCTTACATGTACTATCCATGAGTTATATGGGTGAATCTTGGCAAAGTTTAAGTAGTGGATGAAGAAACGACAAATGATTTATTGGTGTATTTTTTTAAAAATTTCATGACACAATTGTAATATTGTAGAACTAATTAACATATACTTGTACACTGACGTAATAAAAAGAAGTATACTTATCAATATTTCAATTTTAAAGATATCCCCCAAAAAGTTGACAGTTCATTTTAATGTTTCAATATTTCAAAATTTCTATACATTGGACAGAATCTTAAGCTATCAGACAAAAATTTTTAGCTTCTTAGAATCCGGAAGAGAATCGTCAGCTATCTGTCTGGATTCAGGATTCAGTGAGGTATTCGGCTCTGGTTCTAAGAATTCTCAGACTCAGGATCGACTGGGAGAGCAGGAACAATGGGGTCGGATCCAAGATGCAGTGGGATATCCGATACCATATCCAAACATATCCTTTGCGTAAGAATGTAGTAGAGTCCACGGAGGATCCTGCAACGTATTCCAGTTGTTACGGTCATACTTATCGCATTAGTTTAAACTGAAAAAGATGTACCAAATTTGTTAATGCAAAGCCAGCATAAAGCAAAACTTCATCATTATGTCTCAAAAAGCAAATAGATTTATCATTCAAAAGTGTGTTTCACAGGAGAACTGTGATAGTAAATTTTGAATGTCCTTTCCTCGTCTAAAGAATGACATCACAATTGTTTTATATCAATGTGTGATGGCATCACAATGCTTTGACGTCATAACACTCATAAAGGAGTGAGTCAACAATTTATTTTTGAGAACCAATTGAGCAATATTTTAGCTGTAATCGGCGGGAAGGATGATGTTCTGATGCCCTGCAGTTAAATTTTAAAAACTGCAAATGAACAGATTAGACTATTATTTCCGCCAAGAAGTGGTAGATTTGGGCTTTGTCTGTCCCTTTGTCATTTACTCCCTCTCTGTGTGTCCGTCCGTCCGTCCGAGTAATGGGACGGCATTTCTCAGACTCAACTATTTCAGATTACTAAATTTGGTATGTGTCTTCAGGGTATCAATACCTTAATTGAGTTTGAAAATGAGAAGCATGCAAATATTTTCACATGACCTATTGCCCTTGTTTGGTTATTTATCAATCTGATTTAGGGTTTTTAGGGAAATGTTGTTAGCTAAAGTGAGAACCAATTTGTCAATTTCTTATTCAGTTGATGAGAACATGAGAAAGTTAGTGAGCTCGGGTTAAGCGTGTTTTTAACAATATATCAGTTATTTAACACATGAACGAGAGAAAGTGTATTTTTGAACAAATATAGGTAAAGTGTAGTGGATATCGCTAATTGATGCATAACTGAGAATCTTTGCATTGAAGAAAACACTCGTGTTGACATCATTTCAAAGGAGCAAGGCTAATTCAGATCTAAGTGCATCAATTGATGATGATTCTTTCACAAATATTTAGGTCACCAATTATATTTTTGAATTGTCTAATACCATTGACCTTTAAGATTTAAAGGAAAGTTTTAATAAACCACTGAAATAATTTAGCTTTACACGCATAGTAACTAACAGCCCAACTTCACAAACAAGCAACCTCTTTCACACTTTCTAAAGAAAGTATTTCCAATCTATTTTTGCGATCTTATAGTCCAAAATTTAAATGATATGACTTCACCATCGTTTGCTTTCAAGGGAATATCTGCTCTCTGAAAGTTTGGCTGTCTAGTTGTTCGACGATTTGGGTTTATTACGGGAATTCAAAATACAACAATGAAGGCCATGTCTTTTCAGAGTCAGAACCCTGCAAACATTATTGTTCAATATTCGCAAATGCTTTGTGTAACATAACTAGTTCACACACACACACCCACCCACACACACCTACACACACACACACACACCCACACACACATACACACACGCACATGAAAAGTTGATATCCATTTTAAGAATACTTTCAAGAAGAACGTTTGATAAGTTGATAATTTACCTTCTGAACCGATCACCATTAAAGAAGACCCAGAGTGAAAGTCTTTGACAATTATTTTCAAAATTCAAGTCGTCAGTCAAACCTTGTACCAAACTGATTCGCTAGAGAGGCGATGAATGTGTTTTGTTTTCCTTCCATTTCCTTTTTTTTAATATGAGCGATTCGCATAATAAGTTATATTTTTCAATACATCGAATTGTTCGAGTGTTCCCTTTTTCGCCTAGAAGAGGATTATTATGAACTGAAACACTTATTCTTAGAAAGAATAATTCAAAAGCTACGTTCATTATCTGGGGATAAATACAAAAAGTTGTTTCTAGACGTAAGAAAAACAATTGCTGATATAAGGAAAAGAAGATGAAAGAAAACCAACTGATTCAAAAGTAACCAGGAGCAGTTGCATTTCTTCTGCTTCAAAATTGTTTTTCAAAGAAGGGTTAGCAGCAATTACGTCCTTTTCTCCAGAGCAAAATGAAAATACAACTTCAAACATAATGCAATACCAAAAAAAACATATGACGATAGAACATTTTCCAAGTAATTGATTAATCATATATGGCTAAAAATAAAACAAGCCTTGTAAAAAGTCTTAAACGGATTTTGATTAGTTTCACAACTTTTGCTTTCTTGACCAGTGTTTTTTCTAAAGTTTCTTGACACACCAAATAGAACAATCACTTATAATGGGTTTCTCAGTCATTGATTAGTCAGTGCTAACCATATCATTCTGAGGATATGCAAAGAATTACAATGTAGAACACCATTTAATTGGGTACAACCTGTGTTCAATGATGACGGATATTACTTATCAAAAAGTTCTTAAGTTGCTGTCTTAAAAGATGCCACCACTTGACGCAATACCCTATCGTCGTGTGGCAGTTTGCGTGCTTCGAAGACCGCGAGTGCTATGCGAACCATAGTTTACATGTTCCTTATAGATCCAAGCTGGGCAGGTAGAGGGATCGAGGCCAGATCAAATTTAAATTTTTTGTGAAACCAGCTCTCTTTCTCTTACTATGCCTTCCTTCTGTCGGTTCCCGCATCATTTTGATTTCTTTTCTCACTGATTTTCACTCTGTTTTTGATTTTCATCCCCGTGCTGAATAGCTGTAACACAGTTGAAAACATCGCTCATACAATATCTGAAGATATCGTTAGTGTTTGTTTAAATCAATCATCAATAAGAAGTATTTTTCGATTCAATATGAGCTATCGATTGCGAAACAGTTAACGTTATGGCCATGATTAACCTAAATACCATTCTATCAATATTATGTAATATACTATCTAACGCGCCTTTTGAAGATTGATACAAACAGGATTACTTGATTCATTTTCTGATTGTACATGCCTACTACTTTAACAGTTGAATATAAATGTTTGCATCCTCAAAGATATATTTCACAGTTAATATAAACATCCAAAACATTACAATGGTACATGTGATATCAAATAAGGTTATAAATGTTTACGTTTATACGACTATTGCAACACATATATACAATGACCGTTGTGATATGAACTAATAATGTTCAAATGATAAGGATCCGGTACAAATTTAAGTGTTTTGCAAAGGATAAACCAAGTAATAATAGTATATTGACGAATAAACTAATCTTTGTTTGAAAATCAACTTTCTCATTTCATGCCTCTACCTAATCGGTTGTCAACCTTATGAAGAGTCACCGTTATTCATAACAGTATACATGTAACTACAATGCAGAACGCAGATTTCCTCTCAAATATCTCATTGATATATTAAACAGGTAAATAGATTTTCAATGATTATTAAATGACAACACATTAAAATATCTCTCATGCACTTCAATACCTAACTCATCAATATACCTGTGTTATGTGTTAATAAAGTTTAAACGAAACGAAAATGAAAAATGTTTTTTCAAAATCTAACTTAAAGTCATTCAGATGGACGGCAACGTAGACAAAGTATTATTTCCAAGTATGTCGGAGAATTAGAAATATAGCCGCAAGCGACGACAAACGGATTCAGCTCAGGATGGTGATATATTATAATTCTAATTCGACAGTGCACACCTTGAGGTGTAAATGATCTCACTAAACTTGCATCTTCAACCCTAAAATGTTAAAAGACATTTCTTTTCAGTAATAATCGAAAACCGGTCATATTTACATGAAGAGGTTTAATTCTTAATCCCATTTTCATGTTTACTAGTTATATGATAAGTATTACCCATCCATATATTTCTTTGTGTTCGATGTGAATAGCTTTCAATTGTGAAAAATAAGATGACATAGCTACAGGGTTTTTATTGTCACCAGAAAAACCTACAATTTACTCATGAGGACCAAATTTGGAAAGTACATTAATAAAACATAAATGATTGTCTGTTTCAATTTTGAATGCATTATGCATTATTGAATATCACAACCTATCAAAGTCAGTTATATCAACTTTATTACTATCATGACTTAGTTTTTACTAAAACCTAATATGATCTGTTATATCAACCTTGCACCTTGCATGTCTTGCACGAACTTATTGTTATAATAGCATGAATTCAAGTATAATGTAATAATGTACCTGTTAAGCGTATATTTTGTTCTATTCTTGGCTGAAAATGTTCTATGGATTGTTGAGACCTGTCAGGTTACAAGTGAATATTACATAGGACATTTTCTATATGTTCCGTTTATTGATCAATTCCTCCCTAAAAATATTTTGCTTTTTCATATCAATATAAATAATAAATAATATTATGACATATTGTATACATAAGAAATATATATATATATATAATTCTCCTTACTTATAAGGAGAATTGATTTCTCACGTGAATGAGGGTTATATATATATATATAAGAAAGAGTGAAAGAGTAAACATCGGATGGTTCTGACTGGATCAATCTTATTTATATATATGAGATATACATTGTCATTAATACAATGGATACTGATTAAAACTTATGTATAAACAATGGGGGTAAGTTACTGAATTATCTGAACTAAGTCAAAAGTCAAATACAAGAGCATGACTGAATGTTTGGGATCACATTATCTGCAATAGTAAAATTTCTTGTACTTCTTTTTGTTGAGTCCATTTGAAATATACATTGTTTACAACATGCGATTGTGGGACTTCACAAACCTATTTGAAATAGCATCTGTTTAGTTCTTTACAACAATAAATCTAACTATCCATTTTCCTCTTAATAAAAGATCTTAAAAAGAAGACTCGATTGAGGACACATCAGAATGTACGTAGATGGAATGTACTTATATAATACAGTTCTAAATTTTACTTTGCAAGGCTAAAGTGTATTTTCGTCTATAAGCGTCTTAGGCGTTGAAAAAACAATCAATTAAAGACACATCTACTTGTACGCAATGTTCACACATGATCATTTTATCTGGATTAAACAACTTCCCTCAGTATCAAGGCCGTTTAATATGAATTGAAATACGAGAAGGGTGATTGTAATAAAAATCTTGGTGCTAAAAGTTTACTGCCATTTCAATCCTCAAAAAACGAATCTCCACGCATATGTATCTCCAACTTTATGTCATTATTTTTTAGATAACTTACATTAAGGTAGTTACGCTAATAATCACTGAAGTTGAATAAAATATGCCATTTAATCATCAAGATGCATTCTTTCACCAACATCGAAATATCGTCTATATTAACCACTCACGGCTATTTTTTCTTTTTAAAATATTCTGAAACTGCTATTATTTAGGCAAATTATTATGTTTTATTAGTACGCTATTTTCACCATTTAGAAGTGACTGACTTTGATAAACTGACAGTAGTAGTGTTGCCATGGAAATAACAAAAGTAAAAGTAAAAAACATCAACAGGCACAACTGCAAGTGATGACTGATCCGAGTACCTCGTTTCAATGACCTAGGCATAATCGTTTTGAAGTTTAGGTATGGAAACAAGTTCTAAGTTTTGTATTAAGAATTTGAAATCCTTAATAACTATTTTATATAACTACTTTCGATGAGGAAGGCTTTATTGTTTTATGTTAAAAATAAACGTAATCAAAATTCCATGTTGTGTTTCCATCGACCATGTCAAAATGACAGAATTAAGAAGCAGAAAACTCCAAAAGGGAGCACTGAATATGTTGATTGTTCCTTTTGCAAAGTTTTAGTGAATATTTCAGAGCAATTCATATAAATCATCGGATTTTTAAAAAGTAGTCAATCAAAACTAAGTATTTCGGCAACTTGCGGGAGAATTTACAATAGCAGTTTGTTTAGATGTCACAAATTCCCTGTCCCGGAAAAGAGTCTGCTTTTAGCATACTTTATGGATTGTGATGCTCTGATGATATCTGTCTATCTGCAAAGCTTCCTTCTCAGACGCTTTTATTGGTTATCTTAGTATTTCATTATTCCTGCAGATCCCATTTTCTTAATTAATAACCTAGATAAGCTGTATATTCCTAATGTATCTTTTAACTTCCTTTGTTCATTAATACACCACCTTTAGTGGCGCTTCAAAAACATTGTCAACGAAACAATCAGGGGGGAAATATATTTGCTCTATATTCCATAATAACAGACAACTACACAGTCTTTGGTGCTAACTGCATACGTTGAAATGTGTTCCTCTGCAATTGTTTTGTCCTTTGAAAGAAGTTTTCTTTGATATCGAACTGTCTGATATCTAGTAATATATCGATCCAATTGATATGGCAGTCACGAGGAAGGTCAAACATGAGTACATTGTAATAAGTCGATTGACTTATCGAACGTTAAACACGTATTTGCTTTTAGAACGTTATCACCCAGTTTATCAAGATGGTAGTAACGTTGTTGATGCAGTGGTCACGTGTAGAAAGGGTTCAATAGCTTCCCAAATAATTTTAAGGAACGAAGTAAAAATAATGTTGTTTCTCCTAAAAGATTATTTAGCCAAATTCACGAAACTTATGTGGGCAGTTTTTCAGTGCATAAGTATCATGAATGTTTTAGAAATATTAGGAACTTGATAACTGGTATATTTCTCAACGACACTTTAGGTAGTGGTTGCATATATTAAGATGTAGTTTTAGAAATGTTAACAAATTCTGCATTTCATTGATCTATTTCTTAATAATGGTGTTCATGATTACATGTGAAGGAATAGGTCAGCTATGAAACTCTGCAAATAAGGATGAAGTACACTTCTGTTCATGTAAAGATTAACGAATGGAAATTATTCCAATAGATTTTTGATAAAAACACAATTGACAGCATTATATAAATGTTGATATGGTAAGATACTTCAATTTTTATTACTTTACCTGATAACGTTAATTATGCTTATGAGCATAGTGATTGAATTAGAAATCTATCTATCTTTCTAAAAAAACTCAAATGTATTGCATAATGTTCAATTAATATTTCTATGTATAACATGGAAATGTAACTGTCCTGTTTATGAGATAGAGACCTCAAATACAATAAAGTAAGTCTTGTGTTTGTCAAAAGACGAATTTCACTTTAAGAGCTAGAGACCTCGAATACAATAAACTAAGTCTTGTGTTTGTCAAAAGACGAATTTCACTTTAACGCCATTAACTTCAGAAATTATCGGATAAGAAACATTCACATAATATCAGATGTAATGTAAAGTGAAAATACATATGCTTCAAGTTAGTGATTAATTAAAAAATGTATTCATTTAATAGTATAATGTTATTAGGTATCAGAATTGTGAAAAATATTTCCGTGTAATCTGAATGTTGTCGTGAAAGATTGAAATACCAAACCAGTTATAAACATTTGGCATAAAGTCTTTGTGACGAGTTAATACAGTGTGTTTAAGTGTTTTGAAGAACATTTTTGTTACTCAATCAAATGTAATAGTCTTTAGAACTATGCAGACAATAAAATAGAGACCCTTTTAAATAGAAAATGACTGCGTTTGATGTGTATTTTTCTACTCTAATCTGAAAAAACGACCATGAACTGTGGCAATTAATTTTAACAAAAATGATTCAAACGTAATTAGTGATTGTTATCTGAGGCTAAAAACAAAAACGTTGGGATTGATTAAAGATAGAGCCTTTAAAAAGTTCAACAGATTGATAAATTACGATTTGTGTGTTTTTATTCCTTCTGCTTCCAACCATTATCAGCAAAAACATTGAAATAAAAGGCTATTTGACAAAGAAAAGGATGGAATAAAACGCTGACTACGATTACGCATACACTAAGAAGGACCAGTATATTTTATATATATATTATATAATATTTGATAAAACATCTATTTAGTTAAATGATAATGATAATGACGACGAGTGGTAACCCGGGCAATTAGCTACATAGTTCATAGAATGATTTGCATCATATTAAGATATTGAATATTTGGGCTGTCTTTAACCTTTTAAGCTGTGTACAATATATCTTATACAATCAAAGACATGAAATTATATGCAACTTCACCAGTGTAGGTTGATGAACCTTAAACAAAATGGAACAACTTTCAAATATTCATTACTTATATTCACATTGATTTAATATTCTCAATAAGCATATAGTTCATATAGTTCATTTCAGTACACGACAGTTCAAAGCCATGTTTTTACTGTTGTTAACGTAATCCCATAATGGAAGCATAATAAATTATGTTCTTTCGGCAGAGATATTGTGTAGTTTTATACTCTATCTCAAGTGAGCTAAAGTCCCACTGTTACTCACAATTGTTAGTATTAATAAAATACCTCACAATACCTTTTTCACTGAATCCATCATGCTATTTTATAGGGAATTAATTCGATGTTGCAGAATGCTGTCAATGATGACAACAGAGGTTAAAAATTTGCAAATAACCTGATAAAATTGCTCACTAACAAAACAGTTTCCTAATTTTTACTGTAAAGTATCAGTAATTCTATATTTTCAGAAAAAGTCATCGATTTGTCATTTAAGTAACAATTTGATAAATGCACATTTGCATGCATATAAGATCAAGAACGACAGTAGGTATGGAAGTTAATATTGTTCTGACACTGGATGGGTTACAAGTATCTTCTGGTAACGTATGTCTGCACGAACACATCGCCAAATTGTCGTTGGTCGTTTTTCTTCAGTAGATAAGAGATCAGTTTTGGTAAGAACACATTCTCCCAGTGATTAGTTGGCAGTGTCAAAAGAGACAATATCTTGAGATTGTAAATTGATGATGTATTGCGTTAGATCATTATCCTGACCGTCAGCGTCGATAAAACCACACCTCCCAACCAGGGTGTTTTGTCAATATATATATTTGCTCAATTACAACTGACTGATGATATTCTATGGTCGTGAATATTATTAACTAATACTTAACGTTCAAAAAAACGTTTCCATTACTAAACATGAAAATTACTTGACTCTTATCTTTTACAAAAAGCTTTGTTCTGCTACAAGAAAATGTTCTACAGCCAGTTTACCACGTTTGACTCGTCCAGTTTCAAACTTTCTCAGTTACTGAAAAATCGCTTTTAACTATTAGAGATAGACATTCAATAAAGTCAAATTGCATTACATCATGATTTTAAAATCATTGTCAAATCATTGTATATTTCATTCTGAAATCAAAACGTTTCATTATTAAATGAAATTGTCCTGTAAGTGGACAAATTTATGGGTTTTAATCGTTTGGCAAAAATATTCCAACGTCAACATCAATCCGTGTCAAGATGTGCAAAGACTCACTGCAGTTAGTGTTCTTAAGTCATTCTAGTGAGAGGTCTGGAATGTGCTTAGTGCTACTGCCACTAGTGTGAAGCATATCTGCGTTTTACACCTTCACCGTTATAGGATAATACATTCATCTTTATAGGTACCATTCATAAACATTTTGACAATTTGATGTTTTGTCAGCTATGATGTCAATAAGTCTGTTATCAACAAGCACAACTGAAACTGCTCTGCCGTGATTAAGGTCAAAATAATGATATATTTCAAACTTGATATTTACCGTTTACTGGCAATGAAGTTGTGCATCACGTTGCCTCGTTATTGGAATAACTTTATCAATTCTTTTTTAGACTACCGTTATTATAAAAACTTCTCTTCATAAATTATATTTGCGTTAGCAAAAGAATGAATTCCATGGTACACATAAAAGATCACGAAAATCGATTGGTAGTAGTCTCTAGTTTGAAGTGAGTTCTTGGCTCAGACACTAAGATAGTAAAATCAACATTATCTTCATCTTCAATCCCTGTTGCTGAGAAAGTTGTACATGCTATATCTGAGAGACGTCCTGTATGACAACAGTACTAGTCTTGTCTGTTCCTTGTCAGGATTTAGTCAATATCGGTGAAACCAACTTATACTATCTTTGATGTTTACAAACTCTTTCAGCTATGGCTTCAGCTTGAGAGATATGTCTGTGTTCAATAAGGAAAGAATAACATGCAGATGGATTATTACAAAACTAGATGGAAGATGTCTGAGGAGTGGCGATCCATCTGTTTATATAACTTTTATCAATGACAATGTCACGAACAGCCACAATTATAACCACAATTCGTACATGGGTTTCATAGAAATATGTGTCTAGCTAGCAAAATATTTCCAACTATTTACAGTAGAGTTAAGCTTTATTCAATGCCACTGTAACTTGAAGTACAGTCCGTTTGTAGTAACATCTTCCCGATGAACTGAACTCTTACTCCAAAACAAACAGAGCCTTTTATATCCCCACCAAAAAGGATTCGTGTGACGATTATTGAACAATCATAATGAATCTGTTTTTGTTCATTCAAAACGTATTAATGATTAATTGGGTCATAAACTGTTCAAATTATAAATTATAAATTTCACACAAGATATGTTTTATTTCTAGTAAAGTGGTTGTATCTTGTGCTTGCATTGAGATATACACAAATTTGAAAATATAAAAGCATTAAAATTTGGAATTTTTGTTGCCCAGAAACAAAGTTCTGAGATTAGTTACTATAGAAACTAAAAAACAAAAAAATTTGAGGAATTTGATGATCCAAAAATACACCAGTTTTTTTATTTTTGCATAAATTAATCCTCATTCAGATAAGCCATAGTGGTTTGAGTTCTAATCTGGAAAATAGGCATAAGCATAGACGGTGCTTAATTCCATATCCACCTATAGTTGTACCTGAAGATAAAGATAAAGCATGGTAGAAAACACTAAAGAGCTTATGTACTGATATGAAATCGTATAAATAACTACAAATTAGCATCTATAAATTATCAAGAATGAATGCACATTCATAAATGCATGAAGAGCATTATAAAGTTATCATAACCATCAATTACTATGGATAACTACGTCTTATACTGCAAGGATAGAGTATACACTTAGACTGCATCCTTGTAATCTGGAACTTGAAAATGCACCAAGCAGTCATAGATTCTTATTCATGGTAATCTTGATCATAGATATCCAAAGGTTTTAGCTCCTACAAAAAAACTTTTATTGTTACAATCATATGTTATCGTTTTTTCCGGAGATTAGGTATATCAACTCATTCTGATATGATCGAGGCCTGTTTATCATTTGGTAAGTTGTTGGTACGGTTAGTGCTGACGGTGCTACCTGACGCTTAAGTTGCGGTTCTGAATTCAACAAGAAACTCAACCTGTAAAAATACAAGAAATCGTTCTATTACAGATAGTGTTAGCTAAAGCATAACAGTTTTATACCTCTGGTAAGAGTCTGTACAAAGTATGGTCAATGATTGAAATGTTTACGGGATTAAAAACTGATACATTTGTTGTATTGCTTGTTTCTAAAAAAAATCATGTATGAGAAAAGATATCCCTTAACCTCCGGTGTGTCTGCCTCAAACTTCGTCCATCAGTGTATTGCTGTTTATACAAAGTTAACAGAGCACTATACAACCACATTATAAACCATTCAAACACCAATTCCATCAGAAATGAGTATTTTGCATAAATATGGTAAAATGTACAATAAGCGTTTGTTCATATGTGGGTCTACATTTAACATTCTTTATGGACAAGCGATGCTCCTATGAGATCTTTTTATGAGCAATTCTTCCTTCTCAGACGCTGTTATGGGTTATCCAAGCTTCAAATTTTTATGTATCTTTTAACTTTTTTGACAATCAGTACATCACCTTTTGTGACCATTTCGGAAACATTTGCAGGGAAGATCAATCATGGACATTAATAACAAGTGGGTATAAGGATAAATAACCACAAAGCCACTGGATCTGCCTCTAGAACGTTTTTGGAAATTTTATATGCTAAAATCTCCACCAATATACATTATTTTATGCAAAACGTTTTATCTTCAGAGGATAAAACATCTCATTATTCAACCTGATTATCCGTCATTTAAGATATATAGTATGTAAGAAGTTATCCTCTCCGAAGCGAATATTGCATGTGACCAATGAGAACACCTTTTAATCATTTGTGTTGATTGGTGAAATTGATTCTCTTAGCTTGACAAACCTTTACATTCGTAAGGACTCTTTTTATTAAAACATCCTGTAATACAACTGGTAGCATTAATTTTAATTTTGCGGAAATAATTTCTTTTTTCTAACTAACAGTGCAGTAGTGCCTTAAAAACTTTGGTCTGCAATGCAAACACTTATATAAACACTTTATTTCGTTTCGTGCTTGGAAAGAAGATGTGTATGTTATTGAACTCTCTGACATCTAGCTGTATCTCGACCAAGTCCATATGGAAGTCAAGCATACCTCGAGGAACACTACTGTAATGTAATTTGGTCGGCTGACTTGTCAAACATTAAAGACGCATACGATTTTAGGGCGCATCCTTCCTGTATAATTATAACGCTGATATTTCGTTTGCTGAAGTCATGAGCAGAAAGTGATCACTAGCTTTCCACGCAATTTTAGTGACTGAACTACAAACACAGTTGTTCCACCGTGTTAAATATGATTGAATCAATGCTTAATCTATGACATATCAGTGGAGAGATGTTTATTACATAGGCATTCTGTATTTATGGTAAAAACTCTTTGCCTACGAACTTTTTTGTAATCAAAAGATTACTGCTTGTTTTGTGGGTAAACGACACACTGCAGGTTTACACAGCTATCGAATTCAGAATTTCATCTTCAAAAATAAAACAAATGAATTAAATTTTTTAAGGAAAATATTGATACTTAGCAGTCATCTAGCTGTATTTTGATCTTGAGATAGCAAAATTTCAGTTCACTTTCATTTTGTTAAGTTTCGAAATCATGGTTTATTAAAATTTACGTAATAAATGTACAAAATGCAATATCAAGGCCTATGCGTCATGTTAGTCTTGATTTCAGTAAATGTAATCATCTAATATCATGATGACATTATGTATCAGAAAAATGGTAATAATTGACAGTGCTTATACCGTATTGTTGTGAAGGATTGAAATACCAAATCACTAATAAAAACCTTAGCATCAAATTAATACAAATAAATTGAAAGAACATTTCGATCGATGAAAAGATAAAAAAAAATTCTTTACAAATAGGGAACAATAAAATAGAGTCTTAATCACTGCTTCTGATATGTAATTACTTTTCTACTATTTTCAGAAAAATAATCATTTACTGTATAAATTAATTATCAAATGAAAACATAATTCATATATGATTAGAGATTGTTATCTGGGGCTAAACACAAAAACGTTTTGATTGTTAAAAACAGATTTTTGCTGAGACTGAAGTATTTTGAAAGAAGTCAAACTGATTTACAAATTATCATCTGTATTTTTATATCTTCCACTTGAAATCCCTCTTTCAGAAATTGGAAATATTCAACCAGTTAAAAAAGAAAAGGATGAAATATAATGCTACATAGTATGTCATATACACTACAAACAAGGTTAAGGACCACCTAAATATTCAATTTTGCGATATTCATAGAACTGTCCTTAAAGGTGGGTGTCACGCAATGAACAAGAAACTTTTCTATATAATGTTCTTTGGCATGAGGCAACCGGTCTTTTGGCGGACACTCTCAAATGAGCTACATAGTTCATACAATGATCAGTATGAAGCTTAATTACTGAATATTATCTGTTCTATAATAATCTATATCATAAATGTTTTATTATGCCTCGGTTACACAATGAAAGGAGAACACAAAAATAATGCAACGTTGCAATAAATCCGCATGAACTACGATAACGGATACATTGAAATATTGCCTACAGCCAGATAAGTAAAAACGGCAGAAAGCTATGCATAATCAATATCAATACTAAAAAGGTGTTTATGAAATCGGCTGTGTTTCAGGATTACCAAAATAAACAATCTTTTCGTACTTTACTCTCAGTTTAGAGTTTAAGGTTACAAAACTGCACATATTCCTAGTTAAGCTGTTTTCAAAATTCCATATTTATCTCGTTTTGTGCAAAGCTGACCTTAGAAATTTATTCCGAATTTGGTCGTCTTAATATTTTCATTATTGATTAGAGGAAATTTGTAAATAATAATACATATTGTAAGCATCGATAGAGAGCTAAATCCAATGCCTACGTATCCTTGTTGATAATATTATCAATGTGTTGATCCAAATTACAGGTAGATGGCAATGTCAAACCTTCAGTGCTTCAATGTTAATCAACTCTATATATCTTAGTTATATAGGTATAAAACAGACATATATTCATTGGTAATTATCCATTTAATAATTTTTTAAACAGCCATCAAAGTAACTCTTGTAAATTTGAATTAATTGAAAATGTTTTAGTGTAAAAATACGGTTCAATTAGTAGAAGTGGATTCAGGGTTCTTGATGTAGAATTAGCATAAATGCATGATGGAATAACTTTATAAGAACTACTTTTTATATCACATAATCAGCCGTCAAACTCAGGAAGAGTCAACATCATTATTCATTTACACATAAATAAAGTACATGACGCATAATACCTCTTACATTTTTCAATGATATTTTACAAGTATAAAGATTTTAAATGTATGACGTCATATTGAAACATGCAATTCCCTTCTCTCCACTTTCAGATCAATATTACACCGATGTAATTTATTGGTATAGTTTTTTAAACGAAAGAAAGTGAGAATGTGATTTCAGAACTTCCGATTGACGTCAAACAAAGAGTGAAAGACTATATATGCTTTTCTAAGGGACGCGACAGGGAAAGGATAACTATAAACAATACGCGGTTATACGTTATGAAATGCAGTGACGACAATAGTTCGAAAATGGTGTGTTTGTTATAGCACCTATATAGGTTTACTGATTTTAAAATCCTTTTACGAGTTTATTAATATTCCAATAGGTAACATGCATCAAATTGCTTTAATTGTTGCTGAGATATCTGATCGTTACATTGCCATGGATAAAAATTGCGACTTATGGCAAACGTGAGTTACTAGATTATCTTAACTATATCTACAGCATAGCTGAAATGTAAATATGTCTCATGACTTATTATATCACATTTACAAAAGTGCCATGCCATTATGATAGGGAGCTTATCTCATATGATAATGCTTTTGACCGCATTATTTGACATAGTACCAATTATTGTACTTTTTTCCGGTTGAGTTCCTTGCGGGGAAATACACTTTATTAAAACGAATCTACATGGATGTATTGTACTCATATAGCTTGTGTGTAGCTGATATGAAATACGAGAAGGATCATAGTTAGTGTGAGAAGTGGATTGTAAACGAAACCTGGTGCTCTTTTACTGATAATTTAATGTTTAACATTCTCTGAACATCTGTTTTTGTAAGAAAACACTTCAAAATGAGATACTAGTTTACATACGTTTACCGCATTACTTTGTCAGATAATTACATGTACATATTTATATACACAAATGATGCTAGCTTTAATAGACCATTTAATGGTTGATTTTCAAATACAACAGGATGCAATTTATCAATTTCATTGATTGAAAAATATTTTTCCTTTTTGCCCAGTCAAATTTTTCCAAATAAAACCACACCAATATACAGATGAAACTCAAGTTGACATTTGTGACATACAGACAATTTATTAATGCTTAGCTATACAGAAATATATTTAATACACTCATAAACAAACATTGAAAACTGTCATCTCAACAATGGCTGTGCACGCTTTCCATATTCTTAATTCACACCGAATGATCGCTAATTGTAGAAGACTTTGGAAACCACCGACAATTTCTGAAAGTGACCTCATTCTAATATGCACACGTAGGTATTTTTGCGAGTGACTAATCAAAATCCATGTTGGTAATGATAGAGGTTGCTCTCATGCATCGTTTATGTTCAAATGTTATTTTGTTGTAAACACGATGCTCTCATGAGATGTCTTTATAGGCTATGCTTCCTTCTCAGACGCTATCATTGGTTATCTTAGCATTACATCTGTCCCACAGCTCCCATTATCTTGACTAAGAACCGAGGTAGGCTGTACACTCCTTATGAATCTTTTTACTTCTTTTGATAATCAGTAGATCACCTTTTGTGACCATTTTGGGAACATTCCCAAGAAATAAGAAGGGAAATTTGTAACCTGCGAGTATTCTATTAAAAACAATATGTGCTCATTAATCTGAAATGACAGACAACCACTTAGCCATTGACTCTATTTCTAAACATCTAAAGCACAGTGACACTTTTTGGAAGATTATTTCTTGAAAATGCCCTGATTGATAATAGTTATATGCTTCATCTTAAGAGGGTGAAATGAGACATCATTCAAACGGAATATTCGTAGTTGTAGAAGAAATTATTTCATTTCAAGGGAATGCCACATGCAGCCATTTAAGTGAAACACCTTTTAGTTATACGAGTTTTTTTTTTTTTTTTTTGCTTTCTTAACCGAGATTTGTAATTCTTTAAAGGATTCCTTTTTACTGAAACTTTACTTGATTTTTATCTAGTGAGATCACTTCTTTTCTCTCCCACTAAAGGTGAAGTAGTGTCCTTAAAACATTGCAGATTGGGTGATTTGTATTATACGGAACTGTTGCACATCCAACTGCATCGATCCAATTCATATGGCGGTCAAGCATTTACTGGTAAGGTTCAAAACACGAGTGCAATGTAATGTAGTCATTTGACTTATCAAACCTTAAACACACATAAGCTTTTAGGACGAATCCTTCCTGTGCATCAGGGCGAAATACTTGATTGTGATTCCCAATGGCTGAGTAATGTGCAGAAAGTGTCACCAGCTTTCCACATAATTTTAGGAAAGATGATTGAATCAATGCTTAATCCATAAAATATCAGCTTTTCCTTACATAAGTATTCTGGTGTTTTTTCACTATGAAAACTATCAAATCCTCTCTGTACTCCATACTACCGTAAGGGTAAAGCTTGTTTTGTTTGTATTTGTCTACGACACAGTACATGTATTCACTAAGCCCTTCACATGTCTGCTGACAAATACATACTTTCTTCCTTAACACTAAACAAATATGCATCTGCAAATCGAAAATGATGATAGTAAGTACATGTAGACCTTTACTGTATTTTGTTCAGTTGTGAAATTGTTGGATCATGAAACTGAATATAATACCAAATATAATGTAAAATACCTCTGCTTCAAATAAGTTTTAAATTCAATAAATCTAATCATTTGATATCATGATGTCAATGCCTATCAGGAAAAGTTGACACAATATTAAAGCAAATGATTCAAATACCAAACCAGTAAAACTTTGTCATTATTTCTTTGTGATAAATTTATACAATGTTTCAGTACATTTGAGTTAATCAAACAACCATAATAGTCTCTAATACTGCAGGAACAATAAACTTGTGTCTTTATCACTGCTTTTGATGTGTCATTTATTTCTACTTTAATCTGGATAATGATCATCAACTGTGGCAATTAATTTTTACAAGCATATTTCAAATACGATTAGGGATTGTTACCTGGAGCTCAACACAAAAAAGTTGTGAATTATGCAAAGAGATTTCTACTGAGAATAACGTATTTCTAAAGAAATTCAACTAATACACAAATTATCATCTGTATTTGTGTTTTTTCTGCTTCAAATAATATTATTCTCTGTGAAATTGGAAATAATCAAATGAAAAAAAAAGATTAAACAAAATGCTAATTGATATGTATTATCGTCTACGAAATAGGACCACCTTAACTGTTGATATTGAGTTATTTATTAACCTGTCCTTACAATGTTAAGATTATGTATGGAAGCAAAGACTCCGATTTTATATTGTCCTTGGGTATGACGCAACCAAATAGAACCCCGGTCTTTGGGCGGACACTCTCCCACGTAAGCCACTTAGTATAATATAATGATCCTTATGTTGCTTGAATTTTTAATATTTGGATGCTCATTATTTTTGGTGAATATTGAATGCTGTCAAAGAAATAGATTTACGTGCAGCTTCACCAGTATAGTTTTTTTAATTCTTAAGCCAAAGAAACAACTTGAACATATTCATTAAAAATAGAAATTTAAATATGTCTGTATTAGAGACCTAAGACTCAGAGTGGAAACCATGCAAGTTCATTTGAACAGTTAAACAAACAAGCCGTCAAAGGCAAATTTTTTAGATGGTTATCATACAAAAGATGATTATAACACTGCAGTTATCAAAATACTTTCTGTAGTTTGAAAAAGTTCATTTTATCAAAATTAACAATTAAATACAATAGGAACGACATGGCTACAACATTCATAACATTTCTGCAACAACCCTTACGGCGTTTTGGGAAATACAATAAATAGGACATTTGACATTTCTCGTCTAATACCAAGTGAATCTCACCTCACAAAAAATATCACTACACTCTTCGCTGCGCAACTCGATAAAATACAGATTTTTACTGCACTCTTAAACATGTACAGGTACAAGGTAAATAATGAGAAATTCAAAATTCTATGTAATCTAAAGACTTGGACCTACGTATCAAAGTTTACTTTTAACTTACAAAATGACCTCCTTAGTAGGCTATGGTAATTAGTATAAGAGAATAATGAACGAGGTTATGTAAATGACATAACATCTACGAATTTACATAGACTCAACCCGCACTCTGTTGGAATTAGGTTTACTTCACAGGCTAAGAAAGTAAATAAGATATTCATTCCAACGGCTGAGAGTTTTCACTTATAAAAGCATCAAATTCAGCTCTGATAAAATTGAAGTAGTTGTCTAAACGCTAGTACTAGCCCTGGACAATATATATATATATATATATATATATATATATATATATATATATATATATATATATATATATATATATATATATATATATATATAAGAACCACAAACAAGCCACACTTTCGTCATGCTTTGCTGGAATGCACTTCTTATTTTTTCATGTTGCTCTTCAAGTTCAATAGGCCTTTAATTTAGTGAAACAAATATCTACAGGCAGTTGCCAACAGTCAATGACAATTTAAAATGTGTCGCTGGTAAAGTTCTTTGCGATCTGGAAATTATTGCAAAAAAAAGCATCAAGTTTACAAAATAACAAACACCATAGTTTATCATCATAAATATATTCCGCAATACAAATTGACAGCTCATTTAAAATGATAGGATACTAAATACGTCTGTAGTTGGATACTCAAAGTTTTAAAAGCTTTATTTCGTTACGTTTTATTGTTACTCTTTCACTTTTTCATATATAAAATATTCCTTTCATGTTAATGATATTGTACATATATGAACTTGAGAGGTGTTTTAAAAAAATCTATTTTAGTGCGTAGTGGAAACATAAACCCAGGATCATGTTTCTATGATAACATTTATCTTATGAAAAAACGTTATTTGCACACCAAATGGCATAAAATAATTTGTTATTGGTATTCACTGCTCCATTTCAACTATTGTCATCATCGAAAAGTGGATTTTCAGCTGAGCATATGGTTAATATATTCCAAATATCTGTAATTAAATGAAGATTTGGAGCAATAATAACAAGACATTCTTCTCTGTCAGATGTACCGGTTTTCACGGCTTCTATTACATCATTAACTGTCCTTTTCTTTCTGACCTATGATATCTGTCTTCTTATTTGTGTCAAACCACTAAGAGTTGTTTTAGTCAATGAAATGCCATAAGGCAAGGTGCCTGCCCATAGTCAACCAACTCTCACACTTAGGACTGCCTTTATGATGAAAGTTATATAAACCGATGCGAGGCATTTGCCGTAATAGATGTAATACTATTGTAGGAGCTATTAGCATGGAAATACTGTAACGTGAAAGGAAGAGTAGAACAACGCCAAATAAACTTAGAATATAACATATGAACAAATGAAAGTTTCTATATAATTGTGGTTGGAAATCCATCCAAGAATATACCAATTCATTTTAATTGTGAAAACAATAGAAATTAAAACTATTAGACAAGTTATATTAAGTTAACTGTTCCAATGCAATAAATCCAATGTTTAAAACTAATGGGAGACGCGAAATCCCTGAAGAAGCTAAAATTCAGTTAGAAAGTAAATCGGAAAGTAAAACACGTTATATTATTTAATTCGTATTCCCTTAAGAATCCTTTTGTGGAAATGGCTTGACAGAATATTTCATTTGGTAATGTTAATAGAATTTGAGTTGTTAATTTGATCTCATTGACTAAAACACCCAAAGCTTTCAAGTAATATTGCATTGTCTCAACAATGGTAAGGATAGTACAAAATATAATTTTTCCTTTTGTAAAGTGGGGAGTGAAGTGATAAAAGGCGATAATGGTTTGACATCCAATGAGCATAAGTGATTTTGAAAACTAACCACACTTGGGCCTAAGTCACAAGAATGTACCGCCATCAATGAAGTAATTAGTTCTAATCAATAACTGTCCTCTGGTTTTCACGTTAAAATATCTTAAGATTGAAATATGACCAAACGCTCGACGATCTTGTCTCATCTCATACAAAACTGCTTGCAAAGTTTTTATGAAACTTCCTTTTAACCTAATAATAGTTTTTTCATTCGATATTGTTATATATTATAACTACAGAATGATTGCAGTTTCATGTGATAACATGAGCAGGTTTCGTTCCTTTGAGAAGATTGTAACGTGCATGTAATTGTTATGACAATACATTTCATGAATAATATTTCCAAACGAATTTATTAAATTCTACTTTTACTACATGGGATAAGTTGTAGAGATCAAACTAAAATATATTGATTATTACGTCAATGAAGCCCCATCACAAACGGATACGACTAAACAACGCTACTTGTGATTTTCCTTCACGTTGCAACGGTATGGTGGGTAGACTAACGTGCAAAAGCAAAATTACATTCACTGTGACAAGAGAAACATTAACGTGTTTTGTTTTTTGATTCGATCATCCTCCGGCACATAGAATAATAAAGAAGACTCAATTGTTTTTGTCATAGAATAATAAAGAAGACTCAATTGTTTTTGTCATGTTACCAGAGGATACAATTACAAGGGACAAACTTACATCCAGGGTAACTATGCAATTAAGCCTTTAATATAAGAGTGACCCTTTTCAAAGATTATAAACATGTTTAACCTTTTCATTTGCTTGTCGATTATTTACGAGTACGAACATGCTATCATAAAATAACGTTAAACTACATGTGTACTGGAAACAGATCATAGAACTCTACAGAAATGTTCTCATTAACCGAAAGTAATATCTGTCATTGATGATAATGACTTCGTGGAGACAAAATATTATTAGTGTTCCACAGGTAAATAAATCAGATTACCAAAATATTTGAAAAGTATCTACTTATGACTCTTTATATATTCATCTCATGAGAAGATCAAGATTGCCGTGGTTTAATCCTGATATAAGTTACTGAAAATCAATCCAGCTTCTGAACAAATGTTTGTCCTTTGTAAAGTCATGATTTTTCGAAAATTTGAATGTGTCTACAATTCTTCACAGTCAAACATCTTAGATCAGTTTACACTTCCTAGACAAGGGATAAATATACGATATGCCATGAACAATTTTGGCATTAACCAAAAGGGGAGTGAGGCCAAAATTGAAAATTGAAAATCTCTTATTTCTGCAATGAAATATTTTTTGAAAGCATTTCTTAGAAACAATTATCAAAATTGACAACATGGGTTAACATTATGATATATTTAGCGTTGTTTCATTTGGGATCTATGCCTCTTTGTGTACGTTGCTTAAAGTAAGTGAACTGCTTCCATCTAAATAGTGTGCTATGGAAGTACGGCTTGCATGTGGGGATTTGATATTCAGCCACATATCCTTTATGTAAACCTTAGTAAAAGGCTATTGAATGACTCTTGGTCATGTACACCATCCGTCTGAATGACTCTGTACTCAGCAATGTGAAGAAATATCTTATGTGATCAAAGTCTAGCCATACTTCGTTCATACAGACAATATCAAAGACAACGTCCTTACATCTGTCATGTATTGCCAAATCCACATCAAGAGGAGTAAAAAATGATTCACTCAGTAATCTCTCAGATTTACAGATATATACTTTGAACATGCATGCCAAATTTCAGATAACCGTAATGAATCTGAAACTTCTTAGCATTTATTTCATCTTGTTTGTTTAGTTTTATACATAAAATAACATTCACACACAAAATATAACTGGATATTCTAATAACTAAAATGTGCAAAACATTTCAGAATCTTACATTAATAAAAAAAATTTAAAACACGCAAATAATGGTAATCACCAATAGAAATTGTTTATCTTCAGACGTCTTTAAGGGACATGCTCAAAGGATCATGCCATGATCAGTCATCCATGTTTGTGTGTCTGAGCACGAGAAAACTGCTTTGTGTTCTGTCTGTGAATCATGTTTTAATGTCAGAATCGATCTTTGCAGTTCAAGCATATGCTCGGATCGTTGTAAATCTTTAGACACTGTCAGTTCTAATTAGGAACCTTTGACAGAACCAGATTGTGAAAATGTCAGAACAGACGTGTCTTGTTGTGAACTAAAGCAGCTATTTCGGGAAATCAACTGCAGTCGTTCTGACATTCCAGAACTATGTTAATAAACACGTCTCTAAAAAAAGGAAGATAAGGATATGTGTCTTTGGAATTAGTTTGAGAAGAACAAGAAGTCAAAATGGGAGATAACGAGTCAAACATCGTCGAAACATTGAACTAATTGGTCAAATTAATTGGTGCTTGTCAGGAATTGAAGAAATTAAACATTACAGTCAACAGTTCATGGTTCTTCTTCTTCTGGGGAGACCTCCAGCTATGTATAACGTTCTTGATATAAAGAACGACGCCTACTCTGGTAAACTTCTAATGTTATTTGTAAAGAGACGTGGTCAGGCAATAACGTTATTTCTTAAAAAAAGGAAGCAGTAAATGTAGCAGTGCAATAAGACTTCCTCTTCGTGGTTCGAGTTTATCCTAGTTCATGCGCATTTAATCTAGCGTTTCATAAAATAAGCCTGGACTAGGATACCGGAAAAATCAAAATTTCCATTGAACCATAAAAAGGCAAAAAGGGGGCGCTATAGTAAATAAGACAGCAATACTTGTATTGTGAAAAGGAATGGATGAAAATACAAATTATATCTTAGTAACGAATATCTTAATCCTTTGTCCGTAGTCCTTAAAAACTGAACATATTTCCAGTTCAGCCGTTTGTAACAATCATTATTTACGATAATGTGGACAGCCGACACCTCTTTCTGACATCTCTTTGTGACTTTAGCTGTCTTAACAATTCATTATCGACATCATCGTAATATTATCATTGATTATTATGGTTAAGAATAATATGTATTTCATTGCAGCAATAGAAAGCCTAAGTGGGCGTGCATGTCCTCGTATGCCTAAAGTAGCCAATGAGAGCGGGAAATGCGCGCACTGATGCCTTTAAATCACATTTACATGACAAAAATTCGGGAAATCTCTCTTGAAAGTACATACTCAATAACTCATTCGCTCAATATCATACTTTCAAACTACCTTTTTAAGTTGTTTTCACTGCTATAAAACTGTTGTATAACGGTTTATCTGTAATAAAATAGCATGCATTTGGAAGTCGTTTTAACCGGCCTGATGCCAATGAAGCAAACCACCAAAATGTTATCATCTAGATAGGATATTTTATGCAGATGTAATGACAAAACCTCAAATACTTGAATCACATCATGCTTTGTGAACCTCTGTTGTTCCGAATATAATGCTTCCTACCCCACGGAAATCAAAGATGAAATGTTAGTAATTAGGGCCCTCGACATTATATAAACAAAAGACTATTATGATTATTGGCTTAAAATGTTAATTTTGTTGTACTGTATTACAATAGGAAGCGAACTCTAGTTCAACACAACAATGTATCAATTAATTATTATTATTTATTTATGAAATACTATTTTGCAAAGTGCATAGGAAATGTCTGAAGCTATGACAACGCTTCAGGAACTTGGTTTAAAAATACTGAAAAAAAATGGTTACATACTACCTCTAATCTCTAAATATCTCCTTAATTTTTCCATTTATCAAAAATTTTTATAGGCATCTAAGGCAAATATGAACTTAAATTAACCTTGTTTTTGCAATTGCAATTTGGGTTTAATTTACAAATATTGAAATCAGGATGTGTGGAAACAGGACCTGACTATTACAGTACTAAAGTAACATTTTAAAGTTTGAGAGATATTTGGTTTTCCAAATAAGCACCTGGTTAAGAGTATTTATTGATTCCTGATGACTTTGGATTATTAATAAACAATTTTTGTTAAAGACATCAATTTTCTCTCTTTCAGTGTTTCAAAGGAATATTGTTTCTTTCAGAGGTACTTTGTCTCAAGTTTCGTTGTTCTTATGTTCATTTAGCATAAATATTTCACTTGCCCCTGACAAGGTACATATATACATACGATACAAATATCTATCATGGTTGCCCATGTACAACGATATACTTACATGCAAAAGCCCGCCCTAAAAACAAGTCTTATTTCGAGTTCGCGTAAACTTCAATAGAATGCACTTATAGTCAAGAAAAACATTAGCGCATCGCTGATACAGCTGAACAGGGTTATGTAACTTAGCTAAAATAATATCAACGTTCACTTTTTCATATTAAATCCTTTGCATTTCCCTTAAGAACCTTCAAGTGACAGTTAAGGTAATGGCGTAATTGCCTAGACAAAAAGGGTGTTGTGGGAATATTCATAGCTGTTATGCGTTCAAAGTGAAAAATTAAGGGATAAAAAGTAATTATGTAAACCTCGAAGGAAATTCATATCACATTTTACAAGCATGCTGAAAACATTTGGTAAGTTTGAAGGCAGATTTACTTTGTCCTGTTGTCTAGAAATTATTTACCTTTCAGCTAGATAACTTCAATAGGTTTTGTGGTGTAGACGCGCGTGTGTAATCTAATAAATATAGACTCAAATTAAATGAAGGGGTCGCCATCATTGAAGCACTGTCGTTTTTGTTGTCCTCATGGTCATTCCCAACACTGGCCTATGAATCTATACTTAGACAATTGAAATGAGGATTCAATTACGAAAAAATGTAGTTTTACATGGGATTTCCGTATTAATAAGATAGCAATAGTCATTTGAGGGAATATCTAAGTTTCACACCAAATGTTTTTACTGAAAAATACATGATATTTATTTATATTTCTTTTCACGATAAAATGGCTTTAACTTTCATAAACTTCTTGGCGAAAAAAAGGTTTCGCTTTTATTTTTGTTCATGAAAACATTAAGAGGGCTTCTAAGCAAGAAATGATAGTATTACTGTATCGTTTCCTCTACACGAACGCAGCGCATCGAACGCAGCCAAACACGTGCAAAAAATGTGTTTTAGGAATTATTTGAGATGCACATGCAGCAATGTTGCATAAATACTCTTGTTGGAAAGAGCAGACATTCAGTAACATAAAGAACACCAAAAAGACTTACCAAGCGCAACGTGACCAAGCGATCGGTATTTCCACTTTTAGGGCTTCCCAACGTCAAATGGCATGACCCATCAGCAGACAGGCCAGACACAGGACATACACTGATCGGGAAGACCTAGGGTAACAATTGCGGCCGAAGACCGCAACATCAGGCAGATTCACCACCGAAACCAATTCGTAACGGCGACATCAACAGCGTCGACCGCACTCGATCATGTCATCAGCATAAGAACAACCCTTCGTCGACTTCGTTTGGCTGGTATACGAGCCTACCGCCCCTTCCGTGGAATGGACACGAACTGTACGCGGATGGCAGCGACGTGACTGGGAGAGGGTGCTTTTTACAGACGAGAGCAGGTTTTGCCGATTCAGGAACGATGGCATTGTTCGAGTTTATCAACGGAGGGGATAGCATCTCATACCAAACTGCATTAGAGAGGTACACCCGTTTGGAGGCGGAGGCATCATATTGTTGGGAGGGATTTGTGGCCAAATGACGCCGCCGCTGGTTATTCTTCGAGGGAATCTTACTGGCCAGTGATACATTGATGAGGGTCTTTAATCAAAACAACAGCCAAGAAGACTGATATTGCAACACGACAACGCAAGACCTCACACTGCCCGAATTGTTAGAGTCTTCCTAGAGAACGCCAACGTCACTATTTTGTCATGACCAGCCTAATTCACCAGATATGAGCCCCATTGAACACCTTTGGATCACCTTGACCGCCATTTGAGGCAGCTAGTGTCACCTCCAAACAACCAGCTGAAACTTTAGCAAGGTCTGTTAAACATATGAAACAGGATCCCTACTGACGTCATCCGACGCCTGACGACTTAAATGAGGAGGCGTGTACTTGCTTGAATTGGTGCCCAGGGTGGGTGTCACACTCGCTACTGATGACAGACTCTGTGATTCCTGTGACTACTGAGAGTTTCTGTGCACTTGTTTATCTACTCCACATTTGAGTAATTACTATTGACCCCTGTCTCTGTTCTTGTGTACTGGGGCAAATTAAATGCCAAAATTTGGATAATTATTTCTTTTTATAAACCAATCGTCCGAATTCTCATATCTGCGTTTGTTTTTATTTTATAGACTTGAAAAAGTGACTGAAACCTTTCTTTTGTCTGGTAGTTTATATATAGTGTTCATTTGAGTTACACGGAGAGAAACAATCTTAATATAAAACAATCGGGAAACTTGGACACTACCTATTTCTCCTTAAACAAAAAGACTTTACCGTCCCTCAGAAAATGATGCACTACATATTATGTGTCTTCATTGTTCAAAACATCTCTATCAATATGAATTTTTTTTATAAAGATTTATTTCATTAAGATATAACAGTTTTTAATGGTTTTACTCCAAATCACCACACTAATGTAAAAAAAATCACTCATTTTCCAATTGAATGAAACAAAATCATTAAGGATACAATAGATTCGTGATTTAAACTTTAATTTTGAAAAAAAGTAGCTTTTCAACAAACTATCGTAATTCACAAGGTGTGAACGTTTCCTTGACGTATCCATCAAAGTTTTGAAGTTACATATTCTTGATTATTAACATGGTAAATGGCATGTCTTTCTATGAAAAAAAGAACTAAAATATACTCAATTACAAGCTTATTCATGTGCACCATAAAGAAATAGTTTGGAAAGCATTCGATTGTACAGTGCACTTGTATGATTTGCTTACATGTTCATATGTGCAATGGGACAATTATACAATGGGACAAGAACAAATCATTAACAGTACCATTGACGTTAGGCCTTAGTTATCTCATTTCGAATTTCAAAATACTTGTTACATCGATCGCGCAACTATGTCTTTAAAAATTCCAAGTGCTTTTAATTAATGGATATATGTGAGGCCTATTGTCTAATTTTTAGACATCATAAACGAAGATAAGTCTTAATCGATAAAACAAGTAAAATTGTGAAAAAACGCGAATCCATTTTATTTTACAAAAGAAACAAATTTATGTGCTTTTAGAATGATTCACTTTATACAACTTCACCAAACTTCACAGGCATTGTTTATTTATG
This sequence comes from Phorcus lineatus, assembly GCA_921293015.1. Lineage (NCBI taxonomy): Eukaryota > Metazoa > Mollusca > Gastropoda > Trochida > Trochidae > Phorcus > Phorcus lineatus. The sequence continues at coordinate 52,497,109 of OV121086.1, read as the reverse complement.
ATTTTAAATCACTCATCGTATACATTTAATAATAAAGCCATTGGCTCTGTAACTCATGAGGCTTTATAATATGATGAACAAAAAGAAGAAACGAAGCGGTAAAATCCAATTTTTAAAGGATTCTATTAAAGTCAATCAATAACATGTATGTTTTGGTTTTGTAATGGCGACTTATAGATGTGTATGCTGTCAATCACAATAACATAAGTCTTATGTACATTAACCCTCATCGCCATTGTGCTATAGCACATCGAAGCATAAACTAGCAAATGGTCACGGCTTTTTATTTCTTATAAACCGGTGGAGTTGTTCCCCGATATCAGCAATTTGATTTTATGATAGAAATTAAAAAATGCCGCAAATACTCCTGGACAGATGTTGCAGCCCCATTTTCATGTTGAGTAAACGCCCATATCACGAAAAGACATATTTTACGCAAAAATATCACAGGTCTAACACAGAAAATTAACATAATTGACTTTCTCAGCAGCCTGGGCATGAAAACACGTTCTCATCTTTCTTTTTTTTCTTTCACTTTTTTTCTTTTTTGACAGGGAACATCATTTACATACAAATTAATATATCATATACAGACAGACCAGATAAATATGTTCAACTTAGATAAACAAGTTATGGGAAAATGACCAATATGAGATGAATTTAACATATTTGCATGGCGTGTAAGTGTTTGATTTGTGTAATTGATTATTATAATTCAATTTAGGTTTCAAACCTGCTAATGTATGCAATAAGTCTGCTAGTAATAGCATTATAAGATAATAGCCATTCTCTCCCAACAGAGGTAGCCCCATCATAAATTCTTATACAACCTTTGTTTTAATATGAAGATTTTTTGACATAGAAATGAAGAATGCTGATTTGATACAATGAAAGTTAGTTGTGCAATTAGCTACGCCGTTTCAAAAGTTATCATTCACATCGCCAAAGTTATTTTGTAAGCTTTCCAAAAGCTAAACTTTATTCGAATATGCACCTTGCACTTTGAGTCTTCTGAACAGAACACATACGCCTCCTTTTGTGACTGCATCATTGCATAAGCCTATGTGACAACAAGTATGTTATTCACGCATTCAGTGTTTTCATTGGATGAAATATTGCCAGGTAGTTTAATCGAATATCAAGCGGCCAACCGTATGAGGTATTCTGCCCGAAAACGGTTTGGAAGATATCTAAACAATTATTAGAGTGTAACCCCTGTTGTCCTTATTAGATTTTTTTGTTACCAAATCCCTATAGAGTAAAGAGTATCTACACTATTTCAGCGTTCTAGCCTTTTTGGTTCATGAGATGAAAATGAAAGAATGTTTTTACTTATCAGGGGCCACAGGGCCACAAAATCTACAACTTATAATCCTTATGAAGGAAAGAGAATCGTGGATCATGGAGTCTATATACAAGATTTCAGCATTCGAGGCATTTTCAAGGAAAAGGAGATGAAAGTATGGTTTTCCTTATTAGGTGCCAGGGAATTCCGCATTGCACGTGATACCTGTAAGCACGATTTCAACTTCTTAGTGCGAGTTGATCATGAGGAGAAGTCGTAAAGCGAAAAGTTCACAGATGGACGATCGGACGGGCGGAAGCAACACGCCATGCTTTGTCATTATGAGTACAAAATAGGACAGTAGAAAGGTAGGAAAGTAAAATTAACGGTTTATAAGATTAATCTTTCATACTGTCAACATTAGTTTTTGAAATCGTCAAACATTTACCATAAAGGTATTACAACTATATCCTCAATATCTGATTCTAGAAAGTTTCAAATTCAATTTTCATACCAGTACTTGTTTTCAAAACAATTCATTGTTAATGGCAGAGGCATATAGTATAAGCATAAGGGGTTTTTTTATGATTCCTTGAACATTTGATAAAGTTTCAAAGAAAAATTGAAATAACTGAAAGCCCTTGAGGCAGATTATGAGATTGGATATAAGCAAAAAGAAACTCATTCTGACACTAATAACGATGGGAATAGACAGTTTGCAACTTTGGAGTAATTTGAATTCAACAAATGTTTGAAGTATAATAGAACTTCTAAATTCGTTTTGCATAATTCAATAAAAGAGTGAATTTACGATTCGTTGAAAAATGCCACATTATAACGCTTATGATTTCTCAATGGAAATCTCCAACAGGGGAGGGTAAGATCATGATGTTAAGAATGGAAGACATGATTTATAGAGCATTGAGTATTAAGGGAGCGGAATATATTCTTTCCATCGTTGTTAATCTTCCATTTATTTAAATTAACATGTGTCATGTAAACCTAGATAAATAATAATCATCTCAAACGAAATATTTTACATTGTGTTTTGTGTTGAAGCTGAACAATGGTTATGAAAACTGTATTAATTTGAGTCAATTCTTTGTTATTGTTTTCTCAACTTAACTAAAAAATAAAACAATAGATTTATAGTTCACTCTTCGTGAATATATTATTAAGGGGCAATCTGGTAATCAAATCATAACAATCATAATCTTTATTCACCAAATACCTTCAAACCAGTGTCTTGGGTGTTTTGTTTAATTGGAGGAGAAGAAGAAAATAGTAACATAGTGGTGTTTGGGATCACAGTATCTGCAAAATGTGTAAATTGTTTTTCTTTTAGACTCTGCGGTTTGCGAGATTCAAACCTACACCCTCAGAGCAGTCCAAATCGCCAAAACTGATCTACAAACAGCTTACCTACTCACCTTTTATGCTTTAACGGATCGAGGTCGAACAAGCGGTAGTTAAGCTGTTATACGCAATACCCTATGGTAGATGATTGGAAATGAATTTAAAGGACGTGACAACTCTGGCTCTATAAGGAATCAGAGGCTAATCGATTCACGCATCAACGAATGTATATACACATAAGTAAGAAACCTTGTTGAGATTCTATTTATCATCTAAAATACGTTTTCAATACCTTTTTCAAAAGAATGTACATGTTTGAACACTGTAACCTAGAGTATTCATTCCGATTAAACCTCCAGGAAAGCTAAGACCTGTTACAAAAGACACTTAAACGTTAATCTTATAGAATATCATAAACTCTAATGTATAGATTATCATGTCAATTTCAATGTTTTTATATTGTGATGTCACTTACACATGATAAGTCAACATCTTCACACAGATGTTATGTTTTAGCATAACTTCTTTGTAAAAATTGTTATAAATATATTAACGAATGACGAGCTCTTTTTTCATCGAGGTTATCTCATTTTTTCAGGAATTGAACAATGTCGCAGAATAACTGAAATGAGGAATAACAGTATTTTAATCCATCAGTAATATATTGTAAAAAAAATAGTAAGTACTAGAAATGAGTGTTTTTGATGGACAATACTGACCTGTAAACTGAGAAGATCGTTTATGTGATAGTTTGAATAGTTTTCATAGTATTAATAGTATTTCTGGTATATTTAAATGTTTGCAAAAATCCGTTGAACCCTTATGTATCCGAGTTTTGTTTTTTTAACCGTACTTAAAAAGCCACTCATTGAGTTGCACGAGTCATATATGTCAAACTTAATCAATGGTATTATTTGATCGTAAAGTATCGACTGTTACCAAAAACACACATTTTAAAGCTCATTGTTTTTTTACAGTGACAATATGAAGGTAGAACGTCGCAATTATGATCGAAAACCGGACAGTGGCGTGCGTCAAATAGTCAAACGTTATTTTGGAGACTTATCTAAAACAGCCAGGAGGGCAGTTAGCATTCTCTCCCAACAGAGGTAGCTCCGTCATAAATTTCTGCACAACCTCTGTCTTGATTCGAAGATTGCTCGGTCTTCCGGCACTTTCCCCTAGCGGGAAAATATTGCAACTTAAACTACCTGGCTATATTTCAGTCAATGAAAACAACGAATGCATTAATAACATACTTGATGTCACACAGGCCTGTGCAATGAAACAGTCGGAAAATGAGGCGTATGTGTTCTGTTCAGAAGACTCAAAGTGCAAGGTGCATATTCGAATAAAGTTTAGCTTTTGGAAGGCTTACGGAAATAACTTAGGCGATTTGAATGATAACTTTTGAAACGGCGTAGCTGATTGCACAACTAACTTTGATTGCATCCAATCAGCGTTCTACAATTCGTTCACAAGAAACCTTCGAATTAAGACAGAGATTGTATAGAATTTTATGACGGAGCTACCTCTGTTGGGAGAGAATGGGCAGTTAGGGGTTGATAGTGTTTGTTAGCTTATATAACTAGTATCCACGTATATTGGACGTGATGTCTACACGTCTGTGCATTTATAAGGCTGTTTTTAGATGTTCATGAAAAACCTGTATTTGTCATATATATGTCTTTTGAACATGAAAAGTTAAGATGTTTTGATTTTATATCCCCACATATGACATTTAGGTTCGTATCAAAGGTAAATAATATGTTATGAAAATCACGGAGTGGCTCTTTAAAAAATGAACTATTAAAAAAACCGCATTTATGCACTTACAGAGTTTTGACGTGAAGACATTGCCTTTTGTTTTACTATTATGAACATTTCTACTTTGTGAAACATTAACCATTTTCCGGTTTGTAATTGGTGCCCTTTTTGTACTTAAATGGAACTAAGACATTGGCCTTGAAGAGATGCAAATCACGTTTAAACAAATACTGTCGGATACACCTTTATTTGTTATTCTTACCTTCATATTGTTATTTTATTTTAACTTCCTATACTTTTGCATCAAAACCAAAATACATCTGCTTCATGAGTAGGATGTTAGAACGCGTTTTGGTCATTGACAGATACTGACTTAACTTTTTGCACTTTGTAATGTGAAGTAAAAACTGTATGCTCTTTTAAAAGACATCAATCTTAATGCTAAAATCTATGGCTAGATCTTTGCTTATGTTACAAGTTATGTAATTAGGGAGTCAAACCAAGCTTAAGAGACCCTGCTACAAAAGTGTATTCACTTCCTACAATACCTTGGAATATATCAAGGTCAAAGCCAGATATCGCCTTCAATTAACAAGTGAATGGTATTTTTAAAAGTATTGGCAGTTCCCGGATAAGTGGACCAGGGATGGATATTTTGCTTCAAGTGCCATCCATGACTACAATGTACAGACTAAAATATACATGCGAATAATACAACATAGTAATGAAGACTGAATAACCGGAACTTCGTTCAATGCTTTGACAGATCAGCAAACATACATTAGTCAACACAACTCTCTTAAAACAATAAAGATACTTTATAATTGTCAGTCTTATTCGTAGAGTTATATGTATGATTCCGACATTTTTAGTCAATGTCAGCAACTATTTCGTTCTCTCAAATCTCATACAGCATAATAAAATAGATTAAATTGAAACATGCAAGACTAATAAGTTATGTAGACTGAAAGAGTGCTCGCTGTGAACCGGGAATTCAGTGGTAGCGCAGCTAGGTAGGTCAGTGGATCATAACTCTAGAATGAAACTTCCATTAATATCACAAAATTGTCGTAAAACTTGTCTACACAGGAAACGATGACTTTTGAAGTATCGTAAAACATCTCGGCAATAACAGTAAACAGTCTGTTATTGTCTGTCACTAGGCTGTTAATATAAATTGTTATATACTCTTAAAAAGATGTATATTCGGTCAATCATTTTGTAAGAAAATTGGATAAATTTGTGTTCTAATATAATATAGTGATCATCAGACTAATTTATTCATTCTGACGTTTACTCAAGTTGGTGATTACCTCAGAGAGTATAAATAATCCAGGATCCATAACGCACTTGTAGCCGTTTGTAGTGTGTAATGTGTAAACTGACACACTGTAGATTAACTTTCATGTTAGATTCTAAGCAAGAGGTTTCAAATAAATGCGATCATCGTGTTTTGAAGTTTTCCTATTATTAGTCATTGGACTTTTTCTTTACTTGGTTACTCACTTGATAAAAGAGTTATGTGTGTACCTTTTGAGTATCATTCCACATCCTGACTATATAGGGAAGACACAGTGTTTCACAAACTTCTTCTCTTACAAAAATGAACATATCAACTTCAAACATATATTCAATGGACAATTCCATGTGCGTATTTAACCGAGAAACCTCTAAAACACTCATTTCTGTAATTGAATTTCATTGGATCATCGAAAATCATCGCACTGACCGGCGCTTCAAAGAACTCTTTCACTTCTTTTTTGATTGGCGAATTTTCTCCTTACAGGATACGAACAATGCATTTGGTAAATCCTTAGATGTGTAGACGTACTTCAGGATTTATAAGATGACAGCAAGATTTGATCTATTTTCTTGTTAACAGCGTTCATTGAACTGGTGTCAATTCATTGAACTGACACCAGTTCAGTTATAATGTAGAATCTTGTGGCTACATAAGTGAAGAGAGTGCCGATTATCACGACTTCTGATAGTATATTTTTCAATTGTAAAATAAACGCTTTTAAAAGTAATTGATGAAACCAATTATGATCGATTTTTCTGCAAAGGTTTTGAATAACAAAATCGCCGTAGTCGTGGAAACGACTGATTTTCAAAACCCAGCTGATAGAAACGGTGTTATAAAGTTAAGATTGAAGATGGTCTTTTTCTGGTCTTGAGCAGTGATTTGACGCGTTTTGCTGTTTTTTGTTTGATCACTACAAAAAAGTGTTGAGGCTTTCAACCTAAAAAGTTTAAATGACAAGATGGCCTTCAGGTTAAAATTGTTCAGTCTGTAAAACATCAGTGCCCCTACAAACTATAAAATCATCCGTGTTTTGTACCATTGCATTATTTCAAACCTTTTTACTACCGATCAGTATGAAAGAGGTATACTAAAGCAAATTTTCTTTAAAACAATTTTATAATATATCATAAATGCCTTAAAACATATTTTTACAAAGTTTGCCCTTTCTAATGAGACCTATTCCAAGATAACAGACTAATCTCAGTCTGAAAAATAATTCTCAAAAAGTTTGATTTAAACAATATAAGGAAGGCATAAACACATAATCATATTGACGTAAAATAAAATTGACACGACTTGTGCTGATGGCTGTTGATCACAGATTAACAGATTAAAGCTTTAAAAATAAGCATAAATTACTGTTTAAAGAGTTTGAGCCCTGTTTTTCCACTGAACTGCTAAAACTGTTTTGGTAAACTTTTTGGTACATTCTAGTACATTCTATCTTCACTTCTGTATTGAAAACTAAACAAAATCCGTTTCTTTCTTAAATGCCACGATGCCTCAAACACATGCCAAGTTACATGATTGCCGGTTGTCTTTAACTAATATCACATTATTGATGACTTCTGTCTGATTTTGAACTCACTATAGACAAAGCACAGTACTGTTTACACATTAATGGATAGACATGGATTACATGTTTTTTTATTTCTGCAGTAAGTAATGAAGACGTGCTTTTTGTTTGTTAATGCAGTAAGGCCATTTGTTATTTGTAGCTAAGTGAATTCGTGTTAACACGTTTGCCAAATAAGAACAAACAATATTATTTTAGAAATTCATTATCATTTATAAATAAAAATGCGTTTGATTTTGTTTTGCTAACATTTTAACATCTATTCTTATTTTCTTACTTCTCCATCAAAGTTAGAATGAGCTTTAAGCAATCATCTTATTGCATTTCATACAACAGAAGGTATTTCAAAATACATGACATGGTATTTTAATATTCTTGCTCATTTTTGCCGGTGGTTTATCAGTCTTTGATCTCTCATCACTTTGCCATTCCCATTTGGTGAACTGATGACAGCCTGTTGAACAAAATAAATTTGCCATTGAAGTATTGTTTTTTGTGTCCAATCGTTTTGTATGAATGCTTGCCCACGGGTATTAGAAGCATACGTGAAGTTTCCAGTGTAAATTCGGAACCGTAATGAAAGACAAAAATACTTTCTCAAAAACATCTTTACTGTGAAAATCATAACGCTGCGGAGTACATGCTTACTCCGAAAGTAAGCAAACGTCGATGTTTTCACAGTGAATGAGTAAGCATATACTTCATATACATATTAAAGAGGCCAAAGAGATAGCAATTGAGGACACTGCCAGATGAGGGATCATCGACCTTTTCAAGCCTGGTGAGCTGAATAAACGCAACACTAAAATAAAAGCAATACATGAAATGGAAATGTTTTTTAATTGTAATATTACTTTAGCATTAACATAATTGATTCCTAAAAGATATGAAATATTTGTACATATACATTTTTGCGAAAATGGAAAATCTGTAGACACATAAATAGAACGTGAGTTAACAAAGAACAAATGAGATATTTTACAATTTTATCGATCATAATACACTAAACCCCAATCTGAACAAACTATACACAGACATTGGAATAAAACTAATCTACATTTGATATGGTTTCGAATTCCGGACATATATTTCAAGTTTGTAAATACACAATAAGAGGCCTTTGATTTTCCAATATACATTCTATACAAAGGCTCAAAGTGTTCTCAAAGGAATGTCTTAAGCATGAGCGGGTGGATATCTATATCACACAAATCTATCCAGTTTCACCGCGAAGGTAAACAGTTATAGTACCAGATGCCTTTTCAGGTGTTCAAATTAGATTGTAGTTGAATTCCTTGTAGAAACTGTGTGGACGGAGTTCTGTTCGGTGAGATAGTGAATAAATCTGTTAATCTGTTGTGGACGTCATTGTGTTGTCGTCTGTAAAAAATGGGGTACTTGCATCAAAATAAACTCGTGCGTTTCTTTTTTTCCTGAGTATTTTTGTCAAGAACACGACTTTGTTATAAAACCAAAATAGGGATGAAGCAACGTATATGTAATTAGGAGGGGGGTTGCTTTTAAGCTACATACGATTATCATCCTGAAGCCACAAAGAAGAAATCAGAGGAAGTAGAAATTACCTCCGTCTACGCTTTCATTCTTTTCAAAGCAGAAGTCTAGCAAACAAGGTCCAGCTTAAAGACGGTTAATATATGCAAAAATCAATATAATTAGTTTTGTCTTTTTGAGTTTTCAATTTCTTCCAACGTATTTTGTTTTAAGTTTCAATAAAAACACATTTCAGAACTCAAAAAGCATAAGGCAAAGCTCAAGAAACTTAATATAGAACAATCACCATTTGAAGAGGTTCCTTATTTCTTTTTAAATTTAAAGTTTAAAATTTCAAACGACCGTGCTTCGCTCTGTCTAACTATTTCATGAACAGTATTCATGTTAAAATATGCCTTTGATGCTAAAGATATTTAAGTCTTGGTATTTATCTCAATGGGAACACCATATAAAATCCCGTACTTAGGCAAAGACACTAAGCTCAAATATATTAAGAAGAATGCATGATCATATTGTGCAGAATGTATTATTAATGACTTGAATATCACCTAAAAAGTTATTAAAACGTAATCAATGAAACAAAACAGTTTCATTATCATTGTTCAATAATCGTCACACTTTGGTGAGGTTAGAGCAGGTTTGTTTTGAAGAACACATATTCATTGGGATAATCTTTCCTGAAAGGGACGTAACTTCAAAGTAGAGTGGCATAAAGTACAGATTCGCTCTATTGTTAGGAATTTAACTGCTAGTGTGTGCTAGATATGGCCTTTCGTATTGTCGTGAAACCCATGTACGATTTGTTGTTGTAAGTGACATAGTAATTTATCATAGTTATATAATAGATGGATCGCTACTCCTCAGACATCCACCATCTAGTTCTGTAATTAAATATTTGTCTGTTATTCTGTTTTTATTGAAAATAGACTTATCTCGAAATCTTAAGCCAAGAGCTCACTTGAAACTACAGACTACGGCCAATCGATTTGACTGATTTTGTTTCTCTTTTTATTGATCCTCATTACTTGTTAGCTAACCATTATTCAAACTAGAAATATGTGCGTGTGATGCACAGTGATGACCCCCTTCCAAACTTTTAATGTAACCTAATTATCTTATTGCCAATTATACCAGAAACAATCCATATAAAAAAATAATAAAAAGGTTAATATTTTAGCAGCGATTAACTTGACATAATAATGACTCGTGAAATATAAAATTGAAGAGACATTTGCTATCACACAGTCATCAAATATTATCATTAGCATCTACAGCTCCAAATATGCACTAAGTTCAAATTGTTTCCATGGAAACCAGAAAAAAATATATATAAATTGTGTAAACAAAGTAGCAAAAGGCACCACTCCATCACTAGATCTAACCACATACCAATTTTCGAAAATAAATATTGAACAGTTTTTGATATATGGCCCGGAAACTAAAGCATCCCCCCTATATTCACTAAGTTCAAATTGTTTCCATGGAAACCAGATGTTTTTCTTCAGAATAACCAAAATAGCAAAAGGCACCACTCCATCACTAGATCTACCCACATACCATGTTTAGCAAAAAAGTATTGAACAGTTTTTGATATATGGCCCGGAAACTAAATCATCCCCCCCATTTGCACCAAGTTCAAATTGTTTCCATGGAAACCAGAACAGAATAACCAAAATAGAAAAAGGCACCAATCCACCACTAGACCTAACTACATACAAAGTTTCGCCAAAAAAATGGTCCGAAACCATGGACAGAACTGAAAATATTATGTCTCCCGCAAAGCTTTTTGCAGGGGACCTAATAACGAGGCAGCAAGATGCACAACTTCATTGTGAATAAATATTAAGACAAATAGAGAAATATATTGACGTCAGATGCTGAAACTGAAAATGTCACACGATTAAAGAAGAGATATATAGGAATATATATTGGCATAGCTTAAGTGGACCTTTTACGTTCGCTTAAAACTCTTTTGTTAATTAAAATGATTGTTTGGGATCTTGTTTTCCATTCTGTTAGATACCTGCATTTGAATACGAACTTAAGCATTTGACTTTTGCTATTCAAACGTACCTAAGTAAGAACTTAAATGAACAACATTTTATTTTCTTGAAACCCATTCCTCATCCAATTTCTTTCATAGCGTTTAACATTTACAATCAGTTGTTTGTGAGCCGAAATGGATGATAAAACACCCTAGTTGGGAGGTGTAGATAGAAGTTTTATCAAAGCTGACGATACATGTCAGGACAATAATCTATAGTAATACCTTATCAACTTACCACCTTAAGATAATGTCTATTTTGACACTGACAACCAACCATCTGGCTAGTGTAGTCGTACCAAAACTCACCTCTTATCTAGAGAAGACAAACTAACCGTGACACTTTGACTATGTGTTCGTGCAGACATACGTTACCGGAAGAAAATGGCAGCCCCATACATTTCACAGACCAATTAACCTCACTATCTTCTGTCGTTATTTCTAGCGTATGCATACAAGTGTGCATCAATAAAGATTTAAGAGAATAACAAGAAATCTATGTCTGTTTCTGCAAAGTTAGCATTACTGATATCTGGCGGTAAAAATTATAATATTGTACGGTTTGTGAGCAATTTTTGTCACTAGTAATTTGTGAATTCAGAGGTTATAATAACCTCTTTAAATAACCTTTGTTGTCAACAATTATAGCATTCTGAAACATCAAATTCTGAATAAACTGATATATTCATCAAATACAAATGAATAAAAGCAACTGCAAAGTTGATGCTAGTTTCGGTCAGGATCACTACTACAAGGACTTAAAAATCTTCAAATCTACAACGGAAGTATCTTCATCTTAAGGACTCAGTACATAACATTTCAGCATTGTTGGCTTTTTCCTTTTAGTGAAGAAAACCGGAAAGGATGAATATGTCAGGAATGTTCAGAATACCCATTATTGCGAGTAAGACAAAATATGGGGGTTTAATATGTGTGTTGAGTTCAAAGGGGAAGGAATCAATGGTATTTGGTATTCATTATGAATTGTTCATTGCCTGAACTTAACCTTGTAGCGTGATAACAAATACTAACACAAAAGTGAGGCGAAGAGAAAAGTTGGAATAGGGTCAGGGATAACAATACCCTGATCTCTTTCAAGCCAGAACCCTCGTATCACTAGCTATCTAACCAACCAATAAGACGACTTGCATTGATCAACAGCGGCATAAGCCGGATGGAAAAATCCGTTGACTTTAAGCTAGTGGCTTCAAACTCCTTTAGTAACGACATTTCATTGGCTGAAAAAAATAACTAGTGAGCATAGCCACGAATATCGAGCCACCAGCCCCTCTGGAAGGAACGAGAGGGGATTCATATACGCTGTTTTAGCAGGATTGACTACGTTCTGATGTACCCTATTGCTGGTGGAAGGGATTTTTACATAATGTCCTTATAAATCACGTGTTTCAGTTAGTCAGTTTATAGACGAACCTGTTACAATAAACGCAACGTGGAATGACAATACTAGTTTGCTAGAAAGTCAGTAAAACGTAAATCTAACGTGTAAGGTCCGAGTATAAGCGTATAAGTATATATTGAGTAGCTTCTGACCTGTAAACGTGAATTAGCAGATCAACGTGACAAATGTGCGCTCAAACCTGAAGTGTTAAACAGTAAGGCATGTCTGGGGTGCTTTCAGAAGAAATGCCTGGTATATTTAGTGAAGCGGTGATGTTCAAACAATAAATTCGATTTTAACAGTGCTGAACTTACTGCTTTTCGTACAACTGTAGGTGAAGACTCGCAGCTGTTGGAATGAATACGTTATTTAATTTACCTTACCAGAGGCACACCATAAACATACATTTGCTGTTGGTAACTAGCTGTAGGAATTTGTTTCAGTAAATGAAAGCCATTTTTAATTTTGCAGAGCAACATAACAAATGAGTGTTTAAATTTCGAACAAAGCATTACATAAGTCGGGCTTGTTTGAGGTTCTTAAAGAACAAATGTCCCTGTAAATTTGGTTCATGGCATGCTTGAGGAAACTAATTCGATTATATTAGAGCTAGATTTCATTCTTTTATAGGTGAAAACTCACAGCCGTTTGAATGCATATCTTATTTACAGTGTTAGTCTGTGAAGTAAACCTTAATTTTTTAAAAGTGCGTGTTGAATCAACTGGGACTCATGAGTGATATACCACTTACATACATGACATCGTTCATTAATCTTATATTTATTATCATAGACTTCTAAAGAGGTCACTTTGTCAATTAAAATATATATCCATATTCAGAATGTTTAATACATTTGTCAAGGTGTTTTAATTGCATAGAGAAGTACATTCTTATTGTATTATTAACCATGTTTCCACTCTGGGCCATATGTTTCTTAGAAACGAAGAAATAATAAGCAATGTAAGGACTGATTATTTGTGGTTTTAAATGGTTGACTAGACAGTTTTCTGGACAGAAAGCCCAATTGGATTTGCACATCAACATGTTAAGCGAGTGTTGAAATCAGAAGTACATTCCAACGTAACCTGACTAATCGTGAAAACTCTGTAACAAATACATAACACTAGATATTATGTGTCCTCAGAGTTATCATTAACAGTAATAAAACGATGACGTTGCACTGTTTGTACTTGGACACTTATTGACGTTGCATGAACTTTATGCTTATTGCGCATATAGCATCAACGTGAATATTATGAGAATTATAAGTTATGAATATTTCAACGTTGTTTTGCTTGTATTTCTTAGACAGTGCCATATACATTGTATACAGCAAGGAAAGGTAAGGACAAGCGATATATCCAATATCTAAGCATAATAAAATCATTACATGAGCTATGTAGCTCAGTTGGTAGGGTGACTCACTCTTGTCCGGAGGCCAAGGGTTTTTTTTTGGTCGTTACGTACCAGAGAATGTGAAAAGATGCGAGTTGTTGCCTCCTTTTTGACACTTAACGTTGTAAGGACAGTTGAATGCATCCATTGGCTCTGCACTGTAGCTGCCATATGCAAGGGGCACACAATGAAATTCAAATATACAATGTACATCAGACGTTACAGAGTTATCATTTTTATTATTATGATTATTATTTCACACTAAATGGGTAAATTATCAAATATCTCAAATGGTCAGCTGGACAAGCCGACGAATAGAACAAGACCAAATTTGAGTCATTCTGAAACCTCTTTTTCTTACCTTCACCCTTTCGATCCATTAATCTCGCTTATCTACCCACTGATAATTTCCATCCACGTGTCTTATAAACGTGAAATAATCAAACTCACTCGCTTACTCTCTAAAACTATTTTGTAGATCTTATTTAGCGTTTTATTTCATCCTTTTCTTTGTCAAATAATTAATAATTTTCAATTTTGCAGAGAATGATTTGTAGTGGAAGAAATACAAATGCAGATGGTAATTTGTGAATCAGCTGGATTTCTTTCGAAATACTTTATTCTCAGCAGTAGTCGGTTCTTATCAATGACAGCGTTTTTGTGTTAAACCCTAGATAACAATCCCTAATTACGTTTCATATATTTTTTGTAAAAATAAATTGCTACAGATAATGATCGGTTTTTTTCAGATAAGATAAAAAAAATTACACAAAGGAAAGATTTATACTTCGTTTGAATGTTCCCTTAGTTTTAAGGACTATTATATTTGTTTGATCAGTCATACAGTTCTTCAAACACTTAAACATTGTATTAATTCGTCAAAAAGAAATTATGCCAAAGTTATATAACTGGTTTAGTATTTCAATGGTTCATTACAAGAGAATTATCTTTAGAATATTCTGATACGTAATTGAATCATAAAATGAAATTAAATAACACTCTTGTTGCAGTAATATCTTGATGGTGTATTCAATTCATAAAGTGGAGTTGATTGTAGGGTTGAATTCAATCCTTGTTAGAACATATTTAATGACCATTCACAGAATTGCTTCGAAAACACATTTATATCAAGAATACCCTGGTTTTACCATGCAGAACAATAACCATAAGAAAATACAAGACTTTTAATGTTTAATCCTCAAGATACCTTAACATTATTATCAAGATAGTATAATGATATAACTATTTGCAACTCTTCAAAGGCGTCTTTCGTGATTGTTGTGGATATCAAACCATTATTATTTTTGTGAATTAAATATAGGAGATATATATCTATATATGAGCGATATTAATTGGTTTAGCTTGAGAAGAAAACACAATTCTCTTATGGTGCAATAGGTCCCCGTATTCTCAATTTGACGACATAAGTTATATCATGATTGGCTTACAAGCTCTATCTATCATTTTAACTCATTGATATTTCACTGGTTTGCAATCCCATAACAGTTCAAGAGACAAGAATAACATATCCTGCAAATAGGAGTATGAATATTTCTGTGTATGAAAACATTATAGTTCTATGAACATTTGTAAAGCTAGTATACCATTGTGTATGATGATGTACATTTCATTGATAAACAATGAAAATAATCTAGTCCTAGGCTCAAAAGAATCAAAGCAAACACATCTTACCCATGATATGACATTAAGACACATGATCTTCAACATTTAGAACATTTCCTCATTGACGTAGTAAAATGTGTAAGTCTTTGCATATCCTCATTGTTTTAGGTTTAGCACTGAGAAACCCATGGTAAGTGATTATTATATACATGTATGGTGTCTAAATAAAATTTTAAAAAATGACTCGTCAAGAAAGCAAAAGTTGGGCGACCAATCAGAGTCATGTTTTTACTTTTTAAAAGACTTGTGTATATTTTTGCCATTTATGATTAATCAACTATTTGGCGGATTTTCTCTCTTCCTATTTTTTTGGTATTGCACAATGTTTGAAGTTGTATTTTCATTTTTCTCTGGAGAAAAGGACGTAATTGCTGCTAACCCTTCTTTGAAAAAGCATTTTGAAGCAGAAGAAATGTAACTGCTGGTGATTACTTTTGAATCAGTTGGTTTTCTTTCATCTTCTTTTCCTTATATTACCATTGGTTTTTTATCCAAAACGTAAGCCCCAGATAATGATCACATACAGCGTTTGAATTATTCTTTCTAAGAATAAATGCTTCAGTTCATGATAGTTTTGTTCAAGGCATAAAAAGAAAAAAAGGAGAGCTGAAAACTGTACTTAACTTTCGTTGTTGTTGAAAGGTACAGATATAAGTTAGTGAAGCAAGGATTCATCAGTAGTAGCGATGTTTGCATCCTCTACTACGCTATACGAGTACAACTATGAAAAACATATTATGACAATATAATTATCAGGATACTCAAATAGTGAGGGTCCATGATATATCGATGTATGAGACAATATATCCCTATATTATACACCAAATATATTTTTTTAAATTTTCCTTATAAACTCACAAAGTTACGTTTTTATTCTGTATAGATATAAAAACCCTTGAAATCATGTGCAGATATGAATTAACAGATTCTAATCTTGATGTTTTTGTGTAATATTTCAAATGTGGGCCCTCGTCATTCTACTGTAAAGAAAAAAATAGGGGGCCAACATTTTAAAAAAGCATCAAATCATGATGTAAATAGAAAAAATATGGATTCTAAAATGTTGAGATTTATAAATTTTTATATCGATTTTGAGGGGAATAAAACTATTAAATTAATTGAATTTAAGGAAACAAGAAAGGTATTTGAGAACTTATATCAAATGATTAGTTCGATGAAATTTTACCTACTTGATTTTATTGAGATATTTCCATCAACAATTAAAACATACTGAACTGCATTTTCTTATATACAAAGCCAAATGTGGTACACTGGTATTTATAAACAGAATCTAGTGCTTTTTGTTTAATATCTTAAATGTGGGCCCTCTTTTGTCAGTCTCATCTAAGCAACCAAATTAGGGGGCCCACATTTCAAGGAACACTCAAATCATGTGGTACTGATATAAACAGATTTAATATTCATGTCTTTGTGTAATATTTCAAATGTGGGCCCTCTTTAATCAGTCACCTATAAGCCACAAAATTAGGGGGCCCAGATTTTAAAAACTATCAAATCATGATGGAGATAGAGAAAATGTGGATTCTAACATGTGCAGATATACAAATTTTTATTTTCATATTGAGGGGGAAAAACAATTAAATTAATTGAATTTTAAGAAAACATGATTGCATGGTTTTGGATTTTATTGAGATTTTTCCATCAACACTTAAAAAAGTCCTGACTGCATTTTCTTTTACACTGTATAAACAGATTCTAATGGTTTTTGTTTCATATTTTAAATGTGGGCCCACTTTTGTCTGGTCTCATTCCTAGATGGAAACCACGCTCCATCGCAACTTTGCCCTGACCTTGTATCAAATGCATCAACCAAAAATAAGTTGGATCCACTTTACTTCGCAGAATAGTTCCCATAATGTACTTATTTATTGAAATAATGTCGTAGTAGATCATCAAAAAAAATGTGGGGGCATTACATAATACGTTTAAAGTTATTTAGCTTCAGAAACTGTTTCATAAGAAATGTGGCCCCCCTCGTTACGGCCTCTATAAGGAGCGAAAGAAGGGGGACCACATTTGAGATAATCCTATCTTGATGGGAAATAACCATGAAAATTATTTACACCAAAAAGGAATTCCTTAGTAATATTTTATGAAAAGATCAGCAAATTAGAATCAAAGATATCGGACTTTACAGCCGTAATTCGAAACCAAATTGGTTAGCTTCTAGATGAACCGCACAAGTTATTTCCCTTGCAAAAGGGCCAACCACCACTAATGCGAACAGAAAGTATTTATATTATTTCTAATACTCTGATTCTATGTGTAAGAGAAATTGCTCGTGACGTAAGACAGTAAGTTACTTTAATTCATAGACTATTATGTGTTTGATTCAAGCTTTCCTTTAGAGCTCTGTAATTTCAGCCACGGAAAACATCTATCAATTCTCAGGTTAACGATGTCAGAACATGTTTATAATAATTGATGAAAAACTCACCATGAAGATCAATTCCTGCTCTAAAATTAAAAGGTCTTAATCTTATCCTTTTGCACCTTTTTATTAAAGCAATGGTGCTCCATTATGTATCACGTGAGCGTGACCTTTCTAATTCGCGATAACCATTGCTGAGATTTTGTGAATAGAATCAACTTTCTTTTTTTCCTTCTCATCCACTACATAATCTGATCTGTTAACTTGCAAATTGTGAATTATATGACCTCAATTAACAAAAAGTGTTTTGAGTAAAATGGAAAACATTTAAATAATTATTTCTGTATGACTTTACATTAGAGAAAATATAAAATCAACTCCTAAAGTCAGTTTCTGATGTAACCCATTCACTCGCTCTGGTTCGGGGTTCATAGAATATAAAAAAATCAGTGCTTTCTATTTAATATAACCTATATATAATCCTCACCTTGATCCGAAGAGATATTTCAAAATTCAATTCGGGAATCGGAGAACTGAGAATACTTGGGTACTTGCCCGATAAACAAAGGATTGGTAAGTAATATAATCATTATTTAAGAGACCGGTGAGGTCTAATTTTATTAGATATTCAATATTTCAAAGGTTATACAAAATTATAAAAGTAATTCAAGATTTTGTTTGCCAATGCTTCATCAACAGTGTAGCAACTTTGCTAATATTGACTTAACTCATATAAACTTATGTGTAGTAGAGAACTATCTAATTTCGAAATGTCGCAACACTTTCTTTGAAGCTATGTCCGGAACATGGTATGGCCGGCCCTTCTACAGGATGACCTTCACGTAACGTAACATCCATTGCATACAGCCAAAATCATCTGAATTTTTTTCTGCGAACACTAGTACTGTTGTTAACATGCAAGCTATTCTTGTTGAACCATCGTTATTGACAAATAAAA
Organism: Phorcus lineatus; assembly: GCA_921293015.1. Classification (NCBI taxonomy): domain Eukaryota; kingdom Metazoa; phylum Mollusca; class Gastropoda; order Trochida; family Trochidae; genus Phorcus; species Phorcus lineatus. The sequence goes on along the minus strand of OV121086.1, from coordinate 52,478,435 downwards.
GTCAAAGAACACTTTACCAGTTACTTACACGAGCCCTCCCCAATGACATCATATTGCGTCTAGTCAGCTTTTAGCGTCGGTTTTTAAAGGGAATTTTCACAGCAATTTATTCATAGAAAGTACCTACAGATCTTAGCTAACACTCCCAACACTCCCAAATTTGCCGTTTATCTGCGAATTGACGTTTAGCCCAAGTTCCTTTGAGACAACTTATACCGAACGTGTCCAAGGACATTTGAACAGGTTTTAGTTTTATATAGCTTTATCTATGATAGCCGCAAATAAATATTAAGCAAAGATAACAATTTGAGCCCAACCATGATCCCCTTTTATTATTTCCCAATTCATTTCAAATACAGAGAGTAAAAGTTTTATCTTAATTATTTTTAAAGACCTAACTGTAACATGAAAACAATTCAGATCCATGAACCTTCACATTTAAGGACATGCGAAATTAACATTGCAGCTTTTTCAAAAGAGCAACATATTATTTATATTACAATATAATGATGATGATAATAATGGTTTTTGAAGGATCTAGCTGTGAGAAGTTGGTTTTGTTTGATATTGAGTTGTTGTGCACTAACAAAAATGACTGCGTAAATACGAATTGGCATTACCTGGAGCTTCAGAACCAAGCTAACAAGCCCGAGTTTATTTCTGTGTATTTTCTCTGTGTATTGATTGCAAAATGTTTTTCATTTCAGCATAGGAGACATTTAGCTCGAATGAGATAAGGCTATTAGGAAGAAGCGATTCATTTACGCTGATTCAGCAGGATGTCTAGGAACAGGGCAAGTCTCACACCCCTGTAGTTGCTTGCCTGGATAGAAACTTGATAAACTGTACAAACTACTACAGACACAACTTATATAATTACAGAATGTAAACTCTCTTTGGTGATTCTGACCTGTACCAACTGAACCAACAACACTTGCATATATCAGGGAAGTTTATTCTTCAGTAAGAACATACGACTTCGATGAATGTATGTATGTTTTAGAAAAATATTTTAGAACTTTCATTTACATTGCAGTTGTTTATTGAAAAAAACATAAACCAAAATAAATCATTATATTGTTACCATTTGTAAGGTCACATTTCCTGAAGCTTTTTTACATTATGTTGTACTAATAAAAACGATATCGCATACTGGCTTTACCCATATACTGAACACTTAACCTCGAGTCATCACTGAGAAGTGTTTTGCTTTGATATCTTTCATTAGGATATCTGTATTTGGTTTTGGCTGAGTTACCGTCCGTGTCCGTGTTGGCGTTCCCATTCGTTTCTGGAGCATAACAATGAAATTACTTGACCAATCTTCACCAAATTTGGTATACATCCCCTTCAGATCATGTAGATGTGCCTTTTGGGTGTTTCAACTTCTTTCTCAGTTTTATATCTTATTCTTAAATTGAATCATATGTAGTTTATAATTTGTCAAGCATGACAAACTGCAGATATTTTGATTAACCAAAACTTGAAGTTTATGTTGTTTTATAGAAAAATTATTAAATTTCATTTGATTTTTAAAACTGTAAGGAATTTTCAACAAATAAATTATGCTGAAATTATATTGTGGGACGACATCTGTTTTTACGAGTAAAAACACTTTCTAGTTAACACCTTTAAAACTAATCAAACACAGAGAAGTACTTCAATTGGCAGTATAAAACCAGATCACGATGTATGACTGCATCAAATAAATATCAAAGGTTATGCTTTCCTAAATTTTAAATCAGATAGATTCGTTTGGGAAAATATGTTAATTCGAAAGATTAAGCATCAATAACCACAGTGATAAGTAAAGAATAAAGGGACACAGAGTATGTTGTTGGAGTGAATTTGTCAAACTTCATAAATGGTGTTACTTCATCGACAAGTAGTGATTGTTTCTGGAAATTAACATCTCAATGCTTAACCCTTAGAATAATGACAAAAATTAGGAAAAAAATCGAGATTTATGACCGGAAATCGGACAATGTCTAGCGGACAATGACTGAACCGTAATTTTCAAAAGTTATTTATAGCGGATACAACGGGAAATATAGGTTTGTATTGCTTAATAGGTCATTTAACTTTTATACGTGTAAATGGGACGCTAATTTCTTCTTAACATTTATATTGTCGTTTTCAATTTATTATCGAAAACAAGACATGTCAAAGTTTGGCATTGAAGGTATAAATATACAAGTTTGGATTTATAACTGTAACTGAATAAAGGTCATAAGATATTTTTGCTCTATTTAAGTCACATACAAAATTCATGTATCGTTTTTCTATAATTTTAAAATGAAGTCAAACTAGTGACTTTAAGTCAAGGACTGCTTGTGTTTCGTTTTTATTCCCAACTTCGAAATAAACTAGACAATTAAACAGGGTTTTTTCGATGTCGTTTATATCTACTTGAGTGCGTAGTTGGGGTTTAACGTGCATTCAACAAACTTTCAATTAATTAACACGTGGATGACAAGGATCCAACAGAAAGTGAACAGATCAGGGAGAACGCGATCGAAAGGAGGAGTAAAAGACGGAAAGAAAGGCAGTCAGCAGGTTTTAGGTTTTTTTAGCTTCTACCCGTCTACCTGTCCAGCTTGGGTGCCCCTACCAGGAACATGTAAGCTCAGGCTGGCATAGTTCTTATGGTCACTGAAGCACGCAAACCACATCAACACGATAAGGGATTGAGTTAAGTGGCGGTAATCTATCTATCTTGGAAGGAGACGAAGCCATCTCACTTATAGGTGGCGACGTCTTTGTATCAATTTCAAGTTAACGTTATGTCTGACACATGCATGATCCTTTACAAAAGCACTCATTATTTAAGGATTGTTTTAAATTTTTTGTATCTCTATCGATGTATGACAGCAACAAGTTGTATAACATCGCGTATCGTAGAGATGTTATACAGAATTTGTTGCTGTTTTATATCGATAGAGGCACAAATAATGTAAAACAATCCTTATAATCACAAAATCAAATTACTCAAATTAACTAAACCGGACGATGATTTCATTTCGTTTTCATCAGCATTGATGATAATCAAAGATCGTCTTAACTCGAGTCCGCATTTCTGGAATAACCCTCATTAAATATTACGTGACATTAAAAATGGCTACCGTTTGTGAAACGATTCGAGCTATCAACCTTCAGGACTCGTAGTTACTAAAATCAATAGTTGTCGGTGAAGGTAATAGTTTCTCTTGGGGGACGAAAGTATTAAAGCAGATATGAAGATGATGAGACGCGGACAATTCTTATTTTGCATAAGAATCAAAATAACGCTCCGTTGTCATAACCGGACTAGCCGTTGCGTCAATTTGTTCTGTCAGATTGTTACGTCATAAAGAATGATTGCACGATGTTTAACTGCAAATTTTTTCTGCATTCATTGAGAAATGGTTGCATTTTTTTAGAGCTCTCGTCCAATCAGAATCGCCGAAAAACGTGCAACAACATCATTTTGTAATTATTTACGTGTAATCAAAACTTTATGTCATGTTGGTTTTGTCTCACTTCTTTCCGTCCGTTTCCCGATCGATAGTATCCCTTTTCTCCCTAGTCTATCGACTCTTTTGGATTATTTACATCAGCGTGTTTGACAGATAGAAAGTTAATGCCACAATAAAAAACATTTAGTGGGAAACATTTATAAATAATTTCTGAACTTTTATAAGGGATGAACTTCTAACGCACTAAATTAAAAGAGTAACTTTATTTATTGAAGTGTAGGTGTTTAATGTTTCTACTTCTTCATTTTCACTATGTTCGGAATACATTCCCAAAAGAACAGTTGTACATTGTATTTAGAAATGGTTATAAGAAATGTTTACTGTTGGAAAATATTTCAGATAATTTTAGCAAGTTTCACCTAGAGCTAAATTGAGATCTTCAACAAATAAGAACATGATAGCCTATATAGTTACTTGAAAGGGTATCTTGTCTTCCACTTCACAGCGCCGACAAAAGTTTACAAGTTGTTAAATATGAAATAAGAATCCGATGTTTCAAGTACAAGATACAAAAAAAGGAAACACTAATAAGCACAACATTTCGAATTAAAACTTTTCTCATCATTATGGAGTGGTATAATTGCAAGAAAAGTAACACCAGCCTTAGGCTATGGAAATATTCTGCTCTCCATGCAATTAGCAATGCTGCACACTATATCCCGTACTTCCTTTTTGTATTTTGGCTCAATCTCTTAGTCTAGTTGACTGAAAATGTGTGTCTTCTGAACTATATTTATGCTCCTTAACGCTGGCATTTATCTCAGTTTGTGTGGACTCGTGAATTATGAGCATGATTTTAAACAACATATCATGCACATCAAACTAAGTGCATCTTCTCTCAACACTGTCACACAAACGTTAGTGACAATTGTGTTGTTTACGAATACACTGATTAACATGGCTTAAACATTTACTACAATAACCTTACATGTGATCATTAAAACATCGATATACATTGGCAATGATTGAATGTCAAGAAAGTCATTTGTAGGTAAATCATGAAACGAATGTCTTGTTTCGCTTGAATGTGAATGACTGAAAGGTAAGTTCATGTATTAGATGTATCCACACTTCCCGATGTCAATTTTTGCCGATGTTGTCAATCCGAGGCCTCTGGCCTATGACCATAACAAGAAAATGTTGGTATATATTACTCTTACTCAACTCTACAAGAGTTAACCTGAGATTAACTATATTTAATATTGTTATTGGGACCTAGTGGTTAAGAGCCTCTAGCCCAGCAACTTCCCACATTGATTATTCCTTTTAAGCACTATCAAAATCATTATGCATTAGTAGATAATCACATGGACCGCACATGAGTAAGCACGAAAATCCATGAGCTCAACGAAATTTATATATTTCATGAGCTCAATATTCATTTCAATAGGCCGTAAGTGAGTTATTGGGTTATAAAGGTTAAATGATTTGAGGTTGAACGCCACTTTTTAGACTATTTAACTTATTTCACGGCTACCACTATTATTACAGGGACAAAGCCAGTTACACAATTGTTGATCTGCATTGCGGTGAAATCTGAGAGCTTTCATGAAAAAGATTTTGAATCACATAAAATTTAATGTGAGAGGAATTATTGTTTTTTATTTCATGGAGATGAATAGAACAGATGATTGAATTGTCATTGCTGCCAATAGTTAAATGAAGCTGTTCAATAAAAGAAAGTGTTTTTGTAGACATTCTTTAGTAAGTTAGTTACAGTGAAAGGTCCACTTTGCTAGCATACACTTTAAAAAAACGTACTTAAATCGTCTATATAACGGTTCACATTATTTTAGCTTGATAATCTTCTTTAAAAATACAAACTTAATGGTTTCCTTTTGTTAAAAGACATTTCTATGTTTCCGTGTCTTGACAATTTTTTGGGTTTAAATGGAAATCTTGTTCCTTTTGTTCTTAACATCTAATATTATGAATAATTGATGGATATTAAACAACTAATTTGCACAAACCCAGAAAACAAGGAATATTTTGTTTTAAAACGAGAATTTCTTCATATTTCCCAGCTTGATAAGAATAACACTGTGTGTTTGCACTGGAAGACAGAATAATATGCAAATAAAAATGCAATTCCTGAGACATAGGCACTAGAACCCCACAAATGAGAGCCGAATGTCAAATGCAGGGAATATACAAAACTCATATTGTCTGGAATTTTTATTAAGCCATTGCCATATAAAAACATCTTTTACACTATTGGCACCCTAACATTCTGTTCCTTTTAAATTCTAGACCAATCTGTTTCAGTGGAATAGGAATTTGCATTATGTAATAAGACGGGTTCTGAATAGTTCTGAAATATCACGTAAAGCTCAGATGACACACTAATCCATTACTCTTTACAGAATAATGTGGTCTGTTCTTGTGTTTGATTTATACCAGGCATTGCGCTGTTAATGAAGAATAATAATACGTCATAGAAGAGAAAACTTTCTGTAGTTTAAGTCTTCCTGAATGGAAAACAATTCAAAAATCGTATAATGTCTCCCACTTAATATCCAAATTACGTTTTCTCACTTTTAAAAATCAGCTTGCACACACATGTTTATATAATTACTGTTCGATATCTTAACTTATTAGCATACTTATACTGCCTAAAAATTAATTAATTTACTTTGTTGCTATTTCGAGGTGAGATGAGGAGGGGTTTTACGCCGCTTCAATAGTATTTTACTTGTGTCACGGCTGCAAAGAGAAAGGCCGCAACGCCATTCTTAATTGTTTTCAAAATCCCCAGTGCATATTTACACACTGCTATAGTCAGGCACGTTTGGGGTAGTAGAGAAGAAAGTGTTTTTATCATCCAAGCCCTGTCCACCGCAGTAGATTTGGTACTGATTTCTAAAAGCTTTTTCCTCACTTTAGATACTGCTTCAGAAAATTTAATGTAATCACAGATTGGCCACGGGTAAACAGGCAACATTGACTTTGGGGACTGCTTATTAGCGAAAGATAAAACAAGATTGCGTCTCTAATTGTCATTGAAGCGTTTTATTCAAGTTACAGTTCTAGTCAAGATGGTTTTGTTAAAGATATACGTGAAGGGAGTCAGTGTTACTATGGTTACTCTTTTGATGAATGACGTAAATTTCAGCAGTATCGGGGGGTTATGAAATCAGACATGTTATTCAATGGGTAAAAGTAACTTACAAAACCAATAGACGAAAAAATATGGGACACCAGATTCCATTTTGAATACACGTTTTTTCAACAACGCAACTCGTTTCTGCCTCCGTGTATCTGACAAGCACAATCAAATTTGGTGTGACATTGCTTTTGGTCAATTCCAATGGGAAGGCATTTTATTTATTTCAGAGATTGAAGGACGTCTCTCCAATAATGTGGCTAATTCCTGATAATGCAAATCATTGTCACGTTGAGATGTAAAAACGTTTTTGTTTGAAGATCACTTTTAAAAGAACTTTTGTAAATATAATGTTCTTGATTTTAGACGCGACGTATTCCTATTCTTAGTTAGGAATCCTGTCGTTTACCGTTTTCTAATATCTCAAGACAATTGGCGAACGATATTCGGTGATTAAAAATCTCAATCTTGTGTCTTTTGATATCAAATATGTTAGCAATTGCTGAGTAAGGTACGCTATATTCTTACTTCAATCAACTCGAGGTGATATATTTTATTTCAAATAACAAGAGTGAGATTATCTATATATAAAAAACATATTTATTACACTCTCGTTGGAGATACTACAGTTGTGAAACAATGACATGTTATTCAACACTTGTGAAACATTGCAAGTGACACATGACAAGTTATCACGTGATGATGTAAATGAAAATGGCGACTGTCAAAAATATTGTTCTCTAAACTTTGATAAAATACGAGATAAAAGTACAATTCTTTTTAAAAACATGTTTAGCTGTTTATAAATAAATTTGATCAAACAAAATCATCAGATTTCATCTTTTTTTGTTTTTTATTTAGCTAGAAAATAACCGTTAACCAAGCTTGATTGTAAGCGTCTCACAAACCGCTCAGTCCGAAATTATTAGGTCCAAACTTTGTCGGAGAGTAACATTCCTCCAAATCATGCAAATTAGTGGTCAGAAAAATATGCAAAGCATAAATAATTACTCTCAGTTGTCCACGAAACAGCTCAGAGATATCAGCACAATTATTAACCAACGCCCATCTTCTTCAAATGTAAACATGACCTCCGAATCCGGGTCAAGCGGGCTTTCGCCATTAGATCGGGCAAGGTCATCCCTGCCGGTTTCGGTAGATTCTAGAAATGACAGCGTCAGTGCTTCCGAATTTCGATCGATCAACTCGATCTTCGGTGGTTCCGTTAGCAAATGTTAACTTCATCAGCAACAACAAGGACAGTGTTCCTCCCACTGATACTTACTCAAACTAAATGAATCGCGCTTCAAAACTCACATTCCAATGACGTCACGATCACGTGTCATTCATTCACATAATTCAGTAACGTTCATTCAAGTAATTCAGTGACTGATGTTATGTTTCATTAACTCGCCAATTTGTGTTCGTAGTGACCAAAAACGAATGAGTGCCTTCCATTTGTATTGTTCAAAATTAAAGCTGTTATAAACTCTTGACTTATTTCTCCAATGCAGTCTAATGACGTTATGCGTCGATTGTAAGAATTGTATTCCTACGCACAACTACGACAATTGAGAGTAAACATGATTTTCATTTTATAATATTAATTTAAAGAGTGTAATAAATAAAATACTAAACTTCGTCCAGTTTAATAACATATTTATGAAACTCATGGATAGTATTGGTATTTAACTCGCTTTCGCTCTTTAAATACGAATACTATCCACTCGTTTCATAAATATGTTATTAAACTGAACGTCGTTTAGTATTCTCTATATATGAGTCATATTCCAAACAACTGAAACCAAGCCTACAAAGGGAAATGAAACGACATACATGTAAGAAGTCAGCCAATGTTTAAATACAAATTAAATAGCCAAATATTGTCCGTAATGATTATCTAAGCTTTCAAGAACTCAATAATGAAAGACATACAGAGAGACGTGGTATATTTGAGACAGAATATGATGAGTCTATGATTAATATTTGACCAAGAACTTTTCATTTTGTTTTGTTCACGATATTCACCTGGTCGTGATGTATTCACCTATATGGAAAAGGCCTAGGAATCCATTTTTTGAAAATTGCGAACACGATGTTAGAAACGTATTTACTCATCGTGGTGTTCACAATATGGTGTCTCTGTTTGGACCCGCTATACAGTAATGTTAATTTAATATCAATGATGTTTTACATTGACTGGAAACTGAAATCACATGGATGCTATGCATATCAAATTACATTACGTAGCGATAAAGTTAAACTGATTATAATGACATGTTACTTGTCTTTCATACAGTTGTTTTCAATGTGAATAGAACAGCAACCTTGTATATGTGCAAAAGCCAATTATTACGCCCCATGTCTATGGATAATGATAATATGTCCCTATAAAACACTATCAACTTCTATCTGTCACATGTCTGCTTTTTATCTCAATACTTAAGACTTACGACATAAAATTTTACTGTACCAAACCCCTCAGTCAGTATGTCTAAATCAAATGTATTCATTAATAATGTTTGATATGCTGTTGTTTGGCAACTCAATTAGTTTTTACATGGAGGATACAGTGCTAGATAAAAAATAAATAACAGAGTATGGGGAAAATGGAAAGTTGTTTGATTTGGTTTGTGACATTGATTTTTCAATATTAGTTTATTTTTCCAAATAAAGAAAACTTAATATTTTACTGCATTTCAATACTATTTTCTTTAAAATACCTGGCTATATTTTCAATGGTGACATATGCGATTTCTCGGTCAAAATAAAATCCGTATTTTTACTGAGTGAAATAATGATGGTATTCTACCCAGTTAAATAATGCAACAATCATATTACGTCGTCTATGACGTCAAGAAACATTAATTACAACATTTTGGGAAATATAATAAATAGACCAATTGTCATTTTTCGTCTAATAACATGTATATCTCATCTCGTGAAGAAGAAAAGTATATATTTTCATTAATAATTTCTGCTTCACTCGATGATATAGACATGGTATTCGATGAGATATGTCAAATATCCTCTATTTATTCACAACGTTCTGTTGCTGTGCTGCTATTCAGATTTTAAATAAAAAGAAACCAATCAGATGAAGAACAGCGCAATATATATACACTAAGTATTATCATTATTATAAATATAGAAAAAGGTGTTATTCTGGTTATGAACTTGTGTTACATTTGTTACTGAACGACTGATTACATTACAGAATGATTAAATTGTCTTTGACGGCACGTCACTATGAAGAGTTGGAATCTTCAAATTTCAAACACGCATTCCAGCAGTTAGCTCTGGTCATCCCTGGAAAAATCAAATAGCATGCCCAGAGGTTTACCCGTTAAAAGAACCCAATTGAACCCAGTAGAATAATGGAGTGATCTCAGGAGAGGTTTATAATTGTTAATCTTGAAAAGTCTAGAAACTAGGGTTGTGATAATGTCGGCAAGGCTACCAGACAGACCTACATTTAAACATTATTTTAGTAGATGATGTGTACATTTGGGTAGGACCCAACATGATTTTCATCCAAGAAACAACAATTTAATGATTCTGCAAATTATGGGAAATTATTAAGCGAACTTATCGGATGACTAATCAAGTCTCTTTCATCTGACTCGCTCGTCCGAAAGAATTCAGTAAATTGGGCAAATGTCAGGCAGGTTACCTCCTCAGTCAGAGCTGGTGTGATGGGTCACCTCGTTGATGAACCAACGAACTGTTTACTTATAGGCAAAAGAAAGCCTCCGTCTGATTGGCAGCTTTACCCTTTGGTAGTTTCTATTATTTCACAGGTCTAGACAATTAACACCAATCACATGTCTCATGAAGTGTGATCTTATCCTCTTTGATTTCTAAGGTTTGTCTTTGATAGATGATCAATTAGCTAAATTGTCTGGATGAAAATAGGAGTAAGGTGTCAGACAAAACATAAAGAGTAATACGAAAAAGCTTAGACTATTTAAAGCAATGGCTTAATTTCAACTATCCCGTTTACAAAGTTATAGAAAGGTTCTAAGTGAAACGAAAATAATGGCAATGGCAATTATTTGTTTCAGTAATGCTCAAAACATGCAATGCTTTAGGGCTTCATTTTAAGCTTTCTGTTGAAGAATTTAAAATCTTCTTAACATATCTTTCTGAAAGAAAGGTTTTATTAGAAAGTTTTATTTTATGATTACAAAGATTCAGGTTGGAAATTAAAGTTGGATATGTCATATTCTTGGATGTATGCAATGCACAAGCCTCCCTTACACTAATAAACTCATATAATTTCAAAGTATTTAATAGGAATAGTAAATTAGAAATCCGTCTCTATAAGATAAAATGAGACAATAAAATAATACATTATTTGAGTATTAAATGTGTCTCACCAACTGCCTTGTCACATACGCAATGCATACGAAATGTTTTTAACTATTTGAAATGAGTTGATTGCATTGTAGATCAAAGTAACATTCAAACGTTTTTTCTATCAATCTATGCATGAGATAAACACGATTGATAGTACAATCATTGATAGTTGATGGCTTTGCGGCTCAGATCTAGATGCTTACAGTTCATGCATGTATGTAGCTATAGTAGCCTACTAAATTTGTAAAAATAAAGTTCTTTAAGCTCTCATTTAGCGTTCAAAATATCCTACATTTTGAAATGTATGTCTCCAACCTTTGTTGAGACAACTGCATTTGTACTATTCCATTCTTTGTGTTGGGGTTACTGTAACTGTAACAAGGTTAATACTTTTTTGTAATTTGTATCAAAATAGATCTCTTATAAAATAAGGTTGATTATGCAGGGAATATACAAAACTCATATTGTCTGAAATTTTTATTAAGCCATTGCCATATAAAAACATCTTTTACACTATTGGCACCCTAACATTCTGTTCCTTTTAAATTCTAGACCAATCTGTTTCAGTGGAATAGGAATTTGCATTATGTTATAAGACGGGTTCTGAATAGTTCTGAAATATCAAGTAAAGCTCAGATGACACACTAATCCATTACTCTTTACAGAATAATGTGGTCTGTTCTTGTGTTTGATTTATACCAGGCATTGCGCTGTTAATGAAGATATAAAATCCGATTATAAGATAATACAACGATATACAATCAGCTGCTGAGTATACCTTGCAGTGGGCAGGAACGTTTGATGATAAGCATCTATTAACATTTGAAATAATACTAACAGAATAATTATACGTCATAGAAGAGAAAAGTTTCTGTAGTTTAAGTCTTCCTGAATGGAAAATAATTCAAAAATCGTATAATGTCTCCCACTTAATATCCAAATTACGTTTTCTCACTTTTAAAAATCAGCTTGCACACACATGTTTAATTACTGTTCGATATCTTAACTTACTAGCATACTTATACTGCCTAAAAATTAATTAAATTACTTTGTTGATATTTCGAGGTGAGATGAGGAGGGGTTTTACGCCGCTTCAATAGTATTTTACTTGTGTCACGGCTGCAAAGAGAAAGGCCGCAACGCCATTCTTAATTGTTTTCAAAATCCCCAGTGCATATTTACACACTGCTATAGTCAGGCACGTTTGGGGTAGTAGAGAAGAAAGTGTTTTTATCATCCAAGCCCTGTCCACCGCAGTAGATTTGGTACTGATTTCTAAAAGCTTTTTCCTCACTGTAGATACTGCTTCAGAAAATTTAATGTAATCACAGATTGGTCACGGGTAAACAGGCAACATTGACTTTGGGGACTGCTGATTAGCGAAAGATAAAACAAGATTGCGTCTCTAATTGTCAGTATAAACCTAGCTCAACATTTCTCTATTCATGTTCAGGTTACTGCATTTCCTGTAATAACCTCTCAGCAGGTTTGACCACGATTCATGAGGTTTTACCACGACTAGAGGTTTTACCAAAGGTTGAAATCTAACCTCTCACAAGGTTAGATTTCAACCTTTAGTAAAACCTCACAAATATTGGTAAAACCTCACGAGTCGTGGTGAAACCTCACAGCTTAAAACTTGTTGACTTAAAAGTGGCAAAGAAATAATAACAAGGACAATGCAGTTTATTCAATTACAATGGAAATTGAACACAAATTGACACTTCGCGGTCGGGGAGGTCGACGTTGTAGATGTCGGAATCGTAGTTGTTGACATCGTAACGAGCTTGGAGGGATCAGGTTCAGGGCCAGCTAACTGCGCTTCTGCCGTGGGAGTTGCTGTTGGATTGCTGGTCGATGGGTTCTTGCTGACCGTTGCTGTTGGGGTTCTCATGGTTACTCTTCCTGCGGTGTTGCTTTTTTTGGCGGTCAAAATGGATGAAACCACTTCCTTCTGAGCATCGCTTGTCCTCTTGTAGGTCCTCACTGCATTGCTCCTATGACCTTTAAAACAGTTATTAAATAATATAGATTCTTTAAAATGTTACATATATTTAATTAAACATGTGACGACAAGTATTGATGTTAAAATTCAATAAATAGTACACCACATCAAAAGAGGAATTAGTTTTGGTAATTTCGTTTCATTTAATTCTCAATTATTTTATGGATAACATAAAAAACGACGTTAATCAATAATGCATTCTTTAAACTCATTATTACAATACCTGTTTGCTCGCAAATCAGTTGTTCGTCCACCTGTCCCTGATACAATCTTGTGGCTGCAGTAGCTCTGAGGGAATGATTTGTTTTGCGACCTTGAATACCACCAATTTCACAAATTCTCTTTACAGTGCTTTGGAGAGTGTTGTGACCAACAGGGCAATCAATAAACCATTTCTCATCAGTTGGGGTCTTCATTGGTGTGAAGTAGAAAGCCTTCTTCGAAACTGACTTGGCGCTGCAATAATAACTGAATATTATAAATATTAAAATATTTACATATTCAAATTGATCAGTACATTCAATTCTAATGCATGTGTCAAGTAATTGACTATTTACGTCGATAATTTGAGCTATAATTTTAACCTTGATTCGAAGTTAAGATGATCCTTCATTCTGTTGATACTAATCCTTGAGTTAACTTAATACTAAACGTACCAGAGGTCCTTATACTTCTGGAACATCCTGACGTAGCATCTCTCAGGATTGTCAATGTTCTGATAGGCCCTTGCTTCTTTAGGCTTAACCTTCCGCTGCTTGAGTCCACCAGGATTCGTTTTTGAGGTATCTTCTTTGTACGACAGGTACAACTTCCCGTTAGTGTCGCTATGGGGCCCTGTTATTTGTGGCTTGTCGAACAATCTCAGGCTTCGATGTTCCATTCCTCCGCGCAGAGCAAAGTTTAGACCTGTAAAATAAGTACATTAAATAACTTGGTATTTTTGTATAATATCTTACAGTTATCAAGGGCGTGCCACCGTTAAAACAGGAAAGACAGACACATTTCTTGGACTAAATATTGCATTGAAACTTGCGAGCCAACTATGAAACAAGTAAACCATGGATGGTTGCAAAATGAAACAATTATCTCAAAATGTTTTGTTTTTTGGCAAAATAATATCAATAGAGTACTCTCGAAAATAGAAAAAAGCTTTTTGGCAATAATTTATTTAATAGAAATAATTGATCAAGATATGTAATTCTCACAGATGTCAAAGTATCAATGTTTTCCCTAATCCCTGTGAATGAATCAAAGCATAATTCGAAATTACTTAACAGGTAAATATAAATGTCCATAATTGCAGCATTTATAGAAAACATGGTTTAAGTCTAGAGTACTGTTGACACGAGAAACGTGGATTTCCTATATACCCAGTACGGGAGCATGTTGCACGTGCAACTTGCATTGTGAGAACTGTGACGTCAGTCGCAGGCTGTTCTATCAATCGCGTGCTGTTCCAACAACATACCTTTGCTCAGAACATGTACTAAAAATGCTAGATTCATACCCTTTATATACGACGGTATTTACATGTACTAAGCAAAACATACCTGTTAAATACAGTATCGTGTCCAGAAGTTGTTGTGGATTTTCGTCCCCAAGAATACCTTTCTCCCACAATAAGTTTTCTTCCTCTTCAGATATGATTTCAGCCGATTTAACCTTGCTACTGCCCAAACCAACTGCTGACCGCTCACGAATGACTGCATCCAATGCTTGTCTACACTCTGTAAACTCCTTGTCTTCAAAGAGGTTGATATCCCGACCACGTGACTTCATAATTGACGACAAAGATGCATACAGCCCATAAAGTGTTGTTGTTGGATAAAAACTTCCGTCAACTTTCCTCGCTTCGAAAACGAAGTACTTCATTGATGTATTTATGTCCTCGACTTCCATTTCAAAAATATTCTTCGTTAAACAATCCACCGAAAGTAAAATGTTGTGATTCATACTCCTTTGACGCCTTTCCTCTTGCCATCGTTTAAAAACTGACAGGGCCCAGTCGTGTTTATATTTTGTTCCTTTTGGAACACAAGTTTTCAACTTGTCTTGAAGTTCAGCCTCTGATAACGGAATTCCAAATCGATATTTAAATGCATCTTCAGTATTTTCTTCCTGGCTAAATTTTGATTGAATGAGAAATAAATCCTCATCATCTGATACCCACGTATTGCTTCCAGAATGTGATCGAAACAAACGACCGAGAAGACACGTACTGTCATATATACCCAGTACGGGAGCATGTTGCACGTGCAACTTAACATGCAACTTGCATTGTGAGAACTGTGACGTCGGTTGCAGGCTGTTCTATCAATCGCGTGCTGTTCCAACAACATACCTTTGCTCATAACATGTACTAAAAATGCTAGATTCATACCCTTTATATATGACGGTATATACGTCAAAGAAAACACTCGGGCCGGGTTTTGGTAGACATTTCAAACACCCTCGGGTGGCGAAATGAAAAGTAAAACCTCGCAAGCTCGGTTTTACTTTTCATTTCTAGCCACCCTCAGGTGTTTGAAATGTCTACCAAAACCCGACCCTCGTGCTTTCTCCCTGACTTAAAGCGTTTTATTCAAGTTACAGTTCTAGTCAAGATGGTTTTGTTAAAGATATACGTGAAGGGAGTCAGTGTTACTATGGTTACTCTTTTGATTAATGACGTAAATTTCAGCAGTATCGGGGGGTTATGAAATCAGACATGTTGTTCAATGGGTAAAAGTAACTTACAAAACCAATAGACGAAAAAGTATGGGACACCAGATTCCATTTTGAATACACGTTTTTTCAACAACGCAACTCGTTTCTGCCTCCGTGTATCTGACAAGCACAATCAAATTTGGTGTGACATTGCTTTTGGTCAATTCCAATGGGAAGGCATTTTATTGATTTCAGAGATTGAAGGACGTCTCTCCAATAATGTGGCTAATTCCTGATAATGCAAATCATTGTCACGTTGAGATGTAAAAACGTTTTTGTTTGAAGATCACTTTTAAAAGAACTTTTGTAAATATAATGTTCTTGATTTTAGACGTGACGTATTCCTATTCTTAGTTAGGAATCCTGTCGTTTACCGTTTTCTAATATCTCAAGGCAATTGGCGAACGATATTCGGTGATTAAAAATCTCAATCTTGTGTCTTTTGATATCAAATATGTTAGCAATTGCTGAGTAAAGTAAGCTATATTCTTACTTCAATCACCTCGAGGTGATATATTTTATTTCAAATAACAAGAGTGAGATTATCTATGTATAAAAACCATATTTATTACACTCTCGTTGGAGATACTACAGTTGTGAAACAATGACATGTTATTCAACACTTGTGAAACATTGCAAGTGACACATGACAAGTTATCACGTGATGATGTAAATGAAAATGGCGACTGTCAAAAATATTGTTCTCTAAACTTTGATAAAATACGAGATAAAAGTACAATTCTTTTTAAAAACATGTTTAGCTGTTTATAAATAAATTTGATCAAACAAAATCATCAGATTTCATCTTTTTTTGTTTTTTATTTAGCTAGAAAATACCCGTTAACCAAGCTTGATTGTAAGCGTCTCACAAACCGCTCAGTCCGAAATTATTAGGTCCAAACTTTGTCGGAGAGTAACATTCCTCCAAATCATGCAAATTAGTGGTCAGAAAAATATGCAAAGCATAAATAATTACTCTCAGTTGTCCACGAAACAGCTCAGAGATATCAGCACAATTATTAACCAACGCCCATCTTCTTCAAATGTAAACATGACCTCCGAATCCGGGTCAAGCGGGCTTTCGCCAGTAGATCGGGCAAGGTCATCCCTGCCGGTTTCGGTAGATTCTAGAAATGACAGCGTCAGTGCTTCCGAATTTCGATCAATCAACTCGATCTTCGGTGTTTCCGTTAGCAAATGTTAACTTCATCAGCAACAACAAGGACAGTGTTCCTCCCACTGATACTTACTCAAACTAAATGAATCGCGCTTCAAAACTCACATTCTAATGACGTCACGATCACGTGACATTCATTCACATAATTCAGTAACGTTCATTCAAGTAATTCAGTGACTGATGTTATGTTTCATTAACTCGCCAATTTGTGTTCGTAGTGACCAAAAACGAATGAGTGCCTTCCAATTGTATTGTTCAAAATTAAAGCTGTTATAAACGGACTTACTCTTGACCTATTTCTCCAATGCAGTCTAATGACGTTATGTGTCGATTGTAAGAATTGTATTCGCACAACTACGACAATTGAGAGTAAACATGATTTTCATTTTATATTATTAATTTAATGAGTGTAATAAATAAAATACTAAACTTCGTCCAGTTTAATAACATATTTATGAAACTCATGGATAGTATTGGTATTTAATTCGCTTTCGCCCGTTAAATACGAATACCATCCACTCGTTTCATAAATATGTTATTAAACTGAACGTCGTTTAGTATTCTCTATATATGAGTCATATTCCAAACAACTGAAACCAAGCCTACAAAGGGAAATGAAACGACATACATGTAAGAAGTCAGCCAATGTTAAAATACAGATTAAATAGCCAAATATTGTCCGTAATGATTATCTAAGCTTTCTAAGAACTCAATAATGAAAGACATACAGAGAGACGTGGTATATTTGAGACCGAATATGATGAGTCTATGATTAATATTTGACCAAGAACTTTTCATTTTGTTTTGTTCACGATATTCACCTGGTCGTGATGTATTCACCTACATGGAAAAGGCCTAGGAATCCATTTTTTTAAAATTGCCAACACGATGTTAGAAACGTATTTACTCATCGTGGTGTTCACAATAGGGTGTCTCTGTTTGGACCCGCTATACAGTAATGTTAATTTAATATTAATGATGTTTTACATTGACTGGAAACTGAAATCACATGGATGCTATGCATATCAAATTACATTACGTAGCGATAAAGTTAAACTGATTATAATGACATGTTACTTGTCTTTCATACAGTTGTTTTCAATGTGAATAGAACAGCAACCTTGTATATGTGCAAAAGC
Source organism: Phorcus lineatus (assembly GCA_921293015.1). Classification (NCBI taxonomy): domain Eukaryota; kingdom Metazoa; phylum Mollusca; class Gastropoda; order Trochida; family Trochidae; genus Phorcus; species Phorcus lineatus. The sequence continues at coordinate 52,460,431 of OV121086.1, read as the reverse complement.
CAATTATTACGCCCCATGTCTATGGATATTGATAATATGTCCCTATAAAACACTATCAACTTCTATCTGTCACATATCTGCTTTTCATCTCAATACTTAAGACTTACGACATAAAACTTTACTTTACTGTACCAAACCCCTCAGTCAGTATGTCTAAATCAAATGTATTCATTAATAATGTTTGATATGCTGTTGTTTGGCAACTCAATTAGTTTTTACATGGAGGATACAGTACTAGATAAAAAATAAATAACAGAGTATGGGAAAAATGGAAAGTTGTTTGATTTGGTTTGTGACATTGATTTTTCAATATTGGTTTATTTTTCCAAATAAAGAAAACTTAATATTTTACTGCATTTCAATACTATTTTCTTTAAAATACCTGGCTATATTTTCAATGGTGACATATGCGATTTCTCGGTCAAAATGAAATCCGTATTTTTACTGAGTGAAGTAATGATAGTATTCTACCCAGTTAAATAATGCAACAGTCATATTACGTCGTCTATGACGTCAAGAAACATTAATTACAACATTTTGGGAAATATAATAAATAGACCAATTGTCATTTTTCGTCTAATAACATGTATATCTCATCTCGTGAAGAAGAAAAGTATATATTTTCATTAATAATTTCTGCTTCACTCGATGATATATACATGGTATTCGATGAGATATGTCAAATATCCTCTATTTATTCACAACGTTCTGTTGCTGTGCTGCTATTCAGATTTTAAATAAAAAGAAACCAATCAGATGAAGAACAGCGCAATATATATACACTAAGTATTATCATTATTATAAATATAGAGAAAGGTGTTATTCTGGTTATGAACTGGTGTTACATTTGTTACTGAACGACTGATTACATTACAGAATGATTACATTGTCTTTGACGGCACGTCACTATGAAGAGTTGGAATCTTCAAATTTCAAACACGCATTCCAGCAGTTAGCTCTGGTCATCCCTGGAAAAATCAAATAGCATGCCCAGAGGTTTACCCGTTAAAAGAACCCAATTGAACCCAGTAGAATAATGGAGTGATCTCAGGAGAGGTTTATAATTGTTAACCTTGAAAAGTCTAGAAACTAGGGTTGTGATAATGTCGGCAAGGCTACCAGACAGACCTACATTTAAACATTATTTTAGTAGATGATGTGTACATTTGGGTAGGACCCAACATGATTTTCATCCAAGAAACAACAATTTAATGATTCTGCAAATTATGGGAAATTATTAAGCGAACTTATCGGATGACTAATCAAGTCTCTTTCATCTGACTCGCTCGTCCGAAAGAATTCAGTAAATTGGGCAAATGTCAGGCAGGTTACCTCCTCAGTCAGAGCTGGTGTGATGGGTCACCTCGTTGATGAACCAACGAACTGTTTACTTATAGGCAAAAGAAAGCCTCCGTCTGATTGGCAGCTTTACCCTTTGGTAGTTTCTATTATTTCACAGGTCTAGACAATTAACACCAATCACATGTCTCATGAAGTGTGATCTTATCCTCTTTGATTTCTGAGGTTTGTCTTTGATAGATGATCAATTAGCTAAATTGTCTGGATGAAAATAGGAGTAAGGTGTCAGACAAAACATAAAGAGTAATACGAAAAAGCTTAGACTATTTAAAGCAATGGCTTAATTTCAACTATCCCGTTTACAAAGTTATAGAAAGGTTCTAAGTGAAACGAAAATAATGGCAATGGCAATTATTTGTTTCAGTAATGCTCAAAACATGCAATGCTTTAGGGCTTCATTTTAAGCTTTCTGTTGAAGAATTTAAAATCTTCTTAACATATCTTTCTGAAAGAAAGGTTTTATTAGAAAGTTTTATTTTATGATTACAAAGATTCAGGTTGGAAATTAAAGTTGGATATGTCATATTCTTGGATGTATGCAATGCACAAGCCTCCCTTACACTAATAAACTCATATAATTTCAAAGTATTTAATAGGAATAGTAAATTAGAAATCCGTCTCTATAAGATAAAATGAGACAATAAAATAATACATTATTTGAGTATTAAATGTGTCTCACCAACTGCCTTGTCACATATGCAATGCATACGAAATGTTTTTAACTATTTGAAATGAGTTGATTGCATTGTAGATCAAAGTAACATTCAAACGTTTTTTCTATCAAGCTATGCATGAGATAAACACGAATGATAATACAATCATTGATAGTTGATGGCTTTTCGGCTCAGATCTAGATGCTTACAGTTCATGCATGTATGTAGCTATAGTAGCCTACTAAATTTGTAAAAATAAAGTTCTTTAAGCTCTCATTTAGCGTTCAAAATATCCTACATTTTGAAATGTATGTCTCCAACCTTTGTTGAGACAACTGCAGTTGTACTATTCCATTCTTTGTGTTGGGGTTACTGTAACTGTAACAAGGCAAATACTTTTTTGTAATTTGTATCAAAATAGATCTCTTATAAAATAAGGTTGATTATAGCCATCTTGTATTGTTTTAATTTTGTATCTAATATATATAAATATAAATGTCTGATTAATTTTTGAAAGAAAATAATTGCATGAGAAATATATATATTCGTATATACTAATGAAAAATGCAAAGTCAAAAACTAACTTATAAAATACAAGCTTTTGTTAATTTCAAGATATCTCATGTTGAGATTCTATTGAAAACATGATATGATATGCTGTGTTATATCATTCCTCTCATTGCCAAATTCAATATGTTGTTTAATTAATATACAGATTTGCTAAAAACGTATAATGCAGGCAAAAACGTATATCAGTTTTTTTGTTTCTTTACATGAACAGGCATATGTAATCAGAACATTAAGGGGAAAATGAAAGCATAAAAGCAATATCGAAACCACTTAACCATTTATATTTAGAAGAATGCTACTTTAAGAAGAATAAAATACTTTTGAACACTGCTGTTAAACATACGCATCAGTGCCGTGATAGTTTTAAAGAATTTCCCTCATGATTTTAATGATTGTAGAAATTAACCTTTATTTTATACTAGAGATTGTATTGTGATGATAATGTTTTTAAACTCGACGCTGAGTTTAGTAGAATATAGGCTACGCTGTCTAATGGTTCAATACCTGATCGTGACAGGTCGACGGGTAAAGGCCATTCGGTTCATTACCGGGAAGTAGACAATTGTGATGTCTATAACAACAAGTGAGGGCGACACGTGGGGATTTTCTAGTCGACTGAATTTGGGAAACAATGGGCATTATCTGTGATGATAAGCATGCGGGTAGCACCAAATTCGCAACTGGAAATGAACCGAAATTGAAAAATCAGGTGTAACATAAAACATAAGTGAATATAGAGAAGTTTGTATTTATTCATGGAAAACAATGTTCAACAATTCATTCAAGCACTTTTTATCTAAAAATATGCAACAATTTTGACAACCATTTTATTTGGAGGAATGGACATAGTTCACACGTGGTCATATTTTAATAATTACCAAATTTGATATCATTTAATGGAGAGATGGACATATTTCATTTTTAATAATTTACACATTTCACTCACACATCATTGCAGTTTTAACAAATATGCTACGGCATCTGCATATGGAAGAAGACCCATTCTTCCAGCAGCCAGGTCATATATAATGAATTTGTAGAGCGCCTATCTTCCAGCTGGAGCTGCTCAGCGGCGCTATAGTGTCAGTTGACAAGAGTCAGTTTAAAAAGGCTTTTCTGAAGAGATAGGTTTTCAGATTTTCTCTGAATGTCTGGATTGGTGTGGCGGACTTAAGTTCAAGGGGCAAAGAGTTCCATAGTTTTGGAGCAGCAACTGAGAACGACCTTTCTGCCAATTTTGATTTTGTGGTAGGTAAGACCAGTCTTTGCTCTTGGGCAGATCTCAGAGCACGAGTGGGTTCGTAGACATGGATCAGATCTTTGAGGTAGCGTGGTGAGTTCTCATCATTGAGAGCAGCGTAGGTGAGAGTAAGTACTTTGTACTGTATCCTCTCTTTGACCGGAAGCCAGTGCAACTTCTTCAACACGGGAGTGATGTGGTCGAACTTCTTGGTCCTCGTGACGACTCGGGCAGCCATGTTTTGGACTCGTTGAAGGTGTGAAGATGCGCTGGAGTTGATCAACAGGGAGTTGCAGTAGTCCAGAGATGATGTGACATAGGAGTGCACAAGCAGCTTGGTGGTTTCTGTGTCCAAATATTTCCTCACTTTGCCGATGCTTCTGAGATGCATTGTGGCAGTGCGGGCAGACTTCAGGGCATGACGAGTAGCAGACAGTGTGTTGTTGATGGCGACTCCAAGATTCTTTACTTGATCCGTTGATGGTATCTCTGCGGTACCGACAGAAAGAGGCCGAGGGCATATTTTCTGCAGCTGATGCTTTGTTCCCAGTATCATAAACTCTGTCTTGTCTTCATTGAGTTTTAGAAAATTTGCACACATCCATTCACTAAGGTCCTGTACACATGATTCCAACTTGGTTTGACATGATTGGTACGTTGATGGCTTAGCACAGATGTAGAGCTGATTGTCGTCAGCGTATAAGTGGTAGTTTAGACCATTGTCGCGCATGATGCCGCCAATTGGTAGAATGTAGGTGGAAAACAACACTGGCCCCAGTACTGATCCTTGTGGCACACCGTGCGTCAAGTCATATGCCTTTGATGTGACACCATCCACCTGAACACTCATTCGGCGTCCTGTGAGATAAGACTTGAACCATGACAGCGCCAGTCCAGTTATCCCAAGTGTGTGCTCTAGTCGTGACATCAGAATGGAGTGGTCCACAGTGTCGAAAGCTGACGACAGGTCTAGTAGAGCAAGGAGAACTATGTTCTGTCCATCGATGTATCTGAGGAAGTCGTTCTGCACTCTGAGGAGAGCAGTCTCTGTGGAGTGTCGGGATCTGTAGGCAGACTGGAACATGTCGTTCAGGTCATGCTTCCTTAGGTGTTGATTCAGTCTCTCCAGGATTACTCTCTCCAGTACTGTAGAAAGAAACGGCAGGTTTGATATGGGCCTGAAATTTTTCAACACAGATGCGTCCAGGGAGGGTTTCTTGAGTATGGGACTGATTATTGCTTCTTTGAAGGAGTCAGGTACCGTTGCTTCGTCCACTGAAGCGCTGATTATCAAATAGGATTCCTCCACGAACACGGGTAGACAGTTTCTAAGTAGCCAAGTTGGTACCGGATCCAGGTGACATGACTTGACGGGGGAGTTTTGAATTATCTTGGTTACTTCCTGCATCGTGGTTGGGTAGAAGTGAGACAGAGGCCGTCCAGTGAAGGCTGTATCTTTGTACATGGGATCAACTGTATCAGCGAGCTGGGTAGAGATGGCATCTCTCAGATTTGTGACTTTGCTGATAAAATATTCACCAAACTTAATAGCCTGTTTTAAGGATTCCTCCTTTGATCTTGAATTGTACTCCTGCCTCGGTTCGGTCAGCTGTTTTGTGATTGCAAAAAGTTGTTTAGAGTCCTTCTTGCAGTTGGAAAGTGAGTCCTTTACATGATCTTGTTTAGCTTGTCTAATCAGCACGTTTACTCTATTCCTGCTGGCACAATAAATCTGTCTGTTGATTTCGATTTTGTTCCGTCTCCAGTTCTTTTCAGCTTGTCTGCGTTCATGCTTAGCATAGTTGATTTCCTCTGTCATCCAGCTTGAGCTAGGTCTGACGATTACACGCCTTGTCTTCAGAGGAGCATGCTTGTCCATCACTTGGTGCAGTACTTTGTTGTAAGTATTGACTCGCTCCGTGACATTGCTCGATTCTTTCAAACTGGAGGCCATTGTTGTGTGGCTGTGTTGAAGAAAAGCTTTGTTCACGTCGTCCATGAATAGGTCGGTGTTAATACTTCTGGTCTTTCTGTAGGAGACAGTTTTGCGTAGTGGACCAGGTTTGTCAAGTTTGAGATTGCAAAATACTGTTTTATGATCTGACAGCCCGTGATCCAAGACAAGAGTTGAGGAGACAATTTTGTCCATTTCCTTAGTCATAACTAAGTCCAAAGTGTGGCCGAGTCTGTGTGTAGAATCTTTCACATGTTGTTTGAGACCCATGGTAAACAACAACTCATTAAAACGCTGAGTGATCGGGTGGTCTGACTTGTCCAAAGCAATGTTGAAATCCCCAGTCATGATAAGAGGTTCATTTGAAGAGACCGATGTTTCTAGGAGGTCAGCTAGGTCCTTGAAAACATCATCCGTTGAAGAGTTGTTCTTTGTAGAGGCTGGAGGTCTGTAGACTGCTGTTAACCTGAAGGTGACAGAGTTGAAATTCAGTCGTACGTCAAGATATTCCAGACTTTTATAAGAAAGCTGATTCTCTTTCAGTTGTACGGCTGATATAGACGTCTTGTAGATAACAGCTATTCCCCCTCCTTGTCTCCCCTCACGATTACAGGTGAGAAGGGAGTAGTTCACAGGTACAAGCTCATTTACAGCAACACAATCACTGTCTTTCAACCATGTCTCTGTGATCACACAGATGTCAATATGGTGATCCATTATATACTCGTGCAGTTCTAGAGTTTTATTTCGTACAGATCTGGCGTTGATAATACAAAGAAGCAGCTTTTGTTGAATGTATGAAGAATCGTCGAAATTATTCCTTGAATGCCTTTTCACTTTCCTGCCTGCTCTACAACCTCTCATACGCCTTGTTGTCTTGGTGAACTTTCCATTGTTTGTGAGTCTTACATCGTGATTGCTTGGGAGCTTCTTGATTGTCTCTTGAATAGACAGCAGAGTCTCTCGACTATAGACAATAGGTGACTGATTGGGCCCCATTGTCCTCATGTGGTGCAGGTCCGGGTAGTAGGCTGTATGGGCTTGGGTGGTGAGCTTGGTTGAATTCAAGACACATATATTTTCTGTAATTGTTGTACAGAAAATCACAAATAATGTCCACATTCTTCAATATTTCACACTGAAACTTTGCAATTCTGTAGAAAAGGTCTTCATAAACACACATGCAAATATTTGGCAATTGAAGAGGTGGCTGAACAAAGTTAATTGAGAAATTTGAGGAGCTGGATGGCATGCAGCTACCAAGCGCAGTTACTCATCCACTCATCCTTCAACACGGTGATTCTGCTGTTGATGTTGACGTATTTCCTCTTCTTGGGGGGAAGACGCTGGCCACCGGCATACTGAACAAGACGGATTTCGTTCAGCTTCTGCTCCTTCTTCAAAAATGCCAACATCTCGAAGAGATTTGGATGGGCCTAAGATATAATCTTCTTCAGACGTCCGTGCCATCCTTCTAAGTGGTTGTTGGTCCTTGGGCCAGCTGTGTCATGATGGTTCCATGATGTGACAGGCAGGTCACCTTCAACCCAGAACGTCGTGACGTAGTCGGCGAGCTGGAGACATCGGGGGTTGTCCGGCATGTCCCCGAGGGCATTGAGCCATACGTCTTCAACCTATAAACAATAAAAACATAACATTCAATATGATATTGATGAACATTGAATATCATTTTATAGCCATTAAATCATGACTGTGAAACTCAAATTCATGAAGGTTAAACAAAGTAATATACGTACATCATTGGCTGGCACCAAAGGTAGGACAGCAGCACGTCGGACGAATCTGGTGATGTCCACGTCCTGGTTGTAGGCGGACTGCAACCCAACGGCCTGCGTCTTCCTCCAGATGCACTGTGTGTAGTGGAACATGCAGCCTTTCCATTCGGAGTTGGGGAAGATGGCGATGGCGGCATTCTTTGCGGCGACTTCGTAGTCCATCTGAAGAGAAAAGTTTCATTTTATTATATATTTCACAATAGAAAATATAATACAATACCGTTTTAGCCAAATTTATTGTAAACAATTGCCATTGTAAACACATTCGTGGGTATGTGCGCCAGGACGTTTAGTGACAATGTCATCGACAGTGGAGACAGTCGCATTGCAGTCATTCTGTAAACATCTCCAAGATATCCAGTTTATAGCATTTCTCTTACGGTTTGTTCGAAACATGTACCCATCTAAAACCAGATATCTGCCACCTCTAGAAGTCGGAATGAACTTATATTCTAACTGCTGGTTTGCCATGATGGAAGTTATGAAATAGTATCTCACCAGCTTCTTATATATCCAAATCAATGTTTTGAAAAAGGTAGTGTTCACTCGATCAAATATTTGATTTCGTGTTCACTTAATCAATGTCAATCAGTGTATTAATAGCATTGACTTTATGAGAAAGGTAGTGTTCACTCGATCAAATATTTGATTTCGTGTTCACTTGATCAATGTCAATCAAATATTTGATTTCGTGTTCACTTAATCAATGTCAATCAGTGTATTAATAGCATTGACTTTATGAGAAAGGTAGTGTTCACTCGATCAAATATTTGATTTCCTGTTCACTTAATCAATGTCAATCAGTGTATTAATAGCATTGACTTTATGAGAAAGGTAGTGTTCACTCGATCAAATAGACAGACAGACAGACAGACAGATTATTTATTAAAGTCTCACCTCAAATGTTTACATAAAATACAAAGGTAGGAGTATAAAAATGTAAAAAAAGTGAGCCACCCATAAATGGGTTATGAGAGACTAAATATATACATAAAACAACTTGCGCAAAAGCACACAGAAGTAAAAATTAAATTATTTGTTAAACTGTAAAAGAGTCCTTCTCTGTAAAATAAGTTTGCACGTTTTGGCAGTTATAAATACAACATCAGGGCATGACATAATAAAACACAGTTTTTGTACATCAGTAAAATTGCTAAAATTTGCATTTGCCTTATAACACTGATTAAATAAAACTAAACGATAATCAGAATATAGAGGGCAGTGAAGTAGAGCATGTGTCTCATCCTCGACATCGCCAGGGCAGTTAAAACACTTCCTCTCATCTAGCGGTGTGTTGGTGTAGCGACCAATCTCAATACGAAGAGGAGCGGTGCCGCAGCGGAATCTACTCAGTGCTCTTCTGTGACTCCTTGGTACGTTCGCAGTGACATATCTCTCTGGTTTAAAAGACGGTTTAAAAGTTCTATAAAATCTAAGTTTATTGCCACCATCCCCTCGTTTGCTTGTTTGTCGTGATAGGTCCTTCTGCCAGTCGTTCACGAAGTTGTCCAACACCTTGGTTCGAATCTCTGCTGATATAAAGCTGACATGGAACGTATTCTCTGTGGGAATGAAATGTTGAAGATTCAGCTTTTTCATTTTCGTGTGAACTCTCTTATTCCAATTGTTTTTGTGTTGTTCCGCATTTTTATTTGCCCACTTGAAAACCTTTGATAAGACTCTGTTGGGGTTAATACCGCACATACGTTTATACAGTCTGCCGATGTTGTCCCACTGTCGCACACAAGGTGGAATCCATGCCATGTCGCCGGCAACCGCTGAGTTCGGAGAGTACTTATACAGTCCAATAAAAAACCGCATAGCTCTGTTTTGGAGCGCCTTAACAGCCGGTAGTGCATACGGTCCCCAGACTGCCGATCCATACGAAATAGTGGGCCATACCATACTGTCATATAATTTGGAGTAGGTTTCATAGCCCATTCCTCCTAAGATCTTGAACTTCGAGATGAGGAGTCCTAGAGCTCGACTTGCGGAGTTCGTGGCAGCTTTCCCCATCCTAGTGTAGTCGAGCGAGTCTGTGAGGAGAAGGCCAAGATAAGTGTACGACTCAACAGTATCCAGCTCCATGTCTCCACACATGAAAGTGCTTGATGTTTTATCGGCTCCAGGCTTTCGGAAGTGCATAATCTTGGACTTCGTTGGATTCACCGTCATCTTATTATTTAGACACCAACAACTCAGAGTCTCCAACAACGTGTTTAAATCTTCTTCAGTATCAGCCAGAAGCACAACGTCGTCTGCATACGCAAGAATACTTATAGACTCACCATCCACTTGCACACCGATGTTGAGAGTATTTACTTCATCAATCAGGTCATTTAGGAACAGGTTAAAAAGAAGGGGGGATAAAAGGCATCCTTGTCTCAAACCACAGTTCACACCAAACCATTCTGTTGTGAGACCATTAAGCCGAACACAGCACCGGACAGAGTCATACAGAGACAACAAAGCACTGAACATGCTGCCACGTATACCAATATTATGAAGCTTATTCCACATAATTCTTCTGTCTATACAATCATAAGCCTTTTTAAAATCGATAAAAGCAGTAAAAGTCTCTTTCCCTATACTCTTCCTGGTTTCAATAATAGAAGTTAGTGTGTAGACGTGTTCTATTGTCGACCTCTTCGCCCGGAAGCCATTCTGTTCGTCCGCTAGGATGTTGTGAAGTTCGGAGTAGGAACTTAGTCTGGCGTTCAGCACACTGCAATACAACTTGTAGGTGGAGCTGGTAAGTGTTATTCCTCTATACGACAGGGGGTCCCTTGGGTCATCAGTAGACGATTTAGGTATTGGGTTGATGATTCCTTTCCGCCATTCCGCTGGTACTTTTCCCAAAGTAAAACAAGTATTAAAAAGACGATGTAAAAAGTTAAGACAGGAAATATTCTTTAAAACTTCAACGGGTATTTCATCATATCCAGTGGCTTTTCCCCTTTTGGCCTGTACCAGCGCACGCTGCACCTCCTCCATAGTTATTTCTGTGTTCAAAGGACTCCGATCTGTGACGTCATTCCGGGGACTGACGTCATCCATAGGTTCAGCGTTGTTACTGTTAAGAAGTGTGGAGTATGCGTCCCTCCATGTACTGAGGACTGTGTCTGTGTCCGACGAGACTGAGTCGTCATCAAGTCTTACTTCCATTGGAATCTTCTTCTTTCTTTCAGCACCAACCCCTATGAGACCGATCTCCTTCCAGAATTCCCCGCTACTCTTCTCACACAGATCCTCTAGTCGGTTCAATGTATCCTTCACATGTTGACGCTTTGTCTTTTTCACTTGACGATCAAACACTCTTCTTCTATGTAGATATACATGTTTAAGTTCATTCTTATTTGAGCCTTTACATTTACACCAGTCCCTTTCTGCTAAACATAAAATATTTAATATCCTGTTTCGTTGTGGAGTTCAGAATTTTGTATTTCCCATAGAGTTAATCCCTTGTTACAACACACGCCTTCCTTCCCCTGACATCAAAGGATTTTTACTGTAATAACAAATGTCTACTTCCCAGGAATACCCCGGCCATTCTTGCAATCTTTCCCCTAAGCCTTTCGATCCCTTTTCTCCCTGAACCGTTCACGCTCTATTTGATGACTTTCATCCACGTGTTTAACGAAATCCCGACACACGTACTCACTATCGGTGACTCCATTCTTTCAAAAGTAAAAAAATTGACGTTTTTTTATTTTTAAATTACTAAGGTTTGTCCAGATTTAACAAGTCGCTTTTGCGAAAACGATTTTTCTTGAAAAGTATCCTTTTATCAAACTGCAATTGGCTACGCAATTTTGACTGCAGCAGAGAACTGATCTACTCTCAGCCGATGCTCGCAGGTTTCACAGCAATGCATAGCTACATAAGTGTGGAAGGCTCTCAAACTGCAAGTAGCCTGCGTTGAGGTATGGTAGGTATTTATTATGGCTAATAACTTATGGTAACGTATCAACAAATATGTCTTTTAATAGGATGTCACAATTTCATGCGTATCTTCTTTAAAACATGATTAAAGAAAATGACCTTTTGGTATTGCACTTAGATCAATATATATAAGTAAGGTCTGGTTAATGATTAAATAACTAACTGAGAAGTGGATATTCTCGTTATATTGACAAAACGTTGCTTTTACAAAGGATACGTCGAGACTTTCTTGCAGTTATATAATGTAAGCGAGCAAAAGACACCTGAAATCAATCATGAAGTCTCATTAGCAGTAACTTCAGAAAAAAAGTTTTGAAAAACACATTTTCTGCAGTTGCTATTTAAAAAAACACCGTTCTCGCGTGTCTGCTTTGTTGCAATTACAGCGTTTTTATCATTTATGTTCACTTTCATTAATTTACTTTTCTTTACCACAAAAAGGAGGTGAGGTGATAAGGGGTTTAACGCCGCTTTCAATAGTATTTCACTTTTATCGCGGCTGCTAGTATTATTGCAGAGAGAAAGGCCGCAATATTTTTGTGGCTATGCATTGCGGTGAAACTAGCGAGCATCGGCTGGAACTAGCGAACCATGGGTGTTTCTGTGCTGAAATACCACAAAATGGGAAAATTGATTGAAGAAACAGTACATTTCAGATCAATGAAAATTTCAGATCAATGAAAATTCAGATCAATGGTAATTGATTTCTTTACACCTACAAATTTAGCAATAGGCTGATTGAAGAAACAGCACATTTCAGATCAATGAAAAGTTACACAAAAAATAGTTTATGAAGACTTTAATTACATTTATGAATTACGCAATATGCACAAAATTAGTACACTTCTCCGCTGAATGAGGTTTTGTAAAAATTGTCTAGTTCATATTTGAAATATTTTTTTCTCTTTCTGTTTCTGATCCTGTTTCTTATATTCTCACCTTGTTTTCCGTTATCAGAAGAGTGAATCACGTAAAGTTAAGGCAAGTTGAAGAGGTCAGACATTCAATCATCAGCTGTAAATAAATATAATTAATCTATTGTAGAAGATTTGAGTCTAAAAAGGTAGAATGAATGGAACATAAGCACTAGCATTAATTAGCTCGTTGTAAAACAAATGCAACGATATCTAACTGTAATATTTCACATCGAATGAACAACCGAACCAAACTTATTTAGGGTCAATTCTCACCGTTAGGAAAAAGTGCATGCATATACCTTGCTTGCGTTTTCGTCCTCACGGTGAAACTGTTATTAGAAAAAGATTTTGGACGAAAGTGAATTTAATAATGATTATAAGTACGGAGTTCAGTGGTGACCATATGCTTAAAAACCGATGGTAAAATTCAAATAAATGCCGCCTTTATAAAGACTGTATTGCTAAAACTTTCCCCTAAGGATTGGATTCTTCTATTAGAAGTTAAACACATATAACTTTCCTTTCTGAAGAGATAGAGAAATAGCAAGTGTCAAACATTCTTTTTGTTTATCTTACAAAATAAGTTATTTCAATTATTTTCACGCACGAGACCAATGTCTTATCTGGTCTTGTTACACTTCATTTACTAAAATCATTATCGTATATTTATTATTTTGTTTGAAGTAATGTTTCAGTTAAATATTTTTCACTTCAAAATCACTTATGGGGGTGCTGTATCTATAATTATCTGTATCTGTGATTATAACGATTGAGCAAATTGCATAGCGAAATGGAGAAGAAAAGGGTTCAAAAGTTCATAAATCTTTTGGCAGCGAAAATTAATTAATTTCAATGAATGTTTTGAAAATGGGATGTTTCTGACCTTCCATAAGAAAGATGAAATGTTTGTAATCGATTGCGAAAAATAACTCACCAAGTGTATGTATTAACAGAGTATTCCTTCGAATTACGTTAATTTAAGACAAGACTCTTCCTTTAAACACTCCATTTATGATGGTAAAAGTGTGTATAGTACTTGTTTAGATTATGAAATTAAATGTAACAGTTATTATTGATGTGTTAGTTCAGCTGATGATACATAAGGTCGACGGTTTCAGGTTTTGAAACCATACAAGATTTTCCTGAAATGTTAATGAAATGAATGTCATTGCTGAGATGTTTTCTCCGTCTTTACGATCATCATTTCCTGGGTAGACAACTTGTTCAAAGCAAACGAAGCCCGAGTGAATAAATTCTATTCATTGCCATTAATTAAGAGATTTAGGGTCAACTGATGTACATAATGTGACACATCCTTTTTTGAGACTCATCATCATTGTCAACGTTTGGTTAGTGTATTTGGACGTTGCAAGTAACAGTTATCAAATACATTTTTTTTTCAAATATCAAATGTGTTATCTGCGTGATGTTTTAGAAATGATTTATATAAAATCACTGTTTTGAATTACCATGTTCTCATTAAAGAAAGTGTTTTCGGCAGTTAAATAAATCATTATAGCTGCTTGAATATTGAAAATGATTTCATGAGGTATCTGGTTTAGTAATTTCCTGGAATGAGATCGAATTACTTCGTTAAAGATTCCAATTTAGCACATATTTATTTGACGTCCTTTGTAAATGAAAATAAATATCTTAAGGAGTTTTTCATTGATTCGTTTCAATTATTCATCATTCAATAATTATCCCATTTCAAAAACAACTTTCTCGGCAAATTGCAAAATTTGGAATCAAATGTTTGTAAACAGAATTAGGAGCTAGAATCTAAAAATTTGTTATGACATGTTCCATGCGTTTTTTTGTCACGGAAGAGTATTACGATGTGATGATGTTGTATGGGTATATTTTTATATACGGTGTTTATAATTGAATTTATTATATTATGTACTATAAAATATATTGTGTAAACTTATTTCCATTTTCATCTGTAGATTTATCCTGTGTCATGAACCTTCCTAACGTATAAGTCTTCATTTCGAACAGTATTTGAAAAACGTAACACGTGGTTTCATTTCTTCTCATCAGAATGAGGCTCGTAAACCGCCTCGATAAGGCTCGTAATTCCAGGGCTTCAAATTGTAAGACCCGGATATGTGTACTAATTAGTAGCTACTAATCACTTATCGAAAATTTTTCGAAGTTACAATTATCATAGCTGACATGGCGGGTCTCGAACCTGCAACCATTTGCCATCTATACTTCACATTAAAATTAAGCACCAAGGAGCCGATTCAGAAGAAAGCTTATTAACAATAACACTTTCTATGTGAAAGACGAGACCTGGTGATCATACCTAAATATAGATACATACATACATACATACATACATACATACATACATACATACAACATACACACATTACAGTATTCATTTTGAGAATACGCTACTGACCGATAGAGGAATAAGAAAATGATTGTGATTAAAACACAACATTTGAGTATGTAATGGTTAATGGATGAACCGAATTATATTTACAAATTTAAATTGAATACTCTGAAGATCGTATTGATTGTATTTCAAATACAGAAATATGAATCACTTCAAACTATCATGTCTAACGTTCAACTGCAATGTAACAATGTCATCTGCAGCGCTCCAGCAATCCAACACTTGGATATTGTCGTCTTTGGCGCCAGTCAATAGAGGCGAGAAAACATAACGAGGGTATTTCATAACATGTAAATGCTGCATATAGCTGCAAAAGCAATTTGGATCATTTAGTGGGGTTTTGTTAACTGCATACTGTAAAATCATTTATTTTCGCGGGGCGTTATTTTCGCGCAAACATAAAAAATGACTGATTCGCGGGGTTTAATTTTCGCGCATATCGACTAAGCAATAGCAAAATTTTGCTGAGCAGAACTACATGCACCGTGCAGCAAAGATTACACTGAAACTAGTAGTAATTAACTTATAAAAACAATATTTATTCAAAAAATCAATGATAAAATCTTTTTTATATTTATTGTCATTAAACGTCTTCAAGTTTTGAAGTGGTAACGATACCTGTCGCCAAGTGTTCCCGGAAGTAAACATTCGGAACGGTTTAGTTTGAACGGAACAATAGTGTTTGAATGTGACTTCTCGAGATCTCGTTCAAAGAAATATCATACTGAACCGAAAATATACGCACCGAATCGAAGCTCAAGCGTACCGCAATCAAAACATCAGGACACGCATATTGGCGATCAAGAGTTGATTCCGCCAGGCCGGATTATTGTGATGACTGTGTTTGCAAAACAAACAACGTGCATATCGCGTACGATGTACACACTTGTGAAAGCTCTAATTAGTGACTCGTCATTAATAAACGAACCAAACATTCCTGTAGGTAATAAAATGTGTCAACCAAATTATTTGTCTGTTATTGGTTTTCTTCACGTTCATAAACATAATATTTCTCAATGTTTTATTATTTGCGCATTATGGCTTTGCGCGAAAAGTGCGAAAATTAAACCCCCGCGTAATAGTATGATTTTACGTTAAAAAAATGAAAATTTTGAGGGTTTAATTTGCCATTGTGTTGCAATCATGTTAATTTTTTTTAAATTTTGTATCAGAAAAGAAATGTATAGCTGCCACATAGGCGACGAGCATACATACAGTCTATCTTTACTGTATGTTATGTATAAAATACGTACGGGATTTTTGACAGAAATAAATGGTAAATTACATGTTCAAAGTCAAGGTCGTTTGATGACAAGGTCTTTTGCAGTCGAGATGATTTTGGATCATATTCAGCCCATGAAAAAAACCCACAATATTGGCTCAGTTTTGGCTTTGTTAACATTTATCATAACACTTTTTCGGATGCTAGTTGTTGTTCCCTATATTTTAATCTACACTTAAATTAACAGGATGGCGAGCATAAACCTTGAATAAGCATTGCAACACCATTTTTATTACCTTTCCTGGCAAGAAATTTCTATAATCAATTGAGGAGGATGTAAGTTCATCTACAGCATTCAAATTACAATGTTGCAAAGTAAAAACATACGATGGTTTGATCCCCTTTGCTGCTTTAACACATCTCTTGAAAGGTAAACCAATCTTGCCTTAAATGCTTCAAAAGCCAATAAACAATCTTTATATATGCTTGTGGGTTTGTAGAGAAAGAAAGTGATAGATATAACAATGAAAATTTCTATGTATATAATGTTATAATGATTTTCAGAAGGTAACACCGTTATAATACACATTCATGAAAATTTTCAAGCACTTTACAGTTTTGTGGTCTAGTTTAAGTATTGTTTTTACACAGGTCCAGACCCTGAGTAATTGCTGTTGGCTATAGATTAACACAATGTACTACAAAATAACGACCTTAGATAACTCCCAACAACGTAAATGAGATGAAACAATTACACAACATGTTTATATAAGCTTAGCTTACCCAGAACTTTAGATTTATATGATTGGCCTCAAGACTTCGATAATCATTTTGGAAGTGAACAAAACAAACGTTTACTAGATGGTAATCATTATCTGTAAAAGAAACAAGTTAATTTTTTAAAAATACTTTGAAGCTATGAACGAAATGAAAAAATTTATTCAACCTCAGTTAGTTAGACGTTTCCAGATATAATATATTAGTTAAGCCATATGTTGATATTCAAATGCTCTTGAATATTGTAAGTTAGTCATTTAAGTAGTGCAGTTATATGGTCAAATCAAATGTAGTTGATTGAATAATGTTGTAACATTTTGTATAATATTTCAAATTATATTCCATTTTATAATAGATAATATCCCCTTTATTTCCTCATGTTTTTTGGTCAATGTAACTGTTTACGTTTATCGTTATCATATTCACTTGCTTGGATATATATACGTTGCAGAAAGTTTCATTTTGATCCTCCTATAAACGTCATCATCACACAAAAGCAACAACACCTCAACAGCGAATGGGTGTAATCTAATAACTAAATGCCGGGAGATATTTTATCCCAGCATAGATTTATTGACAACAACTGTAATTGCGTAATACTTTCTTCATTTCCATGATAAATACAGATTATGTTTTTGATAACAGCTCGTATATCCATTATGAATGAAAAAAGAGAAAGATACCTTTATATATTTTAATGTGCAAAGCGTGTCAATTTGTCGAAAGGAATTGCTAAATTGAAAGTTTGAGGTTTGCATTTATATGATTTATCCTTGTTTTTGTAAGCCTTTTAAGAAATGCTATGAAGACGGCCAAAGAGCATACAAAAAGTAATAAATAGCATGTTTGGAGCGATATCACTGAAATCTTGTGGACAAAAATTACATTTGCCATATGATATTACAAAACTGTTTACAAAGTCGGACAACACAAACAAAACTAATGACTGTCCAGAAATTCAAAGCCCGAAACTCTTCATAAAGTTTTACTAAAATATTTGTCATTTCATGGACTGTATTGAACATTATTGTGGCATGGTGAAATAAAAGCATTCCTACTGGCTTTGGTCAGAGGGATATCTCTTTGGCTGAATCGGTAGAGCGTAGGACTCTCACCCAGAGGTCCCGGGTTCGAATCTGTTACATTTTACACCTAACGTGGGGCCGGGGCAACTCCCTGGTGCTCACTAAACCCTGAGTACGTCGAACTGAGGTGCTTGATTACTCCAAAAGGCTCTTGACTTTGTGGAGGGGTGTAGGTGGCTGGGTGAATAAAAAGCATTCCTACTGGCTTTGGCCAAAGTGATATCTCTTTGGCTAAATCGGTAGAGGTGTTGCGGCCGTGATTTACACTCTATCACAAAAGAGAATAACGACTGCTGGGATGTGAGAAACCTCCTTTATTCCATAGGAACAATATGGTAGATGTACGACACTCTGTAACATAATCGTTAAAAACAAAACACAGTAAACATGTATATACACTTGAATACAAAATAATAGAACACATATTAGAATAAATGCTTTAATTTCACACTATTACATTATGATTTCAATTCCAGTTTGTTATATTTACATCTCTTAAGAATGTGTTTTAACGATAATACATTTGGAGTAATTGCCACTGGACAGATGATCTATACATATAAAATATAATGAAGTTATCATCAATCAATTTCAGCAGAACATTTATTACAAAGAACCATCACAGTTAAATCTGTCTGTCGTTCTGTGTCTTTCTGTCTCTACAATATCGGCAAAATAAAGAAGTATCTCTCACCAGACGCCTTGAAAACTCTAGTACAAGCATGTGTCACCTCGCGGCTCGATTACTGCAATTCGCTTCTTTATGGAACTTTTAGCTCAAACTTTAAACTCCTGCAGCATCTCCAGAACAGTTCCGCTCGTTTGATCACTGGGTCACGGAAGCACTGTGAAATCACTCCGATCCTACGCGAGTTACACTGGCTCCCAGTGCAACAACGAGTCACCTACAAACTGATGTCTCTCACTAACTCTGTATTGAATGATCCATCTTCTCCCAAGTATCTGAAACGCCTTGTGTCCTACAAAACCTCCAATAGAACTCTCCGATCTAGTTTGTCTGTGAACGATCTTGTTGTCCCCAGAACCAACACTAAAATGGGGGATAGATGCTTTACAGTTGCAGCTCCAGTGTTATGGAATGAACTGCCAAATGAAGTCCGAGAAGCAACATCAAGGGACTCGTTCCAGAGACAGCTGAAGACTCTCTTATTCAAACAGTACTTCGCTCACTAAAGTTGCTTCATTTTCTACCAAACTCAACCACTGTCGCCAGCTAGTGTATTTATTTCTTTTTAGTGTATATATTTCTTTTTACTGTAAAGCGCAACTGAGCAGGTTTTACCTGGATATTAGGCGCTATATAAATCAATGGTCATTCATTCATTCATTCATTCATTCATTTATTCTCTTCTGAAAATAAGTTATATTTGTATGATACAAACATGAAAATGCTCTGATCTGAAACATTTGTTTGGGTAATAGAATAACCGGGTATTTATCAACTTTTCAAAATTTAGTGCACCATCATTGGTGGAAATGTTATGACTGGCATTTGATGTTTGGAAATATATTTAATATTCAAAGTATACACATAGGATGACACATGGTTAAATATTTCATTTTGCATCAAATGAATAGTAAAAATATCAAAACGGTACTCCTTTGGTAGTTTGGAAGTAATTTAATACGTGTGAATGTTAGCATGGAAAATATTGTCACTCCTTCTTATCTTAGACTCATGTTTTAAAGATTCTGACACCTTTGCAATTGGAAAACACAGTGTTTATTTATTTCTCTAATTAACCATTGTGTCAAACTTCATTGCAATAAAACGTTTACTCTACGATGGCTATACGTCTACAAGGTTTATAAAGAGTGTTAATTACTATTTCACTTATAAAACGTTTCTTGTTTAGAATAAAGAACAATACAAGTTCTCGTTATATGAATAGATAAATTCGTCGTATAAATTAATCAATCAGTACTTTAAAACTGAAAACTATTAATCATGTGAACAATAAAATAATGACAGATTGATTATGGAATGAGTAAGAGTTTCATCAAGATCTTAAGAATAAATGAATGCTTTATTGGAAAAAAAAACCAACTAAGAAATGAGCAGAAAATATCTTTGCATTTGGGATAAGCAATGACGAAAGGCAATTGTAACTGCAAAAATCTCTTTGGTCCAAACTAGAAGTAGAGTGTTTAACATTTGATAACTATTTGGTAAATCGTCACAACCTCATCCAAGATTCCATGAGGTAACAT
Source organism: Phorcus lineatus (assembly GCA_921293015.1). Classification (NCBI taxonomy): domain Eukaryota; kingdom Metazoa; phylum Mollusca; class Gastropoda; order Trochida; family Trochidae; genus Phorcus; species Phorcus lineatus. The sequence continues at coordinate 52,440,277 of OV121086.1, read as the reverse complement.
GAACCATTCTTCCTCGATCATCTAACTTTTATAACTTTACTTCAGAACCTAGTGATGATTAATGTTAATATTTTGCATCGGTCATTTAAGATAAGCATATTTTATCAGTTTTATTTTCTAAGATCTTGTCGTTATGTTTCAGCCAGAAGGTGGCTCCAAATACAATAAAAATTATAAAAGATATCACGTTTAAGCATGATGGTGACCTGCAATTTTTTTTTATCATAATCATAATTGGATTATATAGATGCGCAATAACAATGCAAGCAAACCGATAAATAAAATAGAACACTTTTGATTATTTTAATTCCAAATCATATTTGAGACCATCAATACAGCTTACTAATTCATGATGTTAAATGTGTATTTTAATCACAATATTAAGCGTAAACAAATCATAGATGCAATAATAATCAGAAAAAGAATACATTAACGTCGTCTGCAGTTTTGCTGTAAAGCTTTTTAATGTTAAAACTGCTTGAAACTAATAGAATGATTAACTTTACGTCCCAGACTCATTGTAGTAAATTAACAAACATGTTTTTCAAAATTCATTAAAAGCATTTTTAATGACTTATGCTATATCATCATCATGTCTTTTATCAGATATCTATGAATAAACCAGTTCTTTAGATGTCGTAAGAAATAATTTGCATTTCTACCTAGGTAGAGTGTGCTGCTCATTCACCTGTCAAAGTATCAACATTCTTCGTTCTAAAGAGTGGAAACAGAATCTAATGAAGCTTTATCGACTTTGATCTGATTTGTCACTTTTTTCTATGTTCGTGTAATTAGTTCCACACGTGTGACCGAGCTCGCTTTACGACTGACAGCCGGGTACAGGTGATGTAAACAGTTACTGAGATGTATGTGCGTTCTGTAAATGTTAACGGATTGTACATGTGCAAATGAATCACTACATTATCTATATTATCTTGTGTGACGAATTTAAGATTGATAACGTTTCCCGAACTATTTCACAGTTCATATTCAAATGAAATAACATAAATGGGTTCAAATACTTCAATCTCATTAAAGTGTTAAAAATACAGCGATATCAGTGTATCAATGTATTGGTCTTGTCGAGTACTTGTATATGAAATAACTAGTTAAAAATTTGGACTGTGAAATTCAACACGTGTAGGCAGGCTACACTACCGTTTGTTCCTTAGTCTAGATTGAAAACTGTAAAAACCGGTTTAGTGCAATTGCAAAGGGTTTGTGATGATATTGATTGGATATTAGCAAATATCTTGATTATGTCAAAGGTGAAATCTTTAAAAACATTAAAACTTTAAACTTATTTGTTTCTCATAAACGAAACTTGACTACAAAGGTTGAGCAATTAGTATTGTTAGCTGTTAATGCACACACAAGACATCTGCTTGCCTTCCGGTTTTCTTGTCCAGACTGAATGTCATGGTAGGAAGTAGATGATTCTGTTTCTAAGTTTCCTAAATAATAGGTTTATTCTGTGTATCGACATTGGCATTTATTAAGGTTGCCATTGGCGTCTGGATCTACTTAAATGTTTGCAAACCAGGAACCACAGTGAAATACTTCAATAACAATTGTGTAACAGCAAGTATTTTAGGAACAATTTTCCCATCTGAACAGTATTACGAAAGATCTAATTAAGACGTGATTAATTTATGTATTAACTTGAAGAGTTCAAAGGTAATGTTTGATCAAGAAATGTATTTTTTTTCAATGTTTGTTTGGCTGATTACATATTCAGAGACGTGATTTCTTCCTTGGGAGAACTGAGACGCAGGACCAATTACTGTTTGTGTTAGACATTTATGATTTTTCATTCTTAAATGTACACAAATCCCTTCAGACGTTATTTGTAGTGGTTACAATATTAGACTACTATAACAAATTTTGACTTCAGATCAAAGATGAGTCTCAGAGATAATATGCCAGTTTTGTCTACCCATTCAACTGGATACGGACAGGTCGTGATTAACATGTCCAAAAGTACTCGATCAACTCATTTCAGTGACAGGTAATTGGACTCTGAATTATTTTCAGCTAAAACTGTTCTAAAACTAAACACACGCATTTAAAACTATTTCTATAAGTTCATGACAACATTGTTATCTTTTGGGTTCTTGCGTGGTATCCATAAGACTTATCTAGGAATGACAACTGTATAGTAACAATAGAAGTAATCCAAATGTCTCTTTCATATGCAGTTAACTTTTAAGATAACAGATTAAAAACTATCCACAGTGTGCACCATGTGATAGTCTCCCTACTGACAATGCCACATATATATACTGACAACTGACCATAATAAGAAAAGGAGTTAATTAACAGTAATTCATTATATTTAAATAGCTACATCTACATCACTTGTATTTGTTTGTCATAGATTTAATAAGTGTATACTTGTAAATGCAAACAGCACATTGGCGTAGGAACTGCAGGGGAGGGCTTGTTCAGGCGTATTTTACAAGGCGAACAATATTTTTGGCCACCAGAATCACGCCTCTGTTGACGTAAAAACATTGAAAGTAAAAAAAAGATATCGGTAAGGACCAGATAAGTCACATCTTTGGCAACATGTTCATTCATACATCAACTGACAAGGCAAGTACTTGAAGTAATTCTGTGAATGCAAGATTGTCAACTTATTATACAGCCTTCAAATGTTTAAATTCGGTTTGATCTGCAGGGTTTCTTAATTCTTATTTTCACATCATTACAAGAAAACTACAGAACACTGTTTTCTTGAACTATTCGACTTTATAGGTATCATGATTAGAGGTTATCAAAGATGACAAAATGTTGTAAAATTGTAATGTGTAATTATTGCTATTGCTATGAGTTATGTTACATTTTGCATGGTTGTCGTTGCAATACAATCTATGTAAGATGGTTGCAGGAGAACGGTAAAATATAGCCGCAAGGAATTTCGGATTAATTTGTAACAATTGGAAATAAGAATTGAATTCATAACATTTTTCAGTGCATCTGATCCAATTATTAGATTTCTTTTTCTTCTAATGCAGTTATTTTACAGCTCTTTCTTTATAAAAGAATTGGATTACGTTTCAATCGAGAAATTTTACATTTACAAATAATTCTAATCCTTGTAGCAACAAGTTTCATTTACAGATCAAACTGCAAATACTTCTACCACAAACTTATTAATCGCTTTAGTCGGTTCAATTTGATTATTAGTAATTAAGTTTATTTCTATTTGATTTGATTTTTTTTGTATGAAGAGGAATAGGTAAAATCTACTGCTTTATTTATTACAAAGATGAGGTTATTATGATATTGGTTTGTCTCTGTATGCAGACACTATTCCTATCCTCGATATTTAACTGTAATTCCATTTGGGCAGCTTAAAACTATGTTCACTTGAGGTAAGATAAGGTCGCACTGTTCACGACAGAGATGCGCGACTTGGGGTTTACTTTTCAAATAATAATACTTGAAATGCATAATTCTTTGTCTTTATAAGCTTCAACTTTAATATAAAAACCTAAGCCATGATACTGATAAACACAATGATTAGATGCAATTTTGTTACTTTCAGGAACTACATAAAACAAAATAATCAAAAAAACTGTTTTCAGAATGAAGTAATCTCCATTTAAACATTGTTATAATTTTATAAGTATGATATATTAAGGGCACTAATCTAAATCCGATTCAAATGTCCTGTGATATATATCAATTTGGGTGTATAACAGGTAGTGAGATCAACTTCCATGTAGATAATAAATATGTCTAAAACACGATTAAGAAAAATGTGTGCTTACCTATTTATCATGCTTTATTGCACTTCATATTTGTTCGTTAAAGGGACACAGACTATGTTATTATAGTCAAATATGTCAAACTTCATAAACGATGCTATTTTATCGCGAGGAAGTGGTTGTTTCTGAAAATAACCATCCTAATGCTCATCAGTGCAGTATAGAGACAATAAACAGGTTTTAACAGTAATTTGTAGTCGAAAACCAGACAATGGCGCGCACCAATGACTCAAACGTAATTCTTGAAACTTATTCACAGCAGATGCAAGGAGAATTATGTGCTGCTAGTTTTTACTAGGTCATTTAACTAAAATTCGTAATAACTGCATGCACGATTTGGAATAATAAGCATCTAATTGGCCGTTCTTCTCTTATAATCGAAAACAAGAAAATATCCTTATTTTAACATTTTAGAGATAAATATGCAAGTTTAGGGTGGATATTCGAACTTTACTCACGACAGAAGGTAATATGGATCTTATTTTAGCAACATTAAAATTTATGATACATAGTATGTGTCACTTGAACAAAGAGAAAACAAATAAACATTTATTTACATATCTTGAAAAAATAATCAGTAAACTTGTTATCCAGAGTTAATGTATCAATCGTATTTTTTTATTTGTCTCCCCTACTACCATAGCTTAAATAGTGAAAAAGACTGTTTTGTGGATGTATTTTTTAAACATTTATGACTTAAGGGTAAAATTTGAAACCCTATCTGAGAAAAGTCATCAATTTAAAGAGAACATTTGAAAAGGAAAAATGTCTATGCACTGAAGCTTTTTGGCGTTATCTTATAAACTGTATAATGCGTCACATTCCCCGATCCATTCGTCAAAAAACCTCATTCTCTACTGCTTTCCTGATAAACATCAGCAATAAGAAAAATGAACGTTGAACACGTGAAAAAAACCTAAGGTTGTCAAGGATGACAAAAAAGTATTCCGGAACATTATCCAGTTTTTAAGAGAAGAAATACGTATTATTATTTAAAGTAACATAGCCTTTGTTTTCCATTGTTTCTACTTGGCTGTGGTACATGTCAATATTTGTAATGATGGAAGTTCAAATCATATCAAACCACTTGTATATCCATCCAAATGCCAAATATATATTTATGTATTTTTTAAAGTTTTCAAAATTCCTAAAACATTTTAAAGTAATACTTTTGTAATTTTTTTAAACGAAACCCTTATGTGTACTTTTATATTCAATAATCTGAACCAATTAGCACTACAGCAGTTATGTAGTAGTAATGATTCAAAGTTAAGTTGTTGTAACATTGATAAAAGATGTTTTAAGTTTTCAAGAGTGACACAATAACATCCAACATTTAAATTACGCATTGTCTGGTTTAAAGTTAACGACAGATTTTAAAAAAGAGGCATTATTAGTGCGTGCGATGCATTACCACTTGCACTGTGCGACTTGCAACGTGTTGCGTAAGACAGAAAAAAATGGCTTCTTCAGATGAATATTTAATTCAAGCATCACAGGATATATAAAGTATTTTCTGCTGGTTCATATTCAGAGTTTACATGAATATACCAAAATGATTCCGGTTGTAAAAGTGAAAATTGACCCTTAAGTAGTACAGTTTCTGTTTTCAACATATTTCATAACTCCAGAGAAGCGTTGGAAACCGGACTGTTCAATTTGTCAACTGTACCTTTAATAATGCAAAACGTGATTAAACATGTTGCTTCAAAGTTGATTTTTCATTTCAAACACAAAATTTCAAAGTGTTTGGTACCATAAGGTACCCTAAAACACAGTGGTTTGAAAGTTCTTTCGAGATGCGATACTGTACAACAAGTGAGGCGAAGCCGAGCTTGTTTGCGGAATCGAACCGAGAGCGTTTCGACCAAACGCAGCCTGGATGTTAACAGAGGTAAAGTTCTATAATATAACCATCACACGCCTGGTTATATAAAATAGCTAACCTCTGATAATGATCCGATAACCACACCACGTGGTGTATGGGCGTCTTTGGCACAAGGAAACCTGATTTCTCATGATAACTGAAAGAAATGATGCCTCGAAGGATCGGTTTTTCCCTTCTACCTGTTGCCCACAAAACCAGGGTACTTCATACTTCACCTGAGCATAATGTGTATACTACTGATAATGAAGAATATCAAAACTGTTTGTAAAATGTTAAGTATCGACCTGTGCATTTCTGAAAAGTGCTTCGTTGTTACAAAACAAAGCTTCATCGAACTGGCGTATTTTTAAAACTACAAATTATTGTTGCAGATGGTTTAAGCATTGACATGTTAAAAATGCCATAAAGTTATAAATGCGATGCTTTTCTGGACTGACTGGCGCCACATAAGACGATAAGCATGTACGCTCCCGTTTGAATAACGCTACCGTTCATGCTAAACAAAGAGTAAAAAACGTAACTTACATTATTTTTAACAGTAACACACCATAAAAGAGAGTCAAAATCGTTAAAAACCACCCTCTACCAACATCTACGTATACATGCATCTTTTACTATCTTAGCATACTTTACAATTTGCAAAGCGGGTAAGTTTTATGTTTGAAGAGTAGATGATTAATCTAAATCGAAAACTTATTTGCGTTTTAGTATTTGTTGCTGTCTGAAAATGTAACCGTATTACATGCATTTATATATGCTACCTAAAATTATAATACCACGTACAACAAAACAATATGTATTTACAATGATAACTGTCAACATATAAAAACTCTGACATGTTGTATGTATAATATGGCTGACCTCACGTTTGCCTCTAACTAAGAAACTATTACACAGAATGGATTGGATGTTTCAGAATAGATTTCATCCAATATAATTGATGAATTGATGAAACATGTATCATATCACTGTCAATGTCATGTAACTTTTTACGACAGAAAACTTGATAATATTATAGTTAAGTATAAAGTGAATAAATAGATAAAACAAATTAGGTAATTGAGGAAAGTTAGTATCAAGTTACCAATGCTGAGTGTTATTATGACAAATACAACTATACGTCCTGTTTTGTGCAGGGTATCGACTTACGGTTGAAATTAAAACTTATTTTTGTTGAAAAAATAATATTAAACGTTCTTTCAAGGATTCCTCTCGTAATATCATTCTCTGGATCTGTGACTATTCGAGAGCTGTGGAAACTAGCGTTCGTTTCTTCTAATTTCTATTAAGAAACACGTCTCCTGCAACTCTTGTAGTGGTGCCTTGATTCTATATGATATTTCTATTACATCTCAATCTCTCTTGATTCAAGTATTCTATCGTGCGAAATGTATTTTTATTATATTATGATTAAAGGTAGATCCGGTCTAAAAACGCAATGGGGTGATTACTTTACAGGAGGATCAGGATGTGAATTCTGACATTTAAAGTCAATAAAAAAAATTTAATCAAAGAAATCTCACGGTGAAATAGAACATTTTTGTTACTAAACTGTGATGCAATCAATATTTTTCATTAAAATTTTCCTGATTGAATATCTACTCTAATTATCTAATAATTCATGTTTCACACATCATAATACATTGTCACGACTTTGGAAAATAAGAATCTTTTTACAAAACTCATTATTTGTAATGTGATCATATAGTGGCGAAAACGTGTGTGTTGAAAAGTAGAAGTGAATATCATAAACCTAAATTTGGTACAAATCAGTATCAAGTAGTTCTCACATTTTCAGCGAGATCATCTGCAGCAGGATTGATAGTAACACTCACTGTCTGGTGAACTATAATATCTGAACAACAAGGAATGTGGTCTATCTAACTATCACTTGTGGCACTATTGTAACTGCATTCACTTGTTTACTCATTATATTGTTACCAGTTTTATGGAAATTCAACGTTTAAATTCAAGGACCATGTTCAAGCATATGCAACTGTCACCATGGAGATAATATGATGTTAATAAATCGAAGTGCTGATAAATCCAAGTAAATCTGAGTTAAAAGTTAAAATAAATATTATTTCAAATGGCTCACATAGTTCAGATAATGATTTCCTAATATTATTTTGCTGAATTACATGTAAGTTGCAGAAGGAAACTGTTAAATCCAAAACAAAAAGAAATCATCATGTTTTTGACAAACTCACATAAGTTAAAGGAAATATTTTCAATCATCTGACTAAAATACACATTCAAATTCCAAAAGACAAAACAGCATAGGAGAAGAAGACTGGATCGTTTCAGTCGTTCTATGATGTTATCATTCCCTTCCCCAAAAACTGATATCTTTAATTTTTTTCAAATTAATCTTCATGCATTTCTGGTTTCTGTGATGATTTTGACCCTGAACGAGCCAAAAATGATAACTATTCATGATCAATAATTGCCTTTCCAAAAACGAAAATACGTAAATATTTCCAAATTTGTTAATGATGTTGATAATAACCTTCAATATCAATCTTTGTCACAATAATTAGTAAGTATGTAAGGAGCCGGACAGGACTTGAAACGGTTCTCTAACAATCAACACTTTTTGCCAAAAAATGCAACGTTTACTGACACATTTTCAATGAATTTCGATACCAAATTTCATCAAAATCAGATGAGTAGTTTAGAAGTTATGAGCCGGACAGGATTGATGCAGTTTTACAGTCATCATTAAATGTCAAATAGGCAAAATTTTATAAAAACTTTTTCAAATTTATTAATCATAACAAACCTTCATGCCTTAATGCATGTTCATACCAAATTTGATAACAATTTGTTTTCTTACAATTTTATCAATTTTCCCCCCAAATCTCAAAATATTTTGAAGATATTTTCAAAATAGTTAATAATGACACAAAATTACATATACCTGAAATCCAATGACAAGTTTGAACTGAATTTGAATTTGAACAATTACGAACCCCACACAATGTATAACGGACGTGCGGATGGACGGACAGTGATAATTTTAATAACCCCGGCGACTTCGGTGTTACGGCCGATAACAAGAATATGCTCTAATGTTTATTAGCAATTAATTGCAGGTTCAGAATATTATCTAATAATTTTGTCTAACTGTAAATGAATATATCACTATTTTCTTTAGTTCGAGCACTAGCAGGGGTACAAAAAGGGTATTTGACTATATAACTGTATGATAAATGTGACAACATTTCATTAAGTCTTAAACACAAGAAAAAGTGTTTCACTTAGATATGAATAATTTAAATTCAATTACCATTTCCTACTGACAATTTCCAAATGAACTAACAAGGATATAGGTAATTTGCAAAGTAAACGTTTTTGTTAATATAATCTTCTTAAGCACTTTCATGGTATTTGATCCGTAAAACATTTCATAAAAACCCCATTAACACTGAACGTTTCGTCATGTTTAGCAAATCTATAATCATTAAAATATTCTCACTAACATCAATTAACACAGACGATTGCTTTTTCGTTTTCAATTTCTATTAATGTCTTACTCTTTATCTCTCCTTTTAAGATTTACAAAGACAAAATTCGAAACTTCAGAGGCAGTCGTGTCGTGTCATCATTTAAAGAAAATGTTCGTCAATGCGGTAATAGTTTGGTCAATTTTGTCTGTTACCAGAATGTTGAAATCGAAGGATAAACAACTCGGTTGGATTAATATGTATGTCTCTGATTTTCGACTTACAGACATTCGAAAGGATGAACAAAAGATTAGAGGATTGCCAACATCTCCAGCATGGTTTAACCATTCGATGTATCAAACACTGCCTGGTCTTAAAACAAAGAATCAAATAATGATTTGTATCTCAAACACACACGCGAAACATCAAAACGCAAAACATTTTTATCTGCATTTATAGGAAAACTTAACAAAATTTTAAAAACCAATGGAGGGAAGAAAATAAAGACAGATACCCATTTCCACGCTTCGTCTTCATCAATTTCCAGAGCGCTTCATCTTCTGCCAGACCTCAGTTAAAATCAAAGACAAGAGTGTTATCAAATATTACACAGAAATTGTCTGAGAAGTTTTCATGCAAATGTTTTCTACCTGTGTGTTCATCCTCAACTTCAAAGTACAGACCAAACATTGTCTTCATATGGAAGCAATCGCGTCATATGACCATCAAAGCATACGACTATAAAACCAAACAGTTCTCATCATATAGAATTAAGACAACATTTATGAAAACGTGGATACTTAAAATGATTGATTGTACCTCAAACAGGATGTATATGACACGCTTAAAAGGACCCGTTAGAGTATTACTTTTGTCCATGTGTTTTGATGGTAGCAGACGAATGTTTGTTTGGCATAATACACTTGGTGGCATCATGGACTTGGACAGGAGGAAACAGTTTGTCTTTTTTACTGGCATTATAAAGAATAAGGAACATATTATCAAATTAGCTGTAAATTCGGAGAAAAAAGATAAAAGTCACTGGCCACTAAGTAAAGCTGATGTATTTATTGGCATTGATGAGTCAAAAGCGATTTTATTTATTCATATGTGTTTTGGTAAACGTCCGTTACTTAAAAGCATATCATATGAAACCAACAAAGTGATTATGTATAAGAACGAATATCGTGTTGCAGTAAACCTTCTCACGCCTATTTCAGCACTTATTGAATCTATAACTGGGACAAATCGTATTAACCACAGGGCGTGTATCGCTTAGAAATAGCTTTAGAAAGACATATATACCCATAGACCCTACCCTACTACCATATAAAAGGAAAGGGATGTAACGACCAAACCACCCCATGCTCGAACAAAGTCAGTTTTCGCATCCAAAATAATTTTTCTGGACAAATTGTTCACTACGATTCGAAAGCTAAATGATTTCCCTACAAAACGAGCTATGGACTGTCAAAATCGGGTAATTATTTCAAAAGTTACATGCAACGACGTCCCGAAAATCGCTACCGCCAGATTTTCAGGCCAAAATCCCCACTCACGGAAAACAGCAAAAACTCACCGTTTAACATCGTTTATTGATTCCAGCAATGTTGACAACACCAATGTAGAGCTCGATTCGATCGGCGACATCGAACTACATGTTCACAATATGAGAACAGCACCTAATTATTATTTCTACGAGTGCTAGCAGACATTATATAAAAAATCATCTGCTTTGCGGTTGTCTTGTCCACCATAACAGTGGCCTTGACATTCATTTGACCTCGTAGCTGCAGCAAATAAGTAAGTGAGCGAACTCCTCACAGTCCTTTCAATACCATGTTTGTAAACAACACAATGTGGTCGAAAAACGTTTAGGATTTTTAGACGTGTCCACCTTACCACAAACAACTGGAGCTGTTGTTTTTTGGAAATTAGTCACATATAGTAATTTAAGAGAGCCTTTTGTAAGAGTTTAAAATATTTATGTCTGAATCGGCAAAAGAAAAAACGATTCTCCAACTCCAGGCGCTTCGAATCACTTCTCTCCGCTGCTGGCAGTGCTGGGAATAATTAATGGACCGATGCCTTCAATTTGCCAAGCCTCCATCAGGTAAGCATCGGCGTATACGATGTTTTCACTGATAATTATATTTTTTTCTTTAATTGCCATCAATCTATCATTTTAACATAAATTTATTATTTTACTTTAGTGATTGTTTAAACATCTCTAAAAAGTTATTTATAAATGTAATTACTTTGCCAATATTCCGTAAAAAAAACCCAATAAGACAGGCTTAATTGGTTATTGATTTTAGATGAAAGTGCCATGTTTTTAACATTTGACAATAATACCAACTTTATCGATTAGGTATGCATGCCTTTTGAAAATTTGAAGGTGCTATATCTGTATATGATTATAAAATATATATGTGAAACTAGAATAGGTAAATGATAAGTTAAATTAAGTTTGAAACCATTTTAACAAAAGTCTAAGTCATGATTTTTATTTTGGATTTCAGATGAAGGCATGCATGTCACAGACATAAACAGTAAGTATTTGATTGAGAATTATGTCATTTTAATGATCTGGTTATCAATTTGATATAACACCATCAAATGTATTTACTAGCATTTCTATTTCTAAGCTGCTCAATATTTGATTTTTTATTCAAGACTGTTAGAATACCTGAATTATTTCCATTTTGTAATATCATTTTTATACATGTAGATAATTTAAAGATTGAGCCTTCCATATAACACTTACAAACTGATGGTGACAGCTGGTTAATAGCCTTCTGGCTTTTTGTAATAAATATCAAATATATGATCATGTACATATCTATTCATTTGGGTAAAAGTTTCTAAAGAGAGTAGCAGAGCAAATATGGTTTTAATTTGACAAGCACAAATACATGATGTAGCCTACAATTATCCAAAAAGAAAGTAATTTAAGAAATAAAGCGATGAAATGTACATTGTTTAAAATATAGAAGTGTTTTTTCAAAAATGATTATCTCTTTGCAGGCATATGTCTCAATTCAGGAGGAGAGAGTGGAGTCACTTTTCCATCATTATTTGAAAGTTTCAGGTATGCACAACAGCCACAATCTAAAGATTTGAATCAGTGCATGATATACTTTTTTAAATTTTCTGTTAATGTATTTCAGCAGATAATGTAGAGTTTTAGATATATGCCACTGAGACATGATCCATTTGACATATGTTTCTCAAGGTAATTTTTAGATATATTACTTCACCATGAGTGAGAAAAGGTAAGACAATTGTCACAACAGGTTTAATGGGAGGAGCGGTATTGGAAGGGCCTAACCCTGGGGGGGGGGGGGGGGGGGGGGGGGGGGGGGGGGGGGGGGGGAAAGATAAGGAGTTAACAAGGGGTTAGGTACCATGTCTCAAGCTGTTGTTAATGCTGTATGAAACCTTTTTGGTGAAAAGTGTCACTTTGTTTCTAGAGTTTGATTGAGCAATTCAGTAAAAGAGGCAAAAGAAATCCAACTTAAATTTAAAACCTATTTGTTTCAGCTATCTTAAAAGCAAAATGTTGTAATCATAGATGTTTATACAACACACCTTTACCAATGTAGATTATGATTAACCAAATATTAAGTTCCATGATTGTTTGAATTATGAGAGCAACCACTTTGACTATACTTTGTTATTTAAAATGTTAGTTTGTAACATTAAATACAATTAATATTGCAGTACTTGAGGAGCTATAATGACAATGGAACAATCTTTTTTTGCCTCATATTTAATTTGGTTCCAATTTATATTTTTCAGTTACAAGATTCGATATCAAGAGGGGACAGTTTAATCTGGAGAATATCCTTGCTGCATACATGGAAAAGAATCTCTAATACATGGACACTCTTGAAAATTTTCTGCTATTGTAATTCAATAAAATCTTCAAATAAAATAAATAAATTGACTATCAATGAATTTATTTGTGAGGATTCTTTAATATGTTTTTGTATATATACAGACATACAAGTGAGTCCCCAATTAAGAAAACAATACATTTACCCTCATCAAATTTCATCCAATTATATTGATTGTATTGAATTCAATTGATTCTTATTATTTGATATGTGATCATAATAGGTGCCATTAACCTTCAAAGAACTCATGTGTTTAATACATGAATTTCTAGCCACCTATGGATAACACCCCCCTTTTCAAAGTTTTAGTTTAATACCATTAACCATGAGTAATTGTTAAGACTTTGCATAACTTAGATGATCAGTAGGTTGTACTTCATAAAAGCCTTTCATGATGTTTTCATGAATATTTAAAAGGTTGAGTTGTAAATTTTAAAGGATGTTCAATACTGAATACAAATACTTTTATGACTATAATATACACAATAATAGGCAAGGAAAGTTTATTTTGGCACAACTTGTAATGAGTGCTTAACAGTAGGTGAAATATGGGCTACAAATAAAATCTGTCTGTTTCGTGCTGGATATATAACAGATGATGTACAAAGAATGTGTTTTTAGATTTTCAATTATAATTTCTACATCAAATATTCAATGCCAATTGAATTAAACTGCAAGCATATAAGTGATTCAATTTCACTTTTCCCCTCATCTAGCCTGACTTGGGACAATGTCCTAATATAATTTTGAATACCAATTCCTTGACTACTAAGGATCTAAATTTATTAATTTGGTGACCTAAGAAAGGCCTCCTCAAACCTATTTTCATTTTTTTCTCCTGAAGATGACAGTGAAGAAACTTGAATTTGTTTGTACATTCTAATGAGGATTCTAACTATATATTATATATCTTGTTTGTCACACAGGTCATGGCCTTATAAATATCTTCTTCTTAAATAATCTTAATAAAGCTAAGAAAGATGGATTATTTCTATGCACCATAAGCGATTGGTATTATAATACTATGGTCTAGTGATAATAGATTTTAAAGCCTGATGAGCTCCAGGGTCATGACTCTATTCTTTTAAAACTGAGAAAACTATTACAGAACTGATGAGCCTGTGAACCTTGTAAAAAGGTTGAGTGTGTATCACTGTTAAGGTTTGTGTTATTCTATAACGATCAACTCAAATTAATTGCATTGAGCATAATTAATTTCTTTGAAGTGTAAAAAAGGTAGAGCCATCATTTGATTACCATTACCATTACAGACATGTTTATGAAACTAAAGAGTTTATTGCTTGCAAGGCAAACAAATTCGGGACATTTTGGGAAAAATGCCCCCATACGCAAATGTTCTAAAAAATATAACTAAATCAGATTTATTGCATTTGAAACAGCAATTAAAGATACAAGTACTGTGCCAGTCTGGAGATCTGTCACTTCAGACATGCTTTTTTTGACCTTATACATAAAAAATATACTGATTACTTTCAGAATGAAATTTATTCTCTTATTTATTGGACACACTGTTAATGTTTGTTCCTTTATCGGGAGGATACATGCCTTATTTTAGTAAAAAGATACCTATCATTGAATTCTCTCTGCCAACAGGACTATTTGCTCTCAACTTAATCAATTTACCTTTTAATGAGGCATAAATATCTACCTTTCAACTGAAGTTATAAGAAAAGTTATTTTTTTCAACATGATTATACATAACTGTTAATAAGTTTTAATGCAGCATGTTGTAACTTAATTTGTTTTTGTTATTTTAATCTTTTAACTATGAAAATCAAAATTGCTTCCAATAAAGAAAACTAAGGTAACCTTCCAAGCGAGGCATTGCATTTATGCCCCTAACCACTAGGGTGGTTGAACAGTATGAATTACAAAATACAAGTCATTATCAATGATTGCTATCCACATCTTTTATGATTTACATGATCTCACTCCTGAGCCAAGCCAATATTGATAAAAATATATAATTCTGTCTGACCTCTGAAAAATAAATATCCCCTTTTTTGTCGAACACAGTTTTGATAATTTTAATCATATCACTATTGTTTGAAGAAATTAAATTAAATCACCTATCTAATTGTAACAGAGGTACTCTATAGTCTATATGGTATAATGGTTAACTTATTTTATTAAATAATGTATCTGAACTGCACATCAAATATTCAACATGGAAGTAGTAGATCTAGAATTAGGAGTTGCTTTCAAATTTGCCTTTGAGATTCAAACCTCTTTACAAATTCTTTTAATTTTTGAATATTTTCTTTTCCAAAACATAACTGAGTTTTAAATATATATGCTTTAATTAAGAAGGATAGCGAAATCTATCAAGTTAATGTTGGTAACAGGTTAATATTATATATGCCATCACTTTTTGGAGAAAAAGATCAAAACAATATTTTTAGGTAAACCGAGTAAAAGTTGTTTATATATTCTTTAATAAAACATGAAAAATCATACTTATAAGTATATTGTTCTACATAAATTTAAAAAAATTTTTTTTGTCAATTAAAGTTTATGTTGCGATTTTCTAACGATTCGTTTGAAATTTTGACATTTGCCAGTCGAATAATTTCATATTTCTGGAACGTTTAAAAAAATTATGATTTGACCCATAGTTATCAAAAACGAGTTCAGTTAATATTTTGGGCTCATTAAAACACACACGACTGCAGAAGGGAATTTAATAGAAAATACTCAATGTTAATTTCTACCAAATCCTATAATTTTTAAATTTGCTGCGGCTACGAGGTCAAATGAATGTCAAGGCCACTGTTATGGCAGGCAAGACAACAGCAAAGCAGATGATTTTTGATAAAATGTATGCTAGCACTCGTAGAAATAATAATTAGGTGCTGTTCTCATATTGTGAACATGTAGTTCGATGTCGCCGATCGAATCGAGTTCTCCATTGGTGTTGTCAACATTGCTGGAATCAATAAACGATGTTAAACGGTGAGTTTTTGCTGTTTTCTGAGTGGGGATTTTGGCCTGAAAATCTGGCGGTAGCGATTTTCGGGACGTCGTTGCATGTAACTTTTGAAATAATTACCCGATTTTGACAGTCCATAGCTCGTTTTGTAGGGAAATCATTTAGCTTTCGAATCGTAGTGAACAATTTGTCCAGTGAGTGAGTGAGTTGGGGTTTAACGTACTTTGAACAATATTTCAGTTATTAAACACGTGGATGACAAGCATCCAAAAGAGAGTGGTCAAGAAAAATTATTTTGGATGCGAAAACTGACTTTGTTCGAGCATGGGGTGGTTTGGTCGTTACATCCCTTTCCTTTTATATAGTAGTAGGGTAGGGTCTATGGGTATATATGTCTTTCTAAAGCTATTTCTAAGCGATACACGCCCCTGTGGTATTAACGTTCTTGGACATTACGACAATTCTAATCGTGATCGTGAAAAGTTGGGTAAATGTCCAAGGAAAACAGTATGTTTGTCTTCAGGATCATTTAAAGATTACCTGTATTATATTATTTGTAAAACTGTTCGGTCTAGTGGTATCAAGGCATATGTCCGTGTGTTTTCAGGTCGTCAATTGAAGCTTGAATTATCATTTACAAGCTCAAAGATCGTTATTGGATAGTCTGTTTATAGTGACATTAGGCTGGGGAAATCAGAATGACGATGGAAGATTCAGAAGTTGAATGAATTAGGTCTGCAACTAGAGGAGCCATCACCAAAGAGGACCCACTTTTATGTGTTTTAGGAGTTTCTTGTGTCTAGTGACGGACTTTAAAACGTAGTAATATAGATTTTTTAATAGATTGCTTCAATCTTCTCATCAATCTTTGTGGTTTTCACAATGTAGACAGAAGAGCAATATGATGCATTCTTACTAAAATACCAGGCAAAAGAAAGGTTTCACTCATTTTTCAAGTCTAAAAAAAACCGATAAGATAATTCTGACGATTGGTTTATAAACAGAATCATTTTCCAGTATCCTCTTTAAAAAATCATCCGAATATCGGCATTTAATTTGCCCCAATACACAAGGAAAGAAACGGGTCAGTATTGAAATAACACAAATGTGCACAGAAACTCTCAGCAACTCTCTGTCATCCGTAGCGAGTGAGACCACACCTTGGCATCAGAGCAAGCAAATATCCGTCTCCTCGTTGAAGTAGTAAGGCGTCGGATGACGTCAGCAGGGATCCTTTTCCATATGTTTAATAGACCTTGCAGGCAGTTTAGTTATAATAAACTGTTTTAAGATAAGTTTTGAGGGCCAGAAATTATAAGTTGTGTGCTATTATGAAGTGGGAATGGCGTAAATTAACACGTGACAGAAAGGAAATAATTAATGTGTTCGTTTCATGTTATTAAAATTCATAACGATAAACACAAAACATATGTTTCAAGTGGAATGGATTTCTTTGAACAGTCAGAACGTAGATGTTAACAGAATTCAAATATGCATTTGCAAGAAAAGTTTGCTGCTGATTTAAAAAAAAAATTGCTACTTCGAGTTGATATATAAGAATTATTTATTTAAACACTGTGGAAGCTAGACAACTAACGTTTAGTGCATTTGAAGTCAACATCTAGCAAATAACAGGGTTTTAAGAGCTCAATAACACACTTAAGAGCTTTTATCACCCAACACTATGGTACATGCTTATATATTTATTGCTTGTTGGTGATCAAACGATATCTACTGGGAGATGACAAGTTCATGACATCAAAATTATTTTACATTATCAAGTAGTGACAGAACAACTTATGTCGTCATAGGCATGATGACGTAGCAGTGCCATAACATCACCGCAATTAGAGTGACAGGATAGTGCAGTGTTCAGAAAAATTATTTTGGATTATAAATACAATTTCACTGTTACTTCTTTTTTCCAATGAATCAACGCTCGTATATTTATATTTCATCAACTTGTGTTAAAATGTTTGATCTCAAAAGACACTGTGAAATCTAGAACTACCTGTTATTATTTATGTTACTTTGTTTTGAAAGTTAGTCTAGAAAATAACTCAGCTGAGTATAAAACCACACTTTTTATGTATTTCTGACTTACGATGTATATGTTCAGTCAATTTGTCAATAAACCTTAAAATGGTAAGGTAATATATATGTATTACAACTTGAAATTGCTATTTCTATATGTCAAGCGGGGGGACCATTTTGATATCCAAGTGTTATTTTTGTAGGCTGTTTCTTTCTTTCTACGTCTACGTATTACGTAGGGCGTGATCACGTAATTTTCTATCTGTTGTAAAAATATGTATCACAATTCCATCTAAGACGCAATTCTAACGCACACATGGACAGAGACCATATGCGTCAAGCCTTACTCATCTTGGCAAGTATAACTTTACACACATCGACCACGAATATGTCCAATTGGAATGACAGTTTAAAAGACGTTTTCCTAACCCCGCCTTCAAGTAGCCACTTTAAGCACTGGCTTTAAATATTAAGAATTTCTCCCCATTTTCCATTTCAAAGTTTAGATTCTCTATAAGTGGTTGTTATTATATAATTCTCTTTTGAATTTTCAGTTATGGTCAATTTCAAATACTTTGCACATTATTATCAAGCGTATGAAATGAATTGATACTAAAGAGGCAAATCTTTCTGTCACTGAAATAACCAGTTTTGGCAATTTTTGGAAGAATGTAAACATGAGTTGCATGGACAAATCAAATTGAACAGTGTCAATGTTTCTGACAAAAAAATAATGGTTGATGAAGCTGGCTGTTCAAAATGAACTATAAACGATCTTAAGACTCATCCTCAGTTTTTCTGTGGTGTGTTACATAGGTCTACTTGAGAAATGTATGACTACCTTTGATCCTATCAGTTTTATATTTAAGGTCCAAACATGCACGATCCAAGTCTTGAGCTACCAAGGCATACTAATAAGTGTAAATAGGTGAAAACCCAAAAGTGGTTTAGTCAGCCTGATTAAAAGGAAACCCCTTCCTTATAGAACAAGTTTGACTTGAGTCAATTATTTAAGCTCATCTAGCCTGAAAGCCCCGATCGGTTTATGAAAGCGTCCATTTGGCCATCTGTCCGTAAACTTTCACTATTTTATCTTCTTCTCCAGATCCATTATCTCAGGAAATCTGAAACCGTGTTTACCTTAACCTAATTCCCTCTTCTTCTCCAGAAGCAAGAAGACTAGAAAGCTGAAACTTCGTGTAAAGACTTCTAAGCAGATTTAGTTTTTCTGTGGCCCCCAAATGGTGACCCTGTGATAATTTGTAAAGTTAACTGAGCTGAGCTACAACACAAAAACTTATACGTGTAAGCTTTCTAGTCTTCCATAAACCGATCGGGCCTTTCAGGCTAGATGAGCTTAAAGAGGAGACGTAACGCATAATTTTGATTATTACAAATTATTATCTGTATTCGCTTCATTTATAAGAATCAAAAGAGCCAAAAAATGAGAAAATATACGCTTTCATTCGACTTCTAGGAGACCTTTTATACCCCTGTTTTGGATAACCGCTTAATGAGACTGGGGAACGCTTAATCAATATCATCGAAGCATGACTCGAAGCCACGCCCAATGTGTGACGTGCTAGTCGTCAGCTGAAAGTCCAGGCCTTTGATTTTCTTTGTATTTTTAAGCTAATTCAACAGCAAAATAAAGGCAACAGCGTGACCGAAAGAATTCCTAAAAACGATAAGTAACTGCTTCATGATATCAACTTTCCTTCTCAGTCATCAATTACATTTTGATTGGACTGTGACAATCATTGGACGCGGTTCTCGTGGGTGGGTTTATATCAAAAAGGTTTAGAACTTGGTCGGTGAGAGATCCACCACTATAGGTTAACTCGTAGTGTTATATCGTGTATTTATCGATATGAAGTTCTAAATTGTTTAGAAAAAATGGAAGTTTTTGTAATAAACGGGAGACAATGCAAAATAAATTGTTTAATGTTTACTTTAGAAAAAAATCTTTTCTTTCACTTCACTTTCATGACAACTTAGTAGTTAGTGGATGATAAGTTTGTTTTCAACAAACATATATCATATTGTTTTATCTAGTATAACATCTCACACCGTGTGGCAATATCTTTGTCTTTGAAGTTAACAATCAATGACATGAAAACATACCTGGCTCAAGCGTTAGAAACATCCTATGTAATTCCAAAGAATGTTGGTACCCGTTATTACCGATCTACTTTTTAAAATGAGTGTCATCGTTGGTAGAAGTGCATAAGTACTTACTTACTTAAGTTGAGAGTTTTACGAGCGCTTTCCAGCGAAAGCTGATGTCACGCTCAGGCCGCAGCCTTTATAAAAGAGCCTAAAGTTTGAAAGAGAAGTGGGAGGAATTTTTTTCTGAAATAATGAGCCAAATCTCCTTTTCTTAATTTATTGGCTGAATATATCTGCTACAGGATCATTGGTTCATAATGACTGGACGGCGTGACAATAAACTAAGTAGCAGTCGAATGCCAAGAGTTACGCCAGTATGACAGGACTTATATTCCGCTTGGCGGGTTAAAGGCGTGAAAATTCAAAAGGTATAATTAGAGACCATTAAATCAAGAATCGAAATTGAATACGATAGGATTACACAACGGCCACCTGTGTGTCATAAAATAATAAAATTAGTTAAACCAGTTTGATTGTTGTGACAACATTTGGCAGACGTCGTAATTGATGTTCCCATGGGATAGTGCGCATAGCATCGTCTTTCGTTTGGAACAATACAAATAATCAAAGATATATTAAACATCAATTCGTCAGATTTTGGAGTTGTTTGCATGACTTTGGATATGTTTAAACAGTTGTTATGACTGTGAGATTTTCTGTTGTTCTTTCATTAAGGAGGTTATACTTCCGCCGACTAGCACGTCACGCGACAGGACACTCCAGTGACCTTTTCAGTTCTGTTCACTGGTGCTAATTAGCTGGTGATTTGATAAGCCGTAACAAAGGTGTTTATCGGCCGATTAAGAAATTTTAAATTCAAGTTACTGGCGAATTTGACTACATATTTCATGAATCACGAAAGTTGCCATTGTCATTTCAGTCGATCTTTAAATAATTGACTTAAGTCAAACTTGTTATATAAGGAGGAGGTTTCCTTTATAAAATGGTTTGAAAACAACCCCATTACTCCCATATCCTGACGTATCCTGTCAGTAACTAGTCTACATAAATAAATTATTGTGTTATTTGTTATTGTATAACTTTTAAAACACAATATGTACGTGATGTCAATCACATTGGTCCATGATGTCAATTACATTGCAATAAGAATCAAAATTCTTTTTCATGTTAGAAGTCATCATATCCTGATATTAAAGAATTTTGTACTTACTTCTTCACTCTATTCATATCGATACTGGAAACTCTCTGGACAAAAGATAGGAAGGATTTCACAGATTTTTCCCTGACTAACCTTGGAAGGATTTCGCACGGTGGATCTCTGAAGAGTCAGAAGGACATTGATATGTAGATACTTTCACGAATTTGTACACATTCAACAAGTTTGAATCCATAAATCGACGATCAATAACAATACCAAACAAAAAGGACATAAAAGAAAAAGTAGTGTTTAATGATCATCTCTTTGCAGACATTGGTTACATTGAAAGTGTTGTAGGAACCTTTTATTAAAGTTTTGATCCTTCGGCAGAATTTTAATATTTAATATCTTTTTTGTTGTATTAATAAAACCATATTGGATTGACGACTATATCATCAAAAATAGTTTTTCCAAAACTAACACTTCTATATACTTTAATAATGAAGAATGTACCAAAAGCTGTTAAATAATTAGTTAAGATTGACAAATATTACTATTGCTGTTGAAAAATTTGTTAAGATTGACAAATAATACTAATCTCAAAATGAACCCAAATTATTTACGATTTGATGCTTTTGCCAAGGTTTATATCTTCTAGAGACGCGTTATTTAATTTTCCGAACGACGGTTATTGTTCTTTCCTCAGACATATCACGGACTTTGTAGACAGGTGAGCTGCCGATAACATAACAAGAGGTCCCGGGTTATATGTTACAATTGCATTACATCATCAATATTCGATATGTCAAATTTTATCACGAAAATCTATGAGGACGTGGATATTTATATTACAGTAATAATAATTATCATGTTTTCAGGTTTTTATCAAAAGCAGTAGTAACATCCCCATACAAATGTTTAGAAGGCAATTTAATAATTGAAGACATATTAAGTGTGGAGTGCTGAATTATGAATTACGAGATGTGAAATGCTTTTTTCATCAGGTCGGCTGTTCCATGCAGATTATGAGGAATCATATCAAAAGATATATAGATTTAGGGCCGTTAATGAGTTTTTTTACAAAATTAGAAGCGCTGAGAAATGCTGTGGAGGTGTTACAGAATTTCAATTGTTTTGGACAAATCAAAATTGAAATTGTTATGTATTGTCTTTAAAAAGTCATAAACGTCAATGTCGTCAGCACAAAACACTATATGGTTTACTCGTTTGTAGAATTCTTGTACAAAAAAATGGCCATCCACCTACTGTGTGTCTTACTTAGAATGATGTGAATTCCTCTATGTATGATAACAAATGTCTGTTATGGGTTGTATTTCGTCACATTTATTCCCCATAGAGAGGTATTATTTGTGTATAACTGTGTACATTCATGATATGAGCCTTATAAGTTTGGAAACTTTCTAATAATCAATCTGGTAGAATTATTATCAATGTTTTAAGGAGATTGTTTAGAAAAACTAGTTTAATGTCAGTGATTACATAAGTGGTTCATAGGTATTGTTAAGGGAAAAACCTTTTACCCTTGTGAACTATGTGACTTTTATTTCTTTCAATAATCAATTTTTTATCGTGTGTAACTCATGAAACACAGTTTTTGTTCTCTGTCCTTTTAGTGTTCATCCTAAAATCGGATTTAATAACATCTGTATATTTTCAAAGGTTTACAGATGCAATCGTTATCCTCAAAAGTAAGACAGTGTACCTTTTTTACATCAGGTGCATGTTCAATGTTTAGGTTTTGCATTACTATGGTATCCAACTTATACATTTAAAAAACTGGTATCACAAGATGTTTCTTCTTGTTCATCAAAGTCATCTCACTGACATATCAGTTTTCTTCAAAGGCAAAAAAATGGAAGAACTAGATGGAAGAAAATCGACAAGACGCGAATTACCGTTTATCAGCTGAAATCGATTATTTTTCAAATGCATTAAACATTTAGTTTTCAAACCATAAGAGGAAATGCAAATGATTTTTCTATCTACATCTTGATTCAAAGTCACAAGGATATGTATTTTCGCTTTTGATGTTTTTTATTGTTCCCAAAGGTATCATATACATAACACGTAATGTGAAAGTAAATAAATACTTTATATTTCCAAATTCAAAGATTGGAAATAAAGGTAACATCTTTGTGAAAAACCATTAAGATCATGAATTCTCTTAGATATGAATTGTTCAACTATAAACAAATCCTCCACATTTTTACAAAAACTTCCATCTTTGGAATTTTGTTTTGTAGTCTGCAAATATCAGTCTGTCTTTTAGCTAAAATAACTAGATGATTTAGAAATGGAATAAACAATGCTTTGGCGTCACAGTCAGACTATGACATTGCGTTCCATGTGCGACGACGGCGGGTAATTCGCAGGTTGATTTTGATAATTTTGAAATTTGGTGCCGTGAAATCCCGTTGTTAACAGTTGATATAGTGAGAATTCACATGGGTATGTCTATATTCTCAAAGGGTCATTTTCCAGGAATCAGGTAGAGTATATAAAATTATAGTGCGACCACATTGTTACAAAAAGTTGAACTTAAAAAAACAATCACATCCTCGTAACAGCTTTAAGATAAAATTGTACCAAACTGCCTTTGCCTTATATACTTTTATTTTGATCAACATCAATGATAACAAATACAAAATTTCCTTGGGGATTTTAACAATCCTTTTAGGAATGTAATGCCTAAAATCAATTAAATTTTGTTTTGATTAAAAGTCATGATTCGTTACACAAATTAAAAGTTTTATAATTACTTTTTGATTAATTAAAATGTCTGATGTCCCATTTAACTATTTTTTTCAATGTTATCACTGGTAACTTATGTTTAAACTCAGATGAAGCATAAATGCAGGCGATTACTTGAGAGTCTAATTGATACTATTCAAGCTAGTTGGCTTCATGGTGATGTTGACACTTTAGTAAAGATATGCATTTCAAAGTAGCACGTCCATTAGTTGTATTGCTAAAAAACCTATAAATTGATTTTCGAACATTGAACATTATGCAATATCTTTCACACGCAACCGAAGTACACGTAGTTTTTGTAAACAATAAATCATGCCATATACATTCTTGTGGCTGCAAATGAACTGAAATCATGACATTATGTTGTTCATTACTCCTTCAAATCTATCCCGTTACAAGGAAAGAATTAAACTTAACCAACAAAAACACTTTTAGAAACATATTTCACCAGCAAAATAAATCTACCTCAGTTACCATTACAGTGCAACTGTAAAATCACAAATAGTCACCACATCTTTTTCTTATTTGAAAACAAACAAATACTGTAGTTTTCTTAAAACACTCAAGATAACATATTTGACCGTGGTCGTAGACATAGCTTGGCGGGTGTGACTAAAAGTCATTCCTCTAGAGGCAATAATAAATCACTATATTTAAGAAATTGCAATCCATTCTTAAACAGTTTTTCGTGTTGAGCTCAGTTTGACTTTCAAATATATTTCATTGACCCGACCTATCACTGATAACTCCCCTACAACGTCGACTGAAGTGCACTGTCATGTGCATAATGTATTGCCGTGCAGTTTTTCAATGTGTTCACATAAATACCGAAAATTTGTTCACTTACCAATGAGTCGTAGGACAAATATCATGTAATTTTGGTTTAGTATGGACGTCAATAATCTAAATTCAGCAAAACTGACAAAGGATCACCCATTGTCCATTGTGATATTCTTGAACTTATTACGTTTCTATTAAATGTACAATGCTTCAAAGGCATCCAAAATTATATGATATTTGCACTAATGCACCAAAGTAATTAACTTACTTTTGGCATGCAGCTGTATTAAGGAGAAAGACATAAGAGATTTAGTCAACTTAAAGGGAATGGTGGAAAAGCATTTTCATTGTTGTATGAAACGTGAGACCAAAGTCTAAAAGTATGCAGCATTAACTATACCCTTGACTCATTAATGTCTTAAATAATTTTGAATTCTTCTGATACAAATTATCACTTAATAGCTGAAATCACTAATGGTAAAGTTAATCACTGTTGGCGTCAATTCTTGCTATGTTATCTGCACCTGAAAATATCACAAAAACCTGTTCTTCCGTATCTGTCTGAACAGACATCTGCTTTGGGCTTCTTGTATCTGAGTAATTGTTCATATAAAAAAGAGAGAAAAACGCAAATAACAAGCTAAAGTGTAAACATTCAAACAATAATAACATAACAATAAAATGGTTTATTTTATAGTTCTCTATCAATTGAAGCACGCCGACCCCTTGTGTTTATGTTGGCCATCAACTTTCACCAGTGGAACCAGCCAAAGACTAATTATCACCAGGTGTTATGTACATTCCTCAAGAAGTGGCAATGAGGTGCGACTGATACGTGCTGTGAGAAGTATTTTTTAACCCCTAAATGTGTTTAAAAACTCTAATTGACATCCCATGGGTAAAGATAACACAGTGAAAAGTCAGAGTGACACATGATACCACTGGTATAGAGCTATTGTATGTTTAGGTTATAGGAGAGAAGGTTCTGGCTTTTGGGTAAATGTCTGTAGCTCCATTTAATCTTCAAATATCATCATCATTGATAATTTATGTAACAATGCAAGGTTTTTCGGGCACTCTGATGATAATCAATACTAGTTACATTTAAAAGGCTTCTCAATGACAATTAATTCTTTTCCAGTTATGTCAATAGTAAGAAAAACAACTATGAAATGAATTTCAGAACCCATTAAAGAGGAAACTTTTTCATAAGATTATATATATATTAGATGATATAATTATCTGTAAAACCTTACTTCATATGGCAAAGGAAGTCATAACACATTCAAAACAAGTAACATATTATCCAATGAATAGGTATCAACCAATATTGATAGAATTAAAACCTTTGATGTCCTATTTATCTGAGCTACAAAAGTATCACTGACTTAAGGAAAAGAGGTGGGGAAAAACAACAACACTGATCAAATCGAAACATGTTGGACAAAACGTTGTGTACTGTAGTTTTTTATCAGCGCATTTAACTATATTAAAGGTTACGCATAAATTACACATATCTCAGACAATTCCATTGAGCAAACATTTAGTTGAGTGTGGACACGGAAGATTTTAAGTTTTTCCAATGTATAAATTTTGATTTTAGAAACAAAAGAAAGAAGATTTATCAAAATGTTTCCACCACACTTTAAAACTATAACTTCATGTTTTGCTGTACATGTATATCCTTTTGTAACCTATATTGTGACGTTAGAATGTAAGGACGTCATGTTGTACTCGACGGTCATGTTGTACTCGACGACGTTGGTTGGCAATGCATTTACCGTTGTATCTATTGGCTGAAGAGGCTCGTTGAGCTGAAAGCGCTAACAATCAAAATGGATTGTTTTTACTTCCAACTTTATATATTTCAATATTTACTACCTCGGAGTTGAACACGAATCTCGAGATTGTGATATATATATATATAGGTGATATGGCTTGATTGCAATGTTGATATGCATTTGAAGGAGCATATCAATTATTGCTCTTAATAACGATAATTTGATTTTCGAATAGCGCACCTCTTCGCAATATCTTTCACACGCAACCGAAGTGCGAGTAGTTTTTTTAAACAATAAATCATGTCAAATACATTTTTGAAGCTGATAATGAACTAAAATCATGAAATTATGTGGTCTATCACTCCTTCCAATCTATCCGATAGATGATTTACAGTCATAGCTAGAGAACACTTCTAAAGCGTAATAAAACATGAATGGCATTCCTTTTAGTTTCCTAACAAATCAAGTTCAGTAAGCCTTTCTTGGAAAAAGATGAAATAATTTGAAATTCTGCAAAGACAGGCGAACATAATTAAAATATTAGTGAGTGAGAGAATTGTGTTTAGATCAATATTTCAGTTATTAAAATCGTGGATGACAAGAGAGAGGACAGGTCAGGGTGAAAGGGGTCGACAGGATGAGGGAAATGATGGGAAAAAGGCATAGTGAGTGATTGTATTTAACTAAATATCCAAGTCTACTGGTCATGACATGCACTAACTAAATAATGATTTATTATAGAGTTCAGAAAAAATTAAATGAAAACAAAATAACTTTTTGAAAATAATTTCTATTGTACATAACAGCAAAATAAAAATCCTAGACACCTTTACAGTGCAATTGTAGATACTCACATAGTCATCACGGCGTTTTCCGATTCGAAAATACTGAAAGTGAAGTGGGTTTATAATAACACTCAAGATAACAATTTTTGTCATGGTCGTTGATAAAGCTTGGCGGGTTGTGACGAAAACGCTTGTCCTTCTCGAGAGGCAATGATAAATTACTATAAGTAAGACGTTTCCATCCAATTTTAAACAGTTCTTTATGTTAAGCTATCATCAATCTGACCATCATCTTACACCAGAGGAACCAGCGAAAGAGTAATTATCACCAGGTGTTATGGACATTCCTCAAAGAGGTGCGACTGATGCGTGCTATGAGTAATAATCTTTAACCCCTCTTAATTGATATCCCAGGGTAACAATAACACAGGGAAAAGTCACAGTGACATCAGATACCACTGGTAACAAACTACACGTATGTTGATAGGGTATAGGAAAGAAAGTTCTGGTTCTTGGCAAAGTACCTGCAGCAACATTATGATCTTAAAATGTAATCATTATTGTTAATGTATCAATACTAGTTACATTTCTAAGGCTTCTCAATGGCAATTTCTTTTTTTACAGTTATGTCAATAATAATAATAATAACAACTAAAGAGTGAAATTATGTACGATCAAGGGGAGAACTTTTTATATATAAGATAATATGATAAAGTTAACTGTACACACTTAAACGCGATATATGTTACACAAATTAAAACGTTTCATTAGATATCTTAATCTTTATCTGAGTTAACATTAGCGTCACTTACTTACTTCAAGGATAAGAGGAGGTGAAATAAAATCGTTAAAGTCAAGGTTATAATAATAATCGTTAGAAAGCAAGCTAAAGAAAATATCGTGTTGTCTGTAATTACAGATAGCTTTGAGGAAGCGACTCTTTTGATGCGTACACAGTAAGCACAAACTGGAATCATTCTAGAAATCAAACTCTGACGTTAAATTTAAGTCTTCAAGAGAAGACTGTGGCAGATGAGTGAGTGATTGACTTTGGGTATACGTTTAAGTCATTAAACACATGGATGACAAACATCTATAAGAGAGTGGACAGAACAAAAGAATACACCTTCTCGTTGTCTTTGTAAGTGGTATTTAGTGTTTACAGGGGTCATTCCAACTGTCAATCCTTATGTCCAGATACATTTCAAACAATTTTGCACACTTGTTAACTATGACCTTCTATAAAGTTTAGACCTATTAAAAATTTTCTAAAAATTCTTTTCGTACCGTTTCCATGGAATTGTCAATTCTAGGACTTAGTGCAACAGTTTACAATGGTTTTCTTAGAAACAAGTACAATTTGATGATTAAATATTTTGTTACTCCTGATGATGCTTGTGATCGAGTTTGAACCGATTCGATTCATTATTGACGGAGTGATGGCCCTTCATTTCGTTGTATGATTTACTTCGTGCAAATTACGCAGATGCTCCAATGGGAAACTACTAGTGCTACAAGTATTAACATGTGATCGTGTACACATCTGAGGATGATTTTGAAGTACTAAGTTTTACAGAGTAACGATCCTTGAATGTTTGATTCAACTTGTTGCAAATTATGAATTGCGAAGTCCGATGCTCCAATGCTGGCAAGTGTTCTCTGAAAATATTTCATCTCCAATGATGAAACGGTTCATGTGTGTACTCCTGAAATACTTATCTGTACAGCCTTATGGCCCTTGAATCGTCAATTGAACTTGACAAAAACAGGTCTGATGCTCCTATGGAAAAAGGTTATCGGCCAAACTATTTGACAAAGTTTCGAGTATGCTTTCGAAATAATGTTTATCACTCACGTATAGCTCACGGCAGAGCAGATTTCGGTTATTGGTGAGCCATGCTCACTTTATTCTTGTGTTTAAATGCTTCACAATTGTGAGATATAAAATATGCATATGATGTTTCTGTTTTAGGGGAAAAGTCTACAATAAAAATTCACATGATTTCACAACGAAAACGAAATCTATCCAGTAAACTGAATTATTCAACAGGTTTTTTAGTAAGGAGTTTTTTCAGGGCAAAATACTACGAATGGTGACAACGCCTAAACGATAAAAAGGTAATCATGCAAAAATATCAAAAATGGAAAATTGACTCAAGCCAATCATTTCAAACGACATGTCTTGTTCTGAATTGTCTTATTATATCAGTTTGTCATTTCTAATCAAACAAAAGGAATATGTATTAATCATCAAAGATTTTATAATTCGATATTTGTCAAGGCTATTGTGTGATAAGCTTTTCGTACTGTACATGTGTCTGTTGTCGGCGTTGCTTGGCCTTGGGGGTGTTGGTTCGAATCCCGCGAGCGCCTGACCCTTTAAAGTATGAGAGTATGTGTTATTGCAGATAAAGGGATGTAACAGAAAGCCAAATAAATAACAAAGTGTTCACGAACAACAGTTGATATTATTTACACATAATATTATTGAGCAATTGAGCAAAATTCAATATAAATAATAACTCATTAGCATTATAAATTATGGCTACTTGTTCATGAAACCCGTTTTATTACAATTCACAAGAGGTAAGTGCTAGTACGGTCATTCATTAGCCAGACGAACATCACCATCACACATCGCTCAAGTCCTATTCAGCGTGCTTACCTTCTTTGTAAAGAAATTTAGGTATTTTTTTCAATTATTACAAAGTTATCATCTTTTTAAATGCGCATCAAAGCCATTCGTAACAGTGATTGATCATTTTATATAATGTTTTTTTAATTCCTGCCTTTGGCAATCATTCTTCTTCCACGTGTAAAGATATGACAGAAAGATTAATCTGACTTCCATTATCTTCTGGATTCTGAGCAAACAGAGAGACACCTGCGACATTTATCATTTGGAGGACCATTTGTAATTAAAATATGTAAATGTTTTTCCAGTACAAGAACCATATCATATGAACTGTTTTGATATTGAATTACTTTGCGTTTCTGAATCAAGAAAGAAATAAAACAACAAATGAATAAACTTCCCTCCTTAAGTGCAAGTCGCAAGCATAGATGAATTCAGTTTGAAGAGATCAAAGTTGTGATTTCCAAAACTTTATTGTTTTCATATTGATTAAAACTTCACACAACCTAACAACACGTGAACAATATTTGCGATTTCGCTTTATGTTAGAAACTGAAGCTGTAGTCAAGGAAATTTGTAATTACAATGTATTCCATACGTAACAGTGTCAGACAATGTCTCTGTGGCTCAAGACTAAATAGTGTTAGTGTATTAAAGAAATTCCGCTGGTATGTCAAAGATTAAAGTAGATAATCTTTAAAATAGAGTTTGACGTACATTTACAAACATAAACCAACAACAAACATAACATAACTTTTCAAGAGTTGCCTTTTGATATTTTTCGGGTTTTTTTCGGATAAGGATATGCACTGTTTATTAGTCAATATATATCTGCTTTTGGTAATGCATATAAAACGTTTTAATTTGTTATTGTGTTGAAGTATATAAAGATTGGTTTATTGTCAATGCTGTTACACATTCTTGGAAATACTTATTGTTAGACTTTTTATGTGGTATCGGACATAAGGAAAATGATGTAACATTTCCGTACACAGAATAGATTCGAATTTTGTCAAACAAGAAGTTGATAAATCAATTTCAATATAGAACCGCAGAAATAATAAGCAGTTCGTACATTAAATCAATGTAGGCTGAAATCGTAGTTATTATGTCATCAATCAAGCATCTTAAACTTTACAATTTCATCATAAAACAATATTTCCATGAAAAACGCCATAGGCAGAAACTGTTGACATTGTATACTATTAGTTGAATTAATTGAGGGAATAATATTGAGTGATTTGGACATAATACAGTAACATGTGATAACCAAAACAGATAGCTGAGATTTTGTGTTTAGATTAGATTGAATAAGATTGACAATTTTGGAAACATCACCTTTTATTGTAACGTAAATTGTAAACGTCTGGTTAGTTTTATATCTCAACCTTGCATACTACCAATTAAAAACCCGACTGTGCCAATTTTTAAAAAATGTGACCAATATATTTATCAGGATCGATATGAGTAACAGGTACCAAAAAACAGAGAACGGCAAAAAGCATGATACGATATCACACACTAACAAATTTATTAACATATCAAAGCTAAGAAATGAGACTTCATTAAAAAAAAACTTTCTGCATTTCTATATGTCATCTATTCTTATTTTCTAAACCTAAAGACGTCGTAGTATGACCTTACGAGTGTAATGGTATCATTGAATTTATCATAATGTACTTTACCATGTGAATCCTGATCTAGCTGGATGACTTTTAGGAAACAAGTGATAATTCCTTAGTAAAATTATCGATTTAGAGTTAACTAATGAATTTTCAGTTATTGTATTATTTATTAAAATTCGTGGTTCAAGGAAATCCATTTTTCAGATTAAACTATTTCAGAAGCTACCATGATCATATTGAAATAGTTAATACAAAAACCGCGGAAAGCTTATTCTGTAAAGGCATCTTTAATTTTATAAAATGTGCATTAAAGTAGAAAAACACAAAGAGACGTTTTGAACTGAGAGGTTCTTTCATGTTTTTTCCTGCACGCAGCATTAGGAGTGAATGAAACAGTCAAGCTTCTCATTATTGTCTTTGTTCATTCACATAGATATTCAAAGCCAGCTTTCATGCACACTGAATAGTCACATGAATGGAGTTGAATTCGGCTCGTTAAACATGATGAAGTGTTCTGCTTTATGCTTGCAATACTCCTGCGAATTATACTTCACAGGGAATGTTATTGCTCAAAATAATAACGCCTCAAGAACATTACGCCGAATTAATGAAGCATTTAGTACACTGCAATAGTATGCAAATTGTCTCACTTAAAAGTGATTTATTCTATCATACTTCTGTGTGTCAGGGAGCATGGAAATATTTTTCTTTATGTCACTTTCCGTCCGCAGAGAAGTGTGATTACTACAAAATTATAAAGAATTTCAAGTCATCAATGTCATTTAAAACTTACATATTCTTTGCGCATGGAGTGATTCACAAATGAGAAAATGATAAATTTTGATCTTAATATATATTTAAGAATTTTTAATATTTCATGAGTATGGTTAACATGTACGGTAATTGGGTACTTCTCTTCAACCCGTAAATACCTCCAATTGTTCCCTACAGACTATTCTAGTCAGACGACAGTCATTCACAAGGAAAATGTAATATAGAGCAGGCATGATATAATACACATTCATAACTATCCTTATGGAAGAGCTGATGAGCTGTTCCAATCAAAATTGCATTGCTGTGAGGCATAGTTTAATGTAAGAAATAAACTGGAGTACTACAACATTAATAACATTCGCCCCGTGAACTAAGATGTCAAAGTGATTTGTCACTGTCTATTGAAAAAGGACCAAAATCATGGCCTAATAGAGAACTTTTTCAAGAAAATCAACTTATACCTTCTTTTAGTTATTTGTCTGTGCAGGTCATTCGATTTAGCATGTAACATTTACTGTCTACGTCAATAAAATTGGTTTATCTATACAGTTGAACAGAACAATGATCATGACGACCTGTTGTCATGATGTAGAACCTAAAGGAATTGAAAATGTTGAGGAAAACATCTATCACATGGTACTTATGTTTTGAGAGCAACGAAATGATAACGTTGATTTAAGGAATGTAAATGTAGGATATCAATTACAATTGTATGTACTTTGTACATAAATGTACATTTATTATGTATTTTCACAAGAGTAAGATGTTAGCTGTATATGATGAAAGATTCTTATGTCTTATTGAAAACGATATAACGACTTTTTCCCTTGGATTTTTTTTGACGACAGCTTGAAATAGACAATACAATATTTTTAATTGTTTGTATGGTTAAGTTTTTAACGAGCTTGTTTAATACCCCTTTAGATTCTATGGAATTGTTATGCTGCAGAACAGCCTTGTCATGCATAAGATGAAAAAGCGCTGAAATGAAGAAATTCTAAATTTGGAGTTCAAAAGTTCTAGAAGAACAGGTTAAAGAGGTTATTAAAGTTTATGGTCAGTATCGATTAATGTATAAGCTGCTGTTATTGCATTTGCTGGCTTAAGAGCGATCAAATTTGAACTTGATTTTCATAGCCTGTAAACCCAAGAGATATTGGTTAGACATATCCATTTAATAATCTTATCATTGACATTAAGTTATGAAGTTAATGTTTTCAATCAAATTGATTCGAAAGAAATGAGCATTACATTCAAACATGAACAAAGTTAATGTTCCAAAAGTGATTACATATTGCAATTCATGATAGATTTTTTTTAGTTTAAACATATTGTATTCACATGAAAAGGATTAGAACAAGTTCTCCAACTTAGGATACCCTCTCCTTGAGATGTACAATGGTAATTTACATATTTTAAAGACAGATGGCAGAAAGTTAACAAGAGAATAGCATAGAAAAGGAACAGAACATATTTAGAAGAATATTGGTTTACATGTGTTCAAATCTCTTTGACGCACTAATGAATGATTGTACTAACTTAAATACAGTTTTATTTTGACATAGTGATAGGTCTGCACTTCCTTCTAGCAAAATGTTATGATTAACTGCAATTCCTACTAATGTACAAATGCGCTCAATAGGTGACAAGAATTTTAATCTCAGTTGTTTATACAACGGACATTCAAAGAAATAATGATATGAGTTCTCAACAACATTACCACATACACAACAAGGATCAGTTTTAATCACAAATCTATACAAATCAAAGTTCAAACTACTAACTGAATACCGCAACTTGGTATGAATTATATTAGGATTTCTTTTACCCTACGAGTAGTACATAGGTGCATGCGCCCCCAAGTTGGATATTGATGATTTAAACGCAGAAATATCATGCGAGTTACGAACATTGGTTAGTAAGTTATTCCAAGAACTTATTGTAGATGGGAAAAAAGATTATTTTGAATGTTTAAGTCTGGAGAAAGGGATTGATATATTGTGCGAGCTGCGTAAATTATAATTTGATTTAGAACCCACGTTCATGGGAAGTAATTCGTTCAAGTAGAAAGGGGCCACTTCATTTTGAATTTTGAACATCAAACTCAACTTTCGTTTTCTCCTTCGTTCTTGCAATGTTTCCCAACCTGTTTCATAGTAAAGAGATCCATTCGATGGATATTTAAGTAAACCAGTCACTATGTCACTATTCTCGCTGCTTGTAGTTGTGTCTGCTCTAACTTTCTTTTTGTTCAAAAGTACAAACTTCGCATGCGTATTCTAAATGTGGCCGAATGAACATGACATAGATTTTATTAAGGCTTACTCTACACAATACATATTTCAAAAGGCGCATGGAGGCAACCATTTTCGAAACTCTTAGTATCATACTTTCATGATAGATTATTCATGATAAAGTTGATAATTAAATTAAAACTATTCTTCAACAATTACGTTGCTTTACATAAAGACTGTCATAAAAGACCTCTTTTGCTAAACAAAATCATATAATGGCAAGAAGAAACTTCATCATTGAGGTAAGTAATTCATTCACTGATGCGTCAAAACAAATCTTCTTACTTCATGTCAATGTCATTAGTTCGGCGACTTTCCCCCTTGGACTTTGATATATAAGACAACTTATGATTGACAATACAATATTATTAATTGTTTGTATGATATGGTTAAGTCTTTAAAGGGCTTGGTTAATACCCATTGAGATTCTATGGAATTTTTATACTGCAGAACATCTTTGTCATGCATAAGATGAAAAGCCATGAAATGCAAAAAGTCTAAATCGAAATTTGTAAAAAGGAAGTAGTTAAAGTTGTTAATGTCATTAGTTCGGTAAAGATAAATAATACAGAATTCAGTTAAATTTCAGGGGTTATTCGAAACCAAACCAAACTTCAATTCTCATTTCAAAGTTTCTTAACAATCTAAGAAATAGACAAGAATTTTCACGAAAGTATTTATTTCTAAAAGGACAGATTTTTTTATAAATCTTGAAAGACTTCTTGAAATTGTTTTCTCCGTTTTACTTTCATCTCTTTGATTATATACCTCTTGCGAAATTTAGACTAAGGGTTTGATTTAATTAACAAACCACAGTCCCTTTTTTAAAAATACTTGAAATTAAATTCAAATCAAATCAGAATGTTAGAACATGTAAATAGTCAGTCTCTTATGTTCCAACAGAAAAAATTATTCAAAATATAAATTCATTGGCTATTCAAACCCAATCTTTTTTTTGTAGTTCATGTTTTGATAATTATAACTAAGAATTAAGAAACACTGTTATTTGTCCATGTCAATAATTCCTAGCAACCAGTAGTAGGGATTGAAATGAGAAGTCTTGTATAACTTGACTGTGGTAGTTTAAACCAAACCTTCAATTTTCATCTAAAATGTGTGCTAGCAATGGGAATAGTTAAGAAGTTTCAAGAAAGTGATGATTTCTAATATTATTAAGTTCTTGAATCACCACTCCTCAAAGCTCTCGACATGAAAGACACAGGCATTGAACTTACTGAAAATGATTTTCTGACGTTTACTTTGATCCTTTTATCCTTTTATTCAGATACCTCTTTGGTCTGTGACTCGTCAGTCCAGGAGGTAGAAAGAACCTGCCCAGTATGTCGCCAATACACAGTTGAAACAATGTATGTTCAATTCCGCGTCTGACAGATAGACGATGTTCTTGATCTTCAGATCATTGAAAAGCATTAAAGAAAAATGAGACATGAAAAGAAAAACTAATATTTGTCTCAGCTAGAAACTCAATTTCCCTCTGAAACGTTTATTACTTAAACATAATCGTAAATAGGTCTCAGTGGAACAGTCTTTTTCAGAATGTGTGGTTCGTTTGTCCTTTAACAGAGCAATAGTGCCAAAGGTTTGTTATTCTATGATTGGTGACACTCTTGCACAATGTATCCCTATCAACTATAGTTATCAAGCACTAATAAGCTTTTACTAAGACTTTACTAAGTACTCATTCAAAGGTCAGTTGAACTCTGAGAAAACATGGGGGAATGGTATTTGAAATACGTGGGAAATGTTTGCATTGGTACAAATCTTAGTCACTAATAATAAACGACATATGCATCTAATTCCTACTGATCTATCAAAGTCAAAGATTGTTTATTGCATTCAAGGCCTCAGGCCCATATACAATGATACATATAAATATACAGTGTATAGCTTACAATTTACTGATTTGTAATTTGGGAAAACAAGGTTCATTCAATTGGTGACGTGACAGACACCAGTAATTACATATTTTGTAAGTTAAAAACAGTTAATAAGTCACAAGCTATTGTTCAAAACACTATTTCTTACTTCCATACCATGCTTTAAAAATAACGATAATTTAAATATAACATCGTCATCTCTTGATGTCATAATAGAAATGAATCCTGTTACACTCGTCTTAGATAGAAAACGTTCTGGTATATATTTAGTTCTTAGTTCAGAATAATATGGACAATCAAATGTAAAATGTATTTCATCTTCAATAGCGTCGTTACATAATGGACAGAGTCTTTGTATTCTTTCAAGGGAGATATATCTTCCATAGTTTATCATTAGTTTTAGTAAACCAAGTCTATATTTAATATATAACTTTCTGAGAAACCTGTTTGTAAGAACTGATAGGTATTTCTCTGGTTCTAGTAAACTCTTGAACTTTCTGTATATATCATAACGTGAACTGCTTTCTATATTGGATTGCCATCCTTGATAAAACATACTAATTGCCACGTGACGGAAATCTTTCAAAAACATGTGTATATTTTCAACAGTTTGACTTATCCATATAAAACCATATCCATGAGAAAATAATACTTTCTTAATATGCGACACCCATGTGGTCTTTTCAATACTATCTAAGTGGAACATCATGTTGTATGAAATTGTGGGAAGTCGATGTTCTGGCATCCGGTGAATCTTTAACCAATATTTCAAGCATTTTATCTGAGAATTAATGTAAAGTGGGTATCTTCCGCATTCTCCATAGATCATACAATTTGGAGTAGATATTCCAACACACAAGAATTTTTTACATGCTAATAAGTGAATTCTTTCCAAACATTCATATCTTTGGTAACCCCACAATTCATATCCATATAAAAGAATTGGTTGTATCTGTGTATCAAATATTAAAAAAATACATTTGGTGTCAGGACTCCCAGTTTATGAGAGATAGACATGATATTAAGTAATGCTCGCTTGCCACGCAGTGCCAAGTCTAATACACACTTGTCCATATTCAAAGTTGAGTTGAACATTACACCAAGATATTTATAACCGTTAACTACATTAATTCCATTTCCATTGAAATACCATTTCTCTTTTAAACTTAAAGGACCACCCTTTCTAAACACTATAATTTTTGTTTTATTCAAATTCACTGATAATTTCCATTCTTCAGTGTATTTATGCAATATATTTAACTGGTTTTGTAAACCAATAACAGTATCAGACAGCAAGATAACATCGTCAGCAAAAAGACGCATTAGAATTTCAATGATGTCAGGAAACAACTGTATACCATGCTTACCGTTACTTACAATATCATAATACAACTCACTAATGAAAAAGGAAAATAACAAGGGACTCAATATGCATCCCTGACGTAACCCAGTGGGACAATCAAAAAAGTCAGTAATACCATAATCACTTCGTACACATGATTTGACATTTGAATACATAGTTTTTAACATGTTATACATCTTTCCTTGAAGTCCAGATATTCTTAGACAAACCCATAATTTAGAACGATCCACAGTATCAAACGCTTTTTTGAAATCAATAAAAGCCACATAAATTGTGTGCTTACGGCGTGATAAACATTTTTGGATAACAGCATATAGGGTAAAAATGTGATCAGTAGTAGAATAATTCTTTCTAAAGCCAGCTTGAACATCGGGAATCCTGTCTCTCATGTTTGCCCAATTAGTGAGTCTATTATTTAAAACGGAGGTAAAAAGTTTCCCAAGAACACTCATTAATGAAATCCCTCTATAGTTGTCAGGGTTTCTAGGATTACCCTTCTTATGTAGTGGTACTATTTCTGATCTAGACCAACTACTAGGAAAAAATGTTGCTGTCAAAGAGTTTGTTGAAACATTTAAGGAGAAATGGCATTATTTCAAATTCAGAGCATTTAAGCATTTCTATCAATACCTTGTCCGCACCAGCAGATTTTCCATTTTTTAGCTTGTTGATAGATGATTTAATTTCCTGTTCAGTTATTGGTGAGTCAAGTACAAATGCATCAATATCGTTATATTGATTTGAAAATGTTTCATTATCATTGTCAAGGTTTTGATAATAAACATTGTTATTTGAAAAAACATCTTTAAAATGAGTTAACCATTCTGTTTTTGATATGAAATTCTTCTGTTTAGATCTATTTTGTAATGACCTTATCTGTTTCCAAAAGCTTGACTGATTGGTTATGCTTCTTTGCAGTTTATCTACTGATTGCTTTTGTGAGATAGATTTGAACTTTCTACAACAGACTTTATAATAATTTCTTTCTTTACAATAAGCCATTCGGTTTGTGTCAGAACGATGTGTTCTAAATCTCCTGAGTGCCCTCCGCGTTTCCCGTTTTGCTTTTCTACATTCCGGGTTCAGTACTCTACAGTACTGATTAGTCAATAGTGATTCATGTCTACCTTTCTTCTTCATGCAGGTAGAAGATTCTAAAATGAGATCAACAAAATTGTCAATAGCATTTTCAACATCAATCTCTATATCATCGAAGAGCTTTTTCTTGTTCTCTGTTATCATGCTTTTAAGCTTATCAAGAAACATATTGGAAAACAAATCATTCTATATAATCTTATCTGAAGAGTAAGATGTTGTATCTTTATCATTTGTACAATTCATATTTGGGAATTTACAGATCAATTCTAACGGAAAATGGTCTGAGTCAAGGCGATCCCCAACAGAAAATGTATTAACGTATTGAAAGAAATCTGTGGAACTCAAAAAATAATCATTCACACTTGATCCTTGTTGGCCGCAGAAAGTGAATTCACCATTTCTATCTCCGTAGACCCGTCCATTTACTATGTACAACTTAAAAGCATAACATGAATCCAATAACATCTGGCCAAATCTATTTACAACTTTATCGTGAGACTTACGATCTTCAACGGGATCATCCTCTTCCTGGGGAAAGGGTGTATTACCTCTGAGTGTATCATCATGATCGTTAATATCAGGATTGTTTTCCTCACCCGTTCTTGCATTAAAATCCCCACAAATTAGATTAAAAGAGTCTGAAAATACTTCGTGATTATCTAGCAAGTACTCTTCCAACTTTACAATAATACATTTTGTGATCTTATGTTGATAATATGATGATCCAGAGGGTGGTATATAGGTACACACAAAATTCACATCTTTATCAATTTTAAACAAATCTTTAAATTTTGAGAAACCAATAAGGTTATCCATATCGGACTTAAGAACGTTAGAGAAAGTACTTATTGATTGCCGTACACATAGACAAATACCACCAGATAAACGACCAAAATTTGATATCTTAATAGCCGGACTGTAGAAGGTTTTGTACCCGTTTAGCCAATTATTTCCAGGAATGGTGGTAGTAAATGTCTCGATTAGACACACAATGTCAAATTTACTTATGTATGCCAAGAAGTCATCATAATTAATTTTTGTAAATAATCCGCCAACATTCCAACACAAGAAGGAAAATATATCGTTCGTTTCTTCACTGGGAAAGCGCGTATCACCGGTGAAATCATCTGAAGTTCCCTGTGCGAGAATATCCGGGCCATGGCCTTCATCCTATTTCCTAGGACGTGAATCACTTCTGTTTCGGAGAAGTCTGTCCGAGGTTCGATGCCCAGAACTTTCAGTATGCTGATTCTGACCCCGTTGGCTAGTACTTTGACGAGTTTGCCATTCTGGAAGAATCCAAAAGTATCTGTACATTTCAGGGCTTGTAGTTGTTGACGCTGCCGTGTGGTGAGATCGCTAGCGATGCCGAGTCCGTTGGCTTTAAATGATGCTCTCGCTTTCAACAGGCGAACTTTATCGTCGGAAACGGACAGTTTAGCAATTATTGGCCGTGGTCTCTCACTACCGGGACGTTTCGAACCTAGACGATGGGCGCGCACAACGTCAGATGGTAGCCATGTTTTAAACGTAGCATTATCGTTAAAAACACTAATTGCTCTCTCCTTACAAGCCATCGACTTTTCACTTTCACATTCTTCCACGCCATATATGATAACATTGTCTCGTCGGCTGTATGACTCAAGTTTATCGAGTTCATCGTCAACTTGTGTAAGTTTCTCATTAATAGAATCAACGTTATCCGCAACAGTGTCAACGTCAGCTTGAAGAATACGGTTTTCTTCTCTAACGTTATTTATTTCTGATTTCAATTCAGAAACTGATCTATCAAGTGGTAAACCTATTAACACGTTACTTTACTCCTCTATAGATAACAAAATAAATTCCGAAATATATGTCCTCCTGATAAATAATTCCCTTATCATCTATTTCATTTATGTTTGGCTGATCTATACAAATTGACATTGGTAAACTATAAAATTCGGGGCTAAAAATGCTATGAATAAGTGAAAATGGAGGAGGACGGCTTATCAAGTTTCACTGAACTATTTCTCAAATACGTTTTTTTCTGGTTTCTGATTCATTTTTTCATTAAGACATCTCAACTGATCTGATTAATGGGTTTTTTAATCAACTTTTACTTAACTTTACCAACTGTTGTACAGTAGAGCACACACGATTCCGCTGTGTCATCTTCAAATAAAACAAGGGATAGTACAGCAGTTTAAGCTTCTAGGAATCTAAATAAAAAACGAAGCATTCTAAGTTTTTAAAATTCAATTGTTTATTTTTATCACACCGTACAAAAAAAACGTGTAATCGACTAAAATACTTTGATGTTGAAAAGATTAGAAGGGTTTGATAAAGTTTCATTTGAAGCACAAATATCTAACTTCTGAATACTTAAATTGAACAAGCTACATTTCAACATTTGTTTAATTCTCAGTTTTTACACAACCCAACTGTTGGTGTTTACCTAAACAATCTTTTGATCTGAAAATTTCATTATGAAATGCCTTAAAATAAGTTTCAAAGAAATCAAAATTTAAAAAAAACCGAATTTCTTCGCCCTTCCACTGCTTTCTTAGCTATGATACAAATGGAGGGTGTACATTTTGCTGATATCAGTTATTGGTGAAATTATCAAGCCTCCAGAAGCGTGCTATAATTATCTAAGAAGCGAACCCATTGATGAAGACGACAGATGTCAAGTGAAGTGATGTCAGATCAAACACCTCATCAGCAGAACATTTCCGGTTCTGGGCTTTAAAATAAAATAAGGGCAACCTCAGAGGATGTGATTCGTCACCTGGAATTGGAGTAACTCCAGTTGACTAGTTGAGAGACATCGCAGGTCGGTGTTTTATAAACAAAGGGAATGTGCTGTTACGTAAACAGATTTCTATAGCTTCAAAAACGGTATATGGGCGGCCATCTTATTTCATGCTCGTGGGTGATGTTGAACTGGGTCATGAATTACATAAACAATAGAATACTGGAAATTTGTGTTCTATGTAAGTGAATGCTCAGGTGAATCTCTTCTATATAGATATTTATAATAGCTTTGAATGACGATGCAATTTCAAATGACATTGAATTATGTTAATATAATTCAAATGCTGAAGGATAACCTTAGCCTCTTCAGTACCAAGGTTTTGTTTTATTTTACATCATATAAATGAAACGATTACAATTATTAATAACGACAGGACTGAATGACATAAAGAAGTGAGTTTAATCATTGGCAGAAACTCACTTTTCACTTACAGATATAATTAGATCAGTAATATTTAACTCACAATGCTTGATTATTGTGTGATGTATAAAAAATTATGCATATTGAAAACAATAATCTGACCTATAATTGGTATAAGTTTTAAAACCTTAACAAGCCTAACTTGAGGATCAATTATAACACAGACTTGAAGCAGCAAAAACGTTTTGACTTCATTCTTCGAACCTGCAAAAATAAAACAGTGTTTTCGATTTTTGGCAAAGGATGTATTAAAACACCGCAGCTATCTTAACATATCTATTGAGATACCACAAACGAAGTTAGTAAATTGAAAAGAGATGTTTTTGTGGAGAGGTGAGATGTCATCATATGCGAAACGTGAGTAGGAAATGTGTAACTGCCAACTAGATCATGTATGGTATGGATAATGTTTAGGTGAATAATAAAAGAACTACGGTATTGACTGTAAATCATTTACATATGAAGTTATTTTTTTTATCATTTCCAAAAAGCGCTGTCTTATACCTAATGACATGTATTTAATCTACTGAATGAGGGTACATCCCATTGAACATCAGATAATTACAGAATTCAATGTTAAATCTTCTCATGAAGTCCTTATTACTTTTAATGTTAATCGCTAAAACAACAGTAATGATTAATACACACGAACAAAAGGTATAATAAGGATCAACCAGTAGCTAAGATACTCTGAGTTATAAGATACTCTGAGTTGTAAGATACTCTGAGTTATAAGATACTCTGAGTTATAACAACTTGTATCTGCATTTGACACAGTTATGACATAACTCAAATTAAGTAATCACAATTCAAGGACGAATTATAAACATCAAGTTCTATGAAACTACTCCTTACCAAAGATTGCGAGATTTGTTTCGATAGCTTCAAGCATGCTGGTTAATGACAGTATTACTTCATACACATTGTCAGTGACATTTTAGAAGTTGTCTGTGGGTGATAAATCATTCAACGCATGTGCTGAATATTAAAGATTCCGAATTGGCTTTGACTGGGGAGAAAAAGAGTATGAGTCCTGCAATATTTTCAATGGAGTCAGTCAAAAATTTATTTGTAATTTTTAAGACATTACCGAGAGTTCCAAATGCGACTCAATTCAGTGTATGGACACTATAATTTTGAGTTACCTGATAACAAAATGTATTGCTCCCCTTTGCTCCATTTTTCAAGGATTCTTACATGTGTTATTGTAGAATTTTGCAGTCAAAGTTTTTATAACCATGCTTTAGAGAATATAAAAAATAATTGTTATATTACGAATTAATTCTCAATGATTATCATGCGCTTATTTCAGTCATGTGCTCAAGGTTTAACTTCATACTACCGTCAAATCATACCATGAACTTCATGTACTGCTGGTTAAAAAAAGTCATTTACCAAACGAGCAGTCGCGTTCTGTCTCAACTG
Organism: Phorcus lineatus; assembly: GCA_921293015.1. Lineage (NCBI taxonomy): Eukaryota > Metazoa > Mollusca > Gastropoda > Trochida > Trochidae > Phorcus > Phorcus lineatus. Next base: position 52,396,572 of record OV121086.1, on the reverse strand, counting down.
TCAAATTTTAACATTATCCAGTCATTTGATGATCAATGATTCGGCAAGTGTCCCGAATTATTTGTTATCGTTATTCATATCAGACTACCTAGCAGCACAGACTAAAGTGACATCAATATCATAACTTCTGTCCTAATAATCTAGTGTTGATATGTTTTTGATATCAAGCTGTCAAATTATGTTTACTAACTATAAAAATTAGTATATTAGTATAGTAAGAGTATTAGTAAATTCTTAACCTATGACTTATTTAAAATTTGATCTTTTAAAAAAATTTTATGTGCACTCAATAGACCGGACAAATGACTTAAATTACTTACAATTCCAATTCCTATAACAAAATCTTTACTTCGAGTCAAAACCTGAAAACTATGGAACTATCAGTACATCAAAATTAAAAACATCAAAATCCAATTTAAGATTTCCTTTAAATTTTGTTATGCTTCAAAATGAATATTTACTGACTGCGTGCAGTGCATCGTATTATGTCAGGATCTTGCCGTTCGTTGCGCTTTGACACGGCAGTCATGTTCAAAGAAGTTTCTGGAAACATGCTGATTATTTTAACTATAAAGAAACACTGACTTGAAATCACTCGATACGAAAAGCGTAAAATTACAATTTCATATAGATATATAAATAATAATATGTCTACGACGTGTTCGTTGATAACTTCCTTGAGCCAACAAGCAATAATAGATTCTGGCGAGATTGAGGATGAAAAACACTCATATTAATTAAAAGTGAAAGATCATCCACAACCCTCTTTTCCCAAAAAGACGCACTTGCTGGCAGTCAGAGAAATGTTTGATACTGAGGTTGTCTGATATTTCAAGCATGAATCTGCAGCAATGAGCAAGTTAAATAAACTCCATGAATTGAATTAAAGCATAACTTACTTTGTCATTTTTACCCATCACGAAGTTTCAGATCCGTTCGTCCGAGTTAAAGGGAGCAGCTTTTCTGGGAAACCGTTTAAATTATAAATTACATAAGTTTGTGTAGGGCTTCAGGGTATCATTACCTTGATGGAGTTCGAAAATGATAAGCACGCAGTTATTTTTCCCCGGAGTTATTTCCTTCGTTCCGGTTTTTTATTTTTTTTTCAAGATTTCTCCAAAGGGGACATCAGTTTTAGAAACTGTTTAAGATAAAAGAACTAAAATTGGTGGTTGGCCTCGGGGTATCAATACCTCGATTCTGTTTGAAAATGAGAAGCTCTGAATCATTTCTAATAGCTGTCCTTGTTCCGTCAGTTTGAGAGTTCAAATGATAACCATTCTGGCGGGGTATGTTAGTGACTGTGTCTTGTTAGTTCGTTATAAAGTAGAGCTTGAAATGAAATCTGACAAAGTGTAACAACACGTTTTGTTCAAACTTCTACCATGTTAGTTAACGTATGTTGATAACTGCGTATTTGATTAATTTGCCCTTGTAAAACATTACCTGCATATGTTACGAACAATCTGGTTTCATTCCTAGATTGTTTAATCAGTATTGAGCAATCAGTTAGACAAACTGAGGGAGTATAGGGGTCGATTCCTAGATTGTGAAGCGCTCACAGCTCGCCTATATCAAACTGAGAGAGTAGAGAGTATAAGGGCCGATTCCTAGATTGTGAAGGGCTCACAGATCGTTATTATGTCAAACTGCGAATGTATAGAGGTCGATTATCAGATTGTAAAGGGCTCACAGCTTGCTTTTATGTCAAACTGAGGGAGTATAAGGGTCGATTCTCAGATTGTGAAGGTCATTGCGCTTATTGTTATATTCTAGTTACGGGGGTTGTCCAAAAAGTATCCGGCCTGAATATGAAAACATGTCTGAAACGCAACTATACTGTGCGTGCAGAAGAACATTTATTGACGTGTAAATGGCATGTAAATCACGAGATGCATACTCTTCATCTTTGTTATAAAATATCTGAGTTTAAAAAATACACTGCAAAGGAAATTCATAAGGAAATTCATGGGGATATGTTACAAACATTGGGTGACTCTGCTTCTTCATATAGCACCATAAAACATTGGTGTGCTGAATCTAAACGGGGTAGAGAAAGCACTACAGACGAGCCCCGTCCTGGTCGTCCATCTGATGTCACCATAGGTGATAACGTTGAGGCTGGTCTTGACACAATAAGGCAAGACAGGCGAGTGACTATCAGATACGTAGCTGATACTCACCACGTCAGTAAAACATCACGAATTATACATGAACATTTATATACGAAAAAGTATCAGCATGCTGGGTCCCCAGAATGTTATCTGAGAACCAAAAGCAAAAACGTGTCATGGTCAGTCAGCAACTTCTTGACGAGTATCGCGTAGACCCAGAATCATTTTTCGCTAATGTCGTTACTCAAGATGATACCTGAGTTCATCATTTCGATCCTGGGACAAAAGGCCAAAGCATGCAATGGAAACACAGCACATCACCCACCACTAAAAAGTTCATATCTTGTTCCTCAATTCGGAAGGTCATGACATCCGTTTTCTGGAACTCTAAGGGTGTAATAAGCATTGATTATTTTAAGAAAGGTTCTACAATCTACAACATTGCTGCAGTACAGGAGTTTTTGGGGTTTCGTGATAAGACGTGGTTTTCAGAGTGGTTGCAGATGTGAACAAAACGCTGGAGCAAATGCATTGAGGTCAAGGGTGATGGAAAAATAAGTCATAAAAATTTGAATGTTTATTTTGCTTTGATGGTCAGACCGGAAATTTTTGGGACACCCCTCGTAGCAAGGGTCGATTCTCTGACTGTTACGGGCTCTCAACTTGTCTGTATGTTGAACAGAGGGAGTTAAGAAAGTGGATTTCTAGATTGTGAAGATCTCACAGCTTATACTCATTCGGTCAGATCGTCCATATGTACATGTTACTGAGTATAGGGGTCGATTTCTAGGTATATTTTATTTTAAGAAAATAATTTTAACATAATTTATTCATGACGATACAGTTCTTGAATAGATTGGCAAAGAAGTTCCGCAGAGCTATTCAAAGGCCACTTCAATACAATTGCGTATCAACAAACAAATAAATATAGAAGCTAAAGATAACTAGAAATCAACAAGCATGGTAACACAGATTATAAAGTGACAAAATATATTTTCTATTTTACAGCAAAGTAAGAAAAATGCAAATGAATGAATATTCCTTTGTTTTATAATATGAAATGAAGCTTGGCAAAAAAAGTCAAAAGGCTTGTTTTAATGTCTCTCCAGTACATAAAGCTGGAAACAAAACAAAGAGAATATATATATAGAAGTTATTCTTTTTTTTGCATTATGAGATTGTGATATTCTGAGGGTTTTACTCGTTTCTTATATTTGATTAATGGTTAGTACTTGTTGTTTCGATTATTTGCGGGCTGTTTGGTTCGGACTGTTGTTGAGATCAGGCTTAATGTTTGTTTTCAAAAGTAAATCTGTGTTTGTTTGGTTTTTTTGCAAAACAAAATTCAATAGGAAGAAACAAATTGGTTGTTTGCCAACCCCGTCACTTTTGGTAAATACCTACTTGCTACTGACTGCCATATACAACAATGGAAAACAAGACTCTCGATTACGTGGCTTGATTAATGTCCTTTAGATCAGCGTCTTCATCAAACACTATTTCATTGTCACTGTTACTACTTTGAGAGTTAATTTCATATTTTTTCGTGTTACGGTTGACCTATGATTTAGATTAAACAGAAGACTCTCTCATGCTGTTGAAAAGGCTGATTGTTCACACAAACTTCAAATAAAGGGAAAGTTGTCTATCACAGATATCGGTGCCCTATCTTCACGTATCTATTAACGTTCGTTTGGAGTTCATCATAAGATCTAGCCAATTTACTTCAAAGACTTTGGATTCCTTCATGTCATACAATATCTCTTCTGATCTAACGATATTCTGACGGATCTACATTATGATACAGTCTAGCCTGTCAAGGTTTCTGATATGAACTTTGCTGTAAAGTCATTCATCAAACGATGAGGTATGACCATTGACAAATTGGACCGTTTAGCTAATCGATAACTGTCGATCTATCTTGTTTGAGATAAAGTTGGTTTAGGTGACCAGAAAGAGGCGTCATTCCTATGATTAGGGCCAAAATGAAGAGAAATAATTTCTAAAGCATTAATGGTAATGATTTGCTGATTTGTCAAGCACTACATCTAGTATAAAGAAGTAATCCTTGTAATTATGTGAAAATGACGTTCACTTTGTATCATGAAGAACCATTATTTCTTCATTATCATAGTTTTGAGATGAGCAGGAGCGCCAATAAGTGGTCATGGATATGGTGTAAAAAACTTTGAAATTACGTTCTAAACACTTTATCAATCTATTTTAGCTGGAAAACAGAGGAGATCTTCCTAAACTATATGATGCTAAGTTGCATTTTTTAATATCTGCACATTTGTCTGACAGTAGATAATAATCCACTTTTTTTTTCTTTTCTCAAATTGCATGAAACTGCGTTGTTTCTTCAGCCATTTCATGGCAAGTATTATAGTAATTACGAGAAAAACTTGAGTTTTTTATTTTCTCTTTAAAAACTTGTAAATACCAGAAAAAAGTTGTAAATATGAAAATATAGTCGTAATAACGAAAATAAAGTCGTAATAAAGAGAATAATCTCGTAAAATCGAGAATAATCTCCTAGTTGCCCGAATCATGTAATAGAGTGGGGTTTTTTTTATATCTTTAATTTGTCTTGCAAAGAAATCAAAATGTCATATTTCATTTCATATTGTTTCCTGAATGTCATCAAACACCTACTACAACTCTAACTGAATGTTTACGTTTTAAACAAGTGTTTTGACGTACAAAGTGTTTTTTTATTTTGCGTCTATTCTGGAGCTGTGGACAACAAAGCAGAATTGTAGATTGACATTTGGTGACTGTCCAAATGATGACAGCGAATACAATTTTTTTGTTAAATTGTTAGTTGTCAGAATTTAGTTAACATAATTAATGGCTCTTTTTAAACATTTACTTTAACATCAGTTATAACTGAAATGCAGGTAGAAACGGGTAGATACATAGATGTAACTTATAATGAAAGGCATTGTTTATTTTTTGTAAATCCAATGGCATTTCAGTTGTTGAAGATGAGTGGCATGTATTTTATGTATGTGATGCATAAATGCAAAATATCTCAGCAAATACCTCACAATGATTAATTTTATATCCATTATAAAGAGTAATAACGTTGATATCATGAAGGATGTTTGTCTATACCCTTACCATGTTGACAAGAAACACAAATCTAAATGAAAATAGATAATTATGCGCATGTTATAATTTAAAAAGTGTTTATGTATATGTATTTTGGGCCGGGGGCCTGTTACTGAATAAAATGTCTGTCTGTCTGAAAAGCAGGTATAATACAAAATAATGATTTCAATGTCTCTAAAATAGATATTTTATATAGTAAAGAAATCTGCTAAGCAACTACTAATAAAATCAACATAGCTTATCTACACGATCTTATGATTTACTTGTGGATAAGCTTTTAATCTTTAATATCAATGACTACAAAGGTAAAGTTATTTGCATCAGACCCATAAACACTCCTTTGTGTTTTACGTTATCTCTTATGTACCCTTATAGGTTAACTGTTTTTACAGTCGTGTAAGTGTATAAAGCAGTCATATTATAGAATTAATTCAATTATTAATTGATAAAGCATTATCAATTAAAACATTATTGATGACTAAGACCAAACTATATCAAAATAGTGAACATAAGAATAGATGGAGCACAAACCAAGCATTTAAATTGAAATTACAGGAATTATACAAATACCAAATTGATACAAATAGTCGTCTCACACATTTCTACGCCAGAGGCTGCAAAGATTTTTTATGCTAAAATTGCTGACTAAGAAACATTACTACAAGCAATGTACACTTCATACACTTCACCGACATTTTTAAAGAAGAAGCCCGTGGGTCATTGTAACAATGCAAACGATGTTCTGAATCATAAAAACCATCTCAAATAGTGCGTTTAGGGGAGAATAAAGAGTTTAAGTCATTAGTTCTTTTAGTTTGAGCTATAAATTATCAATAATGTTTCTCTATAGACATAAAGACCGTTGACAGTTGCCGAAAAATTTCATCTTAACTTTAATTGATAAAAAAAAAAACAATAAAATATAACCGATGACAACTACACATCTAAAGTGCCATGACGTTAATTCTTCTTTGTTTTATTAAATTGTTTCGACATTTAATGATGTATCGATTTTTTTGCAAAATTGAACATTTAATTCAAAATCCATATGCATCTTTACTAAATATCAGCCACTATCAAATAACAGTGTCTCTAGGTACACGATATTCCAAAGTTTTCATAAATCATCTTCTTCTACATCATAACATTAAAAAAGTTTAGTACCTTCTGAAATTAAATTTAATTTTACATTTAATGGATGAGCAACATGTTGCATTGGAATGTTCCAATGATTCAATGTCAATGCTAATTAATTTTACGTTTAATGGATGAGCAACATAAAACAGTTGCATTGGAATGTTCCAATGATTCAATGTCATAATTCTGTTTACTTATCGTTTCAAATACTTGCGTCAAACCCTATTGAGATAAATGGCTGCAATGTGATTTCTGTTAATCATCATAGTTCCCCAACACAAAACACGTGGCTTGATTGAGGGGTCATGATGATTGTTATAAAATTATACAATTTCAAACTTGATAATACAACAATAGAACGTGATCATGGAAAAGGGATTTAACCAATTGCACAGTCCACTGAACATGATATTTATCAACTCTTTACTTTCTGTTTGACATTTTACAGTCAACATTGCAGAGATTTGAAATGTGGCAACTACAAACACTAAGTTAGATATCTGGTCATCCGGACTGGCTCTTATTAGTAGTGTGGTCATTATTCTTCTAAAATTGAATAACCAAAGTTACAAATGTTATAGGTCATAAAAAGAAAACATCTTGGTTAACCATTAACGTTATGTATCAATATTTTATCAAGTTATTAACACCATTCAAGTTGATATCCAAATTGATAGGTGCCTTGCTATCTGTTTAATACTCAATAGAATGTGAATCTATGTCTCCTGTTAATCAATTGGTAATGAACATTTTTTATTGTTATAAAAAGAAACAAATAACCAAAAACAAAATATTTTTATAAGGGTAAAAGGAAGATGATTTCATAAAATTTCAATTTTTAAAAGTGTTGCAATTGCCACTTGCATCAGTGTATTCCTTTAAATAGGTGAGGTGAGGTGAGGTTAGTTGGTGTTTAACGCCGCTTTCAAGATTATTTCACGTATATAGCGGCTGCTAGTATTATTGCAGGGAGAAAGCCCGCAACACCATTGTGATTATGCATTGCGATGAAACGTGCGAGCATCGGCTGGAACTAGAGGACCATGGGTGGTACTGCCTTTAAATAGGAATAGTTTCAATAGTGCAACTTATAGAAATGAATCTATAAATTGAAACCATCACGTTTAAAAGAGGTAAGACAAGGTCGTCGAGTGTCAGGTCCTATTTAATTTTTATGATATTATAACAAGAGAACCATAGGACAGCTACTGATGAGAACTAATTACTTGGGGCATACTTCATTGATGGCGGTACATTTTTGTGACCTAGGCTGAAGTGTGGTTAGTTATCATAACTACTTATGCTCAAACCATTGTCTCATTTTTTAAAGTAATAACGATAAATATCCTCCATTTACTTCTCACTTGACAGGACAAAATACAATATTTTCTTCCCTAACCACAACATTAAGCATTGTTGAGACTATTACTTTGAAAGCTTTATGATTTTTAGTTTATTGAGATCAAATTAACAACTCGAATGCTATTGACATTACCAAAGGAAATCTTCTGTATAGACAAGGACGCCATTTCAATAAATGTCACTAAAGGGTGCTTAAGAAACAGGAATATGAATTTTTTTTAAAATTAACCTTCTTTGAAAATACATTATAACGTTTTTACTATCCAATTTACTTTCCGAGTTTAAACTTCTTCAGGGATTTCGTGTCTCGCATTAGTTTTGAAAATTGGGTTTATTGCAACTGAATTTCTAACTTAATATAACTCGTCTTGTGATAATTATTTTCTTTTCTTTCACATTCAAAATCACTTACTATAGTCTTGGGAATAATCTTTAACTACAACTCTCGAAAAAAATATATTTGTTCATTGCATTTTTACAAGTATGTCGTTTATTAGACGTTAATTTACCACATTTGTTTCTCTTTCTTTCACATTAGCGTATTTCTATTTTCAAAGCCGCATACATTAGCATGGTATCTATTAAGGTACATGCCTTGCACCGCTAAATGTAACCAACCAATGATAAATACAGCTACCATGCACTCAGCTAAAATCCTTCAATTCTTAAAAGTGTGTTTGGGTAGTAAAATATGAATAGATAACTTTGAATTGTGTTGCTGTGTAACCGATATCTGGATGTTTTTTAGCAATATTATCCAGATTTCTAACTACTTCACCAGGGGGAATAAAATCAAAGTATAAGGAACACAAAAATGCTGTTAATAGTGATGAGGCCAATCCCACAAGTAATTCAAAATAGCGATGAAACTGAATTACACTTTGAAGAGACATTAAATGTTGCAAACTAGCTGAAGACATTTTTAAGGACAGACATGACTTGAATAGTGTTCAGAACCTGCTCGTCCACACTGAAACCAATCACAAGCTGTCAGTCATTTATCTCATTGATCATTTCATTTACCCACTCCTTGGTATTCTTGTCAGCAGCATCCTTTTTCCGGATTTGTAAATCATCAAGGTCATGACAAATATCTTGCAGCTTACATCAAGTACGTGACTAAGCATTTCAATTAATTTTGTTCTTGCCTATCATTCCAGATGCATTTCGTTGTGCACCATACATGTAAATTTATAGCTACATGTACGTTTCAGCAATAGTCTCTATTTTGTTTGCAAATTGAGCTTTTGTGACTTATAAAATAAAAATAATAATAGCGTTTAAGATGGGATAACCAAATACCATGATTGAGTTCGAAAATGAGAACGGTTCAATTATATTTACCGGCGTTATTGCCCTTTCTTCGACTTTTCCCCTCAGATCGAGGGTATCTTCAAAGGGTACAGTTTCCCTAAGAAACTATTTAAGAGATGATTACAAAATTTAGTGCGTAGCTTCAGGGTATCAATACCTTGATAGGGTTCGAAAATGGGAAGCGTGTTATTTTTCCCCCTGAGTTATTGCCCCTGTTCTGTTTAATCAATCTCATTCAGTAACATGTTGTGAGTTAAAAATGGAACCAATTTTGCGGAGGATGCCGATATCAACGTCCTCTACTTATATATGTATTATTTTAATCTTCGAAATGACGGAAATAATGCTTAGTTTAATGCAGGCACGCTCATAAACATGAAAAACACAATAGATGTTTGATAGTGACATGTGTCAGTGGTCAGCTGTACTAACTTAAGAGAAAAAGGTTGGGGAAACACAATGTAATTTTTGGTAAGTGAAGTTTGAAAAAAGCTGAATAAAACTGTGAGGAGAGTCCTTCAAGATAGAAACATTATCTCCCATGATGAAACCGATCAAAAATGCAGAAGCTTTTATCCGCCTAGGAGCAATATTTACAGCACATTAATCTATTGAATGATAATAAGTATTCGTAGTCTTTACTTGTGAAGGAAATAACAGAGGAAACATATTATTAACATTAACACTGCAGAATTTCATTATTGAAATAAAATATTACAATGTTGAAACAGGTAAAGTTTTGGATGTGAGTGCACAAGTGTGGGGACTATTGAAAAGTGACAAATGTGAAGAGTGACAGAGCCGCATCAGAAGCACAATTCCAGTAACTGTTAGAACATTTTTAGAAAGAATGTTCTGCCTGAAGTTTATCACGGCCATTTATTAGCAGCACTATTTTCTTTGAGGTTTAAAGAGTAGGATTTGCCGAGGTTTCAGTTGATTTCATGAATAATTCCGTAAAATCTCCACAGCAACAGAGGCCACTATTGATGCCAGCACTGAAGTAAGTTGTTAAGGCAGCTCTGAATTTACCAGGTCTGAAAGTGATTCTGAAGTAAAGCTTATGCCAGGTGAGTTGATGAAAAGTGCATTGATTATTGGTGAGCCAGTTTGGAGTGAGCGATTTGGGGTTTAAAGTGTTTCCAATTTTATTTCAGCTGTAGATCAGGGAGAAAACGGATCGAAAGGATGAGGGAAACAGACGAAAAGAAAGGCATAGTGAGAGATAGTTTATGAACGACACAAATTTGGTCTGGCTTCTACCCGTGGACATGTCCAGCGTGGGTGCCCAAGTTCAGCATAGCTCATGGAAAATCTATATTAAAAGCAAGAATAAGAAAATCCTTCCTTTCCATTCAAGCAAAACAGATTCAGAGATTCTTTCTATTTGGCGGCAGGATTAACTAAGTACAAATAGTGGCTAATAGATTGTTACATCAGATCAATATGATGACAAGAAAATTTATGTCTACATCGCAGGATGTAGAGTCTGTGGATTTACTTCCCACCTTAACCTAAATGGTGACAAATTGACGCATATCCCTCGACATGGGGATATCTGATGTCATGATTGTCTGTTGAACATATATTTCATTCAGATGTCGATAGGTCGTTTGTAATTTAAGAAGATAGTGTTTGCCTCAGTATAGTGGACATTATTTTTATCTCCTCATCGTTGTCCATAATTCATTAGTCGTCGAAAGTGAGCAAGAGTGAATCAAGTTTCAAACGTACCAAGCTCTCAGAACATAAAACCTTTAAACAGATTCCCGTACAGAGGATATTGTCTAAAATTGTTTCATGAAGGTACAACAATATGTGAACAAATTTTAAATAACTGTTCGCGAGAATATTATTTGTAAAATTGGTAAGCAGATACAAATATAAGAACAACCCATTCATTAAATTTTCAAGACTAGCTATAATGAGTGACATTTTACATCGAGTACTAAAAGCTCATTAGAAAAAGGGAAACAGTATTTTTACACAAATTATTTCCTTTAGAAATCTACCATCAAATTCTCAAAACATTTGGTGATATAATTATTCTCTTGAGTAAAGTTAGGAGACAATTTATCTCCCGTAGAAGCTCAAGAAGAAATGGATCACTAATCTTGATGTATTTTCTTCTGGTGAGACTGTTTCATATAAACTCTTCAAAAAAGGAAACTTGACGCTGACTTTCAAAGTTCAATATAACGACCACAGATGCAAGTTAAACATTGAAATGAAAACTAAAACGCTGTTTGAAGATCTCTCTTCAGTAAATTTTATTCAGAATAAGCATTCAACATCACAGGGGTGCACAAATGTCAGTATGGGGTATGGCCACCATTGGCATTGATTATTGCTTGGCACCGACGACCCATGGATGCAATCAAGTTGTCAATCACAGCCTGTGGAATGTTCTGCCATTCGTGCTGAAGTGCTGCAAGAAGTCCTGGAAGTGTTTGGGGTGGTGGATTCCTACTGCGCACGCGTCGATCCAGTTCCAAATCTGGTGACCTGGCTGGCCATGGCAATGTCTGGACATTATTAGGCTGTAAAAAGTTTGACAAACACGTGCAACATGTGGTCGAACATTGTCCTGCTGAAAGAGACCAAAATGGACGTTGACGTGAGGAATAACGCAAGGCTGTAGGATCAAGTCCCTATACCGTACTCCTGTGAGGTTACCCACAACATGCACAAGGGGTGTCCAAACACCGTGACGAATCCCGGCCCACACCATGACAATCCCACCTCCAAATGGGACAACCTCCTGAACACAGTTGGCAGCATAACGTTCTCCACGACGTCGGTTTACACGAGCTCGTCTATCACTTCGTCGAAGCAGAAAACGGGACTCATCAGTAAAGAGAACGGTTCTCCACCTTGCACATGTCCATCATCAGAATAGCTGGGATGCTTAAAGATCACTGTCTGCCTGAGCTGAGTATGACGTTAAGATGATTTAAATATGCTTCTATATATATATATATATATCTTCTCTTCTAAATGACCTTGACTGAATACCTTATCGTGGTGTGGTAGTTTGTGCGCTACAGAGATCCCGAGAGCTTTGCTAGTCGGAGTTATTATGTTCATGGTAGGGGCAACCCTATCTGGACAGGTCAACGGGTGAAATCAACACCAATTTTGAGTCGCTATATAGGCCTAACCTGCTGTATATCTCTCACTACGCCTTTCCTTCCCTCTTTTCCCTAATCCTTTCGATCCCTTTCTCCCTGATCTGTCCACTCTCTTTTGGAAGCTTGTCTGGCTATTGTGACTGAATTTGGCATGTCTTATAAAAACATCTGCCTTTTTATTAGACGTCTTTAAAAACCTTTTTCCAAAAACATTTCCACAGCGATGTAACTATATTTCAATTAAAGTAAAGAATTTAAAGAGTGAAAAACTTGAAAAGTTTTAATTGATATACATTTATTACTTCACAGGACCACATGCAAAGAATGTAAGCAATTGATATCTTTGGGCAAAAGCCATTCAAGCATCAGCTGCTTTCTGAATTTGAAAGAAATCCAGGTCATTGATAGTTTCAAAGGAAAATAGATAAGTGGTTGAAGTTCAAAGCTGTTTATAGAATATACAGTGACTTCTTTGGCATCATTATTTTCAAGAAAGTACAAATAAGGCATCATTCACAAAACCTAGTACATTTGTGTACTATTATTGATTTAGTTAACAGTAAAATGTGTCAACGGTCAGGATCTTCCTTACATTCCGAATTCTATTGCGTAAATAGTACGGACATGTTTTTGCATTGTCTAAAGTAAACGACGATGAATTGTTTCATCATTGTGTTAAGAAAAGACATTTTGTTTTAGCAATGAGAATTATAGAATAAATTAAGGCTTCCCTGAACAAATTTGACACAGGAGATGGGCTGGTAGATTCATATCTATTAATGTTCAAGTTTGAACCTTTCCGTTAATTTTTCCTATCATTTCAGGAATGTAATTTTTTCGTCATAAAGAGAATTTCATTCCAAAGTTTTGTTATAGATGAACACAGGTCTTAGTTTTTATAATTGTAAAATTTAAGAGGTAATTAATGTTATATAGCCTAATCGTTTCTAATGAATTTGACATTTTAATAACCTTATATAAGTGAACCCTGCACTTTCAGCCAGCAGGCTTTGAGAGGCTCTTGATAGATATAACTCATTTACCATCGACGTTCTTTTTTTTGGTGAAATAACCAAATCCTATTTGTTAAGGCCCTGTGCTATAGACAACTAAAATATAAAGTTGCTCAAAGATTGACAAAATCACAACCACAAATAGATTGTTTTTAACTTACTTGAATAGCTTGATAGGATCTAGTTTATCAACGGTCTAGAATTCACTGCTTTCGTTGGTAGCAACGAACTACACTCGTGAATTTCAGTACACAGAATTAACAGTACACAGGTCAAGCTTTGATCTCCTCAACTACATTCATGTCTCATATTTTTTACAAGTTACTAGAGTATTGGCTGCAGAGTGTTACGTTAAGATGGTCAATGCAGGATTTGTACTGTATGACACACGTGGCGCATGAATTCATCAAAATAATACTCAAATTAACAAACAAGAATATGTTTGCTTCCACTCATTGATATTCCATGCTAAAACAGTCATATTATGACTTCAAAGTGCCATTCCTTTTATTCGTATCTTTGTGTTTTCCTTTGAGAAATCAGAAGCTACACACATCTCAAATTCTCTGCAACCTTCATTCAATTAAGTGTTATATCACATTAGGCAAACTGGATATGGAAGTTCCATAATTTGTTGCAACATTCAAATGACTCATAAGTGGAAAGTTGTCCTAGTCCCACTGTCATCAGTGTGAAATGAGATTTTTGTCTCTCTTGACTTCTTATCTCATATTGTGTCTCATGGGTTTAACGATTACTTTGAATCGTTATTAAATGATCGGTGACTCATACAACAGGACAAACATACACATGGTGTTGAAAAATTATGTTGATTTTTGTTGACTTACGAAAAACATTTCGTGTCAATAACGTGTGTTCTTAGTAGTACCTCGTTAGTAAAACATTATGTAAAAATATACAACTCGTCATAAATATTGCACATCCGTCAGTTAGTAAGTAAAACTCGATAAATATTATTTAAAGGGTAGAAAAACACATTTGACTGTATAGAAGGCCCAACATGCAGTCAGAACAATGAAACCAAAAGACGCTATTTTAACTCTTATTAAAGTTGATGTGAAGCCAACAAATTTCATAAAAACCACCTTAGTCGTCAGAACCAACGCATTATAGGTTTGCTCAAAATACTAAAATATGTTTTAAATCGTTGTGGATGGAGAGTTATAGTGAGAGTTTGTGATAGGTTGGCCACCACTTGACTCAATACCTTATCGTGGTGTGGTGGTTTGCGTGCTTCAGAGACCCCGAGAGCTATGCCAGCCGGAGCTTACATGCTCCTGGTAGGGACACCCAAGCTGGACAGGTCGAACGAGTAGAAGCCAGACCAAATTTGACTCATTCTAAAACCTGCTTTCTATCTCTCACTGTGCCTTTCTTTCCGTCTTTTCCCTCATCCTGTCGACCCCTTTCTCCCTAGTTTGTCCACTCTCTTTTGGATGCTTGTCATCCACCTGTTTAATAACTGAAATATTGTTCAAAGCAAGTTAAACCTCAACTCACTCACACTCACTCACTGTGATAGGTGGAATCATGTGAAAGGTTTAAATCCTTCATATTGATATTGAGTACGTGGCTATTTTTTCATGTATTCCTACTAGAGGACATGGCTGTGCTGATTTCAGTTTTGACCAAAGTTTCTTTAGTGATCAAAATATATATATGAGTATTTGTCCATTCGTCTTACTTTTATGTGATACCCTAAACAATTGATTTAGTTATTGTGTCATAAACCAATATCATTATTGTTACATATGAAAAGGGCAATAATATCTCGGATCATATTTTTCATAAGATGCCCTGATGAGAAAATGTCACTTTGTCACATCATTAACAATGCTTTGACGTCACAATATGCATATGACGTTGCACTTGAAATTCTCTACATATGGGTAATCCTCCTCCGCTTGGAAGTAGTTTTAGGTTATTTCCTAGATTTTGAGGGGCGGAATAGCGCAATGGTTTGTGCGTTCGGCTTCAGATCAACAGATCCAGGGTTGGAATCCCGCCAGGGGCTCGGCAACGTTGCCTGCAGTAGAGCACTGTTATGTAGTAAGGCTAGGTTGCAGTGCTACACTTAATTTCAGCGCAGTATCACCCATGGTTAGCTAGGTCCAATCGGTGATCGCATGTTCATCGCAATGCTCCCTCACTGCAACAATACTAACAGTCGTGATAAAAGTGAAACACTCGTGGGACAGACAGACAGAGGGACATTTTCTTCAGTAAAAGGCTACTTGCGAATAACACAATCATAAGCATGTAAATATAGCATGTGCTTTATGGAAAAACATAATTACTTATTTTCATAACTTTATATAAAAGTAGGCATACATTTTTAATAACATCTTTATCTGTTGATGACATAAGATTAACAAAAGTGTATTGTCAATTTGGATGTTTAAGATATTTATCCAAAAATATTTTCCTTATATCTAAATTGGCTTTACAGTAAATTAGAAAATGTATTTCATCTTTAATTTAATTAAGATAAGACTTTTTACAAATAGGCCAAAATTTTTAATCTTAGTGGACATTTTTGTATTAGTCTCTCTTATCTATTAGTCTCTGAGCCAAGGTTAAATTTACCACACCTAACATTTTAGGAAACAATCGTGGAAGCGGCGTTTACCCCCAAATACATCACTTGCTTGATTTTTAGAGTAGGTAATTAACTCAAAATTATATTCGGTTTTTGGCACTTGTGCTTGAATATCAGTATATACCTCGCTATCGCTTGGAAGACAGTAATATCCAGATGTTATGAATCCGTCATGGACACTCATATAATATCCTTTATCTATTTGTCTATAACATTTGAAACATAAGAGTATATCAAATTACCTTACATGACATTGGAATATTTGTCACTTTAAGAAATGGTTCAGTTTTCTCTGTAACCAGTTAGTTCTTTTTTAGATACGTTCTCTCCTTACAAATGTAGCTCCGTCATAACTCATATAAAAACCTCTGTTCTCATACGAGCTATTCTCTTGTTGCCGATAGATTCCCCCAATTGCAATACAAGCTACCTTGCAATATTTCAGCCAATGAAAAAAACCGCATGCATGGAAAACCACAATGTTATTAAACATATGCCTATAAATTGATGCAGTCGCTGAAATGGCGCCTGTAAAAAAGGCAAAGTGTACATTCAGATAAGTTTTAGCTTTTCCGAAGCTAACTGAGGCTTATCAAATGACCATCGAATGAATTATCGTTTTGATAAGATAAGATTGCAGGTTCTGGCAGTGTGTAAAACTAAATGACAATAACTAAAAAGCACGGTTAACTTTAAAACCTCAGAAAAAATAATAAAATTTGTAAACATCTTTGCGCTTTTACTAAACAGTTCATCTTTCTCCTCTTTATTTAATGGGCATTTAAAAAAAGGCATGAAATTCATCTTCAACTTCCTTGCAGTTTAAACAAGTCTTTCTTCTCTTGGAATGTTCTCATAGTGGCCTGTTTCAATCCTCAAAGAGGACACCAAATCGGAACTTGGCGAACTTTTTGTAGTCATCGAAGAGTAGTGATTTTACAGTTCGTACAAGTAAGCGTGATTCTATTTTTTGTGCATTTATTAAGTGAGCGAAATTATTTTTTCCATGAACACTTTAACCCGGTGGGCCCAGTTTTTCTTCTTTACGTCTTCAGACCATAGGAACAAGGTTTTATTCGTTCTTGTCTCTCACATGTTCTTGAGTCTATTCCACTGTCCAGCCACGGCAGACCACTGTCGTACCACATGAGGGATCCAGCCCGCATCTCCATTCACTGCCAGGTTTGGGGTGTATTTACCTACACCAAGATAAAAGCGGATGGCGCGGTGGTGTACTGCGTCGATACAAGAATATGTTGACATACGCCAGATTGACGAGATATATCCGATGATTGGCCACACCATTGTGTCATACAGTTTTGTAAAAACTTTAAAAGGTACTCCCCAAATACTTTTGGATTTGGCGATTAAGAGTCCGAGAGCTCTTCGTAAACCGCGTCTTCTTCATTTCTAGCCCGGGAAACACTCGTATTAAAATAGAGGTTTCTTTAGGAATTTATGACGGAGCTACCTCTGTGGGAAGAGAATGTTAAAATCAGATAATGTGATTGTACTCTAAACTGATCTTATTCATCGAAAACAATCCTAAATAACATGTTCAATTGTTAAAGATATATTTTCTTGGTTGCAATAACAGCCATATATTCTCTTAGTGAAATAACATTTCCAGGTATCGGTTGAATTAACAGCACGTTTGCGCATACCTTTTACCTAAACCATACAACATAATAAAAAACACGGTTCTGAAAAAGCAGATTTCTACTGGGCAAAAAAAGTCATTTCACCTTTGACTTAACTTCTTTGGTTGATTTACAAAGGGTACTATATCTCAAACTCAAATTAAAGTCATCACAATTCGGTGTAAATAACCTTTATGACTTTTGGACACTTGCACATAAATTACAACATAAGAATCAATTTTCTTATGCTCTAGGACAAAGAGTATGATTCTCAACTCCTCAATTTTACTTCGTAGGACATCCTTATATATATATATATATATATATTATATATGATGCTACTTTGTCATTCAATTTTATGGAAACTTGACATGAGAATGAACTCTTCAGGTTTATTCAGTAATAGAGGCCCAGTGGCCAAAAAGTACAAGTGCAGTTACATTATGACAGACTTTGATCACTTCTACTGTATTGTTATCCTAAATTTACGGAACGTTCTCAAAAGTGACTTATCATTGAGAACACCTGTATACTTTTCCATTTCGAAAACTGATTTACAACGGGAATAGTGACATAGAAAATTGGATGAATTAACTGTTTCGGACCAATTCTGATTAAAATATTTATTCTTATTCTTCTGAATGATTCTATATGCAAGATCGTGTCATTAAGTGTCCCTTTATGCTGACAATGTACTGTTGCCTGATCATATTACTATATCCATTACTAACGTCAATACGAAGCATTTGAGATGGTTTTGCTTCAGCTGCGTATATATGACATTTGTAAGTTAGACCTCTAGGATTTTATCTCTTAATAAGAACATATAAATATTTAAAATCTTTTGAAAGACTAATTATATAGAATTGTCATTGTCACAAAGGTTACACTTTCGAAACGGTTATCAAAGTAATTATGTTAGTTCATGTTACGACATCACCTCTAAGTATCTTAAAGAGGTTTAACGTTTAGGCTGAATGAAATATATTAAAAATCATGCAGTCCATATTATCATAATGTTTTATACATATGACCTTTGACCATGTAGAAAAAAAAACATTGTTTACATCAAAATATAAAACCCAATATCTACTGTTGAAATATTTATTGTATTGCATAACAGAGATGATTATAATCATTCCTCTGCCTTTGAAAAGACTGCTATCATCTGCTTTGGATTTTGTAAAAGGATTCAGAAAATATCCAAGTAAGAATAAACCTTTAAAAAACCCGACAACAAATAATACGCCGTAAGGCATTTATTAGAACCCCTGTAGAATAGATGTCTGCCTCATATAGAATCCCTTCCACCGATTTTCTGAAGGAAAAAACGCCTTCCCATTTTTAAACGCCGAATAAGGCGAATCTAAATGCTAAAATCGATGCTCCCTTCTTTCTGTTACTTCAACTGAACGACGTAAAGAGCCACTCCGTGATTTTCATAACATATTATTTACCTTTGATACGAACCTAAATGTCATCTGTGGTGATCAAAACATCCTAACTTTTCATGTCCAAAAGACATATAAATGAGAAATACTGGTTTTCCATGAAAATCTAAAAACAGCCTTATAAATGCACATAGGTGTAGATATTACGTCCAATATACATGGATACTAGTTATATAACCTAACAAACGCTATCAGCTCCAAACTGCTCTCTTGCCTGTTTTAGATAAGTCTCCAAAATTACGTTTGACTATTTGGCGCGCGCCACTGTCCGGTTTTCGATCATAATTGCGACGTTCAACCTTCATATTGTCACTGTAAAAAAAACAATAAGCTTTAAGATGTGTCTTTTTGGTAACAGTCGATACTTCGCGATTAAATGACACCATTGATTAAGTTTGGCATATATGACTCCAACAACTCACGGAGTGGCTCTTTAATACGCCTTTAATATAGAAGCCTGCCTCAATCAGATGTCTGTGGTTTAAACAGTTTGAAATAAATAAAAGGCCTGCCTCGGATTTACGTTATCTCGGGGAAATAACCATTGTCTTGCTGTAAGAATGAACATAAAGAGATTTAAAGCGATGATAATTCATTGTGACTACGGTAGTTTTGTGTTGATTGGTTAAAAAACCCTTATAACAGTATTCTTAGTTCATACGTTGATATAGGATAAAAAGCAGCACTAAGTTCGGTTAATAACATCAAACATCACCCATGAGGCGTTATAATTAAACAGAGAGCCACAGGCTTAAAGGGCCATAGCGTATGTTGATACAAATTAGAAAATAGTGCCAAAAATCCATCTCGTTGAAAGATCTTTACATAATTTTTAGCCAATTGTTTCGACCCCAAATAAGCCTAGAAATCTAACTAATTAGTAATGGTGTTTCCCGTGTCTATAAATAGATCGACTATTATTTTATTGCGCAAAGCATTGTGGTCGTAGTTGGCTCCCATCCTTTAAACAAAGATAACCACGTGGGGCGGAAAAGAGAAGCAGGATACGACGATAGACCAGAAGGGAGACAAGTTGGTCGACAAAAGGAACGTCAAAACGGCGAAACAAATATTTGATTTATTTTACAGTCAAACTCGCCTTACTTTGAGTTTTATTAGTTTTAACATGGGCGGGTTACTTGACTATTCATATTGAGCGCGCCCATTGTACGTTGTTTTCATTTAAATACATCATAATCAAAATGATGGCGAAGTAACTCTTATAAACTTTTTGATTTCCTTAGAGCAAGGCGAGGCGAGGTAATTAGCATATACCCATCTTATGACAACTGAATCCATTATAATTACTCAGTCTTCGACGGAACAAGGATCTTTTTAATTTGCATATGTACTGTGAATATGTTTAATATTACATTAACAACAACAACATCCTTTTTTGTTTTGCAAGTTTTTCTCGTCTTTTTGTGTAAAAAAAAAAATTATGGTTATTTCTTTTCACGAATTTCAAGTGTTTGTAATATTTTAAGAAAAGAAATTGTATTTATTTATTTCTTATCACTAAAACCCGAGCTACGTAGTACACAGGAAAGGAAAA
Organism: Phorcus lineatus; assembly: GCA_921293015.1. Classification (NCBI taxonomy): domain Eukaryota; kingdom Metazoa; phylum Mollusca; class Gastropoda; order Trochida; family Trochidae; genus Phorcus; species Phorcus lineatus. Next base: position 52,376,121 of record OV121086.1, on the reverse strand, counting down.
TCCGCGTAATGACATCATAATTCAGTAGCGCGCTCCTCGTACGGGTGAAATATAATTACACCGACTTGTCTTGGTTTATATACTATTTGTCACATATCATGTTGTAGCTGAAACAATTATCTACCAATTGATATATTTTTAAGGCGTTTTTGAAAAAATGTTGTATTAGAAACACTAACATACTCAATGGCCCTTTAACTCATCCGTCTTTTACAACGCTTGTGCCCATTTCCTGTAAGGATAAAGATAATGGCATTTACAAAATGTAGTCATATCTAACAAAGATCGATGATAAGCGTGTTAGCATTGGAAAAGATTATAAATTATATTTGAAAGTTGACCCCCAGTCACTCTCACACACGAACGGGCGGTAAAGACCATATTTGCAACCTTCAGTCACCGTGTGAAAAAAGTTCGTATTCTGAAATTCTAAGTTTCTTATTAGGATTAATTTTGGTGAAAAAATTGTTGAAATGTTTGAGGAAAAAGGCTGCAATGCCCATATTTCATTGGGTGGATGTGCGTGGGAGGGTCAGGACCTACATGTGCTTTATCTGATTTAAGCAGAAGTCGAAGATGTTAAATGTTTCCACACGACCCCCGACTCATGGACGCCGGACGACATCCAAAGCCGTTGGCCCATCTGGTCTGAAATTCAGAAAATATAATTGCATTTTAGCTTAGATGATTGATTATTTTTAACCAATTTCATTTATCTTCAAGGGATATGAATATGTTATCGTTCACTGCGATCTTGTCATTCGAAAGGCTTAAATGCTATCAATATTCACATCATCCGTTTTTGCTCGACAAGGACACCATTAGCATAATTATCGCTGAACGGTTCTATAGGGAATTAGAAATGAATTAAAATCAGAAACAACGTTCTTTGAAATTACATTAAATGTGTTTTTCTGTCAAATTTACTCTTTAAACTGACTTCAGATCTCTTCAGGGCTTTATGTTTCACATTTGCTTTGGCAATTGCATTTATTCTGTTGGAATTGTTAACTTGATATTGAAACTCTTTTGGAATTCATTTTGTTTCGCCTTTTTTCAATGGTTCATTTTTATTTGGTTCTTTTTTTCTCTCTGAACTTTTCTTACAATCAGTGTTCATAGTTGAGAACTATAAGAATATTTTGATAAAAAGCTCTGTACCTAATATTTGTGTTGCTTCATTGATTTTTTTTAACAATTTATAAATATATACTCATCGAAAAAGGTTAAGGACTCTCTATTTGCTTGATAAAAAACACAATTTGACAGTCTTAAAACATCACTAGTTGTAGCACTATGGAACGTCAAAATCGCAAATTCCTGAAAGGAAAGATCTCAGTTATTTTGGGTAAAATGTCAGTACCATTACAACTCCAGTCGAAATTTCTTAAAATGTCAACATGAATAACCTTTCCAAGAAGAAATTATTAAAAAATCTACTTTTTTTAGGTCAAGAGTGATAAATATAGTGAAATTCTCGTAACGTTCCCAGAGTATCACATGTATGTGTTGAAAACGGGGACGCTTAATTTTTTTGCGAACGTATATTTATACATTAAGAAGATTTGATATATTAACTCTTTAAAGTATATCTGATATAAACATCTCATCGTAAAAATGATTAAGAAACCTCCATGTCACCAATTTGATAAAATAAAGTTATGGTTATAAAGAATATGGTTATTAAGTTTTGCTTTACAAAACGTAATACATAGTTTGAAGCCATAATAAATTCCGCGACTACAATCATGTTGTAACAAAATACTAAAACGCAAAATACCATACAACCATGGCATCGAATTCCCATTCACCGTCTTAAAAAAAAGATGCACTTGAAGCTTTTGGGGGAAATACGAACATATATTTCAAAGTAACATAAAACCAAATGATTCAATTCACTTCAAAGTCTTCAATTTACATGATTATGAGCAACAATTAAGAAAAAACACTGTAAAACAATCATTTGAGCATTAAATAGAGGCAATTTAAATTCAGGGTAATGGAACGAGTGAAGGACAATTGTTCCCTTCTACTCATTCAACGTTGAGATTTAAAGGATAAATTCACCTATTTCTGCATATATAATTTCCAATGCATTCATTCAGAAAATTGCTAAAAGCAATTGGAACATTTATTTCTTACAAATCGGCTTATTTAATTAGTAAAACGTGACTAAATCCTTAGATTAAGATAATCTGCTGTGGTGTATTTAATTCTTTACTTGATGCACAATCTTCATGAATCTTTTACTTAGTAGTAATTGAATTAATATACACATATCGATTAATAAGAACCATATAGTTACACAAAATAAGGTAAGTAGCAATTCTCTCCAAAAAAAAAAAGATTCCCTATCAAAACCTACCACTCTATTTAAAGTAGCAATATGAGTAGGTTTCGTCACGTGATCAATATGCCCAGTACTAGTATGAAACCACTGAACTACTTTCTAATTTAACCTTTTGTGAAACCCCCGCAAAGTGAGAGGGGTTGTAATTATCACTGGATAAACCTTGTGCACCTTACCTCTGCAAATTCTTTGCACACCTCTAGATTTAATGATTAAAATGGTACGCATATACTCTGAAACGTCATGAATTTCACAATAAAGAAGTTCACAATAAAGAAGTTGACTCGATAGATAAAGTTGTGAATTACTTGGGGCACTGATTGGTGTCTAGACGAAAATACAAAATATGATAGTGTCCTAATTCGGATTAAGAATACCACTGACCGTGTTTTAACTATAACGGTGTGTGTCGTACGAGTAGATGATAGTCTCGCCTGCAAATAACACTCTTCTTGATTTAAGAATGACGAGAGAAATATTCAAGATGTTAAAATTCGGTCAAAAGCAAATTCTACTATGATAGCCTACACTAATACAGGTGCACTTTTTAAAACATATTTAAAATTAATAGATTTATGCATGTGCACATTTCTTGAAAACTGACATACTCCAATGACCAAATGTTACAAGATAACTAGATTGACCCCATTTGTCCTACATTTCCACGGTATTGACATGCAACCTCATTCAATGAATGTTCAATAAACCCATGATCTGCTTTGCTCAAACACATCGCCAATACAAATATCCTGACAGATACAGATGTCTTATAAATACAGTCCTGAAATGTTTCAAGATGACTAGATGAATGCACAATATGACATGTCAGGTATGGCAGTTCATAATTTGGATCTGTCTAAGGTTCCTGATGGAACCGACAGTGTCTGAATTACCAAATCGATTCCTGTTTTAAGATCTATGACTGGTTGTAAAGATTGTAACATCAAAGGGCATCCATGCCAGCTACTGTGGGCAGGATATGAATGTAATACTTGATTGAGAATTGAGTTTGCCCTTTAGGTAACATTTTATTAAGATTTCCAACAAAGCGCAATTTCAAGCCTATAGAAAAATGCTCAAGATATAATCGTATTAAGTTTTTTTAAATTGGAGCAAAAAATGCCTTTCAAATGGATTTGAAGAAATGTGAAGGCAACATCACAGTTGAACCGTCAATGTAAATTCTGTTCAGCCATTTGAAGCTGATGTACAAACAATGTGTTATCCTTCTATAGTAGTGGTAGTTTGACTTCATGGTACGTTGCTTCCCATTTTTTTTTGAGATTTTATACAACCCATCCTGTTTCATTAGCGTAAATGAATCCGCTGATCGAGCTCCTTCCTTGTAACCTGATCTCTTTCGAGCTGGCGCGGCTTGACGTTCGTGGCTTTGCTCACCTGTTATTGTTTAAGCCAATGAAATGTCGTTATCCAAGGAGGTTAAACCTACTTTTTTTAATTTTCCATTGTGCCGCTGTTGCTGGATACGAGTCGTCTCATTGGCTGGTTAGATAGCTAACGATACAAGGCTTTTGGCCTACAGGATATTAGGGTTTATCCCGACTTGGACAGCAATGTCGGCTACTCATTGGCTAAAAGCGGTCACGTGCCGTAGGTATATTTTTCTATGTTAAACTGGGTCACGCGCAACCCTAGTAACAGAGACGACGTGCTGCCAAGAGTTATCTCCCTTGTCCCACTGTTAGGTAAACAAAGGCTATGCTACGCTGGTTTGTTGAAACCTATTATTAGCTCAGTGTATTTTCCACTAATTGAAGTCATTCGCTTTCTCTAATGGAACAAGTAAGTTCTTGTAAAAAGGAAATGTTCGTGCGAAAGTTACAAGTTACAAGACTTTCCGTTGGCCTACCGTAGCGAGGTTGTCCATTAGTGAGCTGAAGATTGGAATCGTGAACTGGAAAACCAATCTCTATACACATAGTAGTCGAGGTCATCGCCGACTTTTCATTCATATCGAACATTCAAACCAAACTACGCATTATTTTGTGATGCCTGCATGTTCTATGCTCAATCGCCTCTTTCACGACGGTCCGCCATGACAGTCAGGAACTTACGGCGATTTTAGCGCCGCTTCAAATCGAACGTTTCCAAGGTGGAACGTATATATGAGGTCACGTGACCAAACAATCAAAACTTAAAAAGCCCCGCAATATTCGTTATATTTATTCAAGTTCGTTAGTCTGTAAGTTCTGTCTAGTACCGCTGCGCGGTAAATAAAGGAATAACAGTGACAAGATCAGCCGCCATTTTGACCCATCCAATCTTTCAAGCCATATTTAAAGCATAGAATAAGGGTCCTCGTCGATATAAATACGTTACGATGTGTCCACGAGTTTGATATGGTGATATATCATGTGTTCGAGTTAAATATCAAACGAGAACGAAGTTCGAGTTTGATATTTGACTCGGACACATGATATATCTCCATATCAAACTCGTGTTCGAGTTTGATATTTGACTCGGACACATGATATATCACCATATCAAACTCGTGGACACATGGTAACTTATAATATGGAAGGACCTGGATCACCAAACCACTTGTAATACCAAATCGCCCAAAAAATCCATTTGATGCATAAACAAAATGTTATGCACGTGCACGATGAATTCACCTGATGAATTCGAAAGACGCGCAACCACCTATAAAATGTTGGTGAATATAGGCTGAAAATTATATTTATAACTGAGGCACTATTTAGATCACATACAAAATATTTGATTTTGACAATGATAGAGGGGGGAAATAGACTGTGTCATCATAGTTGGGGCAGATAACAACAAACAAAAGTTATCATGCTTTCACAAAAACCTTCTTTCATTTTATTTGAACAATTTGATCGAGCAGTAAATGATAAGTAATCTAAATAATCGTACGTTATGAACTGTCTACATAATAGTTATATAATAATAATATATAGATCTCAATGCACAAAGAAAATATAAATATTTTAGGAATACACTCATAATCTAATCACTGTGAAAACTCAATCCTCGTTCTTTACTTTAAATAGAAAGTAGAAACTGTTTTGAATGCATACCACGACTTATATACATCCCCTATCCACCTTGTCTCTGAGGTCAAAAGTGTCGGAGTCAGCAACACATGAATGTCTCTCTCAGGCTCCAATACCGCTTAGCAGTACAAACATTGCCGCTCACACAAATGTTGTGTGTACTTTTACGACAATTCCCTACCTGCTGACCTTCTGTTTCCAGGGGATAAAAACAATGGATGTTTACTTCTCAAGTGCAGAATTATCATTGAAACAATGTAGTTATTATGTTAATTGTTATAAGTTAATCATTTTATGTCATATTTTCCCAAATCATTTCACGATGACTGCATACGGTATCACGTTTTATCATAGGAACCTACACAAAGGTTGGAAGCAGTGTGCAAGTAGTTTAACTAATCAGGAGAACAAAACTTTGCAATTCATTTTGTTTTATCTCCGCAGAAAGGTATCCTTAATATATCTTCTCTCAATAAAACCAGTTCTCAATTGGTAGGGACTGAGAACGTTGTCGGCACTTTCAAATTTAGTTTCTTAAGCGTTCTCATTGATAGACAATCGAGGAGTGTGAGTTCTCTGCAGATTCCTTCCCTTGCTCAGAACTCTGACATTATCTCCTGGGATGTTGGTGTTTACTTAGTAGGTGTTTTGGATAGCGTAAGTTCAGGAAAATGTCTTGATGTTAAGGGACACAAGCTTACTAGTGTGGACATTTTGAGTTCTCTGTCTCTTTTGTCCGGGCACCCACAACGTGTTTAAACTGGCCGATAAGGTTCAGTTATAGATTAAGTTCTGATTATTCTCAATCGGAACATCACTAAGGCATGAAGTGTCTGTAACGAAATAACACGAAAATATATTCAGTCAGCGAATCTTGAATTTGAATCACAATTGAGCAGACATTGAATTTCCGAAAAAATATGAAAGCAAACTTTTTAACATCACCTGTGTGTTGTTTGTATCGTTTCTTTGTCCGTAAGTATACGGCTTGTCCATAGGAATTTCTTTATTACATCAATCGATCCCACATATTAATGTTTGTACAAATTACTATATACAAATATTGTTTTATTCTCTTTGTATTTTTCTTATCAACCTGTTCGGTGTCGCTTAAAAACAAGCCCTTGCCGAAATGTCATAGGGAGGTTTAGAAGAAACATATGTGAATTATCTTAAAGTTGTAATGGAATAAAGGCAAAAGTTACATTTTCGATATTTTCCGAGGTACATTATCATTAAGTTAATCAGGAATAAATAAAAAAATTTACAGACGAAAATCATAGAACGTTTTTTAAAAAACATGCCCTTTTGCAGTCATCATATGTGATTTGGCCTTAATCGCGAGTACCAGAATTTTAAATATTAGGTCTGTCTGGTGTCAGCTGAATTCAGCTTCAGATAGTTATGAATTGACCATCATGTTTAAAAAATTACAGATTGAGATCTTTTGATCAGTCTTTTGATTAAATCTTGATTGATAACCGTCACGGCTTCATTGATGTGCACTCTTTAATTCCATCTCGTTGGATCGTGACATTAACAATTAACTTTCCTAAAAAATTATAACATGCAGAATGGTCCTCGTTTCAGCAATCCGAAGGCACTATAATTCCATAAGCTTCTCTAATGTAATGTTTCATAATCACGTTACTTCATAGGCAAATAATATTTCTTAAGAACAATTGTAACTTATATAAAAGTCAGTAATCAGAACAGTATTTATCTAATCATTGAATTGATATAACCGCAGAAGCCAATTCAGTACAGACCTGTAACAGACGCGTCTCAGTTGCACATTGTAAATATATTTCACAGCTGTCTCTGGAAATGAATTTATATTTTACTTTTACTATGTATCCTTAAAGCCTTATGAACTACAGAATCAGTGGTTCTCAGAGTAGACAATTATGTGCTGTCACTATTATTAACGTTGCTCGTAGAATAAAATTGTGTTTGCTCAATAGTTTTTTCTTTTTAAAATAATACTTAAACTTTGAAACCTTAAATACTGTTTTAACACGAGGAGGTACATGTGGGGTTTTTTTGGTTTTTTTTTATAAAAACCCGATAATGTTTATCGAAACATTATACTTGATTTCGGTTGTTAAAAACGCCATCCTCGAAAAGCTTAGAACAACACTAGGGTCAAATTATAACAACGCAAATTAAACTCTTCAAAAAAAGAAACTTGACATTCGTGCGAAATTGATTTTTTCGAAATGGGTCAATTTTTTTCATGATACATACGTGTAATTTAAAGAAAGGCTTGCTCAAAAGTGTAAATTTACCAAAAACAATGGCCCAAAAAGTTTATGTTGTGTTCAGAGACGAAAACGAGCGATTCGTCAAAATGCATTTTCTGCCAAAGCACGTGCAGCATGGGATCATAAAGGTTTACATGCAGACACGTCTGCTGTTCATTCAGACTAAACAACATCGGTACAGCGACCTGAAGAATGCCAAGACTGAACAGAGCGCAACGCAACAACGCTATTGACAGACTGCAAGCAGGAGCGACGCAGCAAGATGTTGCAACACACTTTGGCGTGTCCAGACAAACCATCTTTTCATTGTGGACCCGTTTCAACACCCGAAACAGCGTTGATGATAGGCCAAGGTCAGGCAGACCAAGGGTGACTACTCGGGGCCCAAGATCGGTACATCCGACTGCTCCACCTTCGGGAACGCACCAGGACAGCAACGTCAACAAAAACGCAGATACCAGGCCTGCGTCGAATTTCCGACCAAACGGTATTCAACAGGCTGAGAGAGGCTGAACTTTTTCCACGACGACCGGTTCGACGTCCCGTTTTAAAGCAACGTCATCTGGCGGAACGTCTCCAGTGGTGTCAACAGAGGATGAGATGGGCACGTGCAAGGTGGAGAACCGTTCTCTTCACTGATGAGTCCCGTTTTCTGCTTCGACGAAGTGATGGACGAGCACGTGTATACCGACGTCGTGGAGAACGTTATGCTGCCAACTGTGTTCAGGAGGTTGTCCCATTTGGAGGTGGGAGTGTCATGGTGTGGGCCGGGATTCGTCACGGTGTTAGGACACCCCTTGTGCATGTTGTGGGTAACCTCACAGGAGTACAGTATAGGGACTTGATCCTACAGCCTTACGTTATTCCTCACGTCAACGTCCATGGTGGTTTATTTCAGCAGGACAATGTTCGACCACATGTTGCACGTGTTTGTCAAGACTTTTTACAGCGTAACAATGTCCAGACACTGCCATGGCCAGCCAGGTCACCAGATTTGTCACCAATTGAGCATCTCTGGAAAGAACTGGATCGACGCGTGCGCAGTAGGAATCCACCACCCCAAACACTTCCAGGACTTCTTGCAGCACTTCAGCACGAATGGCAGAACATTCCACAGGCTGTGATTGACAACTTGTTTGCATCCATGGGTCATCGGTGCCAAGCAATAATCAATGCCAATGGTGGCCATACCCGATACTGACATTTGTGCACCCCTGTGATGTTGAAACACTTGTGCACCTGTGCATTTCAAGATCATGCTTATTCTGAATAAAATTTACTGAACAGAGATCTTCACACAGCGTTTTAGTTTTCATTTGAATGTTTAACTTGCATCTGTGGTCTTTATATTGAACTTTGAAAGTCAGTGTCAAGTTTCTTTTTTTGAAGAGTTTATGTTGTTTCTAAATGATCCTTAAAAAGATATCTGATAAATATTATAAACATCACTTTTCTGTTAGCTATATCTAACAGAAGTGATCGTGACATCACCTCCCGTGGGAACCGAACCCGGGACCTCCGGGTGAGAGTCCTACACTCTACCGATTCAGCCAAAGTGATATCCCTCTAGCCAAAGCCAGTAGGAATGCTTTTATTTCACCCTGCCACATACATAATATATAATACTTTCAAAAAAAGATTTGACACGACAAAGAAAAGTACATTTCATTTCCAGGCAGCGTCCTCTAAAAACATACACATATTTTGAAAACCTAATATGATGTATGCTATTCTAATGACAACTAGGTGGATAACAACATACGTTTTTAAAACTCTAGATAATATGTGTTCTCCGCCAGGCTGTTTTGATAACAATAGAGCCATTGGCTCTGTGGCTCATCAGGCTATCTATATCTTATTTCGTAAATAGTCTCAGGACGACAAAATGAGCCGCTACAGGATCATTAACTCTAAGACTTTAGATTTTAGGCCTGTGGCTTCAGGAAGAGAAGGTGGAAATACGATTATAGGGCGTGGTCCCTGTGATTCTTATGAGGGATTTCAGGGTCACCAAAACTATAAAGTAGAATACCCATCAGCTAAGGAGTCTGTAAACAAACCTTCAGCTTTCAAGGTCTTCTGTTTCTGGAGGAGAAGATTTATTCAGGTTTTTTTAGGCGGGGCCAAATCACACTCCTTTTCGATAAATTTGGAAAAGTCTGACATTAAATCATTTTGGAAAATGTTAAGAGGAAACTGAATCCTTATTTTTAAAACTTTAAATGATTGCTCTGACACTGAAGAGTATAGCCCTGAAAACTTCCCAAACATCAATGATGGAGGAAGCACAGTGTTGTACTCCTGTATCATAAGAGAGGAGATATATAGTGAAGTGAAAAAACTTAAAACTAACAAAAACCCTTTGCTCGATGGTATAAACAAAGAGTATATCATATCCACTGTAGATTCTTCTATTGTTATTTATTTATGTTAAGCTTTATTACATATTATTTGACTATAGAATATTCCCTGAAATTGGGTTAACAGGTATTATTGAGCCTATCTATATAAGAAAAAAAAACGAGAACCTGAAAACTACCGTCCTATTACTCTATAAAGCTGCCTTGGCAAACGTTTTACCTCTTTACTAAGTAATCGACTGAATTTATATCTAGAAAAAATGAAATTTTGTCAGAGGTTCAGGCACGTTTTAGAAAAGGTTACTCCACAGTCGACCACATATTCACATTCTTTAACCATTCATAGCTACTGAAATGCAGAAAAAATTATTCTGCGTATTTGTTGATTTTAAAAGCTTGTTATAATAACCGGCGCATGGCACAAAAACTTCTGGCAAATGATATATCAGGTAAATGTTTCCGTGTTATACAAAATATGATAGAAATATAAAGTCATGCATTTTATGTAAAGATGGTTATAATGTCAGCTTTCCTTGAAGATCTGGAGTCCACCAAGGAGAGAACACAAACTTTATTTAGTATTTTTATGAATGATATTGAACTGTGTGTTGATGAAGATTTGTGTAAGGGCGTAGAGCTTAAACCTGAAGATTTTAGTGATAGATTTGAAGATATCATCAAAGTTTTTATATTATCATATGCAGATGACGCAGTTTCATTTTGCTCAAATCCTATGGATCTACAAAAAAAGGCTTGATTGTTTAAATACCTATTGTTCTACATAGAAACTTAACATCAACATTGATAAAACAAAAGTTTTATTTTTTAGGGGATCAAAGAAAGATTATACAATCCACTTTAAAATTGTAAATAATGATCTTGAAAATGTCCAATCGTACACACATTAAGGCGTAGAGTTTGCAAAAAGCAGGAGATGTACACTAACGAACGAAAATACTATAGAAAAAGCCACAACAAGCAATTTATTTTATTCTTAGCAAAGGTAGTAAGCTGTATTTAACATACGATTTACAGTTGCGTTTATTTGATTCTATGGTGAGTCAGATATGGCATTTGCTTTCCTTCCTCGGGAGTCCACGCCACCTCACCCAACTAAGATTCGTTGTGATTAGAACTCTTAACTTGGAATTGAGATAATCTTTAGTAATAATAGTTATTTTTCAAAGTGTTGACCAACTGTTACAAGAATCCCACTACGTAAATGTCCGTCAGAAAACTTCGGGATCGCAGACCGGTCGCCAACGGACGTTTGTTAACCATTTTCCGTGATACGTTCACTCCCGTGTTTGCTGCCGCCATTGGCGGAGTTGAATAGCTGAAGAACAGTACGGAGCAATCGCCTGTCATCTTTCAAATTGGTCATTTAAGAAATACCTCTACCAGTGGCGACCTTGACTTCGACTGTTCATATGTAGTATTAGCAATCGGCCTATTTTTATTTAAACATGTTTTATTCACAGAAGTGAAATGGATTAGGCACAAGTTGTCCAACTTATTAAACCCTCTCCATAATAGTTTCATTTCACATTTGCATAATGTATACAGTCAAATTAAACAATATAATACAAAACATACAGAAAATAGAAAGAGAATAAGTGAATTTTGGTTAAAAGGCACACCTAATACACACTTGTACATATTTGAATATGGATTCGTTTTCATAAAGTTTTAGATCTGCATGACCATTCAGGATTAAACTGACATCTAAGGGCATCTGCCTAAGACCCTATGACCTGTCTTCTAAACAGTCAGAAGGCCATCATAAATTATTTTAGCACAAACTTTCTCTGTATGCACAAAAAAGTGTGATGACTTTAATTGCATATCCCAAAACGTCATGATAACGGCTCTTGAAATGCTGAGAGTTATAAGAGGAGATTTACTGTGGACTAGTTTGAATATTTTATGGCACTTTACTATAGGCACTTGACGTATTCACATGTTCTCGCACGAAATAGTTATTTGAATTAGTCCATCTTTACTGTGACTAGATCTTTTAAATGTTTCGTAATCTTCTCATGGGGAACCTTGTACTTTGCACATCTAAATAATTTTTCTAAGAGACTTATTATCTTACCTCTTTGACATTTGGGAAATTGTGACCAACAAAATACGCATATTCATATTCACGCTTGACAAAGATACAGGAATCTATATCGAAACGGCGCATTATCAGAATAAAGTTTTCATCCATAAATTCTTGTACTTATTTCTCTTACGTCCACTAGTGAGGGTCAATAACTGCTACCCGGACTTTTAAGCTCAAATGCTCCATATTCTTGGCTACCTTTAATATGCCATCAGGATTAACATATTTACATTTGATCTGGGTTAGTGAGTGCGCTCACTTTCGTCTCTATTCAGTTGGAAAGCATTCCTTTGCCCAATTTATATTTCTATCAACGTTACTTTAAATGCGACCTCCAATTTTGATTTTAGTCATGTACGCTTAAGTGCAAGCTATGATTTCGATTTCTCGTTATAAAATACGACCAATCATTTGGAATTTTTGCAAAAAGTTGAATTGAGTGGGCTGACCACTACTTCCATACGGCTTGTATTACTCCTGCTTCGATTCCTTATGGTGGTACCGTAATTGTAGACTAATCGTAACTTGAAATTGAAAGGTAATAGACTTTGATTGTTAATGTGGACGGTTTGTTAAATTATTCCGTTGTGAACAATGACTCGGAAAATGTTTGAAAACTTCATAAATCAAATTTAGCAAAACCTTCATAAACAGATGAGCCTGTCGAACTTAACCTGTAGCTTTCAACTGTGGCGTTAACTGACATGGAATTTTGACTGATTCAAGAGCGATATTTTTATTATTCAATTTTTCCTTGTCTTAGTTTTCGAGCTAATTGAATGTGTCTGAATATTCGTAAAACTTGAAAACGAAACCGAAATAGGTGGTAAAATAATTGACAATTTTGAAAGTTAATTCCCTACTTTATGAAAAGACTTATAAAACGCTCGATGAACCCTGTGCAAACTCTACACATACACGTGGCTATCAGACATCCTCTTTGCGGAACACTTGTAGACAGAAGTGCTAATTTAGACAGACTACAATTACGTTTTTAGAAGATTGGTTTTCAGGGAGCCACACGATCCCGTTTTGTTCGGCCCATGAAATCAAAGGTATCAATGTTTCGATTTAAATATGACTTGGTTAACGCAAAACGTGACTTCGATCGGATCAATGATGAATATTTACAAATATTACAATATACGCACTATAAGCATTGCTGTTGCATTAAACATACCGGCTTCCTTTGTTGGTCGTTAGGTTACATGCTTAATTTACGCAGTGTTGTGCGAATTTAATGTAATATTGCATTTATTCCCTACAGCCTTTAAGAATTAAATTCACAACCTGAAAACATACATATTTTTCAAGTTATGTATAAGATAGATTACCTTAGTGAGGATCGTTGGTAATATCGAGAGATTAAGTTATGAGATTCTATTAACGAAATGTCGGTGAGCGTCCGTGCCTTGAAGCTACGAGGTGATACACATACTTTACTTGTAGTTAAAGTCATATAAAAATTCTCGAAACGCTGATATCTAAAATAAACGTGCTTTCATAAAAAGACATTGTGAACGATTTGAGCCTGCTTTTAATGAAGAACCTTCCAAACAAAATCTTTTGCGCTATATTCAAACGTATGATTAGCCTACATTCTAAGATTACCTCCATCGTGTAATGAGTCCGAGGGAGCCCTAATTCTATGTCATTTACGAAAATGATACATGTTTTTACATCGTTCTGAGAGCACACATAAAAGCTCACAGGATAATATCATTAATGGTGGAAGGATATTTTGGCCAAAATACATACTTCACTACACGGGAAGGGTATATAGTTAATAGGAATTGAATTAAAAAATATATCTGAAAATTGTTTAGAACCCGAAAGGGTTCTCATAAGATAGCGAATATTACGACCTAAATTTACAAAGTTACAAATTGTGAGTTACGAAAGTAAAGTAACAGAAGAATACAATGAGAAAACTCACCAATTCCCGTCTAATAACGTTTTTTTTAAGCATGTTAATAGTATGGTATCTCTACAGCAAACAAAATTAATTATACATCATAATTATTTTCGAGTTTCATTTAGTTTAAACACAGGACCAGAAGTTGTGTTGGTAATTTTCATTTCTAGAATGAGCAAAACCTTTTCTTACTAACTTTTTAGACAACATTTTGGATTATATTTATGTTATACTCAACCTATTTTAAAAGCAAAACCTATGTTAATAAAACCGTAAAATCATCTACTTCTACTATGTATATAAATATGAATTGTACGTTTATTTACTAATTTGCAACTTGGCAATGTTTCACATACACACACACACACGTTGTCTGGCGATCATTAGGCACATGAGTAGTCCATTATGCACGAAGTCTACTTTTCTCAAACATGACGACAGATTTTAGACGCTCGCTTCTTTTGTTTAGGATATTCTCTCTCAAGCTTCAATGCACAGATTGCAGTTATAATGTTTTCAGTTCAGTCCGCAATTCCGTGATTCTGAAATGCTTCCGTTTCCGGACCATATTTCAAAACCATATCTTGATATGTGGTTATCTTGTCTAGTGGTGGCGTGGTGCCTTTTGCAATTTTGGTTATACTGATTTTTTTTCTGGTTTCCATGGAAACAATATGAACTTAGTGCAAATGGGGGAAAGGGTCCGTTTCCGGGCCACATCTCAATAACCGTTCAATATTTTTAATACAAAACTTGGTTTGTGGTTAGATCTAGTGATGGAGTGGTGCATTTTGCTACTTTGGTACTCAATTTTTTAATTTTTTACTGGTTTCCATTGAAACGATTTTAACTTTGTGCATAATGGGGTAGGGTCATTTTCCAACCTATATAAAAAATCTAATGAGAATTATTTTACTAAACCTGGTGTGTTGTTAGGTTATGCTTGGGTGGTGCCTTTTGCTACTTCGGTTATTCTTAATTTTTCATTCTACTTTGTTTCCATGGAAACAATTTGAACTTAGTGCATATTGGGGGCTGCAGATGCTAATTATAATATTTGATGACTGTGTGAGTATCAAATGTCGCATTCCTTGCAATAAAGAAGTTGGCAAATATATAAAACTCTTCCTTATGCACTATTGAACTTGTTATATGTTTGGTATGGATTGTTTCTGGTATAAGTGGCAATAAAATAATAAGGTTGGATTAAAAGTTTGGAAGGGGGACATCACTATGCATCACATGCACATATTTTTAGTTTGTGTTAGAATTTCTAGCAATGTTCCATTCAGTTCCCAGATGAATTATGAAATTTCGGTTTCTGTTTTCATTACGTTCAAAAAGGAATGGGTTGGTGTGGTTGTTGTAACTTGGCTTAAACGGGCAAGAACTCAAAAGACCGATAAATGACGCAGTGTTCGCATTCTACCGCTGCTTTGTAGATGACATCGCTCGTTAAGCATTTGCCGTTTCTGAGATCCGAGTGGTTTGCCTCGAGGAATTTGCGCTCATGGGTTTTCATAACTTGTTGCATGTTGTTCATACTACTGTAGCTGGTCTCCAGTGTTCCCTGCGACGTTCCCATATATTTGATATATGACGAACATGTTGTTGTTCATCCATTAGATATTGAAAAGTTATCTAACCCTTAATCACTATAGAAATATCGTTGACAATATATAATGTTCAAATCATGTTAGTATTATCCAAGCATTCAACAACCGGGGATTGCTATAGGCTAACAATACATCTAGCGATAAATAATTATTGTCAAGCGAAAGTGATTAAAGTTAGATCTGAACTTACTATTGCAACAACTTATAGACGCATGGAGCACGGCTTGAACCCTGGCATGTCCATTAACTCAACTCAACAATGATAATTACTCAGGATCAGCAGGTATTTAATTTTCGGCAATTCGTTGGCGAGATGTTAATGAAGTTTTCACTGAGAAGTTTATGTACCAGAGAGATGCTTTTGGCGAATACTTCTCTGGAACAAATGTAACAGCGGTTCATATTTGAAGTTTGAATTCATACATAAAATAAATTTCTTTAGAAATACAATTACGAACAAATAGACCGGTAAAAAGTGAAAAACTTCGGAAAGGTTTATACTTTATTACTGTGCATCACCTAGGTTTTATTGTTGCGATTTCTCAGCATGAAATGAAACCCGAGAGCTTGAAATTTAATCAAGACAGTTCAAGGCCTGATATTGCGAAGCTGCAAAGCTTTAAGTATACTGGTAAACAAAGACATATGATTGTCTATGAACCAAGCGATGTGCCGAATGAGGTGTTTTTTAAAGCAAATTTCATAAACCGACATCAAAAATGGGTTGAAAGAACAATTAAGTTAACATTGAAATTGGATTATACTGTTAAAGAGAAACTTCTTTGAATACAAATGTCAATTGGGAAAAGTTCAATTAGTGAACTGTAGAGAACAAAATTTTTAGTTAAAGTAAAGACACGTCAGTGGGAAATTTCATACTACCCCAGTCAGGCTTTACTGTAAAACGTTTTCTCTAAACCTTAAAGTCGGGCAACAGTTTCAGTAGGTGCCTAACATGAAAGTTATATCTTGTGATGACGTTATAATATATAATTACAACAAATAGTGTAATGAAAAAGAGGCAATTAAAAAGCACTCTCCATGACAATTCTTGACTCATTTTAAAGTAGGAAATAACTCAAAATATTGGGATGGTCAAGTTATCATATTCTTTAAAAGAACGAAAACAAACTCATAGAAAATTTGCAAAAACAAAAGTAATTTTTAGATTAGCGTCAGGATCAAGATGAATATTTGTCAGTATCAAAAAATGTTATTGAGCATGAAATATAATCTACACAGTATGTTTAACACGTGAACGTTTTAACAGGAAATTAAAACAATGACGTTATAGTCTTATTGAAATATGGGCTTGCTTAAAAGTGTATGCTTTGCAAAGGAAATTCACGGCCAACTGTTACACAATTTGTAGTTTTATCAAGCCTTTTTCTAAATTATGTGTCACGTACGAACATGTACTTCAGCAAATGAAACTTTTTATTAATACATTAAAATAATGTCTTGTAGAAGGCACTACCACCGGTTGAGGTGAAAATAATTTCATTCCTATTGGCAAAATCATTGATTAAAAATATCACAAATTGGCTTTTGCAAATTGCGTGCCTTGTTAGTATTCCCATTCACAAACACAAAGCACTCATCTGACATAACAATCTCTGAACTACAATCTTCTTGAAGATGCAATTTACAAAATTGTCAGATCTGACGATGCCGGTTGTTTCGTTATCATCTTATCAGTGAACATAGACGGGTTCCTAGATACCTTTATAGGACTATATCTGTGATTGTATCTGTAACTGACAGGATTAAATGTTATGTATGGAATCCGGTTTAAGACAAGAAAAACTCATACCAGGTACTTCATTAAGATTGAGAATAGCGAGAAATACATAAATTTCCCATAAAAAGAATTTCTGCGTACCTTCATTATCAAAGTTCTTCAATTAGAATTAATTGAGGTTGTTCTTATAATTGTGATAAACCACCTGTCTCTCTCTCTCAGTAATTTTTAACTTCATTTTTATTATATTTCATTTCATTATATTGAATCCTAAATTTCCATCAGCACTTGTGGATTAGGAATTAGACGCATGTTAATAAACTACACAAATATTTTCTCCCCACACTTACAAAGTGAAACCATGTAGTAATTACAATCTATGTCTATTTCAGCTTTGATTTCTATCTCTTTTTTCGTATGTTACCTAAGGATATCATTATATATATATATATATGGTATATGGTATATATTATATTTTATATGGTTCACACCAATCTGTTAGGCATGCATGAGTTTCTCATAACATTACCAGACAGGAACTCAAAACGAAATATTATCTGGAGGAAGAGTTTGACATCTTTTGGGATTCAAACCTTTAAGCATATCCATAAAAAAATAACTATAATTCATTTCTTGTTCTTGTTAATGACATTTCACGTTCTTGCTGACGAATATGCCATAATCAGGTTTACTGTTGACCGTTTCATGCTTTCAAGGTTCTGATACAAACTTCAATAATACTCCTACAATCTTAAGCTTTATGTATCAGCATTCATTTTTCAACCGAAAGACCCGATGAGTTCATGGACTTCTCCTCATAAACATCTGACTCGAGTTGAAATCTTGAATGCAGGTAGCAAATCGATGAAAGACTAATTTTGGCAACGTTGATTCCTCAGTACTTCCTATTGTATTGACAATGACATGTTGAATTACTATACATGTACGTCTACATGCAATGTAATAGGACACTGCTTTACATTGTGGAAATGAGTCTGCCAGTCAAATTCACAAAGTTCACACATAACCGACTGCCACTCAATTTTATATGAAGAAATAGCAATTGTATTGCGCATATCTGAATCGCTGAACACTTTAATAGAAATTCAGTTCATACCTGTTTAAACTTAATATCGTGCCGTCAAATCATATTTAGCCACGCCCATCGACGGGAATTTTTGGTGAACAAGTTACTTGTTTCTAATATTAACTTACTTTGTGCCATGCCACTTCGTGAAAGTACGGTAAATAAACAATTAACATACATTACACAAAACATTAAAAGGCCTTGTAATGAAAAGAGAGCTCTATCAGAAGCTGATCGTGTTCCACAACTCCGAAGGCAAATGTTAGCGATGCACTCGCGGCCGTTGCAGGGTGATCGGCCATGGAGATGCCACTAATAAGTTCATGAAGAGTTTCCAGCTTGCTTCCTCAACAAAATTTAGGACTGTGTGCTGTTTAATCATACTGGGTTTGATGAAGTTTCTGACACCACCATATGGCATCTACGAGGGTAAATTCGACAGGTTTCCTCGCGAATTCCACATTCACGATTTGTGTTTACAACTGTCGCATTTAACAATGCCAAGCCCATGTGTGACGGACGTCTGATGAGAGCATGGCCAGTTGCGTTGTGGATTTTTATTGGATGATGAACGAGTAGTAGGCGGGGTTAAGGATCCAATGATGCTTTGATCGACCTTTTTGTCTCTATCACGCTGTGGACTTCATTCGCGTATATAGTGCAGCAAATTTGTATATAAAACTTTATAAAACGCAAGGTATTTGTATACTGTTATCTAAAATAATTGACTTCAAATTGTACTGTGTTCATGGAGGTATAAACTTAAAAACCCGCTGTCAAACTCGGACGTCGAAAACAATTGCTATTGATTTTTGATGGGTAGTTTAAATATAGTGAAGTAAACGTAGAAGACAATGAGTTTTCATGTATAAGTTTACGCACACTTGACACATGTGACATTTAAAGTGTAATACATGCCATATCTTATATTTTAACTGTACGTTTCATGATATTTTACAATTGTTTATGGCTCATCTTCTGTCTTGACTAACTGAAATTATTCTCCACTTCATGAAACAAGAAATCAAATGTAAAGGGTTACATGCCTGCTTGATTTAATCGTTCTTCTTCACAGACTCCTGGGGAATTCTAAAGGGCATCTTGTTCAAACAAAATCAAGTGAAAGGATAAGCCTTACACAGAACATAAAAGGCTATGCCGTTTCAACAGTTTATTGTTATAATTGTTTTAACCATTTGTGGAGAACAACTTTTTTACATAAAACGTATGAGTTTCTTGTTGTGTTCTTGATGTGTTGGCAACATTAGATACACTCACTTCTGTCACTATATCAGAGTTAACTGGTATGTAATCTTGGATGAATATACAAGCTTTATATCACCATTTCAAGGCCTGCACTTAACCAAACTTAATTCTATAAAATATATTAGGTATAATGATAATATGCGATGGTTTTGACATAATGACAAAAACACTATAAAATAACAAATCTTTAAATTGAAATCACTCTTACTTAAATGCACATGAAAATCCAAAAAATCCTAAAAAAACTATAATCTTAATACATGAACTTGCATTAATTTGAAGACGAATGATGAAATCGCCTATAGAAAATTGGATATATGATATGAGGATCCAAGAACATCTTTAAAAACACCTTCTAACATGTGTTCTCCAATAAGGTTCTCTTCCTTTTCTCGTTATGTATGCACATCATCCACATTTCTGTATGAAGTGTTAAAAATCCCCTTGATCTACAAGTGCCTTCATTCTTTTTCTCCAAAATCAAATTAGCTTAACAACTTTTCATCATCTTGAGATGCTTCAATCTGGTATCAAAGTCTTACACAGGAAGTGTTCTACTGACAACGTTTCTGATCTGGCATGACTTTATCAAACTGACATGCGATCTGCCATCACATAGGCTAATTGGGTGCTTTAAGAGAATCCTGAAGTATTTTCAAAAGATTTCTTTTCTCGAATGTAATTAGTGTTTCTTAAACTTCTAAGAATAAATGTTTTTATAAATAGACTTTTCCATATCTAAATTTTCCATTTTCGATATTGCAGAGCCCATAAACTCCAAAGAACTGAAATCTTTTGTGTAGATATGCTGGGTCCCGTTGCACAAAACACCAAGGTGACCTTAAGTCACTAAGTTAGCCTTTGTGCAATGTTAAAGGATAGCACTAAGGTTAACCTTAGTGTTAAGTTGTTTTGTGCAACAGCCCCTTGGTCATTAGGTTTTACAAAGTGCGATACCACCCTATATTTATATGGTATTGCAACACTAACGGTAATTGTGATTATGTGTTATCCACATTCGATGTGCATAATGTAATGATACATAAGAAAATTATATTGCTTTGATGACAAATTATTGATTGCGAGCATAAAAGATATTGCTTAATCTTTCATGATGTATTGATGAGTAAGCATCGGCCCGAAACATTTAGACCGTTTACATTGAGCAAGTCTTCATCCAAAAGATCTTGCTTCAACCAAGTATTATTTCGTAGACCATGTTAAAATGTCCAGGTCATATACTTAATTTTACCTACTGAAGAAGCAGATATTTTGCTTTCGTTTTGCTTATAATGTCCTATATAATCCTATCTGTCCGTTTGAAGGTATTTAGATACAATTTTTCTGTTGATTGTCAAAAGAATAAGTTTTATTGAATTTCATGTACCGGCAAAACAAGTGTGAGCTAAAGGTAGGGTTCGAAAGCATGATAAAGCAGTTGGTAACTTTTAATTGGTAGCGCAAAAGTTAAAATCTATACTCAGACTAGAGTTTTTGTCTTGTTCTTCACTTGGTTTACACAACGTTATATTGTTTAGGTTAATTTATATTTTGGTCTGCATGTATATTTAATTTGAATACTAATTATGATGCATGGTAGGCTCATTCATGTAATCGTGATATGAAACCAGAATGTTTAATGTTTTGTAACACAATGTTAGATTGCACCGAGTTTTCTTTGTATGAAATAATTCTTTATCATTAGATGTATCGCCTTTGTTAATATATATATATATATATATATATATATATATATATATGAAAATAAAATACTTCAGACGACACTTGCTGTAGATATCATTTTAATGATAATTGCCTTCATGATATCCTTAGCTTGTGCCATCTTCAGTCTTTCCACACGGAATAAAAGATAGGTAAAAGGTGGAGAAGGTCTCACGTGAAGTAAAAAGATATTTGAAAATAAAATACTTCAGACGACACTTGCTGTAGATATCATTTTAATGATAACTGCCTTCATGATATCCTCAGCTTGTGCCATCTTAAGTCTTTCCACGCGGAATAAAAGATAGGTAAAAGGTGAAGAAGGTCTCACGTGAAGTAAAAAGATATTTGAAAATAAAATACTTCAGACGACACTTGCTGTAGATATCATTTTAATGATAACTGCCTTCATGATATCCTCAGCTTGTGCCATCTTCAGTCTTTCCACGCGGAATAAAAGATAGGTAAAAGGTGAAGAAAGTCTCACGTGAAGTAAAAGGATATTTGAAAATTTAATACTTCAGACGACACTTGCTGTAGATATCATTTTAATGATAACTGCCTTCATGATATCCTCAGCTTGTGCCATCTTAAGTCTTTCCACGCGGAATAAAAGATAGGTAAAAGGTGAAGAAGGTCTCACGTGAAGTAAAAAGATATTTGAAAATAAAATACTTCAGACGACACTTGCTGTAGATATCATTTTAATGATAACTGCCTTCATGATATCCTCAGCTTGTGCCATCTTCAGTCTTTCCACGCGGAATAAAAGATAGGTAAAAGGTGAAGAAGGTCTCACGTGAAGTAAAAAGATATTTGAAAATAAAATACTTCAGACGACACTTGCTGTAGATATCATTTTAATGATAACTGCCTTCATGATATCCTCAGCTTGTGCCATCTTCAGTCTTTCCACGCGGAATAAAAGATAGGTAAAAGGTGAAGAAAGTCTCACGTGAAGTAAAAGGATATTTGAAAATTTAATACTTCAGACGACACTTGCTGTAGATATCATTTTAATGATAACTGCCTTCATGATATCCTCAGCTTGTGCCATCTTAAGTCTTTCCACGCGGAATAAAAGATAGGTAAAAGGTGAAGAAGGTCTCACGTGAAGTAAAAAGATATTTGAAAATAAAATACTTCAGACGACACTTGCTGTAGATATCATTTTAATGATAACTGCCTTCATGATATCCTCAGCTTGTGCCATCTTCAGTCTTTCCACGCGGAATAAAAGATAGGTAAAAGGTGAAGAAGGTCTCACGTGAAGTAAAAAGATATTTGAAAATAAAATACTTCAGACGACACTTGCTGTAGATATCATTTTAATGATAACTGCCTTCATGATATCCTCAGCTTGTGCCATCTTCAGTCTTTCCACGCGGAATAAAAGATAGGTAAAAGGTGAAGAAAGTCTCACGTGAAGTAAAAGGATATTTGAAAATTTAATACTTCAGACGACACTTGCTGTAGATATCATTTTAATGATAACTGCCTTCATGATATCCTCAGCTTGTGCCATCTTAAGTCTTTCCACGCGGAATAAAAGATAGGTAAAAGGTGAAGAAGGTCTCACGTGAAGTAAAAAGATATTTGAAAATAAAATACTTCAGACGACACTTGCTGTAGATATCATTTTAATTATATAATTAATTATTTAATTTTATATATACAGAATATATTTCTCATATGCCTCAAGTTTATGTTATTAATCGTGCTCCCTGTTTCAACTTAATATGTATGTTGCCATACACTCTGGTAATTTGGTTGGCATTGATTTATTCATTTACTTGTGTTCACTTCAATTAAATTGTGACGTTCAAATGCTTATATTTCAAGTCTGGAAGATATCATCGTCTCAATATGAGTTTATTCTGTTTAATTAAGAACTTACATAACCTTGTAGCACTTTAATAAGTGTGATATCTTGATATAATAAATAGTTTGATGTATGAGGAATCTCATTTACATTTAATCACATTATCGTGTGATATTTACGGCGTACATAAATTAGTTTTCACTGGAGACAATAATTGTAGTCCAACATTCTTATTCTCAGGTACATTTGTGAAGTATACTAGGCTTTGCATTTCTCAGATACTTTAAAAGATGTAACTGTATTTACTGAGAGATTTGAATTTATTACATTTCATACATTTCGTTTATTTGCGTTTAAGTTATTCAAAATAACATAAAGACGACATCGATTGTGCCTTATTGAGAAGTGCAATGGTAATTGTAATACCTTCATTTAGATTGCTAATGCTGTCGATAGTTATCCGGTAAAGCTGTATACAAATAATATTGTAATATTGTCATATTTGGAATCAAGACTATCGACAAAAAAGTACACATAATTGTGCTTGTCGAGGCGAGACTGGCGAATGAGTTAGCTTCTGGTACAGTCAATGGTTGCGGTGTTGCATGACTCTGAGGGTACGGGTTCGAATCCCATGAGGGACGCGACCAAAACAGTTCAAGAAATTGTACTATTGCAGATAGTGAAAAAAGGTAACATGTTGTATCACACAGCGTATGCTGCACAGTGTATTTCAGATATCATGAAATACCAAAATGTGTGACATTCTAATGTAAGTTATCTTTGTTGTGGATTGAACTACGTCTCTAACAAAATACCCATTTCAATGCCCCATTTTCTTTCAAACGAAAATAATAAGTATACGGATAAGATCAGAAAGAATCCATAGATACAGCCACAAATGAGATCATATGGAACTTGATATGAAGACGTGCAACAAGAATGTCTGAATCTATGTCAATCTCTAAATCAACGCTCATCTTGAATATTTGCAATGATGACAAACAAATAAATTCTCATAAACTATTGCAAGAATGCAACAATTTCAGTTCTCAGGATCTAACAGGATATCTTACAATGCACATATGATTAGCAATTGTAATGATAATAATAGCTATAATACGTTTTCATTTGCAATGATTACTTTAGATGATATGACTTATTCTTAAAATGTTGTATCAATGCATTTGCTCAACCATGTGTAGAAGAGCATGTAAATTAAGGCTGTCTTAATGCATATTTGGTAATCTTGAAGGCTTCGTTCAGCTAAATAATCCCCCATAATGATACAAAATCGTCCTTTGAGAGATTATTTGATTATTTGATGATAGCCTATCATGTGATGTCGTATCAAACACTTCGTAAGCAGAACATTTAAGTACTCTTACTTTGAAATCAAATTGAGCAATCTTAAATATTGAAGCCCTTTCATGGATTAACAACATCGGGCGAAAGTGTAATTATGATAACAAAGAGAAATATTTAAAAACATTAAAGTAATAATCTTTAATCGAACATAAAAGAATAAGAATCATCAGAGTAGTGTTTAACTGTATGACTGTATAATAGATCAAAGAACCTTTGAAATGTTGTAATGGTTGACGGGACTTCTAATCTCTCCAGCCAATAGGGTTAACTGTATTAAAGTTTGAACAGAGCCGTTCAAAGGCACCAATGAATGTGTATAAATTAAGTCCATCAATCATGAATTTGCATTTTGTTAACTAATTATAGTTTTAGAACATTTTGTAAATCAAGGGGATATTAGCACGTGTTTAATGGAGATAGAATGTTCTTACGAAGATGAAAATAAAATGTTTTCAATTGGAAGACAATGTTTTTAAAACAAAAGAACCAGTTTTAAAACGAGCGTAGGATGATCGGTTAAGCTATGAAAATTCGGTTTTGTTGCATGATACACTGTTTCTAGCGCAATCTCATTGAAATCAGCCCGAAACTAATCGCTCGTACCTGGCTGCGTTTCTTGATCTGACCACGGCTCCATAATAGCCGTGTCAAACGGCCTTGACCGTGACCTTTCACCTCCAATTATTCTGACCAATCACGGGTCCTCGTACATATCGGTTGTGTTTGATCAACAAAGATTGCGGAAAGTTGAAAATAAGGGACGCTCTGAAAAATGTTTTGCAAAAGTTTTGAATAGATAGCATAAGAAATGAACATCATTGTTGTTGCAACTGAGATCTATCATTTTGAATTGTATGATCAGCTTTCTAACTGAAATCATAATTGTCACTTTTGAGATACACACCAGTGGCGGATCCAGGAATTTTGAGTGAAAGCGAAGGAGCGAGAGGGGGCACCATCATCTATTTAACTGTCGATAATCCCCGGGGGTAGAGGGTCGGGGGTCCGGTGAATCGTCAACCATTGCACACTTTTGAGTTCTAAATATATAGCCGTATGTCATTTATCAAATGCAAATGCAAATGCAAATGTTTCTGTTTCTACAGTTGATTTATTTACCTGCCTCCATTCAGAAAATACTTAATTTGAAATTTAAAAATTGAAGTGAATTCCTCGAAACCCTTTGATAAAATGACTGTCGACCTAATTTTGATCAATAATGTGTCGTAGTTTTGAATTGGTAAATTTCTTCACTATAACTTTTAAATTTTTTGAAAACGTCTTTTCGACGAAGAAAATGCCAAATCAAACGCAAATATTGTCACGATAATACATCTTAATCACTATCTTCCTCGGGTCGCAGACATAGCTAAATTTCCGACCAAACATGAGCGTATTCATCTTGATAGTCAACACACCCACGATCATTTTACGGTCAATCCAGCTCGGCTTTTCTCGGGTCCATTCTGGAAAAGCTCGAATCCCGAGATACAAAGGTTACATGTGATGTTTTGAATGTCAATTCAACAGTTGCCGAAGTCTTTCCAGCCTCGATATATATATATAGATATATATAGATATATATAGATAGATAGATTATACTCCTAGTGAATGTAACAGGCAAAGTGCAAACGTCAATAAGCATGGTGTCTATATCACCGATTTTATTCTGTTTTAACATATTTATAATAGTGATCTAACAAACGGCCTTTGTGAATTCACGATCAATCAAGTTTCCACATACTGCAAAACTATTCGAAATTTACAAGAGATGTTACCGTTATAGTAATATCAATTATTCATTGCCGTAGCTTTTTGGTTAAAAAATGCTTAAAGCTGATATCTTTTTATTAAAAGGAAAATATACTTTGATAGTTGAGTCCTTACTGTGCAAAAGATTTCAAAGGACTTTGTCAAAGGAATGTTTGTTGAAATGTTATATCTTTATAATTTGAGTGTTTAAGAAGCAGAATGATGTTGAAACGAACTGTGCAAATTGATAATTATGATACTATCATTTGTAGGTAAAACCTCTGACACGTAAACTCTCAGATTGTATAGCATGTACTCACAAGTGCCCCATCATATCTTTATTTAATTACTCTAACAAATACGAATGTTACTATATTTGCGAAACATGTTTTTGTGGTATACCCGAATAACAATTCAGATACTACTACGTCATTTTTCATTCAATATCTTGCTTTCTTAAAATAGCCATTTATTATTTTGTTATTCATGTTATGTTCTTAAATACCACGGATATATTCCGTTAAACATGAATTGTGCAACATCGGTGTCTTGTTTGGATTCATACAGGCACACATCTGACACATAATATCTGAGCTATAACTATTTAAAGATGCAATTTACAAAACTGTCAGATCTAACGTTGCTTATCGTCTATTTATCTTGTCATCACAGTCATAAATTGGTGTCTAGTTACCATTTCGGGACTTTATCTGTAAGTATATCTGTAGCTGACAGGAGGTGCAGTTATCTGTGGAATTAGGTTAAAGCCTAAAAGAACATAGGCCAGATCCGTCATCAAGATATATAAACGTAGGAAATTTTAGACATGACATGAGAACAGCAAATTCCGCAGTAAAGAAGTATTTGTTATCCATAATTTTGTAAAAGTTGAGATCAAGTTTTCAATTTGTTCACGTTTGAAATTTATTTTCCTCATGAAAGACACTGATAACCCTTTTATTGACTACAATAATGTCGAAATAAGATGAAAAGCAACATTAAGATAGTTTTAAAATGAAAAAAATCCTAATTTCTTATTATTATGTTACGCTTATTTCTGTTTTGTAATATTTGAAAATTTGTTATTTAACGTAATGTTTATACTTTTCGATTATGAAATTAATCAATTTCCTTTGTTAAAAACTACATGCTGTATTTATACTTATTGCTTTCGCTGTCATCGTGTTTCATTGCAACGATATTTAACATTAAGGTTGGAAATTGGAAACAAGACTTTAAACTGTGATTCATTCATCACGTATTTCATCCAATCGTGTAATAATGAAATCGGCAAGCAGTTTTAAAAACAAAATAGTTTCCGTGACTTGTCTTTTATGATTGAAAGCGTTCCAGTCTTTGTCATATATATTGGCAACATCTATCAGTTCGAGAACGAATGTATCTAGAATCTTCAATGCACAGATCCATTTTAAATTCCAATCAAATAGACACGAGAAGAATCCAAAAATAACAATTGTTCTGTGATAAGTATATTTTTGTCAGTAATCAATTGCATGTTAAAACACAATAATCATCGTTCAATTATATGACGACGATTATTTTAATCAAACACATAACATGTAAAGGCTAAATCAACAAGGTGTTCGCTCTTAACGGGTTTTCCCATGTCACTTTCTCAGAATGATCGAAGGTTACCATTTCATTGCAACATGAAGGGTTAGATCATTTCATATCTAAAATATTAAAGGGTATGAACAAATCGAGTTTGATTGATGATTAACCAAAACAAGATTCATTAATAAATGATAATAAATTATAATTGATAGTTTAATGTATACATACATTCTATCTCTACTGACTTTAATAATTAAAATAGTTGATCATTTTGTCAAACATGTGATCTCGTTTGCAAATTATTCCTGTGAGGAAATTGATAAAATCATTCTTCTTTTCTGACTTCCTGGTACTGTTTAAACCTAATCAAATGAAGTATGGACCTCAAACAGAAAATTTAAGTTTTTTCCCTCTTCAAACTTCCTTGTTAGGAAGAGTTGCGAAGTTTCCGTTGTGACCAACTGGTTAACATGAAACATGTATGATAGACTCTTCCTTTTCCTCTTTTATGATAATCTAACAGATCCAGTATGATACAGTCAGTTTTGTTAGCATTAATTAGTGAATACTCAGTACCCCTAACATATTCATACTGTACTCAACAAAGATATATAGTTATTGATATATGACATATTCAAAACACATAAATAATGATAAGCATTCTTTGATACGCCGGTTTCACATCAATGTCAAACAATACATTATTTCTGCCATATTTTTTCAAGTATATCAAAGAAGATGATTTGTTATTTCTAATATTGATGAAATAGGACTTAAGGACGTATTCAAAAAGAGACAAAAGATAAATGTCAAAAGATCATTTGAAGAAGCATGCTTAACCCACTTGTCCATTTCAAGGAATCCATGCCATGATGCAATCGTGTTATTTCATAGCCTTCGCTGCCTTCAATGTTTAAGTACTTCACAGTCACCTTGTAAATTAAAGTTGATATGAAATAAATTTATAATACCATATGGTTTGTAGCATAATGATATCAATAGGGTTATTTTTAAGAGTTTGAGTCAGTTATCCATTTAAATCAAGTATATGTTTGATGTTGAGATAATATTGCTACGAACATGAAAATCTATTTATTCATACAGGCGTCATTTGCCTTTGCAGAAGATGAGGCTTGAATGTCTGTGCATTCTCTTCTCATCACAACTCTAATAATAGGGAAATAATTTCCTAAAAATCGTACTTTCAAAATGTTTCAGCAAAATACAAATACTGAAATATATACAACTAATGCAGCAAGTCCTTAACACCTAAAACTTAATTAGAGATTAGAAACAGATTAGAAGACAACTGCTGTCGAATTGATATGACAACAAGGACAGTGTGATCAAGATTCTAATCCAAGTGAAATTTGCATAAACCTCTTATGTTCTTTTCCTTCCTCATTCTATATACATGTGGTAGTCGTTCACATTGATGCAAACGATTTTTCTCTTAAGGCTTAGATCTTTTGATCTTCGTGACTCTCTTATAAAGGTGAATTAGCATAACAACTTTTCATCATCTCGAGATGCTTCAATCCAATATCAAAGTCTTACACAGGAAGTGTTCTGCTGACACGATGTCTGAATCGGCATCACTTCATCAAACTGACATGCGATCTGCTAGAATATAAGCTAATTAAGAACCTTTAGAGATTTCTGAAGTCCTTTCAAAATATCTTTTCCTTGGATTTGCATATAATTAGAACTTTTGAAACCTCTTTTTAGTTTTCCAGACAAGATATCTTGGTCTACCTTTTCGATGTGTCACATCTTCAAAATACACGCGAACTCTAAAAGCTAAATAATTTGTACAGGTATCCCTGCGTTTTCGATTGCAAATTACAATATAGATATTTATGCTTAGCTCGATGACAAAAATAGAATTATTGAAGATAACAATATTGAAGTCTTATGTACCAGCACTTGAGAAGAAAGCATATCAGGGTATTGTAGGAGCTTACGGATAAAATTACAATTATGTAGAAGGATTAATGCATTTAAACTGGTATTGTGTTTTTGTCATAGATTAATGTAAGTAAATCATAGTCAGATGAGGATGAGTTTTTATACTTGATCTATTGAATCATTGTTTGTTATATGATTTGGCAAAAAGAGTCTTCCCGTCAACATTTGATTTTGACGATGATTGTCAAATTGAAACAACTGATTAAACAAACTTTTATGAATTGTGTTCAAATGGAAGAGATTAATCGGTCAGTAATGCAGTGATTCAATCCATGCATGAGTTAATGACTTCAGTAGAAACACTCTGGTTTCATATAGAAGACTTGCCATATATGTTATTTTTGAAAACATGTTACAAAATGTTAGCAAATTAAAAGCATAAATTCTTCCTCGGTTTAAACAGTATAACCAATTTAAAAAATATTGATGTTCACAAAGTGTGAAGTTTGAATTCACTTCAAAAAGTGAAATGACGAAGAAAAAGTAAAAGGATAATTTCAAAACCATGCATTATTTTATTCGTGAACATACATAAAACTTCATAATTTCTCTTTCATTAATCATGACTTTAGCATCTACAGGGAACAATATCTTTTGTAGGAGAATGTCTGAAGCTAGAAACAGATGAATGGAGATACATAAAATAGGATATTAAATTTAAGCTACCACTTCATCTACTTCACTATAAAGGAACTACATTAATCTACATTAATTTGAACTCGGGACACAAATCTATCAATAGATAGAATATAATGATTTTGAAAGAAATTTAATTTCTATTTAAGATAGTTCTGACTTGTCAAACTTTCGCCTTTCCATAAAACATAACACGTTTTAGTGTTCCACTTTCTTTATGATCTAAACTTCAGTCCGAATACACCATGTTCCAAATCAAAAAAATAAAAATTTCCTCCACCGGGGTAATTTCTAGTTTAAGCAGTTAGTCAAAACATGCTTATTTATCATCATCATTAAGGAGGAAAAACCGAACCTTGGAAGTAACTTTGTTTAGTAGACGAGTAGATTCTTGCATAGGTTCTCCATTTGAGTTGATATATGAAATGTGAAAAAGTAACCATCAAAGAAACGTTTTCATTAAAAAACCAAGACTGTTCCCAAAACAATAAGAGGACACAGCTTATATTCGACTAACCCAAAACTTGGCCAAATTGCTATCTTTGAGATTGACATAGGCATTTCTCCACAGCTGGTGCGTCTGTTTTGATGTACTTTGAGATATATTTTGCCGTTTATCAAAGGGCTTCCCAGTTAAAGTAATCTATCGATCTGTACCTATACACTTAATGAGACAGAAACTTGATAAGAACATGAGTTGTTGAAGAAGTGAACGTTTTATCGTCAGTCGAAAAGTATTGTAAACGATTTCTTTCATTCAACTTGTCACACCTAATCTATTAGTTTATATTTTCTGTTTAAATGCAAATGAATCTTAATTGTTATCAAAGTCACCTTCGCTAATATATTTTTAAAGTGATCTTATCTCCGTGACTTCTCATCTAGTTATAATTATATCATCTGCTTCATGTAATTATTAATTGTAATGACTGAGGCAGGTCATTTCTATTTTTTCTCTCTTTATCATGTTGATGTTGATGACATAATCCCAATTATTATCATTTTGTACATCATGGGGAAGAATTTAACGTCTTTTATTTTTTAATGATGAATATATTTAGTCGAGAACGTTAGCAAAACAAAAGAAACATTGATGGCTGTGATATCATTCTTCCCAGTAACTGGTAAAATTATCTGTCTTGTTTATTATTGACATTGCCTTCAAGCTGTAAAATACAAAAAATATTTTTAATGATAAAGTGCTTGTGAGCATTTTTATTTACAAAGATAGCATATGAACGATTTGATATGAAAGTGACTAAAAAGGATTTATATAAAGTCTTTACTTGGGTAATGATTCCAAAGTCTTATACCGCAGTATTAAATATATATTGCTTTTTTTGCTAACAGTAGCTTAATTTAAAGTTCTTTTACCTGTCTTGTTTCAGGGTTTTGTTTGTTAGCTGTAAAGTGGTTGTAAAAAGTCTTTGGACTCGCCCGGATTACAATTAACATATATCTGACAGAAAATTGTAACGACAACAAACCATATATTTGACAACAAACCATATATTTTCGTATTCAACTTGGACTGAAGTATACTAGTATACTTAACATATATCATGGATATTTATCTGTCTTCACACTGTCTGGATTGATAGCATTTGTCATTTATAGAAGTTAAATAGCAACGATATTTAAAACATGGAACTATATGTACTATAATTCTTCATGTTTATTAAAACATTATTGAACTTATATGATAAACATGCGGTTATTGAAGGTACAAATCATTAAAAAAGAAGCGATCAACTGAAAAAAAAAATTTCCAACATTGTTTGCAACATCGATTTCAAAAGAATAAGGAATTGTACGATGATCAATCCTATGGCATGAAATTATCAAATATTTTAACTATTTTCAGGAACCAAAAGTTTAAAGTTCGTTATAGCTTACAATTTATGACAACAACTTTTAAAAGTGCCTTCCCTTTTTCGACCAATTATCTAGTCGATCATGTGAGGATCTTTTGAACTAAAAGACTTTAATGATCTTACCCTTAGTGTCCCTTTACGCTTTAACGTGCATTATTTACGAGATGTATTTCTAGTAGCAATTAAATAGCACCAAACAAGGTTGTAATTGTCACTCAAACTGTAAAACAGGAGTCGTCTATAAGAGTTGCACTCAATGACTCAAACGAAATTCATATTCAAATTGTAAAAACTAGATAGCTAATTTCACAATACCACAATACAAGGTCTTTGTTCTCAGGTAAATAGATCTTAAATTGAAAAAAGAATGGACTGACATATTGCCTACAGCAAGTTGAAACCTGTACTGCCAGCTTTTTGTACATTTTCTTGCCATTAACGAAATGAAATCTTGCTGGTACTTGAGAACGGTTCAGCGGGGATGGCTAGCCTGGACAAACATTTAATGATCTTGAATGGCTATCAAAGTGTAATAGCGATTTCAGATATAGGTTTTCAGATTCCTGCAATAAATTCATTGTCTCTACAAGTATGCACTGTATTTGCAAAACGTTTCGGTCTGCTGGTTGTTAACACTGAGTTATTTTACTATTGCTTAATTTGGAAAAGATTAAGGAGTTAATTTTAACAATGTTTGCGAAAGGTGGATCCATCCTCCGATTCCTCAACAAAATGTAGAGAAAGTAGTGGTCTATAGTTGTGTGATTTTATTTCTTTTCTATGGTGACAAAATACTTAATACCACCATGAATTTATCTCTAAATATGAATATATAGTGTCTACATCGCTCACATAAAATATCCATGAACAGGGCTAACTGCTGCACGTATGGAACCCAACCCCTAGTTTAAACAGCATATAGTTGGTGAAGGCTTTGAATATTTAAGCTTTACACTTTTTCATTTATTCAATTTTGAATTATATTTTCTTCTTATTTTTTCCTTTCAAAACTAAAACAATCACATAAACACTTTTTGTTTTTTCAAACTCGTGTCATGCGATCATGCAGTGCGGGCCGCATTGCCCACATAAGGCTTATCACGTGGTTAACATTCCACAAAGAATATTGTGTATTTCCTTTTGGAAACGTGATTTATTTTTAGGCTGCTGTCACAGACGTTGAAGGTGATGCTTAAATCTCTTAAATAAGCAGACTGTTGGGCTGCATACCATGAATTACTTATGAATTAATAGGTTGATGTTACATTGAACCTGGTAGAGACGGTTGACGTAAAAAAACAACGTCACAGTGCAACTGTGCGCCGTGACCTGACATGAAACAACGCGATCACTCGACAGTCAACAAGCTTTTGCTTTCCATTCTAATTTCTAGTAGATAGAACTCGATTATTCGAAACTACTCTCCGTGAAATAAACATTACCCCCAAAATATTGTAAATATTGGTAGGGATAAGCCATGTTGATCGTTAGAACCTAGATGAAAGGTTACCATGGACGCATGATCACGAGGGGGCAGCGAGGAAGAGCGGATAACGTCATTCGATTGTTACGTCATAATCATCTTTCTACGCAAAGCTTAACTATTGCCAGTCTCGAACTGTCCAAGTTAACCCTTGCTGCCGAGATAAGACTTTTCTGGCTTGATACCAGCGCCATCACTGGCGAGTTTTAGTTATCTCCAGTTACCTCCCTTACTATGGCCAATCGGCGATGTCATTTGCGATATAATCAAAATGGCCGCGCCCATTGAAAGTGACCTGTTTGATCAGGTTACAAAGAAGTTGGCATTGCAAACCTTTCAAACAAGAAGATTCAGTTTATAAATGTATTTATGGACGGAAAAGATGTTTTTGTTGTTATTAGGACCGGTTTTGGTAAATAAATAACATATGACTGCGCCCCTTATATTTTTCAAAGGGAAGTGTGTAGGCCCATTTATCGTGTTCGTTACCATTATATAATTGTATTTTATCATCAAATAAGTACAGTCTACATATTGTTTATTTTTGAATAGCTGAAAAATTATCCTGGAAAATATGTGAAAATCAAATTTATAGATTATTATGATTTAATTGATAAATTAATATCTGTGAACAAAACAAAGTAATATTATCATTACAATAAATACAATTCTATTTTAGTTGATATTAAGATTAGATAAAAGCATTTGCAAAACTACGAAAAATATTCTGGTACAATTACTACAAAAATCGACTTAACTTGTCTTAGTTTTACCGGGCACACCTTTTTAGTTGGTAAGCTTTGACACCATATCAAGAACATAACAGTTGTCTATCTTTATCATGAGCACAAGTCTCATTTTATATTATCCAACTGTTCACAAACACACGTACAAGCCAAACGGGAAGAGAACGGAGAGAGAATAATTTTTATAACAAACCACATACGAAGTACCAAAGTAATATTTTCAAAAATAAAAATGACCCAGTGAAATCAGTGAAAATGGAAGTAAATATAACAATTGTTTTACCTTTTTTTCTTTTTTTGTTATTGACGACATGATATTTAAATGGTACACGTCAACATACCAGGTTTTTGAGTTTCTTGAGAGTAACGTTTACTACCGCGATACAACGAGGTCGCAGGCTACTACATTTCGAGTGTTATGACATCGCGAGATGTTCAAATTTTATCGGGTAATTTATGTTAAATTTAATCAATGTTTCGGTTCAACGGGTATTCAATGAAGTTTTTGCAAGCACGAAAGATAAAACAATTGTACGGTGACAGGAAATAAAGTCTTGCCGGGTGTAGCGCATCGAGTCTGTGCTTCAAATCATTGTCAATTTTATCGAGCTTGATTAGTTCACCGAAGAAATTTAAGAATAAATTCTTAGACAGGCCGCTGTCCGCTATAGGGTTGTAGAAAAATTATGACGCAAATTGACTAAAAACATAAATGAACTTGAATATATTGTTTATCGCTTTGGAGGCGGCACTTTCTCTTTACAAATCTTTCAGTCGACGGACTGCGATATGGGCGCAGCCATGTTTGTTCGAGTCCCCGGATGTAGCTTTTGCTAGGAGCTTTCTGATTGAACTATATAATTCCTTTGCAGTGAGCTAGAGAGCTAGCACAGGAAAGTCTTGTGTCGGCAGCAAGGGTTAACTTGGACAGTTCGAGACTGGCTATAGTTAAGCTTTGCGTAGGAAGATGCGTCATAATAAAAACTACTTTTTTTTCGATTGGTCTAACCGCTAGGCATATTAGAAATGTATTTAAGGATGTTGAAATAAGGTTAATACACTATTTAAAGAAGCCTAATTATCTACAACAAACTTGCTCATGGCCTTAAATATGTACCAATTATGAAAGCTTTTCGACACTTCCTTGTAAGACAGGCACTTTCTCCACTTTGTTCTTCTAGTACCAGAAACTGAGATACAGGCAGTCTGAAATGGCTTCCTAGTCAAATCTGTTTATTATAATTATCTTAAGTAGTAGTAGTAGTAGTAGTAGTAGTAGTAGTAATAGTAGCTGCAGCAGCTAATAGTTGTTGTAGTATTAGCATTAGTAGTAGCAACAGTAGACGTACATGTAGTAGTAATAGTAGTAGAACTAGTAATAATAGTAGTAGTAACGGTAGCAGCAGCAACAGCAGTAGTAGTATTTCACCCCCTCAATATCATAATTACCGTTTTTATTCTGTTCAGAAAGAAGGAAAAAAATCGTCTTTTGAGTCATCGATTTAGTCATTAGATAATGAATGATGAACGCTTCTCATGTATTAACTAAAGAAGCAAGGAGAAAAAAACTGTTATGATTACAGAGGGGAATTTTTAAAAACATGCAAGGAATAATATGTGATTAATAATGAAAGAAAGATGAAAAGGCAGAGGAGTGTTTACTTAATAATCACTATAATAGATCAAAGAACCTTTCATGTGTTTTTGGAATGTTTAATGCTTGAAGGTTCTCCTTATATTGCCCGTCAATAGTGGGGTTAACGGAATCAAAGCTTAAACTGACCTGCTCGATAGCATCATTCAAAGTGTATTTAGCCCATAAATCATGCTATTGCATTTTCTTCTTTTTTTGACTTAATATTACTTTTGGTGACGTAATAGAAACAATAGAAAGTATTGTTAGTCACGATCAGGAAAGTTTTCTACAGTGAAGATGTTTTAAATCTGTCGTGTCTTGTGCTTTGAAATGATAGCTTTTTTACAACAATCTATTTTGAATATAATGGTTTTACCCTATCATGATCCTTTAAAGGATTATAATGAAAGTAGTACTTAATATCCATCCCTGTCTACTAGTTGCATACTGCTTTTTTCAGTCGTTCAAAAGACGAAATGATGTCCTAACACGACGAGGCGTATCGGTATTGCCAATTACTATGTTTATGTACAGTGTTTGGTGTGCACTTAGTCAGTAATGATTTATAAGTGTCAATCAATAAATCAATTCTCTACAGTGGTTATAAATTAATACCAATGGCTAATTGTCATGGAGGATTTAATGCGATGGGACGATTGTATGTGTCAGCCAAACACATTTTGAAATACATCAACTAATACATTTTGAGATAAGCGCTCAAAAGATAACTATTCACGAAAACTGCTGACGGAAGTGTTTGATCTAAATCCCTTGATGAAACTTACATTCGACCTGCTATAATACTCACTGCTTCAATTCGTTCTGACATTCCGGAAGTGTTTTACAGAATATCTAGAAAAAGGTCTTGCCTTACCATGGGTCACATGACATTTCACTTAATTGCTCAACTTTATTGATTCAAAATATGTTCGTCTGTATATAATGAAAGGCCTTAGATTTTAGATAAACACAGAACAACGTTTAGCAACTTCAAACTCAAAATCGCATCCAAACACTGGTTAAAGGGTCGTACAATGTCTGGATGGACAAGGTGTTCTTAGGGCTGATATCTTAACTTAAATGTGGCATCGTGTGATTCAGTTTTGTGGTGCTATCGATCCACCTTATCCATGTTGGGTATTGAGTTGAGACAGGGCGACATGGACGATTTATCTGGGTCCTTTTTTCAACCATGTATATGTTCAATGCATTCTGCATTTAACACATTCGATTAACAATTAATCACTCATGTTCGAAGTATAACTAATCATAATGAGAAAATTCATCTGTTTCCATATCATTGACCTTAAAGTAAAGATTGATTTGGAGGCTTTTATTAAGAAATAATTTGCCATAAGTTTCGCCGCCTTATTGACTATTAACATCACTAAGATTGTTAATTCTTACAATTAATCTATTCAGTAAGTAAACGTGTCTAGCCGAAAATGTTATTATGTATTAATCAGGAAAGGTAATTTGGACTACAATGTTCATTATCGCTATGTGTCTTACATTGATCGCCCCTAATGCTATCTCAAAATGTCAAACAATATCATTAATTATTTCCCGCCTGTCTTTCTGTTTACCATTGTGGAATAATGACTTTAAACATCGATTTGTGTCGACGGATTCTTAATTCGATTTCATTGTAGAATGATGAAAATTTATTTTTTATGGAACTTCTTTGTTCAGTTTCACATTATTCTTGTACGAAATAATTTCTATTGCAGAATGATTTACACCAGATTCGCATTTGTCAATACAATTTCAACATTTGTATTTTTTTAATTAAAAAAACAAGTAAGGTAAAAATAGATATTTTATGACAGGGTTTAAGCAGGATAACATGATTAGTTATCATCCTTTCGCTTTTCTAATGAAAGAAGTATTCGTTATATTAAAATGGAGCTTTGCACATTGGTACATCAATTAGCATGGATAGGTTGTTTGCAAATATTCGAGACAGAAGTGCATATAGTGACAAACTCCTTAAGTGCAATCCTAAAATAATGAATTAACGTTTTTCCTCACTGACAAAACTCAAATCCTGTGGTCAAGAGCCAAAGCGTCATCATCAGTCTTTCAAAAAGCAACAATATATTGTAGAATTAAAGAGAAATACAATTTCTGAGAGCTTTCTCCTGTTATAGTAATTCTTGTACAAGATTGAAAAATATAATCAAACATTTTTATCAATTAGTTGCATTCTTCGTGGCATGTTCTTGACATTCATTTTTCTTTATGTCAAAAAGGTCTTCTTTTAAATATCTATATATATTTATATAAGTCTTATACTAAGTCTATAATCTGTGTTAATATAGAAACGCGTTTATCCTGTTTAAATAACTACGAACATTAACTTGAATAATATTGATAAACTGAATATGTTGAAATGAGAAATCAATTGTATTTATCATGTATACTTTGTACACTTAATCAGAAATTTATACTTTTTTGTGACATTTAAACCGCGTCTAATTAAAACGATCACGAGAGGATAATGTTGGTCTTACAGAATAATACCTACTATACTTGTACTGATTAAATGATTTTAAGTACGTTAACCTATATATAATGTTGTTAAGATATACCAAATCCAAAAAAAAAGAACAACGTACTATTCGTTAGTGTTTTATTTATAGATTCAAATGTAAATGCTTCTCCTGTCATGTATGCAACCAACCTTACAGCCTTACAAATTAGATTGAATCCTGTAATTAGCTCAGAAATGACATGATCATTAGATTGTACATTCCGGTAAATTATTGATGACCTTGTTTAAATCTATAAAGATTTTCTTGATCATTTAGTTGAATTTCTGTTCTTTTAATATATTCCAGTAGCAATGTGATTTCATATCAAGGTTTCATTGTCGCACTGTTGCAAATTCAAGCGTTCAACTGTAGGTTTTATAATATAATTTTGTATGTATGTAAATTAAATAAAGTAATGTTATATACTATATCTTATTGTTCTCTATGTCACTTATGCGAATTACAAGAACTAAAAAAGGTTTTAATTTAAGACTAACAATACGGCAATCAGTTGCTATAACAGTTGCTATAAAGTTTCAGATAAACTACAAGGCTACTACTACTACATCGATGGAGATGTAGATGTAGAGTGAAGTAATGATAGATCAGTGAAATCGTCAGTTGAACAGTTCCGGTTCAGGACTTTCAACTTTTAATGAGGTTTCGTTTGAGATATAAACTGTCAATAGAAAATGTCAGAAGTGCAGTGGCGGACGCATGCACCTTTTTAAAACATACACTAAAGCTGTAAAAATTAATCTCCATTAGAAATTGACATGAACTCACTAGCCAATGGATATCTGAATAATGAATAATGGTTGACGAGGTAAAACTCATTTAGTATTTCGGTTGTCATCATGTTACGTAATATTTTTGGTAGAATCCTTCCGGAATCAATCATTATTCAATCGTGACTAAGTTATACTCGTTTCAGCTTGACCATAGAGGAAATTTGTGACTATGGTATTCCGTTACCCTGTCTTCCAATACTTAGTCTAATTCTTTTGAATTTGAATGTGCCTTTTACTTCCTATTACCAATCGTTGAAATTGTAAATACTTCTAAATGATGTGATCATGAAATACTGAAACCGTGCAAATAGTGTCAAAGTTGGATGTAATTTTCATCAAAATTAATCAAAGAATAGAAAATGCATGACAGGTATCTGTACTTTTAGAGAACAACAACCGATGACATTTGATGTCTTTCTAATTTTTAATTCCAGACATTTATCCGAGGGATATTTCACAAGGTATTGATACTAGAAGCTGTAAGCGTTGATTCTCTGATGAACCGATCATTAATTGAGCGACATGACGGAA
This sequence comes from Phorcus lineatus, assembly GCA_921293015.1. NCBI lineage: Eukaryota > Metazoa > Mollusca > Gastropoda > Trochida > Trochidae > Phorcus > Phorcus lineatus. The sequence goes on along the minus strand of OV121086.1, from coordinate 52,335,936 downwards.
ACATTGCTTTCAGCAAGATGGAATTTTACAATGTGTACATTGTATCAATTGTCAGTGATATCCAAGTGGAATTTTGCCATTTACGAGGGAAAACCCTGCAGTTTAATACGAACAATGAAGCGGATTTGCTGAGTCTGGGAAATCATCTATGACTTGAGGCCTTGACAGTAGAGAAATTCTAATAGCGATTTAAGTGGGTAGTCTTTCAGAGTGATACCTAGAGTCAACTAACAGTCTCTGAATGTCTGTGATAATACTTCATTATGGAAGTGTATTAGTGTCACAATGTAAAACACTATGTACAACTATCTACTACGGGACTAAGTATCTCCTACGAGACTTAGTAACCCCTACGCACGATGTAGTATCTCCTATAATAAGACTTATCATATTACTTATCATATACATGTAAGAGATACTCGATATATCCGATGTTTGAGAAATCCTGATACAAACACGTTTCTCTTAATTGTGGTACCATTGAGAACATGTTTGACGTACTTGTAAACAATGAGACAATAGACTAATGTTGTAATTATTTTTATGATGTTCCATTCGGATAACCGATGTTCTTTATTGGGTTTTTTTTCAACTGTAAAGGTTTATTAACAAATGCTTTTGTTTTAACCTCTGCCATTCGCATAAATTACCTATTACCTTAGATTACGATTTGTTAATCTGATATGATATGATACAGTTATTGTATATCTTAAATTAAATATAATGTGATAAAGAAATTCATTATTCTCAATGAAACTTCTTAATCAAACTTACAAAAACAGACTTCGTGACTCAGACATCCTAATGTCTGTAAGTTTGACCATAAACCTATTAAAGCAATTAAATTTAACTGAGGCATTCAATGGCAAGTTTGTTAAACGACTTAAGCATCTATAGGTTGTAATTATTAACAGAAAGATTAAGAGATTATAAGCATATTATACGTATGACATAAGACTGACACGAAAAGAGTGTAATGATGTGTTACGAATCCAGCTCCACGTGAACCGCATTGTTGTGTTCAAACCGGTTACCATTTCTCATCCTGCTATCTACTATTGTGATTCCACTGAGAATTCCATTATGATTTTGCAGATAAATAGCGTGACGCGTCAATCGTTGCTAAGCAAAAAGACATTTTATACATTTAACGTCGTTTATTTGTCATCATCTTGGTAATAAACTGAAACATGTGTAAATGTAAACCTGGTAATCAAATTTAAACAGAATGAGAACATTGGATTTACATTATTATGATACGAGAGTTATTAAAGTGATATTTAATACACATAATCGAAGAAACATATATAATTGATAAAGACTTTAAAACCATATTACCTTGATATATTTTTTATTTTCATGTTTTCTTTGTTAAAAAAATATTGGGATGGTTAAAAGTTTAATTTTAAAAAATTGTGCATGTCAATTTCTGAATGTTTGTTGGTTTTAGTAGATAGTTCAAATAATTTGACAATTCGATTCTCAAGTAGTGACTATAACAAGAATCAACGAGTTGCCAAGACAAATGTTTACTGAAAATGAATGGATGGTTTTGGATAATATTCCAAACAAATGTACAAAAAGTACTGAACTAGGGTGGTTGCAAAACATCATCCATAACATTTTGCCGACAAATACAGAATGAAATACACAGATTTCTTGTTGCTTGTGTAAAACAATATATAGAAACGGTGGAGTAACTCATCTGAAAAAGTGAATTTGTAAACTAAATCAACTATTTCTTTTTGTGACATTGTGTTGTTTTATTTAAAGGTGTTAATAATAAGCCTGTAAATATAATCCTCCTTCTAAAACAATACAAATCTAAATGCGGTCTCGGAAATTATGCGCCTGAAGTGATTCTTTCCATGGGTTTTAAATTGAATAGAATAGGTTATAAAGAAATTATTGCACTCGGAAGTGTGTCATGACTTGTACAAAACTCGTCAGAATTTGTGTATAACCCTCATCCTCGCTAGGTTATTACAAAAATTCGAACTCCTTCCGTTGATATCATATGACACACTTCTTCGGGTAATAATATGTATGTATGTATGTATAAATTAAAAAATGGAACATAAACAAAGAAACAATGCCATACATTAATCGAAAAGATATTAACACAATGTAATAAATGAAACATGAAAGAAATGAAATCAGTAAAGAGTTTTTCACAAGATGGTTTGACTAAAAGTTCAAAGTAACTTTCATGCGTTCTTAAAAAGCTGAATTATTACCTGAAGAACATTGTTGTTATTGGACAATCGCTGCATGAATCACCTTAGATATCACTTTTAAGGCACGAATAAAAAGATCTCAGGACACGAATATAAATGTTACCGGAAGATACCGTGTTCAGTTAAGCTATGCGAATCCATTTCCCTACCTCAAATTAAAAGGTTTTCACACAAAAGTAACCGCCACTGGACTTTGATTAACACTTTATAATTCATTCTGCAACTGCGTATAACATGGTTCAATAATGAGATGTTTGACCAACTGAAGATAATACATTTGTCATAAATCAATCTTTATTGGGGAAAGAAAAGACGTGCGACTGCCCCTTTAACATAACAGGTCACAGCGAAAATGTTAGCGTTAACACGATAAATAGAAGCAGTGAAATTGGCCCATGTAGCGCCACCTGGAAACACCAGATCATCATAGCATTTGCATACCTAATTAATTTGTGATTGATTGTCAGAATTCCTCGTAACAAGTAGACTGTCAAACGCAACGCATTTGTATGTTTTATTCACACCCTTTTGAAAGAAGTAGTTTCTAAAATACCAGATCTGGAATAGCTTTTTCCTAAACTGATACATAAACATGTTATTAAACGGAACTGAGGTAACTCGTGAATGGTATATTATAAATATATAACACGTTGTAAAACGGGACGTCGTTATATATATATACACTGTTCTTAGCATGCCCTCCGGTCAGTTTACCTTTCTCGATGAGGTACTAGTATGTGTTCCAAACCAACTACCAGCTCCAAATTAACCTGGCTGTGAGAATCTATGTATGTGTGTAAGTATAATTGTGTTCTTAAAAGAAATAACGTTTTAGTTCTGAATTGCTGTTCATGTCAAAAAGTTACATATTTCTTAAACAAGTTTTTGTTCTGCATTGCAGTTCATGTCAAAAAGTTACTTATTTCCAAAACAAGCTATTTTGTTTATTCGAATCATTTGGCTTGAAATGATTATCAGTATATCTCGATAAAATTACACCATTGATAAAGTTTGGCATAATTGACTGCCAACTCAAGTGTTATTTAATATTTTCAGGAGTAGAAACGTTTTTAATACACGCCATTTTTAACTTAGCAGCCATATCGAATGTTGTTGCATTAATGTAACTTTACATTGAAATATCAAAATTTGATAACTTAGTTCAGACTTAAAGTATAAGTTATCAAAGTTTTACATGTTCATTTTCACAAAATGTGAAGGTAATTTCTTATAACCGATATACCAAATTTATCCTTTTGACATACTTTACTCTTCAACCAAATTGCTTGTCATCGTATTTAACTTTATATAACCATTTATCCCAGCTTAAATACATCAATTCACACATACATGAGAGTGATATTTGTAGTTTCCAAAAAGACAGAAAACAGATTATTTGCCTAACAAGATCGATTTTTTAAAGTCAGTGTAAGTGTTCACTAAAGTAAATATCTTAAATCATTATTATACTTCTTACCAAAGATGTTCAGTTATTAGGTTGTATCTTTTTCTTATGTAGACTGTTTTCCAATTAATTTAAATTCGGAGAGGTATTAAAACAACACAAATTTTAAAAATGTAAATATCATGTATTCTTCTTGATATCAACTTATTATTAAACATTTGTAAAGCGTTTTATAAAAAATCACGCCGCTAAAGGTTGAAGTGGCGCTTAAAAATAACTCTAAAAACACATAACGTCATCATAGTAAGAAAAGATCTATCAATGCATCGATGTATTCAAAATACTTTTCAATAGTAAAAAAATTTACCACCGAAAAAATCACGTCAGTTTATCGGGTTAAATATCTCTTGGTCATGGTTTCAATAATTGATTGGCTAGTTTATGATGTCGCTTTTTCTATCACATTGTATCCTAAATGTAGCCACAGCGGGTCACTAAAATTTGACGTTGTTTGATCAATAATGAATTATTTACTATGAACAGCGTTTTAACCATGAGCAGATTAAACGTGTACATATTAGTTCTTTTGTTGTGTCTACAGGTTATTATTATTGACTATCTAAAGGCTCTCGAAGTGCGATTTTCACATAACGTGAAATGAGTTCTTGGAACATTCTCTCCCCACAGTGGTAGCTCAACCATCATATCCAATACAAACCTCTGTTCGAATGTGAGCGTTTCTAGATCTAAAAATGTAGAAGCTTAAATGGATGCAATCAAAGTTACTTTTGCAATCGTCGACGCCTTTTCATAAGTGATTATTCGAGAAGCCTTGCTTGGGGTAAACTTAACTTTATATGAATGAACACTGTCGAAGGAATAAGCCTTTGAAGCTCTCATATACACATCACTGTCGCCTTCTTGAGCGATTGCATTGCTGCATAAATCCTCGGTGACAACAAACAGGTTATCTGTGCATGGCTTAATCGAATTGAAAACTTTTAATGTTATCAGATGATGATTGCTTTTCTTACATTAAGTCATTTTGTCTCATCATTTGACGTATTTTGTTTATCCAGTTGAAACGTTTGGAAAACTTGTTTTAAAAACATCAGACGCCATCACCTATTTGCAATAATTGACCCTCGCCTGAGCCGCCACTGATTTGAAAAGTAATTTAGTGTTTGAAAGCTTTCAATTTATATGACAATGCAATTTTTTTAAAATCCAATTTGCAGCCTCCACAAAAAAATAAATCTTAAGGCTGCCAAAGGGAAAAAAGCAGTTAACTGTGTTAGTCTCCCAATGAGGTATCAGTTTAAGAAAACCGGCTGGTTTTTCATCTTTTAAAGCATGTTATGTTTCATCTTGTGTTTTTAGCCATTAATTTTTACTTTCAAAATCATTGAAAAAAACCAAATAGAAGTTTTGAAGTTATAAAAAGACGCATAAGAAAACAAAAACACCCGAAGGTATGTAAAATAGATGACTTTTCCCAGTTAGCCATCAGCTGGTTTTTAGTTTTTAGTTGAAGCGGAGGAATGGTTCATGTAGACTAAAATTTAGTCTATGAAATATTTTAATAATTGACTGTTCCTTCATCTATATATTCTTTTCTTCGGGCTCCTAATTTCATATGTATTCAGTCAATCTAGACTTGCCTAATGTGGACCTATACTGTATTAAAGGCTTTTATTTAAATACACAGTCATGAAGCAGGACTATGGTTCATGTTACCTATAAGAATATTAACAGCTTGATATCATACATGTATGAGGCAAAAGTGAAAACAACAATTTTTTCAATATATGTTGAAACTAATTCAGGTCTAAATTGTATAAGTATTGATTATCGATTTGTCAAGTCACTACTGGGTTCTTTTAGCATCGAAATTAAGATGAAACTACATGGAAACCAATGTTTCCATACTGCATGTTTGATTTCCATCTGGTTTGTAGGATGTAGTTTGTTTAAATTTTAAGTTGATTTCCATCTGGTTTCAACGTTCAATATTGTCTACATTTAATGTAATTATTATAGACACCTCTGAGACATGACGTTAAAGCAGTTACACACACTCGACTCATACATGTACATGCAACTTGACCTTGACACTTATGTATTTTAAGAGGCTAAGATTAGATTGAGAATATGGTTGACTGAAGCAAGGCTTACCATAGACAGTTAATTGTGTTCAACTGTGTTATTCAACTGAAATTGTAGATATACACAATTGATTTATGGGCCATTTCGCCATTAAAGAGATCATTATGAAAGTCTTGTCACCCAGCTTTCCACTCTCTTTTGTATGCTTGTCATCTATGTTTAATAACTGAAATATCGTTCAAAACACGTTAAACCTAAACTCACTCACTCGCCCAGCTTATCATTTCCCGCTTGTGTAAGATAATAGTATGTCCAATGAAATATATTATATGACATTGTTATTTTGAAAGGTTTGTTCTGTTGTTTTCTCACATTTCGGTTAGGCAGGGAACAAATATCTTCTGAATAAAACTTAGTATCATATATCTAGTTAACTGATTGCCATTCGTGAGACGTAGCTTTCAGTAAAATATGTCTCCAATGTTTAACGGTGTTTTTATTAAATATAATATTAAAGATAATGATTGTTGATATGTTAAAGTTAAAAAGCCTTCTATAGAAGATGATGGTTATATTTATTTTTAAAAGTTCTAAGCCATTGATAGTTTGACCCTTTTGCGCCTCATTTCAGTCCTACGAACCATATGCTTGAACAAGTTTGTCTTTTTAATCACCATTACCAAAACCTGATTTTTCGAGTGAGTGAGTGAGTGAGTTGGTGTTAACGTGTTTTGAACACTATTTCAGTTATTAAACACGTGGATGACAAGCATCCAAAAGAGAGTGGACAGACTAGGGAGAAAGGGGTCGAAAGGATAAGGGAAAAGACAGAAAGAAAGGCATAGTGAGAGATAAAAAGCAGGTTTTAGAAGGACTCAAACTTGGTCTGGCTTCAACCCGTAGACCGGTCCAGCGTGGGTGCCCCTACCAGGAGCCTGGTAGCTCCAGCTGGCATTGCTCCAAGGGTCTCTGAAGCACGCAAACCACCACACCACGATAAGGTATCGAGTCCAGTGGTGGCCGATTTTTCGAAATAGACAAATATCGATCAGCCAAACGACCATATCAATAACTATACCTCATCGTTTGACGAATGACTTTACAGCCTAGCACATGAGACTTAACATGCCATGAGTGACTGCATCATAATTGTGCATCCGTCCAGATTTCAGAAGATCAGAAGAAAATGTGTATTACATGAAATACAAATAAGTAATAGCAACTTCAATTGCAGAAAGGCAACTTTTCGATTAGGTTGCAAATGAAACAATTGAAGACTTTAACTGAGTTAGCATTTACAATACGACGTCAAATTTCTTGAATAAAAAGAATGTAAATCACTAAAAAGGCTAGTTCTAATAACTTCTAATTGCCTTTCAAAGAAATCTGTTTATCCTTATTAACGTTCAAAGTCCAGCATCGGAGTTATTCAGCTGATGGGTTGTTTGATCTGACACCACTTCACTTGACATCTGACGTATTCATCACTGATTGAATAATGATAGCATGCCTTCTGTATGCTTGAGTTAAATATGTTCTGTGATACTGTTAGCAATTTCAACATCACATCAGTCAGTGGCAGTTTTTGTGAATAGAGAAGCGGAAGTTATGTTGATACTGATCGTAATCATATACATCTGTCTTTCTGTGTTTTTATCTGAGTTACAGCCATTGAAGGTTTAAAAACATCAATAGCCTATTTTGTTGTTAAGAATTTATGAAACCTTCTAAAATCAAAATAATTCACATAAATATGTTATACGGTTCATGAGATAACTTATATTCCTCCCTGTGTAGCTTAAACTACATGTGTATAAACTTTCCTGATATTCTTATTTAATCAGGTAAAAATGAAACTGCGCATTGAATTATTCTATGGTTTTATACAGTCGATTTGAAATATACTTCAAATATAACACGATAAAGAACTAATATGGATAGGCAAACACATTATGTGTGACACATTCTGTCAGTAGCTCGTTCTTATAAAAGACAGCATTTCTAGAGGTCACTGATGACTGCAGTTGGTGACATAATTTCAGCCCAATTTCATCCCGAATGTGCTAAATTGTAGAACGAACAGGCAAAATTTCAGCCAATGGTAGATAGTTACCATTATTCTACTACAAATCTCTACAACCAGTGTGCGGTCAAGTGTTGTCATGCTACAGAATAACACGAGGGTCATGTTGTTGTTGATGGACGGCGAGAATGGCATGGGCAGCAAACTGGTATCAAACAAGAGTGAGGTTGCCCTGCATAACCAAAATTTAAGTTCGGTTCATAGCTTTAATTCCACTCCATATCATGACTGAACCATCTCTGAAACAATGTATTTTAATAAAACAGGTCTAAACACAGTGTCCGCAGTAGCCACGTAGGTGGCCATCAGAATATTAAGAGAACGTTCCTCCAGCATCGGAGAGGATGTCTTATGACGCTGTGTAAAAATTAGTAAAATTGTGTCTGTTTTTCACCGAGTCCAAACTGACGTTGCTGGTTTCTTACAGTGATAGGATGAAATCTCCTCAAATTACGATTAGTTCTGGCGGTTTTTAAGGGGAGTTTACATGCAATTTCGTATGTAATTACGTAAGAGAGTAAGACGTACTTGTCGTGAATTGACATTACATACAAGCCAGGCGCTCTACCGCCGTGTCAGAATGTTTATTGTTGCGAGTTATGTACCTTGTCCAGCCTTTCTGTAAAGAGTTATTAAAGAGTCCAGTACATGTTTAACAGACGGCATTTATCCAGTGATAGTGTAAATGTTCGCTGGGAAAAGCTTAAGAACATAACAGTGCCCATGTGTCCTCACCTGGAGTGATAACTCTTCAGATGATCATATACGTCATTGGTCTGGCGACAGCGCTGTCTACTAGCTGCAAAAGTGTTTCAGTGATCAAACTGACAATTGAACACGTGGCAATGTCCTTTTCAGAGTCACCTGCTTCAAGCAAATAAAATGCGTTTTGTTCAAGAAATGCATTAAAAAATAATTCAATCTGGTCATAAAAAGTTAATCAACAAGGGCCTAGATTTTCGAAGCTCTCTTAGCACTAAGATAATCGTTAGTACCATACATTAACATTGACTGTCTTAACGCTAAGAGAGGCCAAGGTTTTTAACATTCCTTCTTATCTTGAAATATCAATAGAGGGATTCTTCGGATTCACAGTTTCTTTTGGCACCTGTTATAAATGTGCCATTACAACGCTCTAAAAGTACATAATATTTTGGGTCACATGAGATTTATCAATAGCTTTTGGATTCGTTTTATCCGAGGTAATCAATTGATATTATTTCTATGTCGCACAAATCACTTTGATGTATGAGGTCTTTCATATAAAACTCAGTAAATAATTTAGGCTTCAAACAATCAGATTTCGATTGACAGGTTTCATTCAAAATTTAATTTCTTCTTTCAATTATTTTGGAAAAGCAAAATCAAAATGCCCATGTTTTATAACTCTGTACCAGATCAATATTAATTAAAATATATCTGTTCATGTATTTCTACGAGTTTAGTTAACTTTATCATAATGAAGTATGACATTTGTTTTGTCTAACTAAACTAATATTTTGAAACAACCCCTATCATTTCGCTAAAATGATATGTTCATCTAACGATATATAATATCTCCAAAAGGCATTTGATGTTGATTTTTCAGGAAGAACTCTTCTCATTTAATGTATTTACTGTCTGTGAAGTGAGTATGGTTAGCTGGTGCGTCTTTTCATCATCCTCGCTACAGGAGTGAATGATTCAATTCGAAACATGTATAAGCCACGATTTTTACAAAATAATTCATCCTCAAAAGATTTGTTTAAGCCAGAACCAAACCAAGAAATTAAACTGATTGTTTGGTGAAGTTGTTATTTTGATACCAAGAGGGATTTTCAGTTTAACTGTCAAACATATATATCACTTTACGAAAAAAGTGAAGATAACATCTGGGGCAATCAATTGAGGTTTAAACGACCCTCTTTGACACTTGTCATTGCGCATTTTCTCTAAATATGGTTATAATGGAGTGTATTAAGCAGTGTTTGCGGGATAGCTTTTTTCATATGGTCAAGGGACTGTTCATGTTCTGCCATGGCCTACCTGTTCCCCGAACATGAACCCAATTAACACATTTTGGACCATTTCGACAGACATAAGACCGTCAGCCACCACATTTGACGACAAATGAATTGGAAGAATAACAAAGAATTTCATCTAACGTCATCAGACGTCTGACGTCATCGATGAGGATACGTATCACTGCCTGCATTGATGCACAGGGTGGACATACACGCTACTGAATCCCGTGCTGTAATGTTTCATAACTTTTGCAAGCAAGCATGTGGATTCAGATATCACTAAACAGTTCGAATTTTGACCCCACCACTGTTCAATTAGAGCCAACTTATCATGTCTTGTTTGTATGCTTATAATATTGTCCCACAATGATGACCTGAAACCCGTCTTTTATATTAACCACACAGTATACAGAAACGATTTGTTTTGTTGTCATTATTATACTTTAAACCCGACCTTTACTTCCTTTTGCCTTTTAGTTTATTAAGGGGCTGATATCTGTTAAATATTAAAGTAATTTCATAATCTGCGTTTTTCTCCTGTACAAGATATTCTATGTATTATAAATGACGGAAGGATGTTAACGTATAACCATGAGAAGCATAAGCCAACTTAATGTCTGTCTTGAACAATCAATCAGCCATATTGCGAGTTTACTAGAAGAGCGTTCAATGCCACTGACAATCTAATTTCGTTTTTTTGTACAATGTATGATGTGTGTCCCCGGAGTAATTCTAATTCCTCGAAGTTTTAAAAAAACTTACTCTGTTTGCAAATGCAATATTAGGTGTAAACAGCTAGGAGCACTTTTAACAGCGTGCGAGTTTTAATTTATTTTTTAACCATATATCTTGCTTCGGAGATCAATTTAAGTCCAAAATACTTTTAAATTATTGAAAAAACTCCTTAAGGTACATTCTATTTAAAGGTCACTTTCAAATGTGTGTCTTATGCCGCCCGTCACAATGACAGCATGATTAGAAATTTAAAAGAGTTAATATATGCTTGAACTATTCACACAAAAAATCAGTTAGACTTTCGGCCGCCGGGTTAGGACTGTTTATGAAGCTTCTACGATAATGATCAATGAGTTACAAGCAATGAGTGATTGCATTGTGATAAACAGCGAGCTTTGAATTAAACACAATAATTCATATGGGACAAATAATACCCAACTCCGAGCACGTGGTTAGTTAGTTCTTTCGTACCTAATGCCTTAAACTAGAAAAGAAAACTAGATTACAAAAACCGCTGAATCGGAAATACATATGGTGCTAATGTTCCACGGTTTCAAGATGTAGGGACCTTAATTGTCATTACATGGTGTTTAATTTATTAAGATAATATTAGCAATGTATTCTTTGCATGACTTATCCGTCCTGAAATAAACACATTTTCACTCCTTTAATCAATGCAAGAAAGAAAATCATCAACATTTGACATCATTGTTAAAGACATCACAAAGTCATAATTTAATATAAGTTAAAGAAGAAAACATTTCTTCGTTCCATGCGAAATTTTATCTCATATGTATCGAATAACTAGCTTACAACATTGGAAATTTGCTCAAAGCATGAATTGTCTACAATACTCAAATGAAATTGCTTTGCAAAATCTTCATACATGTTAGCGTTTCGGGTTTCTTTTATTTAATATATAAGGCTTATTATCAGACAACAGTCTTACACCTCAAGCTCGCGTTATCAACTACATTAATCTGAGGGATTAAATTGATATTTTTTTCCATATGGTCTCTTATTGAAAAAAGTTATCATCAAAGTTGATTACTATGTCTTTGGTCTTTATAACAAAATTTTTAACGATCTGCTGCTAACCTAAACTCTTCAAAAAAAGAAACTTGACATTCATGCGTAATTGATTTTTTCGAAACGGGTCCATTTTTTTCATGATACATACCTGTAATTAAAAGAAAGGCTTGCTCAAAAGTGTAAATTTACCAAAAACAAATGGGCCAAAAAGTTAACGTTGTGTTTAGGGACGAAAACGAGCGATTGCACATGCAGCATGGGATCATGAAGGTTCACATGCAGACACGTCTGCTTTAGGGGTATAAAAAGCCATTATCAGCCGCTGTTCATTCAGACTACACAACATCGGTACAGCGACCTGAAGAATGCCAAGACTGAACAGAGCGCACCGCAACAACGCTATTGGCAGACTGCAAGCAGGAGCGACGCAGCGAGATGTTGCAACACACTTTGGCATGTCCAGACAGACCATCTCTTCATTGTGGACCCGTTTCAACACCCGAAACAGCGTTGATGATAGGCCAAGGTCAGGCAGACCAAGGGTGACTACTCGGGCCCAAGATTGGTACATCCGACTGCTCCACCTTCGGGAACGCACCAGGACATCAACATCAACAACAACGCAGATACCAGGCCTGCGTCGAATTTCCGACCAAACGGTACGCAACAGGCTGAGAGAGGCTGGACTTTTTCCACGATGACTGGGTCGACGTCCCGTTTTAACGCAACGTCATCTGGCGGAATGTCTCCAGTGGTGTCAACAGAGGATGAGATGGGCACGTGCAAGGTGGAGAACTGTTCTCTTCACTGATGAGTCCCGTTTTCTGCTTCGACGAAGTGATGGACGAGCACGTGTATGCCGACGTCGTGGAGAACGTTATGCTGCCAACTGTGTTCAGGAGGTTGTCCCATTTGGAGGTGGGAGTGTCATGGTGTGGGCCGTGTTTGGACACCCAGTGTGCATGTTGTGGGTAACCTCACAGGAGTACGGTATAGGGACTTGATCATACAGCCTTGCGTTATTCCTCACGTCAACGTCCATGGTGGTCTCTTTCAGCAGGACAATGCTCGACCACATGTTGCACGTGTTTGTCAAGACTTTTTACAGCATAACAATATCCAGACATTGCCATGGCCAGCCAAGTCACCAGATTTGTCACCAATTGAGCATCTCTGGGACGAACTGAATCGACACGTTTGCAGTAGGAATCCACCACCTCAAACACTTCCAGGACTTCTTGCAGCACTTCAGCACGAATGGCAGAATATTCCACAGGCTGTGATTGACAACTTGATTGCATCCATGGGTCGTCGGTGCCAAGCAATAATCAATGCCAATGGTGGCCATACCCGATACTGACATTTGTGCACCCCTGTGATGTTGAAACACTTGTGCACCTGTGCATTTCAAGATCATGCTTATTCTGAATATAATTTACTGAACAGAGATCTTCAAACAGCGTTTTAGTTTTCATTTCAATGTTTAACTTGCATCTGTGGTCTTTATATTGAACTTTGAAAGTCAGTGTCAAGTTTCTTTTTTCGAAGAGTTTATGTCAATAGTATTGAAAACCCTTAAAAAGAAAAAAAGTGGAAACTTAAAAAAACAAGTGTTTGCCACTAACATGGCAATGTCCCCCGCCGTTATTGCAAGAAAAATGTATTACACGGTGGTCAAAGTGTCGTGGTGACCTTGAAATGAGGTCAAGGTCATAAAAGTCGACTGGCGTCAGAGTCCTCCGCCATTGAAAGCTGTCACCAAATATGAACACTCTAGGACGTTAACTTTACAAGATAACGTGTTAACAATGTAAGAGAAATTGGTCAAAGTGTCGTGGTGATATTTGAAAATGAGGTCAAGGTCACCAAAGTCGACTGGCGTCTGAGTCTTCCTCCATTGAAGGCTGTCACCAAATATGAACACTCAAGGTGCTAAGCTTCATGAGTTATCGCGTTAACAAGAATCCGGACGTACGTAGTGTCGTGGTGACCTTGAAAATAACGTCAAGGTCACCAAAGTCAACTGGGGTCTGAGTCTTCCTCCATTGAAAGCTGTCACCAAATATGAACACTCTAGGTGCTAAGCTTCATGAGTTATCGCGTTAACAAGAATCTGGACGTACATAGTGTCGTGGTGACCTTGAAAATAACGTCAAGGTCACCAAAGTCGACTGCCCTCTGCGTCTTCCTCCATTGAAAGCTGTCACCAAATATGAACACTCTAGGTGCTAAGCTTCATGAGTTATCGCGTTAACAAGAATCCGGACGTACGAACGTACAGACATACGGACGTACGGGCGTACGGACGTACGGACAGACGCCGCTGAATTCATAGTCCCCGCGCGGCGGGGGACAATTACAAGCGCGCAATATAAGTGTTTTTGCTTTACATATTATCAGGCCTCTTTTACTTTCCCTTTGAATCCAAAGTATTTGATCAACTTAACAAAATCAGATTATACTAAGGATTGATCAGTTAAACGATCAAATTCATCATATTTTGTCGTTTGATTAACGAGCCTAGAGCCAAGCACATATCAGAAACCTTGGCAAGACTGACAGTTTCATAATTTGGATCTGTCAAGATCTTGGAAGATCAGAAGAGATATTTCATAACATGAAGGCAATTCCAAGTACATGAGGTTAATTGGCTAGTTCTTGCGATAATTCCAACGTACGGACGTACATTTGAGAACAGATAAGTGTAGATAGAGCAAGGGCATGGCATATACTGATTGATAGCCACTCCTTCACCTGAGGTTGGTGTGTGAACTTGTCTGCCTTTGAACTTCCTCGGAAAGTCATGGGGTTACTCGAACTGATAGTCCAACTCAACACATGGGTCGATCAAATCAATTTCACAGTAATAACGATGACATATGATTGACAATTCCTTTTCAACACTTAAAATAGATATATCTGCTCGGCTTGCAGGAGATTAGAGAATACTAAACGAATGGTAATGTGATAACAATTTTATGCAACGAGTGAATGGAATTTGGTATCAGACGAACGAAAGTAAGTCTGATACCAAATTCCAGTCACGACTTGCATGAAAATGTTATCACATTACCATGAGTTTAGTATTTTATTTATTACTCATCCCCACTTATCAATATTTTTGATAAATTAATCGTCAAAACAAAAGTCAGCTGTTCGCGGAACCAGCGTAAAAATATCAATCAGTCAAACGAAACACAGAACAGAATAGTTCGCTAATTGTTGGGTGTCTACTTAAGTGACTCGCTTAAAAACATGAAACAGAAATCATTTTGGTGAACAAGTATTGCATTTTTAAGAAATTCATTGATATAACAAATGCTAACAAGCAACGAAAAATGTCATGCCATTGTGCACTCGATACGTGATACGTGAGTCGTGACGTCACCGGAATGTGACCTCTTTCTAGGTCAGTCAGTTTGAAAAAGTTGGCGTAACGTACAGCGTCAGCAGTTGAGGAGGACTGATAACATTGACATGAATAACAGAATTGTTGATAGGACCCGCAAATATTGAACTAAGGGAACGGTAGTTGCAAGATGTTCAGATTGTGTGCTTGTTGAGGGGGAAGCGACGGGTTTGATGGAACAGATGATGGAAGGGCCAGGTTGTATGGCGTGGAACACCGGCAGAGGGGGGACGGAACGTAACACAACTTGCGACGGCACAGAAGTTGGGCGAGTGACCAAAAGACTATGCGAATAGTGCTAGTTTTCAGAAATATGAGAGTGATTATTGACATTTGGATATTTTATATTTTTGGATATTCACGTCTCGTTGAGAATGCAAAATTTGAAACTCGCCATTTTCTAACTTACAAGTCACGTGATTGGACGATGTCATGTGACGTTTGAAAGTAGTTCCGTTTGTTCGCACGACATGGTATCACACATGTGTGTTACCAACTCATTGTTATCTAATGAGTGATCTCACCACGGTTGAGTAATAAAATACAATAAGCAATGATTGTATGTGATTCTTTGAATAAATTTGATTCAATATCAAGCCTAAAATGTTAAAAAACGAACTCCAAAAAAAACTGTAACATTTTGAAAAGGTCAAAAGGTCTCGTTCATCTTCTTCTGTATTCTTTAAATGTCATGTTTAAAGCTTCGTAATGTTGAGCACTTTGTGTGCAAAAATATGTGAGTTTTGTCACTTTAAATTTTTATAGGACATGCGCTTTAAACACGAGTTAATTATCTACAAAAAGATTGATTGAAGTAATTTCTTATTTGGAAGATGACATCAGCACAAATGTTTTGAAATGATATTCAATTTAGTTTGGAAATGGGTTACGTTTCGCTTGTTAAAATCCTGAACTCAAAGATTCTGTTTATATCTTGTTTGCTTAATGTCACTAGCTTATTGTTTCCCCTGCTGTGACAACAACAGCATATTATATACATGCATTTGATGGACTAGAGACATACAAACACCTTGTATCAATTACATATTGTATCAATGAGACAAAAAGGGAAAAATTAAGAATTTTACCTAAATCGAATCTGCATAATTTGGTTGGATTTTAGTAACTCTGAGTTTGTTTGTGAGATTGTTGACCCATTCAGCTGAGTCAGTTAGGGAGATTGTTGTTTAAAGCCCATACTGAACGTGACAATATTCAATTCCATTCCATTAAATCAATTCATTTCCAATTATCACTTCTTGATAGCCCTTGCTATTTATGGACAACGTAAATTCGAAATGTACTTTTTAATCGTGTTTGAAAGGGATATTCTGTCCACGCTTATTTAGATTGTTGGTCAGTAGACCTTCATTACCAGCCTTTTGTTCAAGTAAACGAACTGCTCTCAAACATCTGTACTTCAATCGACCACGACACGACAACATCAGTACCTTAACAGAACCAGGGGCCCGGGGTTGAAGTCTCTCTTTTCATCAAATGTGTTACTATGTTCAAAAAGTAAAATCTAAAGATTGTGTTCTTGCTGAAATCCATTCAAGCTGACTTTTTTTTTCAAATCCGTTTATTCACTTTATTTTGATACAATCAACAAAGTTTTGTACATAACAGGAGCTAGGATGTGGTATATTAAGTACCTCGGGTATGGCATGACTTACAATCAACATAGGGAAATACATCAAACAAAGTAATATTTAAATAGGTGGTATTGCTATAAAAACTTCATTCAAAAACAGGATTCAAATATCAGTCTTAAGAATATTCCACTTTTTGTCAAAATAATTAGTGTTCAAATTTTTTCTAGCGATATATCTTTCAATCGGAAAAACCTCTTTCAGAATATTCTTATATATTGTGATACTAGGTTTTAAACCTGTAATGTTCATAACATAGATGTGACGTTTAGCTAACAATATTATTTGATTCAACAAGTGGTTATTGGTGGTACAGAATTATATTTCTTGGCTTGAGAGATCGGTAGTTTTATCAAGGGCACACTTAAATAAAGTCTCTAAATTCGATCCAGAATACTCTAAAGGTTGGACATTCAATATGTACATGGTAATATTCTCGTTACAACAACAAGATGAGCATACATAATTATCAACTAATTTCTCGTTTAGTATAGATCAATCGATGGCTAAATTTGTATTGGAATTCCAACAGCATTGTGTCGTTTGTGTATTGTCTATATTCCAAAAATACCGATATCCAATTGATATGGACATTACGTTTGCTTTCCCATTTAAGACATGCTTTTGGAAAAGTACATGCAACATCAGTAAGGTTAACGTAAAATAATCTTGATCCTTTCAAAGGCTTAATCATATAAGGGGAACATATTGGGAAATGTTTAGTGGTAGAGAAAGCTGGAGTTTGAATGACATCTCTCCAAGTTTTGGGCAGATTGAGGATGACACGGTTTAGATCAAGGACTGTGCCTTTAACATCAAATTTTGCTTTGCGTTCTGCATGTGTACAAAATACATTACCTTTACAGATATCTTTGACATGAATTATTCCTTTTTTGAACCAGTTGTTGATTAACAAATCTATATTAAAACATTGGTGATTTAACCAGAGCGGTTGCATACGTATTTCATTTATGTTATAGTCATTCATATCATAATTTCGAATATATCTAAAGCAATCGTCCAATGAATCCTTCCAAAATGGATTTACAAGTTTGTATTTAGTTTTGATATCTGCACCAAACATGAGATCATTCTTTAAAGGAAAACCAGCTAGGCTCTAGCAGTTTGATTAAGAAATGTATCTCTTTTAACAAGATTTTTTTTAATGAATCGATAAACGTTTTGAGATCGACCATTCTGAGTCCACCCTCTTCAAACTTTCGCAATAAGTGTATTCGTTATTTTATCCCTCTTATCATTCAAGCTGACTCATTAACGTTGCAATGATCTAGAAAGTGAAAAAATAAGTTATTCGAAGTGGAAATAAAAATTATTGCTTGGGACTCATTTTTCAAATATGGTATCATTTAAACTTGTAAATTGTTGCTTGTTACTCGTATGGCAATTAGGATTGACTATTTACAATATCAATATCTACATGTTATTTGATTCTTAAATGTACATGCCAACAAGTGTGATAGACATCATAATGTCAGCTGAGCAATATCCAAAGTTAGATACCTAACAAAAGTTATGAAATATGAGTATCAATACCAATGAAAAAAAATATCTGATAAAGAATATTTCTAAACTTCGTTATTTGCAGGGTATACATTTCAATTGATATCCATCCAATTTGAAGAAAAGCTTGATCGTAGGTAAACTTTATTCTACCAAGATTTGTTCTGGCTTGGGGAAAATTACTATGATATTATTCGCATTTTATTGCCTTATAGAAATAGCATTATATTTCAGATACCGCAAGTAAAAGACATACAATTTACTGAGGATAGATGTTACTGTCAGGAGGAATGCTGAGAACGATAATGAGATACATAATGTTGTTAGTGAGTTCAATGTTTTTGAATAATGATTATTGAAAACAGAGCCAATAAAAACATACATATTGAAATCGAGATCTCAGCATCGCATCAGTTGATGTTGAAGACACCTTTGTTATCCTCCCAACTATTACTAATTACAACTACCCATCTACAATTGTTAACCGTGTCATTGATTCCATACTCAAACCCCCTACTAAATCCAGTCACAAGCCCGAATCTGCCTACATTCGCATACATACCATCGGCAAAACATTTCATCGTATTAGAAACCTGATAAAGAAGCAAGTCAGCATTGACACATACTTCAGCCACACATATTAAAACCACCATCAAAGTAATTATATATAAACGGTAGGAAACGCGCAACAGAAACACAACAACGCAAATATGTGGTTTACAACATCCGCTGCAGCTGTGGCAGCATTTACATTGGCGAAACATCCAGTCCACTCAACATCAGATAAAAGAACACGAGACATCCACCAACAACTCAGACTTAAAATCAGCTCTTTCGGAACACCAAACTCCCCCAACACATTACTCAATGGGAGTGTCTAAAAACACTATAATCAATCAATACGATTGCAGTATACGAAAACGCAGACAGACAGACAGACAATTGTTTATTTCAGTCTCACTTCTGTACAGCAACATATTCAAATACATGGTAGATATACAGATAAAAGTACAGAACCACTCAATATGAGATATGATAGACTATAATACAAATCATTTAAAACACAGTATAAAGTAATAGTTTAAGAAAATAGAAGGCGTTTCCTTCTTTGTAATATTAAAAAGCAGGTTTTGGCAAAATAGTAAAACATGTCAGCATTTTGACATAACAAAAGTTTTTCATAATCTGTTAAAATATAAGCATTAATACAATGGGACGATATAAAAGTAAACAGATTATCTCTAACATCGGTATATATATCACAGTGAAACAATACATGTAGCTCGTCCTCGACACAGTCAGTACAATTATAACATTTTCTTTCATTCACAGGTACATTTTCATAACGCCCAGTTTCAATTCTTATTGGGGCTACACCGCATCTAAACTTGGCCATTGCAGAGCGATAACATCTGGGCATATTAGATGTAACATACAATTCAGGATAAAATTCATGTTTAAAAAGTCTGTAAGTTCTTAACTTATTTGAGCCATTTCGTCCCTCCTCCTTGTTTAAAAAACATTTCCAATTTATAATATACTCCTCCATAGCTTTACTTTCAACTTCAGTACAGATAGTTCTCTTATCTAAAATAAAAACAGGGTCTAGAAACATATTAAAACCACCATCAAAGTAAACGGTAGGAAACGCGCTACAGAAACACAACAACGCAAATATGTGGTTTACAACATCCGCTGCAGCTGTGGCAGCATTTACATTGGCGAAACATCCAGTCCACTCAACATCAGATAAAAGAACACGAGACATCCACCAACAACTCAGACTTAAAATCAGCTCTTTCGGAACACCAAACTCCCCCAACACATTACTCAATGGGAGTGTCTAAAAACACTATAATCAATCAATACGATTGCAGTATACGAAAACGCACGGCAAGCATACACGTTCGGCACTATTCGACGTCTCTCCGAGAGGATCAGGGCTACTTCATTCCGTCCCCTTGTAACTGCATAAGCCATACCTAATACCCTCTCTGACTTCTCTACTCTGGTTGAATCCTAACACCGATGCTCTAACTGGTTTCCCCAATTAATCAGCCCTCTCTCATTTCTCCATTCACTGGTTTCCTACTTACTCTCACTCACTCTAATTGATTTAATCAACCTTGTAATCACGCCTTTTTTATGTATAATTTATCTTTAAATAAACATATCTACGAGTTTATATATTGCTGTACATCTTTCTGGTTCATTACTTGAAAGCGGTTTAAAGTGAAACGTAGCCAATTTGATGATAATGATAACAATTTGAATATCAAGAAAATCCTTAACTTCATTGCCACTATAACTTCTAGAATGCCTCTAAAACAGTTGATATCATATGCATTCATCTCGTTGATGAAAATAATGATGAAAATGACCGAAAAAAGTCATAGATTTGTATTTAATTTACCACAAGGATAATGTCATTAACTACTTTTGGCGGTAATCGTAAATCGCAAACATAAATAAATGAAAAGCCAATATGTTTGGCATTCCTTACCATATGTGTCTGACAATCATTTTCGGTAATATTATCACTTTTTATGTATGAATTGTTGCACCCCGATGATCAGTAATCTAAGTAATCAAAAAATGTTCCTAACAAATTCACGATTGGGCACGTATCGGCAATTTCCTTTTCCTTGTCTCTGAAGTATTCAAGAGGAGTAACTCAAATTCCATCTGATGAAATCACATCCTCTCAGTTTCAATTTCAAAGTCCAGCATGGAAATGTTCTGCGAACGAAGTTTTCGATCGGACATCACTTCACTTTGACACCTGACGTCTCCATCAATAGGTTCAGTGAGTGGAGAATTGACATGCTCCTTCTGTAAGTTAAATCTTAGGTAGGACTCAATGAGGCTCTCAGATGACAGATATGAACAGTGATTTATTGTTATCATCAATAGTGTTGAAGAAATCCGGAGATCAAATCACTTTCATATTTTGAAGCTGTTGTCTTTCAAAACATTGTTTCATGATGTATAGTAGAACATGATTATGATCGTGTTTATTTCAAATTGATTTTAGTTCCATTGAAAAAAACTATTAAAGGGTAATTGGGAGAAAATAAATGGGACGTTAAGGGCCAGTAGCAAGTGTTTTGGTTAAAATTGTGATCTTAGAAACAAACATAAATGTTACCAATAACAATACAACTTTTTAATTGAAAAAAACAACAGTTCTTAAACGAACGAACGATGTTCATTTAACCAATGAGAATTAATTTCCCTGACGCAAATGACTAAAGGGAGTTCACACTAGAACGCCGCCGGTGGCTTTTGCTTGATATTTGATTATATACTCTATGAGTACGGATCATCGGGTTGAGAAACAGATGTTTGACCCTCTTAAGATAATACATTGGGCATTATCTAATGTACACTAGGGACATTTGAAGAAATATACTTTTCAAAAAACTTGCTATTATTTGCTACTTATAGTCGTACATAAAATCAATGTTAAGCTACTATTACATAAAAAATGCATAAACTTCATCCATTTGAAAATAAAACTAACGTGATGTATCTTACTTAACTTAGAGGTTTTAATTATATCTTTTGCCATTATAAAGAAAGATTTTCTTAATTTAGAAGAGAATCTGTCACTTATTTAATATTTTTTCAATAAAGGATAATCTTTTTTCAAAGAGAAAATTTTCATCATATCCATATAACTTATCCACAAGATAGATGCATGTTTTCAAACTACACTTTTCTGGAGATGAATGAAATGCTAAAACTTACTTCAGTATTGTCCCTATCTATTTGTGCAATGTAGTGTATATGATATGTCCATTGTCTCGATGTCCATGATGTTTAGACACTATTTTCTGTCTCTATTTAAGACAGGTACATGTAATTCAATGGATTTATGAAAAAGCAATGGCTACTGACACACTGGAACAAGTAGCCAATGTAGGTATACAGTTTTTTAAAATGACTTTTTCCACACCCAATGGATGATAATGAGGTATGAAGATATGTTTGCGTTCTCATCAACTTAACCATATTTTCATACAAGCATCAAGCCTTACAAATATCGATCAATTGCAAGATCCACTTCATCGTTGGTTATACAGCCTCGTTTGATTTATGACTATCAGTAAAGCACATATCAAAAACCCTGACAGGATTGACTGTTTCCTAATTTGAATCCGTCAGAATCTCAGAGGAAGGGATATTGTAAATGAAGGCACTCTCACTTGTTTGAAGATACTTGGATGGTTTGATATTGACAATAGTCTGAAAGAGTCTTGGTTGAAGTCTTAACTGAAAGGTCGGACTTGTACAAATTATATTCAATCAATTCCCCCGTTAGTAAAATATTTGTAATGTTAAAGTAGGATATCTCGTCAATGACTTCATAAACCATTTCATTTACGTCACCTACCCGGCTTTTACCAATATAGTCCAGTAATTTTATGAGAATACCCACCACAAATTGCAACAGAAACGATTTCAACTGTTTTAAGTTTCTTGACTATTCCTTTATAACATATGAAAAATCTAGGAAAATCTAAGTGGTGGAACAAGGTCAAATTTGACCCCCAAGGTCATAGGGGTCATTGCCGGGTCCAAATCTTGTGTTGAAAAGCACATTTTAAAGATATTTACTTTATGGTGTCATGTTATATATCAAATGAAAGCTCACAACACAGGCTTTTCAAAATGGTATAGTTTCATAGGGTTTAGACTGATAATATTAGTGCTATGAAACAAAAATATATTTCAGAATATGAAAATCGTTGCGTCACATCCGTGTGTATATGAAGGTGACAGCAAAGCCAAGGATATATGTGAGGTCAACGCTTTGCTGCTTTTAAAACATTTAACTTCAATATTTAAAGTAAAAAATAATATGTAAAAACATGCATCTGAGGTCCTTAAATTATAATTGACTGACATATGTTGTCCTCCAAGTAGTACAGGAAGTACGGTCATGACACCAAATGTGACACTTTTTTTTATTGCTTCTGCAACATTTTGATGGAAATAACGTAAATATTTTGCTTAATAGCATACATATAATATTCAAGCACTTAATTGACGTCAAACAAATGATAATTCAATCCATTTTATTTAGTTATTGTACAGTGCTGCCTTTAAACAAGGATCGGATATATCAGATGTTAACCCTGATTCATCACTTCAGTACATGGCTGACAACGAGGATCACAATGTAAGAAAATTAGATGGATTTAACACTTTTCATGGAATGGGCATCATTGCCATAGTAACTCCAGCGCAAACAGAACACCCAGACCTTTGCCAAGAAAAGATGTCACAGCAGAAGACATTGTAACAATAGGATCAACATGCACTTCTACCAGTCTCCATCAAGTGGATTTCACAGCCTCAAGTACCTCCCGATATCTCAAGTGGATTGGACTGATCCAACATCCAATATTGACATACTCTGGTAGAGTGTCTGGCTACTCGTCCTACTCGGCCAAACTGTTCAGGCATGATGCAGGCTGTTCATCATGGTCATCATCCAGGACAAGCATCCGTTGTGTACCTGCCAATGATTGACATGAACCCAAGTGATGTGTCCTGTATATACACTATGTCAGTGTTCATCACAAAGCTAGCAGTGAGAAACAATGTCACACCAATCATCACTTTTGATCAGCCTCTCCCGTGGAAAGCTTTGATGATAGTTTCAAGTGAATATTCATCAAGTGATTTGAGAAGCATCATCCTAAGGCTTGGAGGACTTCACACACAGATGAGCTTTTTAGGATGCATTGGACACATCATGTCTGGATCAGGTCTATTTGAACTTCTGGAAGTGATATATGCCAGTAACACTGTGCATCACATACTAACTGGGAAAGCTGTTGCCAGAGCTATTCGAGGTCACTTTCTGGTAGACAGAGCTCTCAATGGCTTGTTGGTGTCAAGAACTTTAGATGTTGTTCCTAGGCTTTCTGCTGCTTGCCACTTCCCTTCCAGACACTGATGATGAGGATCTCAACACAGCAGTGATGATGTATGATGAGCTGATGAGTGATTCCTTAACTGTTGCTGAAGTATCCTCATCCAGCACATTAGAACGAATTCACCATCGGTTAACCCAAGAAAAAGGTGCACTTAGCAACATAAGGACAGCCAAACTGTGGATCCAATACATGGATATGGTGGACATCATGCAAAAGTTCATCAAAGCTGAAAAATTAGGAAATTGAAAAATGCACCTAAAGTCTCTTGCTCAAATGTTGCCATTCACAACCTGTACACGAAATCAGTTCGATTGTACCTTCAGATGATGACCTCCCTACAAGAAACACATCCAAAGGTCTCTGATCTCTTTAACTCAGGTCATCATGTTATCCGGCGCTCTGATCGTTATTGGGGAGGACTTTCAACAGATCTTGTGATTGAACAGGTGCTAATGTGGAATATCAAGACTAATGGAGGACTTACAAGGGGAACAGGTATGTCTGAAACACAGAGGTTAGTTTGGCTTATGTCGATGCCATCATGTACAGAAGTTAGCAGTGCCATGACCGATCTTAGAGTTACACAAGGATATGTCCAATGCAAGGCAAGAGAGAGACAAAAATGACACCATGAAACTTCTCCATTATCTGCAAGAATGAGATCCGTTCAAACATGATCCTTACCTCAGAAACATTGCAAATGGTGTCATCGCAAGTGCAACTGTGAATGCAGAAGAAGCGTGCTGTGTTGGTGGCTCAATTTTGGACTCAATGAAAAACACAACCACTACTGATTTTAAATTCAAGAAGAATGATCACATTTAACAGATGAACGAGAGACCAATTAGAGAAGATGAAGAAATTTGTAACATTGATCCAGTGCTATTGTTTCAAGGGTACCTGATTGCTGGTAGATAATCAACACGTGACCTCCAAACTCTACTGAAGTTTGAACTATCAGCTTCTGATGTTGTGTATGTTCTCGATGGTGGTGCTCTGCTTCACACTGTTCCTTGGCCACGTGGAGTTTCATATGCTGACTTGTTCAACATGTACAGCACATATGTCAAGAAACACTATGGCAGAGCAACTGTTGTCTTCGATGCATATGGATATTCCAATTCATCAACTAAGTACACAACACACATGAGACGGACTAGCGGAGCTGGTGGACCAACAGTCAAATTTGATGAAAATATGATCTTGCAGTCAAAGAAAGAACCTTTTCTTGGCAATGTTCAGAATAAAGAGCAATTCATCACGATGTTGAGTTCAGTTCTACAAGCCGAAGGATGTGAAATCATTCAAGCAACTGGTGATGCTGATGTTTGGATTGTTCTCTAAGAAAAGTTCTCTAAAAAGGGTTCCCTTTTGGAACATCAAGGAAACTAAGAAAACACTCGGAGACAACACATTTCAGAATTTGTTGTTCCTTCTTGCTGTCCTAGGCTGTGAGACAACTTCAAGTATCCATGGCGTTGGAAAAGCTGTTGCATTAAAGAAGTTCAAACAAGATGAATGTTTTAGAGATTGTGGAAAACCATTCAATCAGCCAATTGAAGCCATCACAGCAGAGCAGATAATTCAAGCTGGGGAGAAAGCCATTGTTTATCTCCTAAATGGAGAAACAGGTGAAAGTCTGGACATGCTCAGATACAGACAGGTTTTGTGAGAAAATCGCCTCAAGTCAGATGCATGTACATCCTCAGAATCTCCCGCCTACCTCAGCAGCAGTCGAGTACCATAGCCTCAGAGTATATTTTCAGATCCAAGAGTGGAAAGGAAGACATCTAGATCTCTAGCTGAGTTTGACGGATTGGGGATGGAAAACAGATGGCAAGAAGATTTTACCTTTGGGAACAGATCTTGCCCCAGCTCCAAAAGAATTGTTGACAGTTATTAGGTGTAATTGCAAAACAAACATGTGCAATTCTCAAAGATGCACATGTAAGAAACATGGATTGAGATGTACTCATCTGTGCAGTGTCTGTCGTGGCTGCGCATGTCTTAATGCTCAAAGGCTTGACCTCAGTGATGATTGAGTCAATCTTTTAAAGGTAAATTGATGGAGACATTGCCAAATAAAAATGATCTAAAGTAACTCAGTATGAAAAATAATTAATTCATTATTATATATAAAATCCTAAACAAAATTTTCAATTGACAAAATGACCTTAGATTCACAAAGCTATATCTGGTGAATTTAAGTATTTAACTTACATTCTCCTCGTTATATTTGGTTTGTCAAGTTGTTGATGAAGATTTATTCTAACATCTCTACATGTGTACAAATAACATAAATGATAGAAAAAAAGATATCCATTGACTTCAGTGTCACCTTCATTGGCATATGGATGTGACGAAATGATTTTCATATTCTAAAATATATTTTTGTTTCATAGCACTAATATTATCAGTCTAAACCCTATGAAACTATACAATTTTGTAAAGCCTGTGTTGTGAGCTTTCATTTGATATATAACATGACACCATAAAGTAAATATTTTTAAAATGTGCTATCAATACAAGATTTTGAACCCGGCAATGACCCCTATGACCTTGGGGGTCAAATTTGACCTTGTTCCACCACTTAGATTTTCCTAGATTTTTCATATGTTATAAAGTAATGGTCCAGGAACTTAAAACAGTTGAAATCGTTTCTGTTGCAATTTGTGGTGGGTTTGGTCAAATATTCACCAGGATTACTGGACTAATAACAATGACATCACGAGAACAAGTACTGGGCATAATCATTTAGGTGTTGTTTGGAAGCTAGTCTTATAAAGTAGCAATGAAATGTTCTTCTTCACCATGCAATAGATGTCCTACCTGATAAATAATGATAAATTTGAAAATTTGACATCTTACAAGTGTTCAAAAAGTAAATAGTTGATTTCAACACATCAGAATAAAAACGTTCTTTATTATTAGTATGAACACGATTTAAAGAATATCTACATCAAACACAATGGCAAAACTTGACACATGTCCATTTACCAACATCCCTAATCTGTTGTGAAGTAAAACATGAACATTGTTAGGAATTCAATACGTACTGAGAAAAAAACATCATAAATGTCACTTTTACAATTAATAAATGGTAATTTAATATTCGAAAATAGACAATGCAGTTGATTCCAAATTAAACCAATTCGATTGAAATAATTGATATTTGAATTTCAAATGGGTTGTATTTGGTCTGATGTTGCAGTAAACTACTGCTCTCTTGGTACTTTTCACCAAAGGATCCGCGACAAGATATTCTGTGCCTGGTCAACCGGCGTCTTTCAGGGGATGTGCCTGAGTATCTCCGTGACTGCCTTGTCCAATACATCCCAATCCAGTCGTCGAGGTCAGAGTCCCAGAACTTGAAGACTGTCCCGCTCACAACAACAGTTACCTATGGACATAGGTATACAAATGTATTTTTAAACTCACTAAATATATGAACTTTCTGACATTTTCATCACATTGCATATCAACCACTGACATTTTCATAACATTGCATATCAACCACTGACATGTTCCTATTCCCGTGCTCTGCCTTTATAAGATTTCTAGTCGAATCAAGGCAATTGAATAACTCAAAAAAGGAAAATTGAGTATGTCCAATTATGGTCACACAAATATTCCTTTAATGATGATGAGTAGACTCTAGATGTACTGGAAACTTGAAATCTCGATAGGATCTGTAAAGGATAAGTTATGCTGGAATTCTATGGGTAAGTATCCATGCGCCTTAAATGTTGCATGATACATTTGTTTTTCTGATGTGACGCGTTATTTCAGTTTCAATGTGTGAATGAACATAGAATCCGAAACATATTTGCAAGACATATTCCTACCTTTTATGGAAAACCAAATGATCTGCTGATTGAAAAAAACCCGTGTGTAAAAACAATATTAATTTCATTGTATACAGTAAATACATCTATAATGACCCTTTTCTAGGAGGTAGGAAGAATATCTTCTAATGTTTTGATGCAGTCCCTTGCAGAACTTTGACACTTTGACTTGAGGATAAGAAGACAATCACTATCACTTGCCGTAACAATAAAAAAAGTTATTGATACCGTTTCCCTTGCCCTCTTGATATGACTACAGTGAGTGACACCAAATTGTAGTAGCGTTTGTTCCATATTCTCAATTCACGACGGCAATGAAAAGCTCTTTCTACTCGAGTACATGTAAGTGTATTAATACATATATTTAAAATGCCCATTTCTATATGTTGCCACAGTTGTTATTTCCAATAAGGGCGCTTGTGTCATAACACAGCATGACATGAAAAATTATATGATATACTATTTAGACGCTTCTCAATGCCAAGACGAACTATTTTCTCCAGGAAAAGTGACAGTAAGTTCTCAGTTATCCCTACCCTTCATAAGAGATTTAGGTATCCAGAAATAATGGAAGGGCTCAAAGTGAACAATTTTGAAAATGTACCCCTGGGAAACAAACATAATTTACATGTCTGGTAATAAAAAACACATTGTCTTGAATTGTCTTGTCGCGTTTGAAAGAGATTTTTTCTTCTTGAAGAGAATCCAATAACGCTGATAATGCAGTTTCAGTGTGACATGTACCGCTGAAGTAATTTTCTTTCTCGACGATGCCAAAGGAAAACCAATTTTAATTATTCTGTTTGTAAATTCAATATTAGGTTAAACAGATCTTGGTGCTTCAATCATTTTTAAAAGCAAGTGGAATTAATTTTTATCTTTTCGCTTTTCCTTCTTGCTCAATTTAATATAAATCAATTTTCTTGAACTTCGAACCCTTTCATAAGAAAACATATTCCTTCGTAGATTATAATATATGTCATTTAAGTTTCAATTTAGCTTCGACTGTAAACAGGTGTTTTGTGGTTTAAGTGACAAATGTGATCATTATTCGGTCTGCATTGTATACGAGAAACTCAAATTCCGTACCCTGTACTAGCGTGGGGCTTACGAAAGATGAGCTTAAAATTATTCTGCTTTGTGAACCACTGGAATCAAAGAACTAGAATGTTATTGATGAGGGAGCGCGATAGCCCTGTGGTCGGAACGTTCGGCTTTGGATCATGAGGTCCGGGGTTCGAATTCCGCCAGGGGCTTGGCAACTTATCTGCAGTTGAGAACCGTTTTACACGCAGTAAATGTTGGGTGCAATGCTACACTGAATATTTGCGCAGAACCACCAATGGTTCGTTAGTTCCAGCCGATGCTCGCAGTATTCACCGCACACCTTGCAATTTTACTAGCAGCAGTGATATAGTTAACCATAATTACATGCCTGTGTTGCCCCCTATCTTACATTCAAAGACTTGTTACAAAACAAATTTCATCATCGGTTTAAGATTGCCGATATGCAATTGAATGAGACGACTGTTTTCATTTTGATAAATTGTGAAAAAAATTGTATTTGTAAATATTGTAATAAAGATCGACAATAACATCCGTTAGGATATTGCAACATTGTATATGTGTATCAACTCAGTAAATTGATATTTCTTGATATTACATGTATATACTGTACCTTCTGAGGACAAAAATTCAGACACCTTTATTAAGAAGATAGATCACGTGTGATGTTAAACGCTTTTCTTTACAAAAATAAAAAAGTTTATAATCCGTTTAAAATTTGTTCAAGGCACGTCAACAGCAAGTCTAATAACGAATTTGCTTGATAGGTTGTGCTGCATAGGATGTGCTCATTAAACAACAACTTCTTTTTGTACAAATCTCATTGACCTGGGTTGTCTCGAACCTATTCAACTTCATATCCGGTATGGTTGCTCTTTTTCATTACACAGTCCAGCACCGGAAATGTTTTTCTTATGAGCTGTTTGATCTGACATCACTTCACTTGACATCTGACAGTTTCATCAATGGGTTCACAGATTGGATAATAAACGCACGGACTCTGTATGCTTAGCTAAATCTTTTCAGTTCACTAGTTGACAATTTCAACAACAGCTGTCTTCAGTACACTGAAGGAAGAACCAGACAACCAGAAATAGTTTTCATGATCAACCATCTGTACCAGAGCCTGAGAAAGGTTGGAAAGTCGGAGAGAAAACATTTGAAATTGTTAATATGAAAACCGCATAACACAGGTATTTTAAATACATTTAAAAGATGAAAGGTTTTTGTGTATATACACCTTGATTTAAAAAATCGTGTAGGAACTATTTTTCGAGTTTGAGTTAGGGCGGATATAAACTAGAACGTGTAGTATGTGAGAAAGGTAGTAATTTTGCTTCGAATCATCCTTTAGTTTAATATATAATGTCTTTCAGTAACAATGAACAAACATAAATGAACAAACGATTGCTGAGAATATGAGAAACAACGGTGCTGTAGGTGTTATCCCCTTTAAGAAGTTTCAATCTCGCTCTCTTTCGGTTCTATTCCTAAGTTCTATTCATAATTAGTTATTATCTCTCTCACGATTGTTGTAATATTACATTACATTAATGTATATTCTTATAACTATATATGATGAACATTATCTTATAATTTACCTTGGGCAAACATTCGAGAAAGGTCTTAATATGGTCGGGGTTCATTGTTTCGGAAATTAAATTGAACTTTATCTGTGTATATTTTCTGTAATATCCAAAGGGAACATGGTAATACAATACCTTTATCAAAGGGAATAGTTTTTATAACGTATTTATCCTAACTTTCCAAACAAAATTTACTCAAATGGACAATTAATTGTCAGTATATGTGAAATCGTTAATAATTTGTTGTCACTTCAGGAATTACTAAATCTGAATGATCCTTTATCTATGGTTGTTATAACCAATTCATATCTCACGGCATGACTGATAATACTAATCTTTCATTTGATTTTTTCTATCGGTGTATCAAACGCAATGCCCAATGCTATTCATTAAAGGTTCTTTATAACCTCAGCGTTTTGATCGGATCACATGACCTACACTCAACGCTAATACAGAAGCCCAATTTACAAAAGGTTGGTTGAGCAATAGAGGCTTTTAGTAACAATTTGTAAATGATAAATATATATCTGTCGCATAGTCATCCCCCGTAAGTGGGCTAATAGTATAACGTGTCTTTGAAAACAATCATGTAATAAATGAAAGAATAGTTTGAATACTACGTTAGAAGGCTTAATTAATGGTACTTTTGACTGCGGCATTTGGTCTCTGCTGCATAGCAGGAGGAATTAACATTGACAGTAAGTGACAGATATGCTCCTTATGTAAGGTTTTTCATTCGTATTAGGAATTTTAAACTTTTAAAATCATGTATTTAAATCTTGAATCTAAACAATTCAAAAGTGAGCACAGCTCATATATCATATTTCCTTAACAACAAGCCTGGGGTATTATTACAACAAGCACCACTGCCCCCGGGTTTTATTAGAGGCCCGGGTTGTTTTCGAAGTAAATTTTTAAGTGTGATTTTGTAATCATTCCCCCATACCCCATTATCCACAGAGTTGCATCCGAAGCCTGGGTTTTGTTGACTGAAGTAAAATTTTTACACCTCCATATCTTCGGTTTACCTGTTCATATGTTCTCAGACAAGGATACGTTAATATTGTTTATAGTTAAACGAAATAGAAAATGCTATGCACTGAAAACCTTATGAGCAGTATTTGTTCAATTGCTCTTTTAACACACACCCAGACATCTTCAGGGGAAACTATTAAACAGTGGCTAATAGCTCATCGATCTCGGGAACTTTGTGTTCAGTAGAGAGCTGTTCTACATGTAGTAGGATTTGGATATAATTCTACACTGAATTTCAGCGCAGTACCAACCATATTTCCCTAGTCCCCACCGATCCTCGCATGTTTCACTGCAATGTTGAGCCATATTAGTGATGCGGGCTTTCTCCCTGTAATAATACTAGCAGCAGCGAAATGAATAAAAATAAAGTGGCAATAAACCCCAAATCACCTCACCCATGAAGAATTGTAGCAATGTGATTCAGGAATGTCTCCCCGTCAAATGAAGCATTCTAAACCTGCAGTGGCCACCAACTGGCTTCCGACAGTGAACCATTAGCTACAACAGAACTATTGTTAACATGATTCTTTGCCACCTTCGAGAAGCAATAGCTTTGTTTCAGCATCACTTAAATGTTCAGAATTGCGCTACTGTCTTGTTAAGTTTAGGTGATTTTTTTTAATAGAGTAGAGTTTATCTTTCAGCAAGGTTATTCTACAAATGCTTAATGTTTATTACCCTTTAACACTAGGGCTAAGCTAGCAACTATGTCAATATTGATATTGACTTTTTGAAAGATTTCTTTAGAAACAACATTGTAAGTAAAATAAAATCATAGAAATGTTCTTTGAAAGTTATTTGCCAATTTTTTCCTATGAATCAACATTATTTTTTCGATTGGAAAATGTCTCTCTTGATTAACTAAACCAATAATACAATATGACAAGATAGCTGGCAGTTACCGACCTCCTAAATATCAAATTTGTCAATGGTTATATATGATCTTTTGATGAATGACTTTAAAGCACATATAAAAAAAACTCTGAAAGAAAAATGGATTCGTTTCATAACATGGACCCGTCATGATTTCGTGAGATCTGAAGGAATATTGTATAAACCGAAGCGGTTCCAAACTTCCAAGTGTTTGAAGCTAGTTGGTTGATTCTAATGATGACATACAAACGACCGTTATATTGATAAGTGTGGATAGGGTATGGATATTTTATAGACAACTTTACCTTTATTTAACAAACTTTTGTTTCAATAGCAAGAGAGAGTATCAGACTTAACACGCAAGGTAATGTAAAATTCACTATGGAAACATTAATCATGGAATAAGGGTTTGATGAACAGATACCTCTAATCACGGCAACCAGTCGAATTAGCTTTCAAGTGGTTATGTAAATCAGCTTGACTTCAAACAGGCAAGTGTACACAGTTAGTTCACAGTCCCGCTAGGTAACTGTTCATTCATCCTGCTAAATCAGCGCATATGAATCTCGCTCCTTCCTAATACCCTGATCTGTTTAGGGCTAAATCCCTCGTATGGCTGGCGGCTTGATAGTGTGGCTATGCTAACCTGTTATGTTTTCAGCCAATGAAATGTCGTCAATTAAGGAGCTTGAAGCTATTAGCTTGAACTTAACGGACTTTTTCATCCAAGTTGTGCCGCTGTTACTGAATGAGAGTCGTCTCATTGGCTCGTTAGATAGCTAGCGATACGAAGCTTTTGGCTTGAAAGAGATCAGGGAATTAGGAAGGAGCAAGAGCGGATTTATATACGCTGATTTAACAGGATGCTGTTCTTTCAAAACCTTCACATAACACTTCGAACGTTTGCCATTTAAGAGGTCAACGATTCAAATTTAATGTGATATTATATAAAAGTAATTTCTGAATAACAGGATTGTCAAAATATGCGTAAAAAGCTTTAAGTGTGACAAATTTAGTGCTGATAAACTAAATAGGTACTGTTTACTTGAACCATTGGTTCAAGAATTTTGATAATTGATTATTCTTGCTCGTGAATGTAACCATCCTTAACTTAATTACGTGCAGATATGAAATCACATACCAATTGGGATATCAACTTCATTGGCGTGAACACTTGTAACAAGAATACGTTATTGACCAGGACATCCACTCATTTTTTCCCATACAATGTTTAACCGTTTTAGAATAATGGGTTTCTTGTTCATAAAACTAACGACGGCTCCTGTTATAAGGCTGAGCTCAGTTTACCATAGATTTTACAAGTTTTCTTATATAGTTTAGTGATTGTAGTTTTGGCATTTCAAATCCCTACAATTTTGACTTAAGATGTCAAGCAAGAAAGTAAAGAGTTGATAAAATATCATGTTTAGTAGACTGTGTAATTGGCTTTATCTGGTGAGGTCGAGTAGTGATTGCTGCTTTTGTACCAAAAAGTCATTTCACTGTGTGTCATCGGCGAAGATTCCCAGCTTCATCTACTATCACCTCCGTCAAAAAAGAACAACATAAGATATCAAAGGATGCACAAGCACAATAAACACGCTTACAACAGTTTTACTGATCTCCTCAGGCACCATTCTTGTGGAATATAACATTCTAATTGTGGTTTAAAGGGTAATCAAATCTACTCTTCAGGTTGCTGGTCTTTAGGGCTTCAACAATGTCACTAAAATTTTAAAAATGGAAAATGGTTTATTTAGAAACTCATGATAATCATAGTATCGATTTAGTATCTGCTATGTATAGCATTTTTTATTGAAACGCTGATTTCATTTCTCTCCTTTTCACGCCAATTTTCTAAATTTAGAATTGGAAAGTTAGGGGTCACATGAACTTTGTGACGCTGCATCATAATTCAAGGCAACAACCACCACACTGTTTTACAACATTATCAGGACTGTACCAAAAGTACTCTTACTTGCGTCTTTAATTAAAATTTATTAAAATTATCAGCCTTCACATTCTTGAAACTTCCCGTTTCAATTTCTATGCTATCATCTTTTGATTGATGTCTTCCGAAGATCATATGTTCTAATTCTCTTAGTTGTAAACTGAACTTCAGTCTATCACTTGTTTAGTGCTCAGCAACTAAGAAAAAAATCAGAATGTTTGTTACAATTTGTCTATCAACAAATATATTTAACAGTATTTCGTTAAAGTCAAACTGTTATTCCTAATATTTGCTTTAAAATTGTATCTTTTTCCCGCCATCATCTTATTTTATTGTTATCTTATCAAGATTAAAAACCTATCATTTTAAGTATTTTCCCTCAATCAAGTGACGTGATTTTCATTAAAGAGCTATAAAGATTTATTGAAATCACTTTACAGCAAGTGAGGAATCTACCGCATTTATCTCTAGACAAATCAGTAAATAAAATGATGACATTTGATTATTAAAACATACGATTTCAATAGTTCATGTTATTATCCATTAAACGTAAAATTAAATTCATTGTTAATAAGTTGAAATCAGTAAATTTGTTACGCTGTTAAGTTGACATTGTAAATTAGCGTTGGGGATATCATATGAAAAGAAATACTGTTAACGACTTCTTGGCACTGCTGATAGTTAAGATGCATGGGTAAGAACACAATTACTATTTTGGTATAAATCTATACATCATTAAATGTTGAAACATTTCACTTCACCAAGAAGAGTGAACTTCATGGCACTGTAGATTATAATTGTGATTGCCTTTATTGTTTTTCTTAGTACATTAAAATATTTATCGCTATTTAATTGGTAAGAGGATATTTCCAGTGGCAGTCAATATTTCTCTACAGAATAACATTATTGATAACATTTAACTAAAAGAACTTATGACTTAAACTCTTTATTCTCCCTATATGCTATTTCTGAGGGGTTTATGATTCAGGACATCTTTTGCATTATTCAACCGACCCAAAGGCTACTTCTTTCAAAATGTCACTGATATTGTATATGAAGTGTACTTTGTCAGTTCCCAGCCTTGAAGAACTTTTCTTAATCAGCAATTTTTTGCATGAAAAAATCATTTGCAGCCTCTGGCATAGAAAAGTGTGAGACGACTGCATCTATCAATTGCATCCTGTTATTTTTATGATTCCTATAATTTCAAATGTGATTGCTTGGTTTGTACTCCCTATTCGTATTTTCACAACTCTATAGTTTAGCGTTTTAATTTGGTCTTTATCATGAAGGACGTTT
Organism: Phorcus lineatus; assembly: GCA_921293015.1. Taxonomy (NCBI): domain Eukaryota; kingdom Metazoa; phylum Mollusca; class Gastropoda; order Trochida; family Trochidae; genus Phorcus; species Phorcus lineatus. Next base: position 52,300,151 of record OV121086.1, on the reverse strand, counting down.
ATATCAATAATACTGTGGCATTAATTAGTAGTACCTTATCAATAAGTCATTGCATAATTTGACTGTTATATACTCTTGCATTCGTATAAATACACTTAGCATAGTACAATGAAATAACATAAAAGCAAAGACGTTTTTGAAAACCAATCGTTTGCTTAAACTAACCACATAAATTGCAGTTTTACTTTTGTCGTCTTTTCTTTTGAACATAAAGAAACAAATAAGATCATGATTATCGAATATTAATCCCTGTTGATTTGCTGAAAAGTTGCTAAGTAGTTTTCTTTATTGTATATGTTCAGTTTCATAATAATGTCTTATACCTGCATATCAATATCGACATTACTCATCTTTATAAAGTCTAAAAGTAAATAGTTGACGTGGTTAACGTAATCACGAACGTAAAGCCGGATCCATGACCTGTGTTTGACAGCTAACAATAAAGCATTGCCAATGTGGTCGCTATCATTGTTTGGACAGTCACCTAATTGCAATCTTTAATTCTACTTCGTTGTTAATGTTTATCTACACACATTTTAGTTGTCTTAAACAACTATGTCGTAGGGATGCAGCCACAAATAGCTTTCACTTTCGCACTTGCGTACGACTTGCCACGTCATTTCACAAAAGCCACGTTGAACTCAACCCGACGCTATTCGAAGTGATAGTTGAGAAATACAATATTAAAGATTGGATGTATCAGCAGGAGGTGAATCTAGACATAAACTTTAAATACACTGGATGGTTCAACTCTTAGGTAATAATTTAATTAGGATTAGACATACCTAATATCCGGAAAGGCTACATGGCTACTAAGAAGCAACGTTCCAAAAAACAGTTAAATGTCATGAACACATGTTTCATGTTTTTCCTATGATTTTATCTACTTTTCTAATTAATGCTTACGTTTTTCACCATGTTTAAAGCGGCCTGAATTTTTGATAAAATGAGACAATTATAAATTAGTTGTCTTATTTTCAAATTTAGACATGATGATTACAGTATAGTTATCATCTACCCTTCACAAGTGATTTCATGTGTCATTTGGTAATGGTGAGGCTTAATATCTTTCAGTGTCTAGTAAATACCCTTAGAGAAAATCTCATCAATATGTCTAGCTGAAATAAAAAAATAAAAAAACTACTTAATTTTATAGAATAGTTACATACTTTCTCTAATATCATATCTTAACAATGGTTTAGGCATACTGCTTAACAATGACACTTTTAATTTTTATCAAAATCAATAATTAAAAAAGTAATTTTAATTCCTTGAAGTTCCGTACGAAAAAATAGTTTACTCGATACTTCAGTTGTTCTAAAATTATTAATTCGGTTCTATTATTATTCACAGCAGTGCACTTGACCAATCTCCCATCTGCCTTTCTCAATTTAGATTTTCAAGACATTACTGAAAGAATAATTAAATAGTTGTAAGGACTTTGGGGTCTTATTCTCACCATAATCACTCCTTACATAAACTTAAAGCTTTAACAACGAGGTTTACGCAATAGTTTACTAGGGACAAGTTCCTCGCTATGATTTAACATTGTCATCGTTTGTCTTATCCAACGGCACTGACAGAATAGAACTTTTGGAAGATTAAAAAAAAAGCAAAACCTTAAGATAAAATGTTATCTCATTCACAATAAAGAATTTATGACTGATTCGTGCATAGAGTAACTTCATAGTCACTTTCTTTCTACTTTTATAAGCATTCCAAAGCAATGTTTAAAATTACAATTAACTCCTTTTTAATTTACGTACTGTTACTATCTTTGCTTACAATTGCTCGTTGGTGTAAGACACACAGTAAGTCCCTTAAAGAGCCAGAGTAGTACAAAGGAAATGAACTAGGACAAGATACATACTGAATAAGCATAGTTCAACTGTATTGTTATGTTATATCATACCTATATTTGATGGGATGGTCTTGGTCTCGTAATATGTTTTGTTGAAACTATACACAATAGCTATACAATGGTCACTAACTGGATGCCGACACTAAAACGTTGCTCACGGAACAATATGGTCCACACTGGTTATATGATATTTGCCTTGCAGTCGCATAAGAAACTCAAGTGTTTCATGCAATCCAAAGTCGATTATCATCTACTAGCAAATAAATGCACATTTACGAAACTGCAATTTAGCACTTTCATATGATAATAATGATCTCTTACAAATGTAGTCTTCTGTAGTATTCCACCCCATTGTTCCCCAATCAGAGGAATGTTGTCTTTTTCTGGTCACCTAAACCAATACTATATCAAACGACATAGATGGACACTTAAGGATTAGCTAAACGGTCCAATTTGTTAATGTTCATACCTCATCGTTTGATGAGTGACTCTACAGCAAAGTTCATATCAGAAACCTGGCAGGCTAGACTATACCGTGATGGAGATCCGTCAGGATTCTGTTAAATCAGAAGAGATATTGTATGACATGAAGGTACTTCCAAGTCTTTGAAGTACATTAACTAGATCTTATGATGATCCCAAAACTAACGTAGTAAACATAAGTGAGGATAGGGTATGAATATGAAATCTTTGATTGACAACTTTCTCTTATTTGAAGTTCGTGTGAACAAGCTCCCTTTTCAACGGCATTAGGAGTCTTCGGTTAATTATTATTATTATTATTATTATTATTATTATTATTATTATTAATCTAAGTCATTGGTCAGACTAAACAAAATAAGAACAATAAACTAAGGTATTAACACTGACAATGAAACAATGTCTGATGAAGATAATGATGACAATTTATAGTCACTTAATTGAAGTTAGTTTTCCATTTTTCTGATTTCAAGCAAGTGTATTCAGTTACATGCTTGGTCTGTAATTGAGGTAACGGTAAAAGTGTACGTTTCAACTCTTAGAGCCAAACTGATTGGTCAAATTAACCTTCATAAGTTGCCTACTTGGAACCATGACTCATATCAAGTGAAGAAATGAGCAAATGAAAATGCATTATTAATTTATAGGATATGTTCATTTAAAGCTTTGTCAAATGATTTTCATAACCTACATAATGTCAATTGTCAATATCCCCAGTGTTTTTGTGGCATTTGAGGGGTGCCCCATGGGTAGCTGGCTTCAACCAGAAACTTATACAAATGCAGTTGTTGAATTTGATATTTTAATTTTACTCTTTCAACCTTCAGGAAGTTGTTTTTGTTATATAGTTGTTGTTTTGTTTTTGTTATATTTCATTTCCCTGGTCCAAACTGTGTTTGACCTATTACATTGTTACCATCAAACTGTCCAATGCAAGAATATATATTTTAGTATTTTGGAAACAAATTTTGACAAATTATTGAAATTATACGATTCCAAGGTGAGTTGTTATTCTGCAATCAAATTAAACACGTTCGAAGCTATAATCATCAGAAAATTCCCTTTTTGAAGTTACATTTCATAGACGTTTGAGACTATGTTTAACAAGGCATAACCTTAAACACGAGGTCCTAAGGGAAAGGTTTATGAAGAATTTAAAGGTATATTACCCCAATTAATGTTTCAGGATAACCACTCTATCCAGGAGAATATCAACCTGATGTGTAAACATATGACCTTGCTAATGCGTCCCATTAAAGATATGAAAACTGTTCAAATATTGGACAAAGAAAAGATACTCTTATTTTACACACTTTCCGACATCACCAGCTCTTTACTATTACACCACTGTACACCATATGTTCGTAATGTTATAGCGAACGTTTATGAGCTTTATCAGCAAATCTATATGTATAGTACAAGAAATGTAGCTCAACCTGGTCTTGTTTAAATGATATATTGAATGACAGTGAATGGTATATTGTTTCGACAGTTATTGCCATCCATTCTTGTAGAAACCATTGATGATGTTTTGGGTCTGTGTGACGTCACTGTTTCGCCAATATTTTGAATAACATGATAAATATGTATAGGACAAGTATTTTTTTAAATATCTTCCGAGAGTTAAGCATGCACTGCAGATCTTGTAACTTCTAAACTGCCACTCAAGGAGTGTACATTATGGATTTCCAAAAGACCAAAAGAAAGGAAATAGGAGAGGGCTATAAATGTTATCCTTATACATTCTGGTAAAACTGTATCAGTGTAAAAAGTATCATTATAAAACGCAAACTGACTTCGAAGAATTCAATCAACTTGGTCACATTGGCGAGATTTACACGGACAGTGTTTCAATGAGAATGGCTCAGTGTGAAATTTCTTTTATCTCCTGTTTTCTATTCCGATGGTAGAGGTCTGTTAATCTGTTGTGTAACTTAAATTAATTAAAGTAAAAGTTAAAAAACATTTAACCGAAAAGGATTTGAATGTTTTCAAGGATCTTGTCTAATGAATTTAAATCAATTATTTAATCAGACAAATAATAATTATTTGAAATATGGGATTTTGGAAATAAATGACTTATGAAATTGAAACAGTATTACAGGACCAAAATTTTCTAAGCTCTCTTAGAGCTAAGACAGTCGTAGGCCAATGTTTTTGCATGGTATTTACGACTACCTTAGCACTAAGAGAGCTTCGAAAATACAGGTCCTGGTTGTTAAATTGCAGGGCGAAAGGGTAATCTGGCAACCTCTGTGCACTAATTCATTATATCTCATTTTCAGATATAACGATAGCATTCGTATTTATGTCTAGCTGTATGTAGGGAAAGATAATGAGCCTTTTCTTATTCACATATACTCCATTTATAGATAAGGTAATGAATTATTCATTAACGAAATAAGCGAATATCTTTTCAATCTTATCATATAATTTATCCAATATCTTTCCGGTAGATATATAGAATTGATTGTCATCGATGATAGATTCCATTCATTATTATTTACCAAACCTTTGACTGAATTCGTACCTTTAAAATCGGTTTTCAATAGGACGAGATGTTTGAGGAATTTGCCCACACCTTTCCTGCCTCCTCAGCTTCTCTAAATACTGTTTTACTGTTATGTACAAAAGCAACAAATATTTAAGATATTTATCTTGATTCTGATTCAAAATTCTTTAAGTCTTTAAACAGCGAGCAGGTGTTCTTGGTTGATTTAATTGGGAACTCAATTATGCAGAGCGTTAAGTGTTTATCTATTAGATTTAGCATCTCTAAATAATGACCGTTGACCATTGATTTCTTCGAAGAGCGGAAATACAAAATATCGTAATTTCTTTCTTTGTCTTTATATTTTTTTCAAAGTCTTTTACAGACATACACATTTTAGATTTTATGTTTTACAATGTTATATAAATGGTAATTTACTATGTTGTTTACTTCGTTCTTGTTTATATCTCAAACAACCGTTAATTAAGTTCATGTTTGACGATTTATCTTTCCTTAAGAACTGATACTTTGTTAGCATTTCTCCAACTGTATGTGAATATAAAATTTACCTTGAGATAGTATTCACTTTTATTGTGAAAACGTAGGTAAGCCTCTTCTAGGTTATCATCTAAAACTAGTCTCGACAATGACACAGAAGTAAGCATGCATCTACATTAAAACATCTCTTCAATCGATTTTGTATTATACATGTCACGCTTTGAAACGGTTTACTGGATTGAAAGACCCTTGAGGATTTAATATTTCCTTAAGACCTATTTAGTTTGTCACGTGACCAGTCATGACGGGTTGTATGACTGTTACACCCTGGCAAATCTGTCAACATGGTGTGTTATGTATTGGCTATTTACCAATCAGAATTCAAAAAACATTCTCAAGGGTAATAATGACATTAGAATATCACTTATTTATTTGATTAATGCTCACTAAAAAGTAGTTACTTTATCAACACTAACGTGGCATAGAGGTATTGAAAAATGATATTACGTCATATTATAATTCTTTGACATCATGATGGTAATACTATTTACTATCGTAGATCATTATCAAAGGAACGTTATGGCTTTTTCGTGTTCACATTTGTACGAAGACTGTCGAATGACAACGGTTTAACAATCTTTCTTCTTTTTTTTGAGGATAATTATTTTTGAAAACGTTATTTACAAGTGTTCGATGAGATGTTTTATTCTTCTGACGTCCCTACAAGTGCTATTTTCATTCACAAAAGAAAATCATGATGGTACACAGTTAATTAAAAACTTTTACAAATAATACTCAAAGAAGAACCATTCTAAACAGCCATTTGGAAAGGCTTTTCAACATTTTCCGACATTCATGTTTGGCCATTGCCATCGAGACGCAATCGAGAGTCTCCTTTCCGGACCGGACCTCAGATACTACAAGGATAGCTCATTGGAACTTAGCATATGGAGCAATCATCACAAGTAGTGGTGCCTTTTGGCGGTTCCAAACTTCTCCGACCTTTATTTTGCCGCGTACGTGGAAACTCAAGTAAAAATTTTCGTTTCCGAACCGGACCAACTATAAGGCTTATTGAAACTTGGGATGTGACACAATCGCCATGTGTAGTGTTGCCTTTGAGGGTTTTCAACTTTTTCCGATAGTTAATTTCGGCCATTTACTTGTAAAGATAATTTAGAATTTCGTATCTGAACCCTAAGTAAAAAAATCCAAAGGCCTTCCTCATCGAAACTTGCTATATGGAAGTATTTTTGATGATGGTGCCTTTGGGGTTTTTCAACTTCTTCCTACTATACTTTTGACATTTCAGCGGAAACATTATTTAGAATTTTGTTGCTGAACCAGAACTAAAAAAACATAATGCCAAGCTCATTAAGACTTGTTATTCATAACAATCAGCATAAGTATAATGGCGCCTTCGGGGCTTTTGACATGTACAGCCGCATATGAAGTTATGAGTTATGAGTTAGTTCACTTACTATTGTATGTTAGTGCAGACATCATGTAAATTGGGTTTGGTTTGAACGTCAATAAAATAACTTCAACAGAACTGACAAATGATTTCCCATTGTCAATGTGTAAAATGGCCATTTTTAAACTTTTTTGGATTGTCTATTCTCTCCTGCAAAAATTAGACTTTTGGCATGGTTAAAGAGACAGAAGGGGTCACATTTTCGAAATTCTGATCTCCTTAAATTTAGATTAAAATATTACATTTTGACTCCCTGAGAACAAAATCAATGAAATCATATCGACTAAATGCAAACGAACAGAAATGACTGGCGTTTAAAGCTGTTGGTCACTTATAAAGGATTTTGTAGAGAAAAATAGAATTTACTGTTTTTTACCCCTGGGCACTTAAGTGACCTGCCAAAATCTATTACGGTTATCTGTTGGGTATGGCATACGATTGCGTGAAGTTGCAATGGATCTTCACTTCTGTTTTGAAAATTCAGAATCCTCTGTTTCTTTTTCACAATGCTACGATGCCTCAAGAGATGCCAAATTACATAATATTTTCACTTGGATACGCAGGAATGTGAAGAAACTTTTGGGATGCAGCTGTATACACAATTTACAATAATGTTTCCGGGGTAGAACCTTAAAACCTAACCGCAAAACACAATGACTTAAAGGATATAAAACAATCGTCTTTTGAAGGATAAATTTATTACCAATGATAGGCAAAGTTTATAAGGGGCTTATTATAGAAAAAAAGTTTGTAACCATTGTTCAATATATTTCACACCTTGGCCACTTGGCGGTACTCTATCTGCTTGTCCTTCATGTTAACAATTTCACAACCACTATAATGTATGTGAAACTATCCAAGCATTACTTCGTTGAAGAGAAAAGATAGAAATAAGAATCAGAATCGTGTTACACATGCCTTTTTCGTGGCTTTATGTTCTTAATATCATTGAGGTGGCTTTATATTCTTAATATCCTTAACTAAACTATCACCAAAACAAAGATATTTTATTTTACAAAACCTTCGTCTGTTTATTTAATACGTTGAAAGAGATAGACCAAAGTATATATTTAAAAGTATATATGTGACCGAATTAATGGGTCTTTAAGGACTGAATTAAACCTCACTCTGTAATTTAGTTTTATTCTTTTGATAGTTGACTCCCTAATGTACCGTTAGACATGAAGAATTCCCTTTCTTTGATGTGGAAACAAAATAACAAAATATATCATTAAAACCCGACTGTTTCTTGAAAAGAAGAAAAACAATATATTTTTTCAGTTTTGTCTTCTGTCTGAAACATTTATATAAGATTGGTTCATAATCTAGTGATCTGTTCCCTTAAGTGTATGGTTATAATACGAAACCAAATCGAATGAAGACATCGTCGTTGATGTCATTATTGTCATAGGCCATGTGACGACAGTTTAAAGGCGTAAACAACTCTTCCCAGTAATTTAGTTGCGATTTACTGCCTGTTGAACACTTGTATGCTCTTGTAACCATGGGTTCTAAAAGTTATAAAACTGATTATCGTGCTGTTATCAAGTTTCTCATGAAAGAATGGATGAATGCGACCGAAATACATAAACGTATGACCAAAGTGTATGGGAAGGAAGACCCTCAATATTCTACTTTTGCAAAATGTTCAGCTCAGTTTAAGCGGGGTCGCAGCTCTTTGGACCACAACAAGATAGGTGCCACGAAACTTAAATGCACAAGATAGACACCAGAGTGTTCAATCCAGTCATGATATCTTTTACATCTACAATGCTAATCTCAGTAACTTTCATGTCCGTCTGGTTATAGAGGTTGAAACGGGATACTGACACCAAGCATGAATCCATGCAATGGAAGCATACGTAATCTCCTGCACCCAAGAAGTTCAAAACTCAATCTGTACATCTAAAAGCCTATGTCGTTTATTGCATCAACCATGAGCAATGTTTGTTAAGAGTTATTGTAGGTGGTCCAGGGTATCTTGTCTTGTCATCCTGTGCCCGAGGCTGGAACCTTATCTGGTAATCTGCAGTCTGGAACGTGACTTCCCTAGCTTGTTGGTTTTCATCACGGCCTATCCCAGTAAATATTTTGGACTTTGTGTAAGTGCAAACAAGCAATGTGATTCCTCTAGTTAATTCTCGCTCCATTATCTTCAGGTAAGTCGACTCTGACGCTGGCATTCTTCCCGGGTAAAACCTCAGCGTTGATGTAAATCATATCAATTAAGTGGAAACAGGCGAAAACTTTTTTGGGGTTTAAACGTTTTATTTCATATAGCGATATGAATCATAGAATTAGGAGACCTTTTAATTACATTTTAGACAGTTTATTATAATGATGTCTTCCGCTACCACTCTTCTACTACTGTGATTGTGGAACTAATTGCCATATGCATCTAAATGATAAATATAATATAAATGATAAATTGATATGATATATATGAAATGAATGATATATGAATATGATAGAAATGAAATAATTATAAATGATATGATGTAAATGACATGAACGATAAAGGAATGAGGAATTACATATAATAAAAAATGATTAATGAATGATTTAAGTGATGAATATGAATATCATGTATGTGAAACTCATGATAAATGAATACGATTTAAATGAAATAGATGATAAATTACATAAGAAAGGAGATACCTTTACTATTAAAATTGATTAAGAAAAAACTAAATATTGCTTTTAAACTGCAAACAATGAAATGAAATTCAATAATGATGTGATGAAACCGACATTTCAGAATGATGTCCTCTTTTAATAAACTCAGAATATTGCTAGCATGGTAACATAAGACGAATAATTGCCAAGTATGTGTTATCTAAAGCATCAAAATAAGCTATGAACATACATTTAAACAAAACTATATATACATGTATATTGTATTATGCAAGACTTTGACAATACAGAAAGGTGAATGTGTGTACCGGCAGTATGTTGTTTCTTGGAAAAGAATGATAGTTGCTAGGTTCAGGACAATTATCAATTCTTAGGAATGACGTGTCTGTTCAGGGGTAAGAAGATATTTTTGTTTCAAATCTAAACGTTGGAGAATGTTGGAGAATTTCGTCAGTGCAACATCGGAAGAGAACTGCTCATTGTATACACAGATCCGTCGGCAAATACATTCTATCAAAGCCATTTATTACCTAGAATAACGTAAACTCACTAAATGATGGGTGACTTTTTTAGGAATCACTAAAGGTTTATCGGGCGTTTATCAAATCAATCAATTGTCAATCAAAATGAACATTTAGTAATGACTAATTAAGTAAAACACTTTGATGTCAGTTCGAAGGAGATAGTCATACAAAACATTTTCATAACACTGACTCTAGCCAAAACTTTCTTCAAATATTTTATTGTTTGAACGTTTAATTTAGATAGCATTATGAACGTTAGAAAGATAGATTTTCTTAACTAAAGACTAACAGTGACAATGCACCAATTATAATGTGAGAATTATCCGTACATTTGCGCCGTCATTCATGGTATCTTTTAAAAAGAAAACCAAAGCCATTTAAAAGCCATGACGTTACCTTCAATGACCATTTGATATACTGTTTTCCATACAGATCATATATTTCCAAAAGATACTGTAGTAAGTTTCACTATGAAAAATTCATTTGATTGATATTCCCCATTCAACCATTAGTTTATGTAAATTCTTTTCACAACTCGACGCATTTATATGTTTCCATAGAATATATTGACACGTATCAAAATTCATGCAGCCTTTACAGGTTTGACACCTTTAACTCATTCGAGATAGAATTGTTTTGCCTTGCTTTACCGAACTTCGAACGTTCGTTATATATGAAATGAGAATTTCTTGTAATTGTAATATATACTTTCCTTTTCGAGATATGCCATTATTTCTCTGAACACTTGTGTTAAGAGTGTTTTCAAAGAGCTCATCTAGTATGCTAATATTTGTGGAACCTTCTAAGATCAGTTTATATACGGACGTTTATAAATAGTCATTTTAATTGTCTCTTCACTTGATTCTGAGTTGAATCACAGGCGCCAGGTGTTCTTGGTTGATTTAATTGGAAACTCAATAAAGGAGAACGTGAAGTGTTTCTCTTTCAAACGGATGATTGACAACTTTTTGTTTAGGTCTGTCTACACAATGGATATTAAAAAAATGTATAGTTATTTGTGTCTTTTTTATTAATTCTTTGGTTTTCTGAACTTGAGATAAACGAATTTTATAAATATAAATATATGATTTACATTTTAAATTCAACATGTACCTGCATCAAATTAAATGAAATACTTTATTCTTAAAAGGGCAGTAGCACGTTCTGTAGATAAATACATTGATCAATCGAGATAAAAACTAAATGTTTTCAATTGCAAGACGATGTTTTTATCAAAAGAAGCAGTTTTAAAAGGAAAGTGTCATAATCGGTTAAGCTATACGATTCCATTTCCCTTTTTCAAATGAGTAAAGGATGTTGATAAAAAAAAATTGCCGCAAATTAAAACTTAAAATTTCTAGTTCAACGACACTTTTGTCAGTTAAGAGACATACACATCAATATAAAAATTGGACTTCTAAGCTAAAAACAAGATACTTATTATGAGAAATTATAAAATAATTGAGCACACTCTTTATTGGTGTCAGACAAGTTATGTTCTCTATAAGGCCAATTACAAGTGATTCACCAGACATGGAGCGTGCGGCATGGTTTCCCAGATACAGAAAATATAGGGTTTCCTCTTAAGTACTGTCTGCTTATGCATATCAGAAGCTCTCAACAACAAACAACACAGGTATTTGGTGAAACATTAATTAAAGATTAAGCATTGAAAAAGATACCTATATTATGCTTTGAGTTATTTTTTCAGTTTATCTTGTAAGGACCTCTAAGTAAAATTAAATGCGATTAGAATAGATATTATCTTGCAAATTTGTTTTGCGGACAAAAAATTATGATATTATTTCGAATGCTTTGCCTATCTTTACTTGTCAATAAAAATTCAATAATTAAGAACCCCCCCCCCCCCCCCCCCCCCCCCCCCCCCCCCCACCCCATGCCAAGTTATAACCATTTACTGAATTAACATGATATTAGCAATACGCTTAAATTATGAAGGCAGAAAAATTAGTTAAAGGATTTTAAAACCCCACTTAGAAACTATTGTGATTAGATACGTGATGTTTCAATCACACAACACATCTTACGACATCGCCAAGATAAAAAATTTGTCCCTCATGGTAAACTTACATTATTTTTCCATTTTATAATCAAAATTCCACTACACGATTACGTGCGAGTGAAATCGTATTCGAACCAGCATGCATTTCATTTCATGTAGCCCGAAACTTTAGTTATGGGTTTATATTTTTGTACAACTATACTACAAATTGAAAACAACAACCATAGCAAATTCATAGCTTTACAGATTATTTTTGAAAATGTTTTTAAAATAAGTTTGGACGCCTTAGTTTCTGCGCTTGTTTCGAATCTAGGCCTATATCTATATGTGACGAAACATCCGTCTGTCTAACTGTTTGTGACGAAATATCTTTATGAATGAATTTTATTATATGTCATCATTGTTGAAACTGCGATCGTTTACTGTAAGAGGGGTCCCAGTAACTGTCTCTAAATACGGCCATTAGGTGAATAGTTTATAAGCTAATATCATTAATCAATTCTTATCTTTTTCTGTTGTTAGAGTCTGCTGAATCAGACAGACAGAATGATTTTTCCCCATATTTATAGTAGGCCTAGATCTTGTAGCAAAGATAAAACTAGGCAATGGACAGCAACAGCAATATCTATATAAAAATATTACATATAGGGAAAATATGTTTGACATTTATCATGTTAGTTTGTTTGATTTGTAAATTTGTTTTAAATGATGATAATGTTACCAAAATTTTACAAATTAAATCACTTCAATAACCCCCCCCCCCCCCCCCCCCAAAAGGAAAAAAGATGGATTTTTTTCTAATTTTTTCTATTACTCTCTGCCTACAAGAAGGCTAAATCCATGCCGATTTCCTTATCACATTTTAATTAGGATCGTGTTTTTATATTAACAAGAGAGTTCTTGCATTGGAAGTTTTTTTTAGAATTGATGTTTTCTGATTAAATTACACATGCAATATACCATAAATGTACGTATGTATAAGTGTTAAGTTACATATTCTTGGCAATTCTATCATAAATAAATTCAGGCGAGTCCCAGAAATTTAGAATAACAAACTTAATTTGAGAAGAATGCCTGCATTAATTTGAAAGTATGTTGCATACATGTTTTCTGATAACTAAGTATTCCCAAAATCATTGTAATTTAAAAATACATATTTACTTTTGCTATTTTCATTCACCTTTCAAAAATCAATTATCGTTTGTAAAATTCCCATGAGGAGTTGATATCAACATCATGATCTTGAAAAAAAAACAAAATAAAAAAAAGGGGATTGCTATCTATATTATAAAGAGAATTCAACACTTATACTTGCTAATTATTTCTTTAAATTCATGTGATCAACATTGTTTATTTCCTTACATAAAGCTCTAGTTTCTCATTGTCTAATTTAAAGTATTCTTTTTTATTTATTTTTTATTGTGACAATCTTGTCTTTGTCTTACTTCCGGTCTAGATACAGTATTAAAATGAGTATTATTACAACCCCTAGAATTTTGTAACTATAGTAATTATGTAAATTAATTTTATTGTATTTATTGAAAATATATATATAACGACAAAGGCACAACGAATTTTAAACGTCGATTTGACGGAACATCGATATTGTTGAATCTTATCGAAAATTTCAAAAAATTAAAATATCAAAACAAAATTAAAACACGATCTTTTTACTTCGTCCGACATTGATATAATGTCTTTGACGTATATTTTGGGGAAAACATGTTACAAGTGTCGGAACATACCAATCAAAAGCATGTTTTTTTAACTGCTTGACATCGGCCTACTGCAGTTCTTCACGCCTGGGCGAGAGTGACGGGCCACTATTACGTCACATTACGGAAGGTGCCGAAAGCTGCCGATCTTTTTGCATATCGGCGAGCCGGATTCGCTGAGCGGCGCACAAGTGACATAAAACCATAGGGGCTTGCATTTACCTTGGAAATCTGGCACTATAATGAAACTAAATAACATAAAATAGGGTTTTAAAATCCTTTAACATGAACTACTGAAAAACTTTAATTATCTGATATTAGCTCGTTTTTATATCAATGGACACCAATGATCATGTGAAATGATTGGAACAAACGTTACAATGATACAGATAGAACGTTCCTGATTACAATAATTAAAATAAGACAGCCAATGCCGTTTTTATGATGTCTGCTTCTCTCTCACAAACCCTGTCTGATCTGAGCATGAACGTCTTTCCTGCGTTCATTACACTCGCAGTTTTTTTCCAATACAACATTCCACCAAGATCTAAAGTATTTAAACAAAAAACAACATTTTAGGCTAAAATTACATGGCCATAATTGTTGTGAAATAAAAAGAAGAGAAAAGTTTAAAAGGTATAGACTGTTCGAACTCACAAACGTCGATAAACGTCACAAACAAAATGTTCACCACTTTCAAGATAGGGAAATTTTTAAAAAGGGATCAAAGATCAAAAGAATATTTCTACAATGGTATAAACCCGTGTTTATCTCTTTAATGGTTCATCACATCGATACATCAAATAGAACTATTACCACAAATAAGTTTAAAGCTACATTCATTCTGCTTCAGACCATCAACAAAATGCTTGATTACATCCTTATAAATAAATGATAAATAAATGGTAAATATCTTCAATAAACAGCTCAATGTGTTCATTAGCCTAGACACACATGTATTAATCTGATGAACCTGTTAATTCATACAAACATCATAAAGTTTAAACGATAAGTTGAATGAGGACCATCCTACAGTACAAGTCGAATTTCAGACTATTGGTTAATCACAGTTACAGAAAGGGATCACCTAACCTGTGATCCATATAAACGACAACACTTGTTGGGACTTCAACTCTTTACCTACTCAGTGTACTGTCAACATCTAAGCTTGTATTCCTCAACTTTCCACCACCACTGGACTCAATACCTTATCGTGGTGTGGTGGTTTGCGTGCTTCAGAGACCCTGAGAGCTATGCCAAGCAGGAGCTTACATGCTCCTTGTAGGGACACCCAGGCTGGACAGGTCGACGGGGAGAAGCCAGACCAAATTCGAGTCCTTCTAAAACCTGCTTTCTACCTCTCTCTTCTCTCATCCTGTCGATCCCTTTCTCATTGATCTGTCTACTCTCTTTTAGATGCGTGTCATCCACGTGTTTAATAACTGGAATATTGTTGAAAGAACGTTAAACCCCAACTCACTCACTAAACTTTCCAATATCGAAAACGTAAAGAGTGTGAATTCCCTAAAGGGAGCGATGAGTCAGTATTCCAACAAGCTTCACAACATTCTAGTTTTGGTCACTTATATTATAGTCTGCAGGCGTAGAGATGTCTGGAAACGCGCATTCAAACTAATAGTAACTTTAGTCTAGTTACGATGAACTATTGTCAACTCAATGCACATAAAAAAGCATATACTACACTGACGTTTTGATTTCGTAATCTTAAGCGAAGCCCCCGCCGCCGCCAGAGCATTTAAGCAAATTTAAAAGGAATAAAGAACACTTTAGAACACATAAACCTGTAATTCTTTCAACTTCTACAGTTGCAAAACTCAAGTTTGATGATATCCCAAACATTTCAAAAACTGACAAATACTTCAACAAAGTAAAATAATCATAAATCTAAAATGACAATAAACATGATTAAAGTGGAATTTGAAACTAGGCTGAGTAAGACTGAGTAAGTTTTGCATTAATGCATTTGGCACAAGAACTTTACCAAAATATAAAGTAATCTCAGTTAAGATATTTCAGTATCAATCAACACCATACATTGAACACTTACGGAGTCATTAAATCACTGATAATTTATCTGTAAGATATCTGTCATGTATTAAATTTGATAAAGACAAACACTTACAGATTTTGGCACACACACAAAGTAAACTTTTATCATATCATGCTAACATTTTCAACAAAATTCAACTCTGTCATTGTGACTCATAACAACACAGATAGTCCTGATAAAATTGTAGGTCACCAAATGCAAAGAATTTCATCAGCTGAGCATGTCAAAGCCTTGTATGTTGCTGACTTGGCTTTTTTCAAGAAATTGTCAGAAAATTCTTGAGAATAACATGGACCATTTTGTCTAGATTTGGTGACAAGCAGTGAATCTAAGAGATTATCACTCACGGATCCACGTAAATCAGTTCTGTTTTTTCTCACTTGACTGAAGAGCCGTTCTCATTCTGCTTTGCTATGTGGTATGGTCAGTATACCCAGCATCACCCTGGCAAGCCTGTCATAGAGCAGTTGGTTCGCTGCATCTTTATAGGAGGCCAGCATGGTCCACTGTTTATCAGCTGCAGATTCTTCGAACACCTCACGTGACAGTTGACTGACCTGATAAAAAACATTTTATTATTTAATAGAATGATATAAATAAATAGAATAACGTAACATAAAAATAATTAGGGATATTGATAAATTGTGATATTTTGAAATATTTAACATTCATCAAATCACATACTTATGAAATATTATTCATAAATATTCTATCCCTTATTTTGTCCAGCATATAAAAAATAACAGAATATAAAAGACATTGTTTGATACAATGTGCTGTTTTTTAATAAAACAAAATCCTCAAAAGTTTAGATGTATTTACAGAGAATAGGAATTTTTTGTACGGTAGTTACCTATTCCAGTTTAAATTTTGTTTTTGATACAGAATCAGATCTTAATAATTGTTCATTTTAACTGAACTATATCATCATCACAATGTAAGGTTGAAACAAAATTACAATGTTAACTAAATATGTATTACAAACTTATTGTTTAGACTAGTTCAATCCTGATGAGATAAAAAAATTCACTGACCTGGTAAGTGACAAACTGGACCTGAAGTGCATCCATAGCTTCATTTTTGTCTTCGCCATCTTTTCTAAGAATCATGCAGGGGAATCTGTCCGTGAAGTACTTGATGGAAGAGAACTTAGCACTTTGTCGAACATTCAAATCAGCCACTTCTGCATAGATTAGAACTTCTGACCGTAGAGGGAATTTACTGACAATGTAATTGCATGATTCCTCAAAATACTTCCTAACTGAAGAATAGAACAGCCTTTTTTCTTCTTTAGACAGTAGGTCGACAACTTCACCTGCCAACATGCCAGTCACAAGCTCATTGTCATCCTTCTGATTCTTCACACTTCTGTAGTCAACATGACTGTGTCAAGTCAGTTGCAGATACAACACTAGGTCTGACAAATTGTACATAGAGACTTCGCAGCAAGTCCTCAAGCTCTTTTTTCATGATGTGTATCTGGGGCATTGACTTTGCAAAGATATATTCTTTTTTTCAAAGATGGTGATAATGTGCGAGAGAAAATATGCAAACGCTAATGTCAGTGAGTTGTTCAATTCTGTAACTATTCTTTCCTCTCTGACTTCTGATGTATTTGCTTGACTTGGTCTGCTGTCTGTCTTCTCTGCAGTCTTTGCTTGACTTGGTCTGCTGTCTGTCTTCCCTGCAGTCTTTATTTGACTTGGTCTGCCGTCTGTCTTCTTCGCAATCTTTGCTTGACTTGGTCTGCTGTCTGTTTTCTCAGACTTTGCTTGAATTGGTCTGTCATCTTTCTTGTCCGATTTCTTAGTTCTGTCAACAATATCAGTCTGCACTTTCTTCATTTTATCAGAGTCAGTGAACGATCTCTTCCTCTTTGGAATTGAGTAAGACTCAAGTCTTGGGGAAAATTGGACATCAGAATGTTTTTTCTTCATGTTTTTCTGTCGTAATTCCTCTTCAAAAAACAATCTTATGGGTTTCCATTGTTGAAGTAAACGTGGCAAACACTGACCAAGTGACAGCCATCTGGTACATACTTGTTTTAAAATTGACTGAACATCATTGCCACAAAGTGCTTGAAATTCTTGAAGCTTTAATTTTCTGTTCATGCTAGCATGTAGATAGTAGTACACATCAATCAACAGCAGGTCAATTGAACAAGGGAGTGATCGTGCGCCACATTGTGCAGCCAGGTTGATGAGATGACATGGACACCCCAACACTATCAAATTTGGTTGATATTCTTTCAAAAATGCTGAAACACCTTTTTTCTTGCCTATCATAGTTGCTGCATTGTCAGAGCCTAGGGCTGTACAATTTTCCCAAGGAATTCCATACTTCTCAAATTCTTCTACTAACAGCATTGCAATGTTTTCACCCGTTGATTTTGTTTTCAAATTTGGCATGGAAAACAATTCACTTTTGATTGAGCCACAATCATGATATGTTGTCACTATTGGATACAACTTAGCATGAACATCACTACTGCCGTCAGTTGCAACTTAGAAAGGATTTTGTTTCATTGCATTAATCATTTTCTGTCTACCATCAGATGCCAATTCATGTATGATGCTAGTAGTTTTTGTTTTAGCGCAAGAAAACCTTTTAACTTCGTCTGAATTTGGGAACGCTTTTCTCAGTAAAGGTCCAACATGGCTTGCTATCGCGATCGGCAAATTGTGTTCGATGAAAAAAGCGGTAAACAAACACTCCGCTTTTATGGTTGACAGTTCGTTCGATGTTGACACCCATTTTGTTAATTTTGAAGTTTTCAGTAAATTGTCAGAACTCTCTTTGTGAAAAACAGTTTTAGAATGTGTCAAAATATCATATCGGCCGCCATGACTCACTGATATATCTCGCCGACATGGAACGCAAAAAGCATGATAATCTCCTTTTCCCGACTTCGTTATGAATGGAAATTCCTCGCGATAGGTATCCTTGAACTGTTGCCCTTTGCCCTCCGATGTTTTTTTTGTTTGAGTTTCCATTTCATGTCACGTTTTCACTAATATTTCCTCGCACGAAAGGTAAAATGAGAAACACGCCATTGTGTGCGTGTTGTCACGTGACGCGCACTTATTGTAAAGGCGATGTTGATTGGCTTTTAGTCTCGCAATAACCAATGACCGTTTGTCGGTTTTGACCGAAGCGGTGCTTGGTTAAAATAGACCCACCGGTGAACAACTATAAAAACTCCCTGTGAAAAACGGTATTTTGAGATATCGTATTTTTATTTCGTAAATTCTTATTTAAAGTCGGAATTCGTAAAGAATACGATTTATTCGTAATAGTTGGCAGCTATGTGTTAATCACTAGAAGTCGAATTGGGCATTCAAGGGCCATAACTCTGTGAAAAATAACATTTCGGAATTGGCTTTTTAACTCCAACAAGAGCATCAACAGGTGTGTCCAGATCCTAAATTTCATTCACCCAAGTGTGATACTGTCTCAGAAAGCATCAGACCTGTTAATCGCTCCAAGTCCAACTTCATAAGCAAGGGCCATAACTCTGTCTAACAGAATTTGGAAATGGCTTTTGAATTCGATCTAGGGTATGATCAGGTGTATTTGAAACCAAAATTTCACTCCTCTAGGTGTAATAGTTTCTGAGAAAATCGGTCCCCATTAGGGCAACAAATCTGTTACTCCCTCCAAGTCCAATTAAGCATTAAGCGCCATAACTCTTTTAAAACATACAATTTCGGAAATGGCTTTCGAACTCTATTAAGAGTAACATCAGGTGTATCCATAATCAAAATTTCAGTAAAAATTTCCCAGAAAATCTGTCCCCATTGTACACCATATAACCAATTAAGTCCGAAAAAAATTAGTTACAGAAGATTCAAAAGTGGTCCAAAGTGTAGACAACGTTATGGTTTAAAAGAGTGCAAAATTTGGTTGATCTAGACCTAACAGTTGTTGATTAAATTGACCGAACGGAAGGAGGGACGGAAGGACAGACGGACGGAATGACTGCTATATACCCCCGCAACGAAGTATAAGCGGGGGTATAAACATATCCTGACAGTTTCTTCTTGAAACGAAATCGGAAATATTTTAGAACTTATCAAAAGGTATCACTTCAATAAATCTATAATACATGTGAAAAATTCATATATATTTATAAACATCCTGATGAATCAGCGTATATGAATCCTCTCTCGCTTCTTCCTACTGATCTCTTTCGGGCTAAATCCCACGTATTCCTGGCGGCTTGATACTTCTGGCTTTACTCACCTGATATGTTTTCAGCCAATGAGATGTCGTCAATTAAGGATTTTAAACTCAATTGATTTTCAATCCGGCTTGTGCCGCTGTTGTTGAATGCGAGTCGACTTATTGGCTCGTTAGATAGCTAGCGATACGAGGCTTTTGACTTGAAAGAGATAAGGGTATTAAGAATGAGCGCGAGCAGATTTATATATGCTGATTTAGCAGGATGATGAATATATTGAAAGTTAGTTCTATTCCATACGAAAAATGATTACAGATGGTCAGACAAAATTCTGTTTGATGAAAACCCATTCATGTAAATAGAAACTTGTTGACACACTGATTTCACCGAGAGTTGATAAAAGTATTCAATACCAACAAGTCCACGACACAAAGTTAAATTTTAAAAGATAACATGCGGAACGGAATTTGAACAGATCAAACCTGATGAAACAATACATCGAGGAAGAAATAATTCATCATGTGGCTTCATTGACAGACCACATGGCAAAACCTATCCTTTACCTGAATTTCAGTTATCATCATTAAATGTTACAAAAAGGGTTTAAATGAAACTGAATCATGTCTCAATGTAATTATAAAAAAAGAACTAAGTCTTGAATAATCTGACCGAAAATCGTTTTTCTGTTTTCTTCTGTTACTTTTTGTACCATTAAAGTTAATGTGCTTATTTTAATCAATGATGAAAGTCATTTATTTTATACAAATGAAAAGAAAAGTAAAAGGACACAAAAAACATGTTGGAAAACCTCTTACAATAAAGAGTTATGCATTATCTTTCGGCAGTTGAAAATGAAACGAGGTGAGGTGAGTTGGTGTTTCAAGCCGCTTTCAAGATTATTTCACTTATATCGCGGCTGCTAGTATTAGTGCAGGGAGAAAGCCCGCAACAACATTGTGGCTATGCATTGCGTTGAAACCTGCGAGCATCGGCTGGAACTAGCGAACCATGGGTGGTACTGCGCTAAATTTCAGTGTAACATTGCACCCAAACCTGACTGCGTGTAGAACAGTTCTCTACTGCAGACAAAAATGCCGTAAAATGAAACTTGAACAAAACGCTAGTCATTAAGAATGTGTAAGGCAGTAAAGACGTCAATTAAATGCTTTTACTAAGACTAAAACAATATAATCTAACTTCTAATCGTAAAAAAACCATTGAAATATTTAGTAATAGAATTTTAAAAATAAAATATAGAAATAGAAAAATAAATATAATTTTGTAATAGAATGCATCAGCAAAAACTTGACTTGTAGCAAAAGTGCAAACTCTTAAGTCTCCAATCTGTTTAACAACAAAAAAGCTTTAAAAGTAAGAGAAAAAACAGTCTCCGACGACTTTAATTGACGTTTCACAGGAAACAACTTTAAGACGGATGGTCCGATAACACTGACTTATTAAAAAGTCAGAAACGAAAGACATGACTAAAAAAATTTTGCGAGTAACAAATTGGTTATACTGAAACAAGATTTAGAGAGATAAATTTGAGAAGTTGAAAACGTGTTTAAGTATATAACTTCATTCTTTATTAAAAGATTAAAAAATAATCCTCTTCAGCAAAAAAGTGACACAAGTAAAAAATAACCATCATTAATCTTAAAAGTTTAAGTTTGAATAGTTTAGTCTGTTTAACTGACTCCTGGTACAGAGTTATTCTGAAACTTCTCGTCAACTTAGTATATATTTAAATATCAATAGATCTATTCATAAGCTAATAAACAAACATTTATTTCAAGGAATAAAATAAAACAATACATGTTTATCAACACTCTACAGTACAAGCACGTAGTTGTAATATTAATTATATTAATGTGCTTCCTGTCACAAAGAAAGGCTGGAACCTAAGGGCATTAATAATCACAAGATTTAGTTTCCTGTTTGTAAACAAACGATAAATGTGAACATTTAGATTATGTAAATCTGTAAAGTGCGTGAGTTGGGGTTTAACGTATTTTCAACAATATTTCAGTTACACGTGGATGACAAGCATCCAAAAGAGAGTGGACAGATCAGGGAGAGGTGAGGTGAGTTGGTGTTTAACGCCGCTTTCAAGATTATTTCATTTATATCGCGGCTGCTAGTATTATTGCAGGGAGAAAGCCGCAACACCATTGTGGCTATGCGTTGCGGTGAAACCTGCGAGCATCGGCTGGAACTAGCGAACCATGGGTGGTACTGCGCTGAATTTCAGTGTAGCTTTGCACCTAAACCATACTGCGTGTAGAACAGTTCTCTACTGCAGACAAAGTTGCCGAGCCCCTGGCGGGATTCGAACCACGGACCTCCTGATCCGAAGCCGAACGCGCTAACCACGGCGCTATCCCGCGCAGAAAGGCACAGTGAGAGATAGAAAGCAGGTTTTAGACTGACCCAAATTTGGTCCGGCTTCTACCCATCGACTTCTCCAGCGATGGGAGCCCCTACCAGGAGCACGTTAGCTTCAGCTGGCATAGATATCAGGGTCTCTGAAGCAAACAAACCCCCACACGACGATAAGGTAATGAGTCCAGTGGTGGAAATCTGTAAAGACTATGCTCTTTATAAGCTTACTAAGATTAAAAAGCACCCTCTGATGCAAAAAAGCAAGACGCTTCCTAAGCGTAAAAGAGTTCGAGCGGAATGAGATTTATCTTTTAAAAAGAGAAAGAAAAAACTTACTAAATACTTTAAAAATTGCTACTCAAGTCGAGCTATGTCGGGATAAGGGCAGCCATCCATCGAAATCTCAAGAGCACCTCCTCACAAGCGAAAGTTTATCATCTAACAGGATAAGCAATATCATAATGCCAACTATGTCTTTCTCGGTATCTTGCGCAAGAAAAGAAGATGGATTGGACAACCCCAAACATTATGCGCCAATTTGTCAAATGATGCACCGGTTAATCTCCAAATTAAAGTTGGGTTTGACCTTACTCTCGAGTTTGGTCGGAGGGGCTGTGAAAACCATTGATCTCTCACATGCGACTCGTGTTGGGATAGGAAATAGGGGTCGGGGACAGGGGGAAAAGCGCGTATCTACGCGACGTGCTCGTCAATGCGTCTCTTTAATTCCGGTTTTAAATACAAATCTTCCTCTAAAGACATATCATCATCCACGGCTATAAAGAAAAATGACAATACCTCCACTGCATTTGAGCTATGGATGGAAAACATGTTTCAATCAGAGCTCCAAAAAGATCTGGATCAACTGAAGCTCAAGAATTCTCGCTTGCTTTGGTTGATGCTAATTTTAAGTTCATTCATGTTAATATTGGATCAAATGGGAGAGTAAGTGCAGGTATTTTGCCAATTCACCCTGGACTCGATACCTTATCGTGGTGTGGTGGATTGCGTGCTTCAAAGACCTCGAGAGCTATGCCAGCCGGAGCTTACGTGCTCCTGGTAGGGTAACCCACGCTGGACAGGTCGACGGGTAGAAGCCAGACCAAGTTTGAGTCCTTCTAAAACCTGATTTCTATTTCTCACTATGCCTTTTTTCCGTTTCTCATCATGTTGATCCCTTTCTCCCTGATCTGTCCACTCTCTTTTGGATGCTTGTCATCCACGTGTTAAATAACTGAAATATTGTTGAAAGCACGTTAAACCCCAACTTACTCACTCAAAACACCCTGCAAGTTCCTGGACCATCACCCTCAAAGGCTAGCTTTGATTAGGTGCCCATGTTGATATGGGGATTAAGATTTCCCTCTCGAACATTATTTAATGAAAATTTCTCATTTGGGATGTAAGTGATGATAAGAAAGTATTCAATTATTGGTTATCAAGGGCACGAAGGGTCTCAAAAAATGTCTTTGGCATACTGACTAACTATTTTGACGTTTTACAAAGAAGTCTGAATGTAGAGAATGAGACTGGTAAGAAGGTAATTCTAGCATGTGTTGCGCTCCATAACTTCCTTCGCTCAAGATATATAGTGAAGTACATCAATTCACCTGCAGACAGTTTAGTTTAGGGGAGGGGGCATTTTTCAGAAAGGTGTCAATAGAAGCACTCAGTCTTCAAGGGACATCAGGGATGAATTTACAGACTACTTCATCACCAACGAAAATATAGAAGTTGCATCAGGTGTTCTGGTCAATTAAGCTGTCAATTAAAGATGAAGTCATCTTCCTGGTCAATGAGTGAGTGAGTGAGTTGGGGTTTAACGTGCTTTCAACAATATTTCAGTTATTAAACACGTGGATGACAAGGGAGAAAGGGATCGACAGCAAGAGGGAAAAGACGGAAAGAAAGGCATAGTAAGAGATAGACAACAGGTTTTAGAACGACTCAAATTTGGTCTGGCTTCTACCCCGTCGACCTGTCCAGCGTGGGTGACCCTACCAGGAGCATGTAAGCTCCGGCTGGCATAGCTCTCGGGGTCTCTGAAGCACTCAAAGCACCACACCACGATAAGGTATTTTTGTTGATATAGCCGTCGTTTTTTTCAACGATGATACATTTGGTGAAGTAAAAGTCACCTTGGATAATAGAATGCGGAATATATGCGCTAAAGGAATTGGCCTTCAACGCCGACAAGCTTCTGTTATCACTGAGGATCATGAGGAATTGTTGGGGGACAAGGGTCTGCTGAGGACGGACACACCTCGGTCCCTCTTCGATACAATATTCTGGACTATTGGAATCAACTTCGGTCCAAGGGGAGGAGATGAACATTGGCGTCTCACGTTCAGGAATTTTGAACTCATATCTGATAGTGATGAACAGAAATGCCTGGAATATAGCGAATCTATTTTAAAGACTTATCCCGGAGGGCTTAAACATCGAAATACAGACCCACATCGTGCGCGAGCCTACGCTATACCGGATGAACTAAGGAAGTGCCCTGTTCAAAACCTACCAGACGCGTTTGCCTCCCAACAGGGATCCAGATGTGTTTTACTTTCGGGCTTTGGCTAAACCAAAGTCTGATGTGTGGTTAGCTAATCAGGCAGTTGCTCACAACAAACTTGAAGGAACTGGTAGAAAATTGATGTCCTCAATTGGTGCTGAAGGACATTACACTAACCAATCTCTCAGAGCCTCAACTGCAGATAGATTGTTTCAGGCTGGTGTCAATGAGCAAGTGATAATGGAGCAGACAGGACGCCGTAGTTAACCAGTGGAAGCTTATAAAAGAACAAGTGACGCCTAGAAACGAAAAGTGTCAGAAATTCTACTAGTGACTGCCTGACAGTGCGACCACTTCTCACGCCTTCAATTGTTCAAATTTCATAACTATATCCAAAAATAATAAAGTTTGATGACATAATTATGCATTCAAATACAAATAAGCAAGGGGGCGGGATAGCGCAGTTGTTAGCGCGTTCGTCTTCGGATCAAGAGGTCCGTGGTTCGAATCCCGCCGGGGGCTCGGCAACTTTGTCTGCAGTAGAGAACTGTTCTACACGCAGTCAGGTTTGGGTGCAAAGCTACACTGAAATTCAGCGCAGTACCACCCATGGTTCGCTAGTTCCAGCCGATGCTCGCAGGTTTCACCGAAATGCATAGCCACAATGGTGTTGCGGGCTTTCTCCCCGCAATAATACTAGCAGCCGCGATATAAGTGAAATAATGTTGAGAGCGGCGTTAAGCACCATCTCACCTCACAAATAAGCAATAAAGTAATCATTCATCTGTGTCCTTGTTATCTATTCATCAGGGTTCATGGTAAAGTATTCATCAAATAAATACCCAGTCAAGAACAAAAACAAAAGGTTATGAAAATGCAATTATAAGGTATATGTACATATTGTCTTTCATTCATGTTGTTCAATTTAAACATTTGCTAGTTCCATTCTACTCTGTCAGAATATTGTCATGTGTTAACTCTGAATTTTTAATCTGATTCCATTGTGTAAAGAACTTCAGTTTGTACAGTGCTGGGCCTACCTGCACCAAACGATTGTATCTTTACATTAGTCGTAACTCTGATTGTATGGGAATGGTAGGTTTGCACCCCTCTTGCAGAAAGCGATCGTAAGTTTACAACAGTTGTAAGTTACAATCTACACCTACGATAGCTAAGTACCTATTGTAAGTTCTTACCGTCGATGGTATAAATGGCGTCGTACATGGCTGCTCAGTGCACCTCGGAGAAATGAAACTCGTATTTAGAGACATAAACTCGCCATTAGATTCACTGAGCGAGAGTGAACTTATCGCCAGGGTTAGATTGCCTCGCATCTAAAAATAGAAGAACTTGGACTGAGTGAATTCGTTTCCGAAATATGTTTCGTAATCCCCCCAAAAAACCGTATTAAATCGTCAATATTTTCTAGCATTTATTCAAGTAACGTTCCAAGTTCTTAATTTGTTTGTTTGGTTTAGAATTTCATAACAAGAATCAGCAGTGGATATTGGGCAATGCATTAAAATATTTATTATAGTTTTCTTTTGATCTAGATATTTATATAATATATTCAATTATTCCCGTTCATTCAGTTCTACCAATACATTTGATATATTTTTCAAAAGATTCATTAACACAGTCATGCCATGATTTCATGACATTTACGAACAGTTCAATAAGAAAATACTTGGAAATGATGATGGATGGCTTTAGAGGGATTCTGGGGAGATCTTATTTACTTACCTCTCATAACCAGAAATTATTTTGTGAATATATACCCAAAGCTGTTAAGTTATGTAAATAAACTGAAAAAACGTTCTTAGTATTCTCAGAAACTTGTTAAGTAAATGGTGGATAGGTGAAAAACCTGTGTAAGTAATGATTGTGAGACTGGTTCCATCATTACTTTTGTAAGATACGTGGTGTTTGATAAGTTAAATATTTGAGAACTGTGTGACAAGTTTGTTTATTACTCAACCGTGGTGAGATCACTCATTAGATAACAATGAGTTGGTAACACACATGTGTGATACCATATCTCGTGCGAAGAACCAGAACTACCTTCGAACGTCACATGACATCGTCCAATCACGTGACTTGTAAGTTAGAAAATGCCGACTTTCAAATTTTGCATTCTCAACGAGACGTGATCGAATATCCAGAAATAAAAAATATACAAGGGTCAAAAATCACTCTCATATTTCTGAACAACAGCACTATATTCACATAGTCTTATGATCACTCGCCCAACTTCTGTACCGTCGCAAGTTGTGTTTACGTCCCCCCTCTGCCGGCCGTTCCACGCCATACAGCCTGGCCCTTCCATAATCTGTTCCATCGAACCTGTCACTTCCCCCTCAACATGCACACAATCTGAACATGACATCTTGCAACTCCCGTTCCCATAGTTCAATATTTGCGGGTCCTATCAACAATTCTGTTACCCATGTCAATGTTATAAATCCTCATCAACTGCTCACAACTGACTGGCCTAGAAGGAGGTCACATTCCGATGACGTCACGACTCCCGTATCAGTGCACTATGGCATGACATTTTTCGTTGCTTGTTAGCATTTGTTATATCAATACATTTCTTAAAAATGCAATACTTGTTCAACAAAATGATTTTTGTTTTATGTTTTTAGGCGAGTCAATTATGTAGACACCCAACAATTAGCGAACTATTCTGTCCTGTGTTTCGTTTGACTGATTGATATTCTTACGCCGGTTCCGCGAACAGCTGACTGTTGTTTTGACGATCAATGTATCAAAAATATTGATGTGGGGATGAGTAATAAATAAAATACTAACTCATGGTAATGTGATAACATTTTCATGCAACTCGTGAATGGAATTTGGTATCAGACTCACTTTCGTTCGTCTGATACCAAATTCCATTCACTCGTTGCATAAAAATGTTATCACATTACCCTTCATTAGTATTCTCTATAAACTAAGTAACGAAAACAGACCTTTGGTTTTTACTCCATTAATCAATCCAGAGTCAAATTCAGAGAGCAATTACAACTCGGCGCATTTCAAAACAAGAAATACGATTGAAAGGGCATTTGGTGTACTGAAATCAAGATTTCGGTTTATATATATATATATATATATATATATATATATATATATATATATACACACACATAAATTTGTTAATTTTACCAACTTGTGTTGATATATTCGATATCAGAAGTCACTTTGGTAAGATTATCTATATATATTCTTGTAAATTTAAAATAATTTCATAAATGACAGTCTAAATTATATCCATTCTGAAATTCGGAAATGTAATTTGTCTTTATGATAATAAATAGTTAATTAGGAAAAATAATTACTTGATTTCAAAGAATAGAGCTGTCAATCAACTAATCACTTTTCTTTTGCCTAACACAATTACTGTTTTTTACCATTAACCCATCTAACTTGGATGACACATCATTGAAGAACTGTTTCATTGCCAGAAGTTTCTCTTTTTCAATTCTAATGATCTCGTTTCCGCTTGAGGTTTTCTGCCTAGATGCTTGAAACAACAGACAAAGAAATACTACATTAGCCACAACAAACACAAAACCTTGGAATATTTCATTATATGACATTTTAATTGTACAATAAAATAATATGCTAATATGGGACCAATATGATTATTTTACTGTATGAATCAAAACTTTCAACGTAAAGACCTAAAAATATTTATCAATGATGAGATATAACAAGCTGCTGATATCAACCTGTTTTCACTTTAAGATGCAGTTGGGAGTTTCTGATCATTCACTGACACGGTTGCAGATACCAAGGATTTCTTCTGAAATTCAACTGAGGGCTGATGACACGGTGTTACTGAAGCTTGTGATGCTGATGCTGTGGAGTAACATTTTGATGACCATGATTATTGACGGGGTGATGTTTTTTGCAGTTGTGCATTGTCCTGTCTCGAAAAATAAATACCTGAGAGCAATGCCAGCAGGAGCTAACATGTTCCTGGTAGGGGCACCCACGCTGGACAGGTCGACGGGTAGAAGCCAGTCCAAATTTGAGTCGTTCTTAAACCTGCTTTCCATCTCTCACAATGCCTTTCTTTCCGTCTTTCCCTTATCCTTTCGATCCCTATTCCCTGATCTGTCCACTCTCTTTTGGATGCTTGTCATCCACTTGTTTAATAACTCAAATATTGTTGAAGCACTCACTCACTCTCCTGACTTGTACTCAGCAGGGTTCGATTATACTTTATCCGACTATACATTGCTAATGCTTGAGGAGTAAACAACATATTAGATACATTGTCACATAGTGATTTGAATTGTGAAAAGTTATATTATTGGATCAATTTCTATCATCATATTTAGTAAACTAAAAGGGTTTTACAATTATGGTTGTCCGAGATGGGTCACATCGAAGCGGAACTGAACTATTGGGTCATGAAGTGTGATATATGGTAAATGAATATTCAATGAATGTTATATTTTAGAAGGAATATGATATGTAGCCATAGAGTAGAGATTCATAAGTATCGCCTTTTTGTTGCAATTGCCCTTTTAAAAATAAACAATAAACCTGGTTTTGACTTCTCTTAAAAAAATGTTTATGGGTATCACAATTATGACTACTACTATGCCTACTACTCAATGTTTAATTTCAAAATACCACCATGACTCTCTGGCAATAGGTTTTCTAGCTATTTGAATGTTTTATTATCTTAGTTGCGTCAATATTCATTATCATAAAGATTTTTTAAATAGTTTGATACTTTGATCTATTCAGAAGTTGTGCCAAAATGGCTCATAAATTGTTATAAGCTGTGAAATGATAGCGTCAGCATCAATTAAAGATTTAAAAAATGCTGTTTTCTAAATATCAAAGACGTACATGTGGGCTTCATGGTATTAACGAGATAGGATATGAAGTCTACTAGAAACATGCTCAGCTGAAGGAGTGTTTGTTTTGCTCCGAACTCTACAAATCAGTTCATCATTTCAGACGAAGTAATAAGTACCATGTGACCTCGATGGCTTCAGCTACAAACATTTCCCTCTCCTTACCTCCCGTTCCTTTGACTCGGCTCAAAAGTACAAACCATTAAGAGACATTTGGAACGCTAGGTAAAGTTTAGGGCTTCAGTAAAATGAAGCGGTGAAATAGTCACCTTTTGCAAGAGAATGACAGAGTGTTGTATTATTGGTGCTACACATATTCTATTAAGGTTAGATGAGTGGAGGGGTGGGGGGTGGAAAATGTAGCACAACTTAGCTTAAGTTATTTCCGTAAGCTTTCCAAAAGCTAAATTGTATTCGAATATGCATCTTGCATTTTGAGTCTTCTTCACGGGACTGACCATTGCATAAGCTCCTTCCTTATACTATTTATTTTGCAAAAACCTGTCGTGAAAAAAATCTTCAGCTGTATTTATTTAAACAGCATATTGCTGTGAAACAAGCAAGATTTGAATGGTATACTCGAAATCGTTTTAATTGACTACATTCACTAATTTATGCGTTTGTGTTGTATTGTTGCTGGACCAATAACATATTATTGAAATTATATATGTGGTTGAATTATTCATATAGCATGTCGAAACTTTGTCAACAAAAACTCAATTTATGGTGTGAAATGATATGCAACTATTAATATCAAGATACGAACATTAAAATAAGCTTAATCTCTGTTGAGTTTTCTGTTTAAAAACTTTTTTTTGTTAACATTTCTTTACAAGATCTATTTGTGCAAAATAATGTTTAGCTGATATGATTGACTACCTTTCATTCGGAAAATGTTGTTTATATATACTGAAGTTAAGTTCTTTTTTAAATGTAAACTCCTTGGGTACTGATGATATTCAAAATTATTCTTTGAAGCATTTTGCATCAGTTCCAGTTCAGAAAACAAAAAAGAGACATATTCAAACACATCATAGTTAGTTTTACGGAAATGATATTCACATTATATTGTCAAATAATTTGGATATTGTCTCTTCAACTAAAGACTCATTAAAATAGAGAAAACTAATATCCTTTATAGAACCAATGATTTTCTCAAACCCTTAATTAGACCAGACGAAAACATATCGCATGTCAGTTTGATCAAGTGATGCCAGATCAGACACTTTGACAGTAGAACACTTCCTGTGTAAGACTTTGATATCGGCCTGCAGCGACTCGAGTTGATGAAATGTGACATGGATAATTTCATTGGTGAAAAAATTAATGAAAGGTTTTTCAATTCAAGGACCACCACTGGACTCAATACCTTATCGTGGTGTGGTGGTTTGCGTGCTTCAGGGACCCTGAGAGCTATGCCAGCTGGAGCTAACATGCTCCTGGCAGGGGCACCCAAGCTGGACAGGTCGACGGGTAGAAGCCAGACCAAATTTGAGTCCTTCCAAAACCTGCTTTCTATCTCTCACTATGCCTTTCTTTCCGTCTTTTCTCTCATCCTGTCGATCCCTTTATCCCTTATCTGTCCACTCTCTTTTGGATGCTTGTCATCCACGTGCTTAATAACTGAAATATTGTTGAAAGCACGTTAAACCCCAACTCGCTCGCTCGCTCAATTCAAGGAATGCCAGTCTGTTCCAAGAGAATTTTCTTCTCTCTCCTAATTTGGATTTCCAACGGATGTTTAACATGTTTGAAAATGTCAGACTGCAACAATTTATTCTTCTGTTTTCATTCATTCAAAGGCATTGGATAATAAAGAATTCTTATTCGTAAAAGTATTTGAATGTTTTATAATTTCCTTAAAAAATATTTTTAGGAAGCAATAAGAAAGTTCATTATTCCAACAAGAATATCCATCCTTTAATTCATTTGATTATTTCATCTGAAGATATATCTATTTGCTCAAGGTAGTGAAACGATGGACTGACTCAAGATGTGGTCTCTTTCCCTCAGACTGTGATTCAGATCACCGCTTCACCATGCATTCACCATGCAGATCACCGGTTCGCCATGCATTCACCATGATGCATTCTGGACAATAGTGACGGACTAGTTTTCACTAGAATTATTGGTTAGCCTTGACATCACAGACAATGAGACCCTACTGCAGTAATTGATGGGGAAGACTTGCCCAGTACACTTTGACCATGACTCTGCTTCTGCATTTAAAGACCTTTGTGCTGATGTTGTTATAGACATAATGGCCATGTAAACCAAGAGACATTAGCTGCGACAGTGAACTACCATTTCAGCGCAGCAATCAAGAAACCTGTCCTCAAAGCATGGTATAAAAGATGCGTCGAACATACAACCAAACATAAATAATTTACTTACATGCTCTCAATGGCAAACCTAGACCATAGACAGCACATTTATGTTGATTTCTTTACATCAGCATTATTTCAGTCTAGTTCGGTTGTGAAATATCATAAGCTGCATAAAAATTGTTGTGCCCTACTAAATGCTGATTATATGGGTTTATGCTTGTAAGATTATTCTCCTCAAAGGCTTAAATTGGTATCATTCCAATAATAGTTATATAACGTTTGATATACTTGACATTTCGGTCTTCCTACAGTTTTAAGATTGTAAATGCTGTGAAATGATCACATTGAATACTAAAAAGGATCTTAAATGGTTTTCCATCTAAATATCAAAAATGTAAACTGGAGATGGCTTTGTGAGCGTCTTTCATTTCACAATGGATTGGAATTACAAATGGTAGAAATATACATAACAATAACATGCAAAAGAAAGGATTTTATAAAAGTATTGCTCAGGGACAATAAAAACCTTAAGGACAGGTGTGCGTCTAGATGATGTAAAAGAAAAAGGGACCCACAAATGTAGACAGCTTCAGCTACATACAAAAGCTAATGCTTATGATTCACAATGTATTAAATAGTGAAAAAGATTACAAAACACTGAGTAAATGTTTCAATTTCATGTGAGGAAAGACTCAACACTCGGAATTTCATTGTAGAGCTTATAGAGGGTCAGATGTCCTACACTTCCACTACTGATGTTGAAGCATTGCATTTTAATAGGGAAGAAACTTGGCTCTTTCCTCATGAGTTGTTTCGACTTGTGCTGTTCCTTGTGTTGAAATAGTTGGAAACCCAACAGAGACCCTTGATTTTTTTACACTCTCCTGATGTATGAAACTTCTTTATTAATTGATCAGGCCCCGCGAATCCACAATCCGCTTGTTTGAATTTTTTTTAACTGAAAAATATGATGTTTTAATAGACTGCTATGGAACACTGACTCATTGTTGAATGACTCATTATGCACACTTTATAACATTAATTCTGATACATTCAAACATTTTGTCTTCATAAAAAACATTAAAATGTGTTTTTTAAGAATTTGATTTGATTAACGCCTTATTATATTGACTCATTTAGAGAATATCAAAGTAGGTTTATGACCATTTCCAACATTGTTATTAGAAGTAATCTAAAGTGTGATAAAACTTGTATAGATTCGCAGGAAGTTGAAATGATCAATATTTAATCTTATATAAGGTTTAAAAATCAATATCCAATTCCGTAGAAAAATATGTTACATGAAGCGCGAACGCAACTCTCTCAGAGCGACTCGAAATCACAACCTCGCTATATTTGCGGCTTATATCTCAAATCTGACAAAATGTCATTAGAGGATGCTCATCAGTTTTTATAGAAAATCAGAAAGGATAATCATATAGGTATTCACTTTAGCCAAAACCCTCGATGAACACTCCAGCTACTTTAGGAATGACATCAGCAGAGTTTAAAATTGTAAAACCGTATGAGATTTGATTCTATCTCTATAGGTCAAAATACACAATGACAAACTGTTTGTTGGATATCACTTGATACCTACAGAGATACTTGTTTGGTTTGATCTTTTATGAATATGAATTGTGCTAACAATATTGAAAAGTGTGGAAGTAACTTGCATTGATTTGACCCAGAAGAGTCATTTGCGTCTTTCTGACCATATGGTGCTTGTCTGTCCTTTAGCCAATAGCATTCTCTGCTTACGTTTTTGTTTATTCACTATGTTTTTTTCTCTGAAAATAACCTTATATATGGTTAAAAAGTGATTTTAATGCAAAACAATCTTTTAAACGTTACCAGATCAAGATGTGTATTCACAATAACATTCAGGTCTTTATCAAACACACTGTGTTCAAAGATTGCTTTGGCAATGGTAGTATTTCCTGTAAATTGTAAACATCTTGACCTCACCCGAAGATAAGTTTTAAAAGGACAAGAAGTGAAAATGGAGCCCTACAACATACAAAGGCAATGTCTGAATACAGATCACGGTCCTGTGAACTTTATGTAAATACAACAAATGAATGTCATTTCATCCAGTAAAGATAACAGCCAGGCACTAGAAGATCGAGACCTTATCTGGATCATTAGAATAGTTTTGTTAACAATACCAACAGAGAAACTAAGATCATCTAAATTAGTTAACTGACAATATTTAACTTTGAAGAAAATCTGCAAACTTACAAATTTCAAAAAGGAAAACATCTCAAAAGACCCTCTGAATCTCTTAAAATGAAATCAATATCAATACCTTAATATGAAATCAAAAGAAAACATATAGCTTCAAGCAAGAGAAAAACTTTTGATGTCATATATAATGTGTTCTTGTCATCAAGGCATTTTGTTCTTTATAAAATTGCATTTTAACAAAGAACAATGTGCATAGAAAAAGCTGTGCAAAGCAACCTTAAAGTGATTCATATTTTTTTTCTTTTTAGAATTAGGTACCATGTATATATGTGTGTGTATAAATATATGTGTATGAATCAGTAAGGTCATGGGCAGTGTTTTCTTATAGAAGCTGCACTATACTTTTATTCAACATTTTATTCAAATCTGAAACAACAGTTTAAAACATTAACTTGGACTCTTAACTTATTTCATATCATCTTACCCTTAATATGGGCCTCATTGGTGAATGAAATTTTCATTTTTGTTTTTCCAACTTCCATTGCCAAATAAGTATAAAACATTTCGCATTTTGTTTGTAGAATCCCACAGAAGAAATCAAACGCAAATATCTATAAAATCCACACTTATAAGGTTTTGATGCAACAAGATATAAAATGGGTTTAAAGTAGTTGTTGCGGCACTGTTTGCTGTAAAAATAGAACAAACACTTATAACATCCATTTGTTGAGAAGATCTTTACGTCTAGTGGAATGGTAGAGTAACAAATCTAGTGCCCAAAGCTGCAAGTGTTGGAAAACACACTTAAAATGTTTTTCACCAATTCACCAAATCTTACCAAAATTCAGTTTCAGTAAGATATAATGAACATTTTTTTAGCCCTGTTCCAGAAATTAAATGATTATGGACGGACAAACGTTTTTGGCCGGTAACACGTACATACCATTGATAAAACAAGTGTCGAGAAGTGTTGAAAATTGTAACAGTATCACATCTTAGTAATTAATCTTATAAGGTCACAGGTGGCAGAGTTAGATATTAAATCTCAAATGAAACAATTCATACACAGACTTTCCTGTAACGATAATGTCATTTCCATTATTGGATAGCTGTAAGTTGCCGAAATCATCCCTTTCTCTTATTCATACTAAATCAAAAATATGTTCACCAATCATGTCTTTCTAATCAAACGAAACCACTAATAATGTCAATATAATAGAGAATTAATCATTCATAAAATCATCATTCAATTTGATTACAAGGGAAAATAATTGTCGTTGATAATTTGACCTAAAGGCACTCTGGAAAATAAAATGTTATATTATTTTTTAAGTTTAATGTTATCTTTTGTACCATTAAAATCAATGTTGATGATCTAATCTATGAATACCTATATACATCATATTTGTTTTACGTCAGTGGAATTTTATCTAAAATGGAACAAAATCTTAAAATAAACATCTGGCAGTTGTTACACACAAGAAACACCTGTTTTAATTATGTATAAGGCAGTAAAGTACTATCAAATCAGCTTAAAACAATAATAGCCAAAAACAAACTCACCAAAATATATAGTTTCAGAGTCATGTCACAATACAAAACATGGCGAGAGGAAAGAAAACAAATATTTTCCTCTGAAGTCTCATATAGGAATTAGACAATCACAACACATTGACGTAGGTTTTCACATGACACAATTTTGACGTGTATGTTAAAATAACATTGAGTAAATCAACTGAATGTAAGGAAAGGAAGATCTTACTAAACATACTCTGATGTTAAACATTTCATTTACTGAAACTAAAAAAGGTTATAATTCAAAAAGTTAGATACTTAAGTTGATAAGTTCTCTAGAAATATAAAAAAAATTCCCTGCTACAATAAGCTTCCACTTAGTTAGGCAAGCTAAAACCTTGACCAAGGCATTGATAACGGATAGGACATTTTTCGTTTCTAAAAGTAATGATACAATTAAGGCATCTCTTTTTTCACAGAAAAGGTGTGAAAATAACAAAAATTGGAGGCAAACATTTGTTGATTAAGAAAGTTGTAGAGTTTATAACGTGAAACACTTTAGAACCCTTTTATAACAAAGAAAAAAATAAGGTTTCCATTCAAGACAGCAAACATGATAGTACTTTAGCGATTATGTACGCACACGCTGCATTTAGGTGTTAAACATGTTTAATTAAGGGGAACCCTTACTAAAACTATCACTTCTGCAATGATGGCCAGTTGGGATCACGCTAACGACTTCAACAACTATTATTCATGCGGTTGTCAGATCGAGAGATAGATACGATAAAGCTTCCATATTGATGTACAGCGAAAATAACTCTTTACAAATCTACAAACGCATCAGCTGTGAAGAAATTGTTTTGCCAATCAGGAAGATCAGCACAAAAACATATGCCTCCGTCATGTTTTGTTTGGTCAAAAACTCGTTTCACAATATTTAGACAGAAACATCCATTTTTCTTATCAAAAGGAAAAGCAGTCGTTCTTTCAATCTGTCAGATGATTGTATAATGACTTATCAAAAACTGTAATGTAGTTGCAAACAAGAGTTGCTTTTGGAAAAGCAAACTTGGGGTTGTTTGGAGAACTTGTTTACAATATGAACCATGAAAATTAAACTTGTACTAATCAGTCTGAAACCTTTTAGGAAGAATTACTCAGGCACTTAAGAGAATGGAAGGTAGTGAAGAGGATGTCCTCAACACACGAAGGGACATGAGTCAAACCAGCAAAAACAATAAATAATTGAATATAAATATATCAGTTAAGTTATAAATAACAAACGATATATTAAAAAGTTGATATGAATTATTAAATACGATATGAAAAAAGTCACAATATGCATGGTATAATAAATTCAGCAAAGTCCTTGGTCCAACAGCAGATTTTGGGACTAGTCTTGACTAGATAATAACTCTTAAATGGATCTCCCTTGTCAATTGGTATTCGAACCTAATCCAGAACAGTTGCGCAGCAGGAGGTCAAATGTAGAAACCAGGCAGCTGAATGAATGTGCAATTTTCTTTTAGCTAGCTCTAAATTATATTTAAAAAATCCTACTAGAAGTCTGTCTGTGTCAGGAAACTCGCAGAATAAGCTGTCCGAATTATACATTTAAACAAGTGTGTGACCCTTTGAACACTGCAAAAATGTTGAACTTGCAAACAATAACATTCTCATTACAGTATTTAACTTGGCATTACAGTTTTTATGTAACGTAGCTTAATCTAAAGTGCTTCATGATGTGAATTTATGTAATTGCACATTATTGATTTATATCAAGCACATTCAACATAAAATTACAGTTTTTCTGCATCTAAAATGATATCTGTCTTAACCTGAGCATTATTGATTATGTGCGTAGTACAGTTGACTGCTACCAGTTAAGTTCAGCAATATCTGTAGATTGGGTTAGACCAGGGTATT
Organism: Phorcus lineatus; assembly: GCA_921293015.1. Lineage (NCBI taxonomy): Eukaryota > Metazoa > Mollusca > Gastropoda > Trochida > Trochidae > Phorcus > Phorcus lineatus. The sequence goes on along the minus strand of OV121086.1, from coordinate 52,262,474 downwards.
AATGCAGGATGCGCTTAGAGCATATCCCTCAGTGACGTGGATAAGCGCAATATAAATATCCTTATTATTTTATTTTTTTTTATTATTATTATTATCATTATTATTATCTACATATAAAATTTTGATTCAGTCAGATAGTACATAAGATAGAAATAAGCGATTACTGTCATCCCGAGAAGCTTACAGTCGTTACGAATGCGGCGAGTATCTATCTATTGATATGAGTCAGACATGAGCAGCTATGACGTCACCTTACCAACAGCTGTCATAAGAGTTTACTTTGAGCTGATTTGTATTGCTACAATAGGGCGTAGCTGACCTATTTTTAAATAAATGAAAACATTAATGTAAACTAGGTAAATGACGGTTATGGAAGGAAATTGTTTTAAAACTACCAAAAACTTGCGGACATGGACCCTCATATAGACCGACTATATACAGAGATTTACTTTTTACAAACAACAATTTACCTGTGACTGGGAATGACATATTATTTCCCCTCGTTATCAAATGTGAAATTCCCTAGCAAAGGCTAAAAAATTACAAAAATAGTCGGAAAGATCATCTGTTATTTCCTGCCACTCGTTAGTCATTATCGAAATATAAAGCACATTTAACATAGCATTACAATATGTATGCACAGTGTTGCAGTGTGACCGTGCTATATAACTGTTGGAGTCATAAAAAAGATAAATAATACAGGAAAACACTGATGTGGAAGGCAAATAAAGTTTGCGTCCCATTAGCATCAAAAGGAATGTGTATCAAGTATCAAGTCAGCAGGTGTAAGAAGAACCAAACAGGTGAGTTCTTGGTTGAACCACAAAACCTACTCTGAGGAATAGCAGAATCAGATAGGCTTCAGTTTAGAAGGCATAGACCTCCCATTACCTTGAAAAGAAATTAGCTTCCAGTTTATTGCTTCAGGTGGACTCTGTCCAATCAAACACCTCAACTGTACATTAGAGATGTTATGTGATAGGGATAACCTTATGGATTGGAAAACAAGCTTCAAATATGAAAGAAATGTGGAAGTATATCATATAAATGAGTTTTCTGATTCTGCATTTTGATTATACAAGACAGGTGTGATTAGCTTCAGGTATCACAAAAGGTTTGAGTGATTGTATTGAACTATCGTAACAGGTTTGAAAACAAACTCCTTTATCTATCAATTCATCGTAATTTAAAACCATTAAACGACTTTACTTCATTGCAAAGATAAGCCAAGAATGTTTCCGACGTTCATCTGTATACCAAAGGAGTCATTTAGTGGGGCTATTGCAATTAGTTTTATATTTGATTAAATTTATCATTGCCGTATTATATTCTAAATATATTTATTAAACTCTTTAAGCAGACCTAAATATTGAATTGTAATCATTGTAATCCTCTGAAACAATGCCTCTTTTATCTTTTCCTTGCAGGTGCTGGATTATCTGATAGTGTATCTCTTATACAAAGCCTGTAGGTAATCGAATTTACATAATTACATTTGACAGGCTGCCAAATACAGCGTTTAACGTGTATTTAACCTGACAGTGCATTCTCTCCCAACAGAGGTTGTCTGTCATAAATTCGAATGCAACCTCTGCCATAATACGAACTTTTCTCGATCTAGAAATGTAGAAACCTGATTTGATGCAATCAAAGTAACTGTGCAATCAGCGACGTCGTTTCAAATGTTATCATTTATCACTACCAAAATCGCCCAAGTTATTTCCGTAAGCTTTCCAAAATCTAAACTTAATTAAAATATGCACCTTCCACCCTGAGTCTTTTTTACGGAACACATACGCCTCATTTAGCGACTGCTTCATAGCCTAGGCCTTTGTTACAACAAATATTGTATTCATGCATTCGGCGTTTTCATGGGCTGCAATATTGCAAGCTAGTTTAAGTTGCAATACCTCTTACTATAACAGAGGTTGTATATGAGTAAATGAAGGAGCTACCCCTTATGGGAGAGAATGCTAAAAGTGATGTGTCACTGAGTAGTAATTTTAAATGTTTTAGCTATAAGATATACGAAAGACAATGTAGACCTGAATCTAGGCTCGGAAGCTTAATTTTGCAGTAATTCTAGCGATTGAATAATTACTAAATGCTTTTTGAAGAATACATAAAGCGAGATGTTATAAGCATTTAAAGAGGTAGATATTCAAGGAATATGTCATAATAATTGATAGCAAGTTCTTTTTAAATTTTTTTAACAATTCTTGACATAAACCAGTTGCTGAGATATAAATGTCTTTTGTCTCTTGTAGCTCAATGAATTTTCTGGAATATCAATTACATATGATGTTATGTGCACATTTAAGAAACTCTATAACTTGACTTTACTGTACTGTCTCAGAAAAACATGTATGATACATAATGACGTAATTAACTGAAAGGGGCACAGAGTATGTTGTTGGAGTCAAATATGTCAAACTTCATAAATGGTGTTATTTTATCGAGGAGTAGTGGTTGTTTCAGAAAGTCGTAATCCTAATGCTTATCAGTTCAGTATAGTGACCATAAACGGGTTAGTGTCGTGATTTGTGATCGAAAACGGGACAGTGGCGCGCGTCAATGATTTAAACGTAAATTCAGAAACTTATTTACAGCATACACAAAGACAAACATTGGATGATAGTGTTAGGTAGGTCATTTAACTAATATACACATTAATTGGACACATTCTTTCGAATTCTTTACATTTATAGAGCCGTTTTTCGATTATCATTGAAAACAAGAAAATACCATTATTTTGGCATTTTACAGATAAAGATGAAAGTTCAGGGAGACGATTTTAACTGAACTCAGGGTCTTAGGTATTTTGGCTCTTAAAAAAGCCCCATAAAAAATCATGAAACATACTCTGTGCCACTTGAAGCAATTACAAGAGTGGGACCGTGACGAATTCCAGCTGTATCAAACTTTCATATGTTTGAATTTGTCGGAGTGGATTCTTACCCTGTGCTAGTTGATTAATGTGAAGTTTTACTTTATAGAAGCTTCATCATTTCTGTTGGATTAGTGTATATGCAAACCTAGAAAGTTACCGTATTTGCAAAATTAAAATTATTTAGGATTTCTCTGCACCAAAGCGAACATGTCTTAGATGCTACTAATGCAAATAGGAATTGTTATACTTTTTACCTATTAAAAGGAATGACAGATAATCCACAGAGGCCACTCTCTCATCTGTCATCATGAAATTATGAACATAGACAAAACAGCATCACGTATCGGGCACTGAAAAGTGTGACACTTCCTCAAGAGTCACTCCTAATCACATTATATATGCAAATAGAAAATATAAATACGACAGTTTTATCTGTAAGATAAATAGAGTTATCTTTAGAAAATTCAAGGTTGCAGATTCTTAATGTATTTATGAGGTTAGCAAAGTGTGACTCGGTCACAATTTCTGCATACATGTTGACAAAGAGAAATAATTCAGAAGATATTAAAAGACAAATGAGGTTCAGGTAATAAAAAACTTGACCCAATCTGGCTTTTAAAAGAGTAGTTTACCGTAAAGAAAATATCAATAAGATAGTCTACGAGAGATCCTTGCTACATTGAGATAAACAAAACAAGGGATTGAACAGACCTGCATATGCAGACATGGTACAACATACTTGTAGCATACGATGTAAACAGCAGGTATTGCAAGAGATGGCACAACAGCAAATGTTTGAATTTCATTTTATGAAATTCTAAAAACTCTTATTTAATACAAGTTCAGATTGCAGCAAAGTCACACTTCATAACCAAATTTTAGAATGCTTTCTTTAACCCTGTTCTTTGACTGCACCTGGTCCATCCATGTTGAAGCATTGCATTTCATTAGTGGAAGTAACTTGGTTCTCTGTGCTAAACGCCGTTCCCTTCTTTTTATCTTAATGATGTCATACCTACCAATTAATTATCATATAGCTCGACTATTTATAAAGAACGTTCCGTACTGATAATACTTAATTACCATTGCTGCAACTTTTTCACAGGTATTTCTGAATGATATACCAAAGTCAGCTAAGTTTTGGTGATTTTATATGTAAAATGTACCGTCTGAAGATATATATTCGGGACTATCTCTGGTACATTTACAATGTAAATGAATTTTCCTGTCATAGAAACACAATCAGAAGTATTGTGCAAACTTGATTATATCAGGTTAAACTGAGAATGATGTAAACTAAATAAAACGTGTTGCTTTCAAAGACAATCAGGAAAACGAAATTATTTAAGGCACTTAATTCTTCATAAAGCTATTTCAATAACTAATCGAGAAAGAAATGAAAAACTCAAATAATTGTTCCTCACTACTAAGACCTTTTCACATGTGTTTATTCACACTATATCGCTGTTAATATACCGTAGGATCTTCTTTACAAATAACTTGACACTTGATAACGATGTAAAGACGGTCATTCTTGAAAGGGGATATAAGAACATTTCAAATGCTACAAGACTAAAATGAGTCCTTCATACAAACAATCATGCCTGTGTCAAACACACGCTACTTTTAGATGACGTTGACAGTGGTAGTATTTCCTAACAATGGAGGAATCTTGATTTCAAATTACAACCTCTTGATGTCAGCTGAAGATAATGTATAAATATAGTGCAAGTACATAACCTGAGACTGGATTATCATTAACATACAGAGACCTTGTCTGAATCTAGATCAAGATTCTTATAAATGAATTACAATGCCATAGCTGTGTGTATAGGAGAGTCAATATAACCTTGTTATCCAGGAAAGATACACATACAGGAAGTAGATCGTGGAGACCTTGTCTGGATGTAGATCAGATAGATATTCTCGCTAACAATACCAATAAAGAACATCTAGATGAGTTGAAATAGTTTACTGACAATATGTGACATGAAAGAAAATCAGCAACCTTACAAATATGAAAAGGAAAGCATCTTTAAAAAACCTCAGAAACTCTAACATCACGTAACCTGAAATCAACATCAAAGAAAATAAATTAGCTTCAAGGGAAAAAAAACAACTTTGATGGTCAAAGATATCTTTTTGAAGTTCCTTTTCTTTCTCTAAAATTTCCTTTTAACAAAGGAGAATATAGCACAGGAACAAAGAAACAATGCGGCTTACTAGATTCATGAATATTTCTTTTCTGACATTATCTACCTAAACCTACATGTGTATCTCAAGTTAAGTATTCAATAAGATTTAATGTTTTATGAAACTTAGAATGTTTTCAAATCTGTACACATTTAAATATCTCAGACTTTCACTGACATCTCTTGTACATATCCTGTAACTCTCTGTTCGTCACTTGTTGTACATTGTTGTGTAAATGCCGACATATTTCTGAGTGTGCCTATCCATTTCTTGTATGAATAAAATATGTTTAATCAAAATGATGTTATACAATTTTATCATTTAACACATAATGACAAATTGCACCAAAAGTTTAAAGAGCCACTGCGTGATTTTCATAACATATCATTTACCTTTGATACGAACCTAACTGTCATATGTGGTGATATAAAATCAAAACATCTTAACTTTTCATGTCCAAAAGACATATATATGACAAACACTGGCCTTCCATGAAATCTAAAAGCAGCCTTATAAATGCACAGAGGTTTAGATACCACGTCCAATATACATGGATACTAGTTATATAACCTAAAAAATGCTATCAACTCATTACTGCCCTCCTGGCTGTTTTAGATAAGTCTCCAAAATTACGTTTGACTATTTGACGCGCGCCACTGTCCGGTTTTCGATCATAATTGCGACGTTCTACCTTCATATTGTCACTGTAAGAAACCAATTAGCTTTAAAATGTGTCTTTTTGGTAACACTCGATACTTCGCTATCATATGACGCCATTGATAAGTTTGGCATATATGACTCCAACAACTCACGGAGTGGCTCTTTAACATGCAAAGAATAGTCACCTCAATCTGTAACCTAAGATCTTTTAAGTCACTTGGCCGATTGCTAAATGCAAGTTTTAATTGTTTTGGATAAGCAAGTTTCCCGCTACTTAAATCGTGCAATTGGATACCCTTTTTTATCTTTAGATCTACTTCAAAGTCCATTTCACAAATTGCAAGCGGAAAACTCCTTTGTAGATTTCTTCAGACTTGTCTTAATCTGATAACATCAAGTTCACCTCATACAAGCCCACTAAAAGTGCACCATGACCTATTGTCTTTGCTCTATATTGGCAGGTTTCAACAAACCTTTTTCGCATTGGTGAAACTCTACAAAAGCTTTCAGTAATCGAATATTCTTGAATTCATCTTCAAGACACCAAAAAATTGTGACCTGGGTCCAAAACTGTGTTGTGTCCTTGGGCAAGGCACTTCATCCACATTGCACTCAGTCCACCAAGCTGTTAAAAAAGGGTACCTGAATATAGGGTTGTACGGACCTATACGGTCGCGCTTAGCGCTTAGTAGCAGCTTTGAAAGTACACTTCCCTCAGGGTAATGATGAAGGTAGCGCTTTGAGCATGTCTTAGGACGTGGAAAAGGCGCCATATAAATATCCACATTATTATATGTTCATTACATATGGGAGAGGCATTTCAAAACGAACAATCAGTTCTCCATACATATGCACAATGAACTTAATTAAGTACCTCCTAAATTATATAATGCGGTCCTATTGGTATGATAAATCAAATAAACTGACAACTCCAGATTTATCATTAATTGTCTGACTTGTTTACATAATATTGAACAAGATATCCAATTTATGCATGTATTGCAAATATGAGGGGGAGCGATTTCTCGCTTTCGATAACCTATTACCGTGAATTGTCGTCAGAGTTGTTCAATGAGAAATGTATTGATTTTCGTCGTATTTCGTAAGGTATTGTAAGTGCAGTTATCCAAAGACAGTGAAACGTAAGTAAAGTGATAAAGTATACTACTAGAAGATTGTTATATCTAATATCTTCAACTGTTTGACTCACCATGGCCAGTTGTCTTTTTCTTAGCAAATCCATTTTGCTGATAAAAATGGGGATTGCTGAATTAAATTTTTCTTATATGCATTTAAAATACACAAGCGGGACACTATTCAAATTATTCTAAACAAATTTTAATTAACTGAATCCTGATTATTGATACGATCTTGGAAATGTGTCTTTTAATAGCAATAATGCATAAGAATAACGAAAACTTACTTCAAATATGTAAATTTGCTAATTATGCACAAGCATTTGTATCGGGCACTTCCAAATCTGTAAGGACTTACTGTCCAACGTACATAACCACATCCACCCCTCTTTGCCAAATAAAGGATAGAAAGGCACATACGATTTTAAATATCGAGAGGTGTAACATATATATTTACCTATACTAGAACAAATTAACAAAGATATTATGTTTTATATTGATACATCTGTTTGTGAACACTTTCACAAAAAGTATCTTCTTTCAAAGCACATACCTGACTTTTGAAAATCTGTATATGATAATCAATATCCAGGACATGTTCATATATCTAAAACATGGGTATCTAGTGATACCAACATCTTATGAAACACTTGTAAACATCGCTAGGACAAGGGAAATAAGTCTGTCTGCATTGCTAAAAAGGCGGCGTTTTTTGCCAACATGCAATGCCTTTGGTTGCAAGCGAAAGAATTATTTATTGTAATTGTTTGTGTCTACTACGTGATTTGAACCCACATCCTAGGATTCATGCAGAAATGACATACAAAATAACTGCATTGTGATGTAGGCCTCATCGTTTCCTACAGAAATAACGTACATCATGAAATGAAATGTTCATGAAAACAAGATAGAGGATGCATTGTATTTTTTACAAAATAAGTTTTACAAAGTTGAATCTCTTAATCTCCTAAATTTCAATTACTTCCAAAAATATTTATTACCATATCGTGAATTGGTATCCCCTAAATGATGATATAAAGATTGACATTCTTTCGGAAATGTTTTATTTCGTTATTTATTCCAATCCTAAGGGTGAATTTAATTAAATTCATCAAAAATGCAAGTAGAGTATTTTTCTGCTCATCAACACACAACAAAACAGAGAAAATGTCGAACATTATACCTGAAGGGGACAAAGTTTGGCGTCTTATTAATATCAATGCCCCGAGAAATAATCTTAGGGCTTAACAAAAACACTCAAGTAGAATGAGTAGAATTAATAGTGTTCATGTTCAGATTAACGATGATATGTCCTACAATTACTAATACGATTCGCAAGATTTCAGCGCTGCGGGGCACATTTACCGAAAAATATGGAATAACATTTGATATTAAGCTAAAGATGCTGTTATGTGTCAATAACTGTGAGGTTATTTCTTTTAAAATATAAAAATGAAAAGTTGATGCAAGAAAATGTTGCTCCCTTAATTGGTAAAATTAAATTCGTTACTTTCAAAATCATTAACTGACAAGGCATTCTCTTTAATAAAGTACTATTAAAGGACTTCTTATGAATTTAAGTTTGGCTATTTCGATTACAAATCAACTGAAATTTATTTTATTGTTCAAAATACTAAGATTCGATTACATCTTCGGAACGAAAATAATATGTTTTATCTGGCTCCAATCTATCGTAATTCAGTTACTATTCAGAACTGAGAAGTTCTATTAAGTAATGAATCCAATAGGGTTAGACGTTATTTCAGAACAAAGCTCCATGTTGAATTGAACATTTTAATATTTGAAATCAAATTGAAGACTGTTCGAAAATTTAACCTATCAGCTTCTTTTGAAAAAAGTATCTAAGGTATAAAGTAATTCATGTCTCTGGTACTTAAATACTATATCGTCTTATTTCAAAAGTTCAATAGTTATGGACAAACTTTGTAATTTCTAAGTGTTTTGATATCTATGACATACCTCGAAGATATTACTTGTGCTATGATCAACGCCAAACACTGCATACTACGTTATGATCTCTGTTTTACGGGTTATAAACTCTTTAATTTTAAGCACATTTAACTAACTCGCATGAAAACTTTGATAAACTACGTGTTAACAAATGTTTAACAATGAGATTCTATTCAAACTGAAACTGTAGGTGATTATCCAAATAAATCATTTGATCTCCCGAATGTTTCAACATTGGATTTCGTAACACATTTCAAAGGAAACAACTTAAAAACAGAATTCATTCGTCTTCCCATGTTTTCAAAGCTAGATTTGAAAGAGTTGAAAGAAACACTGAAGTTATCTTAACAGTTTCTATCAATATCAGCACATTTCATTGTTCTCTGTTTACAATGTTCTATTATCAGCTGCTGGTCAAATTGTCGAAAGGTAAAAACGATTTAGCTTAGTCCTCAAGAAAGCCTGCTATCATTATCCAATCAGTGAACCCATTGATGTAGACGTCTGATGTCAAGTGAAGTGATGTCAGATCAAACAATTCATCAGCACAACATTTCCGCTACTGGACTTTGAAATCAAATAAGGGCAGCCTTAGAGGATGTGATTCGTCACCTGGAATTGGAGTAACTTTTGTTGACTAGTTAAGAGACATCGCAGGTCGGTGTGATATAAACAAAGGGAAACTGTTGTTACGTTAACAGATTTCTAAAGCTGGTTAATGGGCAGTTGCTTATGGGCGATGTTACTGGTACAGGAAATACATGTTCAATAGATGATTGAATTTTGAAGTGTTCTAGGTTTATCTATGTTTACTTGAACCTCTTCTTTATAGCAATAATGATATTAACTTTGAATGAACGAGCATTTTAACAGACCAGTATATGACCTCATTATCTTTATAATGTTGAACATTAATCAAACACAACGATTTCAGTACTGCGGTTTTGTTAGAACTTACATCACATAAATCTTGAGATTTACATGGTTAGTAATTAATAACGACTCTTCTGAATAACAAAGTACTGAGTTAAATCCTTGGCAAGGACTCGCTTTTCACTCTATATAAATGCATTTTACGATCCGCAATGTTTAACTAATAATGCTTGATTGTTAATTCGTGATGTGTTTATTCCCGTAGAGAATAATACTGACATTATATTACCATTATTATCAGTATTATAAACAATATTACCCTTATGAGCAATAATGACATATCTTGCCTTGTTTTGATTTCTTTCTTCGAACCTACAAAGATTGTTTTCGATTTTTGGTAAAGAATTTAGTATACATCTAGCACAGATGACATATTTCAAGACGTAAAACACAACAACTATTTTAAATATATATTTTAATAACACTAACGAAGTTAATAAATTATTGTAAGTTAGTAAGTTATTGATGACAAGCGAGATATTATCATACGAAAAATGTGTATAAGACACAGGGACTATGATATACAACATTGAAATCATGGATAAAGTCAAGATGAACATATGAGAAGAACTCATATTCATATCATGTCCAAAAGCGCCTCCAGATACCTAATGTCACTTAAATAGGAACTATAGTAAATGAGGAAACTTACAACAAAGTTGAAAAAGTCAATAATAAATCTTGTCATGAAGTCTTTTTTCCAATTCAATGTCATTCACTACAGGAATTCACCAGTGATATTTCAAACAAGTATCTATGTACCTAAATTTAGTATTCAAACTTCAAGGACACAAAATAAACATGAAGTTCTATCAAACTTTTCAATGACAAAGTTTGCAAGTTTTGTTTCTCTAATGCAAAAACATCAAGGAAATATTGTTTCAGCATGCCAGTTATTAACAGGAAGACCTCATACACAATGTCAGTGACATTTGAAAGTTGCCTCTTTCAACAAATGCGCTGACTCTCAATATTAAAGTAGAATTGACAATGACTTGGCGAAATAGAGTTTAAGTCCCGAAATATTTTTATGAAGTCAGTCAAACTATACTAGTAGAGTAAAAAGTTTTAGAGATTTACTGACTGTTCATAATGACTATTCAGTTTAGGGGCATTATAATGTCGAGTTGTTTGAACTTATAATATCCCCTTTGCTTCAACTATCAGCCTTCTTAGTGCCAAATATATAATCTTAAAGAAAACATTAAGAAACTTATTCAAAACGTTATTTACCATTGCTCTTCAGTGATTTCAATAAATACAATTACTGAAAACACATTACTTACGTAAATGTTTACACAACTATGCAAAAAAGATTTATTGAAAACCATGCCATAATTTCGAAGAAGTAATCTGATCTGACGTGGACATCAATTCAAGGAGAGATTTTATTTAAATAATAACCTATTGTTGGTTAGTTTCATTTCGATAAAAGAGACTTATGTGGATATTCATAGAAATCTAAATCTGAATCCAACTGTCTTTAAAATGGGTATAAACCTCATTGGCAGTTTTTAACTGTAAAATGTTATCAAAACTATCTCTTAAACCAATTCTACCATAAGTATTGGTTATCGATGCAATCCTTTATTAAAAACGCGTTACTAAATATTGCCAAATTTAATGACAAACACTTTCGGCTCATTTAAATAATTATTATTTAGATTACTTTCTTGCGAGAAATTGGGTGAAAGTGATAATAGTCCTTCTGTCTATGCACACAAAACAATCTTCACTTGTGTCTTGATGCGATTATCTCTGTTATGTTCTTCAGGTTTGACTTCATACTCCTACCCTGAACTATATGTGTTGCTAGTTACAGATTGACACACTATCACAGATCTCTAAAATGCTGTATCTTTTGTCAATCGTTGACATTATCAACGCATAAGGTGGCCAATGATTCGGCTGTTGACCCGGATTATGTGTCATCGTAATTCATAACAGCACAGGCTAAGACAGACTAACAAATGTCCTGTTAATCAAGTTTTGATAATGTTTGGTAACTAATACCGTTAAATTATGTTTTCGCTATTCTTTTTACTACTGAATATTTGATCTTTCTTGTACATTCACTGGAGCGGAAATATTACTTACAAATACTTGAATTTCTATAGCCTTATCTGTACTATCTAGTTTTGAATTCAGTCAACAACAAATGTCCAAAGCGGAAAACAATGGAATTATCAGAAGATCAAAATTAAAAAATTGATAACTTTCTCTCTCTTAATGTTTTAATGCTTCCTCCTGTGAATTTACTAAACGCCTGCGATGCACGGTATTATTTCTGGATCCTGCTGTTCGTTGAGCTTTGACACTGTCGAAAGAAGTTTTAAGTTTCTGGAAACATGCCGATTCTTTTAACTTAAAAGGAACTCTTATAAAAAATCATTCCATACAATATGCTTTAAATTACAAATCCATGAACACGATTTTAAAATTGAGTAATAATATGACTACGAATTGTCGTTTACAACTTCCGTGAGCCAACAAGCTGCATTCGGGGAAATGATACATTATGCCGAGATTCAGGATGAAAAGGTCTCATATTGATTAAATTTTAAAAGTATTCTTCCACAACCTTCTTTAAAGAACTAAATAGTAAACAAGATGCACTTTCAGAGCAGTCAAAAGGGATCATACTGTGGTTGTTGAAAATTTCTGTATGAACCTACACCACATGCTAAGGGAAATTAAATCTTTGATTTGAATTAAAAGCTAACCTTTCTTAGTCGTTTTCCCCTGTAACGAAGATTAAACTATGTCCGTCCGAGGTTAAGGGCACAGCTGATCTACGAAATCTTTAAAGATACAAATTAAAGTATGTGGTGTGTGTCTAGCCTTCTAGGTATCATTATATTGATGCAGCTCGAAAATGAGAAGCGCCAATTATTTTCCCCCAAAGTTATTTTAAAACACTGTTTTTGTTAATCTGTTCGACCTTTCTACACAGGGAAGATCATCTCTCAGAAACCGTTTAAGGTAAATAACCAATCGCCCAATAGCGTGGTGTGGCATCAGGTTATCCTGATGGAGTTGGAAAATGAGAAGCATGATGTTATTAGTCAGGAGTTATTTTCACCGTTCCGCTTTTTACTATGTTCAAAAGATCGTGTCTTCAGTTTGGACAGCATTTTTAGTAACTGATTAAGATACGATAACCAAATTTGTTGGTTGGCGTAAGGGTTTAAAGGTACCTTGATTCAGTTAGCGATAAACAAAGTGTAACAAACCTTTAGAGAGTAAACATATCAAATGATGAGTGCTTGTATGATGTAAAAATAATGGTGACGATGCAATAATTGTTATCAGCAAACATTCATTGTGGCTGAGCAAAAACAATAACTTAGAAACATTTGTTTGAATTAAGGTAAAGATGAATGAGGAAATATTATTTCAAGGAAATCATTGTTTGCAACCTGAATACAATTACATCTATTATAACAGTGTTCTGAAAGAAACATTTTCAAACTTCATTCAATATATGAAATTAATATGTCTATTAATTTTTTACGAGTTTGAGTCACACTCAAAGTTTGAGCAATTTCTAAGCTCGAAGAATAAGGTCGACAGAAGCAGTAGCTTCATTGACGTTTACAAAAAGTAAGTTTGTCCTCATACTATTATTAAACAAAATTAATTAAAATAATCAGATTAATTTCTTTTGTGACCTTTTTGAGTTTAAATCTAATTCAAATAAAGGTAATGTCAACGGAAACTGATATAAACAGATAACGCTGATGCAGTTTAAACTTTAATAAATAGTAGAATATTTGCAGTTTCCCACTTCTCTAAACCTTATGACGTAAAACCATGAAATATATATGATTATCCTATTAAAATAAAAATCTAATAAATCAAACTTAATACACAAGCGAGGCAGCAAAACCCCAAAATATGTTTTTAATGACTTACGAAGAATAACTCAATACACAAAAACATGTGCATATACTAAATTGTTTTATTTCTATTCTACTTGGGGGTTTTAAATGCGCCAAGTTCATGTTAAATCTGACGTTTCAACAACATCACAAAACAGAACACAGCCCTTATTGTTATTTGGTGTATTGTTTTCATTATTGAGATACTGTAAAACCACGCAGGATGCAGCTAGATATCATTGAGTATGAAAAACAATATAAACAGGAATTGGCATATAATTAAGGCAGCATCAGTTATTCAACAACTTCTCAAAGTCTTGATTATTGAAAGGAGACAACACAGACATTAGAGATTCAAGCTCCATCACATGGCTCCAATGACAAACGAAATGGCCACGCTATCCTGTGACGAAAACTCCATTGTCAAATAGCCGTTACTTAACGTTCTCTTATTCTGTTTATACTGTATAAAAGATATTTCCATCAATAATTGATTTTTTAAAACGAGAAAAACAATCATTAAATGACAGAGAGAAAGAATTCCTCTGTGGTTCTAAAACCGACATTCCAATTGGTTTTAAAAAAGAACAGAGTCTTTAATAATTTGCCAGAAAAAATGTATATACATAGACAGTCATAATTTTCTTTTCTTACAAGTCAGAGGAAAACATGATCTGAACTTGAAAAAAAATTAAAGTATAAACTTCTTCGATTCGTACTCAAAAAGATAGCTCCTGTTCAATAAAACATGTCTGAACACCTTGAAGACAAACGCATGAGATCATTTATATAGGCAGTTGTAGCCTTTAGCCCCTTTTGCACCAGAAATTGAAAGTAAAATATTGTCATATGCCAAATAACAACTGGAAAACATCAATTTAAATTTCAAAGAAATCAACTTTGAGACGTATGAAAAGATAACATTTACAAATTAAAGTTTTCGATTTAAGAGTCTGGAAAGAAAAAGGTGACTAAAACTTCTCTGAGAGTTACATGTTCATTTCACTTAACACAAGAAGCAGGAGATAAACTTGAAAACTTAGAGCCTTAAATTGAATAAGTCTATAGTTTTATTCTTCTTTAGAAGATTAAAAAAGAATCTGAATCAGCAGAACATTGGACAAAAATGTTACACGCAACTCATTAATCTTCCGTTTGAAAATTAGTGTATTTACCAGACCTTCAATTTAAGTTTACAGCATGTTATACGTGTACATTGTTAACAACCAGCTAAATATGACAAACAATTGATTATAATTATAACAATTTAACTAATGATCAGCATTGAGTTTAAAATTACAGCAAAGACTCATCCAAATAGTTAAAACAATATCAAATGCGTTACTTAAAATATATCCACCAAAGTCCGTAGTTAAACAGTAGCAAGTAAGTTTAGTGACTAGTTTCTATCTAAAAACCGATCAAAATCAATCAGTTATAAGTAAAAAGTAACGTCAAAATTTTATTGAAAATGTTTGGAACTGAATTGGCCAATTGAAAGACGTGTTACGTAGCGCATGACACAACTGAAACTGTTGATTTGATCGTTTTCTCGTTAATTTAGGTAAATTTGAAGTCCGCTGCAACCAAATTGATCTGATAAGCTTTTCAAAAAATAATTTTATTACCTGCAACCAAATTATTATTAGCCAAGACATGAAAAATTATGAATATTTATTAATTTATTTTATTGAATAAAATTAATTTGGTTGCAGTTGCAAAAACCAAACTCGAAAATTACTCGATTTCATTATAATTATCCATTTTGCAACCAATGTCCAGGACTCCTAATAATACAATTTGTTACAGTCAATTATTCCAGCTTTCAGAATATCTTCATCTGAAATATTTTCAATGACTAGGTAAAATTTTATAGACGTTTCAGATACCCCGTCATTCAGACCCCTCAATTACTCTAAATCTCGTTAGTAAATCTAAAACCTTGAATAACAATGGCACAGCAGAATGATAGCAAAGTCAAATGTAGAAAACCAGAAAGCTCAATGTTTGAGTGAATGCTTTTTAATAGCTGACCCATTCTCTCCAAACAGAGGTAGCTCCGTCATAAATTTCTATACAACCTCTGTCATAAAACGAACCTTTCTCGGTTTAGAAATTGAGAAACCTGATTGGATGCAATATCATTGGTTATGCAATCAGCAACGCCGTTTCAAAATGTATCATTCATATCGCCTAAGTTGTATCTTTGGGCTTTCCAAAAGCTAAACTTTATTCGAATATGCACCTTGCAATTTGAGTCTTCTTTACAGAACACAAACGCCTCATTTAACGATTACATCATTGCAAAGGCCTGTGTGACAACGAATGCAAGACTAACATAGTCATGCATTCGTTGTTTTCATCGGCTGAAATGCTTCCAGATCTTTCTATTTTCATAAAGATCTCAAAGCAGTCGAAACATATATGGAAAGCACGACAATTTCTTGACACAATGTTTCGTTTTCAATGATAAACTTGAAAACAAACACACTCTCATAACAACAGTAATTAGAAAAGTGATTTAATGTTTTATTTTATATGAAAATGTCATATTTTGACCAAGTCATGTATACTCAATCACCAACTTTTTTCTGACATATGAAAAAAAAGAAAAGATATTGCTATCATCAATCTAACTTTCAATATTTAAAGCAATTATTGAATTCGCTTTTGTTCATATGTAGTATAAAGGTGAAACACAGTCATGAGCTTAAACTTGAATGTTTCATGATACCGATACCTTTAATTGTACACATTTGATTAATTCAAGCATGTGACTCACGGCATACAATATTGTGGTACAGGATGGTAATGTTACTGTGAATTCTTACTGTTGGAGGTATAAAGAATTTATTTCACAGGAAACCTTTTGGTACTTTGCTTATTCATTTCCTTTATGAAATGGAATGCGTTTAAAAAAGTTCATGTTATCAAAAGCAGTGTTTAAGCAAACATCGAGTGAGCAGGTGGCTGAAGATCCAAACAGGTTTGAGCTTCGTTGCACCAATCTACTCCGCGGAACATATTTTAGCAGAGGAATCTGATAACGTCCACTTTAATAGTATAGACCTCCCATAAGCGATTAAGGACATTACCTCTAGCTTCCTTGCATCAGATAAGCTCTAACTCCTGCAACACTTCAACTGTACATCACAGACGTCATAAGGTATTTATAACCTCACAAGTTGGAAAATAAGCTTGTTAAGTCATCATTAAGTTTTTGTGTGAACCGCCTCTCAGCAACGACAGACATTAGGTTGAAGAGTATTGTACGATGAGCTGTTTGATACTGTATTTGAGTGTACAACACCGGCCTGTTTAGTTCCAGGCATCACAAGAGGTAGGAATGATACTATTGGTTTACTGTAACATGTTGAAAAACAAACTCCTCCTCCTATCTACCTTAAAACTTTTAAATGAATTACCTTTCAGGCTATTATAAATATAGGCCAAATCTGATTGTGAATTGTATCTTTATAGCACCGGTGTGTCATTATATGGTAGTTTGTTATTGAGTCATTCAACATTTGAATGAATATCAACCGTTGAGAGTCGTTAGACCAGGGGAAAAAACTTATCAAAAGTAGAGGCAATTGACGGTTTGATGTGATTCATGTATAATTTTAGAAAAAACTAAGTTGAGTAATTTTTTATAATTATTCATCTGTTTCACTTGAAATTTGAAATATTTGTTCAAAAATTGTACAGGTTCTGCAGAAAACATTATGTTAAAATTCAAAATACATGAAAAACACGGCAGTCAGAAGTTACAAATGAAAATAAAACTGAATAAGTATACATTTTTGTACAAAGCAAAATTTGTACTCATTTTACAGATTATTTGTCAAAGATGATCCAGAAGTTCGTTAAAATAGACAAAAAAATCGCATATCATTTTGATAGTGGTGCTGGGTCAGTCACTCTTCCTTTAGAAGACTTTCTGCAAAAGACATCAAATCGGAACAAATGAACTTGATCATAAGCTACTAGGCTGATTTGTGAAAATAAGATATGAGTCTTATTAAATTAGATTCACACGTGTTGCCTAATAACAGCAATTTTATAGGTGTGTATGAAGGGATACGATGAACCTGGTTTTTAATTTGACCTGATGTTAATATCACAGATTTCACAATTATGATTTCTTTAGGGCATTAGTCTTCAAGTCTTTTTAGTTTCAAAATACCACCAGACGCATGGTAATTGTTTTTTCTAGCTACTTGAATGCTATTATCTTCCGGTCAAAGCTTTATGGCCCTATTTTTCTTTATTTTGATCAATTTATAAACTGTGCCGAAATGGCTCATAAAGTGTTGTTATCAGCTGTGAAATGATAGCGTCAAAATGAAATAACATTTTATAAAATGCTATTCTTCAAATATCAAAGAGGTAGTTGTGGCCATCATGATTTCTGAGAAAGAAGAAACTACGTCTCTTAAAAACGTATGCTTTCAAATTAGTTCATCATTTTACACTTCGCGTTCTGAGGTCGCTCTAAGCAATTGACAATGTGACCTCTTTGACCCATCCTGCAAACTTCGCCCTCTCCATAACTTCCTTTCCGGTTTAGTCTTCAATCAGCTGACAATTATACAGTAGGATGAACGAATTCGAATAGCGGGCCTTGAAATAGCAAGGTTTTTAGAGAATTACGCAATGTTATACTGTTAACTGATTGCTGGTGCATTAGTGTTTGAATTTGTTCAACTGAAGCGGATCGTTTAGGGAAGAGGGCATTTAGCGTGTTTTGTTCATAATAAAGAACATAGTTTGTGTGATACTGAGGAAAATGAATATTAAACCTGCTTTTAACAATTTAGAAAATCCTTATAGAGACATAAACAAATTGATTTTGAAGATTGAATAAAAGATTTTTATAAAGATCATAATCTGCTTTTGTTTGTTTTTTGGTTACTGAAATTGCTCAGGTGAAAAATTATTTTCGGACTTTTTCTTTTAGCAATTCATATTTTCATTAATAATCTTCTTTTCCTTAAACATTTTTCTTTTTGATGACATGAAGATTTCCTTAAAAGAACACAAAAAACATTACTTTTTAATCAAACAAATAAAGTAAATGTAATGGCCAAAAAAACTATTGCATCTAAAGCTGTTAAATATGATACTGACATAAAACAAAACAAGATTTGCATGGTATTTCTAAAAAAGCTTTCTATTTGAAGTGTCCTTTGTTTATATTGTGTCTATTGTTTGCGTGGTAGTTTGACTGAACCAATAACATATTGATGATGTATGTCTGGTTGAAATATTCATTTAACATTACATAGACTTGTTGCTTAAAACCCAATGGTCTGGTGTGAATTGAGATTTTGTTTTACTCATTATATTGATGTACAAAACTTAAATTGAGCTCAACGTCTGTTACAAACACTATCACTCAATTTATCATTTTCTAGATGCACAGAATTAAGTTCCATTGTAATGAAATTAGTCTTTATAGATAAACAAAACACCTTTTACATTGTTGTTTTGTATCGTTTCTTTACTAGACAATTCAATTTTTTTTGCAACGAATCTTTAGTTGATACGATTGACCACCTTTCATTGAGCTCAGTATGATTTTTTAATATTGAACGTAAGTTCTTCTTTAAAAAGAACCTTGTTCTTCCTGTGTTTTGTAATACATTTTAATTTCACTTTGAAGATTCTTACATTCTTCTCATTTTAGAAACACAAAGATAATTACACTCTCAGATCAAAACTGTTTACACGGCAAAGGTATTCACATTATAATGTAAAAATAATTTGGATATTGCCTCTTCAAAAAATGGACTCATTAAAACAGAGAAAAATAATGTTCTTAAAAGACCCCTGATTCTCTGGAACTCTTAATTAGACCAGATGAAAACGTATCGCATGTCAGTGTTATCAAGTGATGCCAGATCAGACACTTTGACAGCAGAACACTTCCTGTGTAAGACTTTGATATCGGCCTGCAGCAACTCAAGTTGATAAAAGCTATATGGCTAATTTGAGTGGTGAGAAAATAATGAAAGCACTTATAGATCAAGGAATGTCAGTTTGTTCCAAGATAATTTTTTAATCTCTCTCTCTCTCTCTTTGTTTTAAATAGAAAATATGTAAGTGGGAGAATGCTTGTTGGGGGTATCGTTGATCTGAAATGGATAGAACTTAACAAAAAATTCAAGCACAGCTCATGTATGTTATGGTCTTTTTCAGATCAAACACATTGCCTCATATGAAAGATCATTCAGATAATTTTGATAATCAACAAATATTATTTTCCTTTGAAACAGATGAATTAAATATATTAGATATTACTTGGTGACCTCATGTTATTATGGCTTTTAATAATGCAACTTATGTAAATCAAGCATGACATAGAAAAAAACATGTTGCAGGAAACTCAAATCATTATGTTATAGTTTGACATGATACGTGTTTCTTCTTTAAGGGGCATTTTAGAAGCTGGATTGATGAAGAAGAACAAGTGGATGGTCAACTTCTTTATTGCACGAATGTTTCAGTGTTGATACTAACACCGTTATCAAGCAAGATAATTATACATGTTGTTTGATTTTAGTACACTAAAACGAGAAACATTGTCGTTCTAGAAAAACTAGAATATGTTTTTATCATCTAAATAGTCTTTGAGAAACAAGTGCATGTAAAGTTGTATTATTTGTTGGAAATAATATTTGTTTATATAAACAGTGTCAATCACATTGACGTTAGAGTATTCTTGTATATTTCGTTTATTGAATCAATATGTTAAATGAGCAAAGTTTCCATCCATATGTATACACTTTATATCAAATTGAAAAGGTTTTGCTTCAATTACCGTAACTTGACTTAAACATTTCTAGAAGGTTCTAGTTTTCATCTGATTGTAGATGATTTATCAACTGTACAGAATCTATTTGGCTCTGAAGTGGTCCAACTGTCTGTGCGATCTCGATCTCCTCGAGAGATTTGTCAGTTAGCTAATTAGCTATCTGACACAAAGGCATATTAGTTTGATATGAGGAGGATTAGATAAGGTGATAAGTTTCAGTTTTCCCAAGTATACAGATAAGTCGATATTATTTGTTAGGAATTGAGAGATTAGTTTGTGAAATGTAAAATCATCAACTAAAATGTTCAATGGAAAAATAAGAGTTGCTCCCATAATGTTTTATAAAATAATGCTATTATTTCAAAGATTGATTGCATGTCTGACTGTAAGAATTATATTATAAAGAATATAATGTCAGAAACCGAGAAAGTAGTTCATTATTCGGTATAAGAATCAATCGTGATCAGGGAACTTGAATCATTCCACAAACTCTGCAGAGAATGACACATCCATGGTTAAATACGTTTTGAGGAGTAACCATATTTTTCAGGAATAATTTGAAAACAAATCAAATACTTTAACCTATTATGGACTAAATACAGAGTATCAAATATAATTATTTATTCCTATTTCCCCAGAAGACAGGTACTAATGACAAAAATCTCACAATCACGTAATCCCTTTGAAACCATGAGAAGCAATATTTGAAAAACTTTTGTATAATATTGAATCACTTAGCCAATAAACACAACACGCGAGATCAAGTCAGAGACACGGTGTCGAGATGGAGGCACTTTAAATAAACGCATGCTGTGTAAAAGCGGTTTGATTTGATTTGATTTTGGATTGGTGTCTGGAGCTTTTAACTTTTCTAATCATTTTATTAGATTAACTGATCCTCAAGTATTTGTTTATCATGCCTAACTATTGACAAAGCTATGACTCAAGTGGATTCTTATGAGTGGAGATTCAAGATTTTTGCGAAAAAACATCCCAATTTGCAACCAAGCATCACTCACCGCTGATCAAAACAATATACACTAGTTAGATTTTATAGCAATCATATCACCATCAAACGTAGTGAAGCACATTTCAGTTTAATGACTAGGAACCAGAAGCAATATCAAACAGATGTCAACAATCCAGTTAATACCTGCCTTAAAAAGATTCAATATAGTCAAAACCTTTCACAGACAATAATCTTTGATTTTTTGGCAATATGATTAATTGAATATTTTGAAAAAAGACAGGCATCATTCAATAATTTTTAGAAATTTTGTTTGGCGCCAATGTCTCGTTTAATATTGACATAAAAACATTAGTTAAAGAACACTTACTGTAAAAATTAGAGCACCTCTTCGCTCAAATAATTACGGTTATCCAATAACAAATAGTACCAGTTTGTTGATAGTGAATGATTTGTCATTTGTGATGTGTGTTTGTGTTGTATCAAGTTTGGGTAACAATCAAAGAAAATGTGTGTAAAAAATATCACAAAAGTTTTATAATTGTGTAAGTTCGATTTTGTAGTTTTGTAAGTATGCGTTTACAATCAGTATGAAATTCAAAGTCAGATTAAGGTTCCTCTATAAATCAATATAAACTGTATGAAAGACATTCTTAAATATGTTTGTAAAGGGATGGAAAGATGGCATAAGCTTGAAAACTACATATCTCAATTGCGAAAGCATAACAATTCATCAAAAATAGATCGTATGTCACTAAGTGATGAATACAATGTGTCAATATGATTATAATACAATTAAGTTGATAATTACTTTAATATGGTTATGTAGTGTGCATATAGCGAGAGAGGTTTATAGAGTTCTTGGTTTTATTCCATGTAAGGTAGTCTCTGTCTCTGAAGCTCAGCTGGCTCTTAAGTATACATCGCTCTGTTTATGATTTATTAAAAGTAAATGCCAGAGTTTTAAATAAAATATTTATAAAATTTAAAAATGTATCTTGCTAAAGCATTTGCATGCTTGGTATAATATGATTTGTAATTTATTACAATGCGGATTAGATCACTTAATCATTATTTCAATTATCAGTATTGACCATTTTCAAAATACATGCAATTAAAAATAGTTTAGATTTGAAGACTTTGTACAGTATTTTTATTTCTTTTGAAAATGAAATTTTCAAATAATATTCAGACATGCAATCAGACAACAAATACCTGTTGCATTTCTTAAATTTTATAATTTATTCAAAGAATTTTTCAGCTTGGACAATTCCTTATGTGATAAGACATCTGTTATGGTTTGTTAATTTGGCACACTTTTCTGTTGAATATATATTTAATTAGATGTTCTTTGAAGATATATGCAACCATTAATAATGTCCAAATTGACAAAAATGACATGTGATGAATTTTTTTCTACATGTTGTTTTCATGGGTGAATTTTTATGTTATATATATATTTGCTCAGAAATTCTATTATCACATAATGAAAAGATGATCATTAAAAACATAAAAGTGTAAAACATGCCAATAATCTCACCTTTCATATTTGTTTGGAAAATTAATTTGACTTTGGTTGCAAGTGATAAAAAGACCACATTTCAAAGGGAATACACGGTTCAATGTGTATAAAAATCTCATTATTATATTTTTATACTCACATATCGTCTGTCGATCTTTTCACAATTTAACATTTTCTACCATAACAAAATATATCTTGCTATTGACATTTACGGTTTTATTGTGGAACATTATTCATTACCTACTAAAATTGCAGAGTGAATAATTCAAAAACAAAAAGAACAACAACAACATAACAAATGGTAAAATGTCTTTTACCTTAAAACACTCTAGGATCGACAGCAGCTTTACGTATACAAATTACATGCTTTGATGAATATCTTTCCCATTTGGGCCATTCCGTCTTTATTCACAAAAATAGGCGGCACAGTACAAAATTACTGTACACAAATGTTTAGTATGATAAAGAACAGTACCTTATCTTTTCTTGACTAAAATTAAAACATATTCTAAAACATAGAATAAACTTTCTTTTCGATTTCTTTAATTTCTTATTACTAAAATCCGTAAACGATCAGTGAATGAATTTTACAATATGCACTCAATCATGGCTTTGTGTTTAGACTGTCACGCCATTAGCTAATATCAAAGTAACACTATTCTACCAAAAGAAATAGAATTTTAACATCAATTTCTTCTTCACCACCTTGGTGACAAGGAAATTAAATAATTAAAATTGTGTAAGTTTTTGTATGAATGTTGTGTTTTTACATGACTAAAGCCTTTTTCACTTTGAACATTAAGTTGATTACTTACAAAGAACAAGAGAGCTGTTTAACGGTACTTCAAGATGGGTATATGCATCTTCAGGAAATAACGTTACTTTCCAATGGCAACACGTGTGAAGTAAAATGTAGTATTTGGATGATCCATTGACTTAGTATGTCATTCGACTCATGATAATATCGGTCATGGAAGCCCTTAAATACCATTATCCACTATCTATACAAAACTAAGGTATATACTGATTTTGCTAACCAACTGTAGGGCATTGTTATATAAGCGAAGGACTATGCAACACAACAGACAACCGCTTGAACGCTTTTCACTTTCATGTATAAAAGTTAACAATTATCATCGAATAGGTAAATAAGACCATCATGTATCAATTTTAAATTGATTTGATTGAATCAACTTTTTCCGACAGGTGCAGTTGGACTGCAAATCATACTTCATCACGACAGTGCTTATACTTTAATGTAAAATACAGGCTTCAGACTCTTTCGAAATATGGTCTAAGTTTATGATTCATAACATAGTCATTTTAACATCAAATGAAAGTATGATAGTTGTGAGTCGAAGGTAATGATAAAAAATATTATGATTTTAACTTCAAACAATATAAGCTTTCAAAGATGCTACATAGAGACACGGTCATTTTCATTATTTGGAATGAAACCAAAACAAACAGTTTTAAAATTATAAATACACAAAGAACCAAATATCGACATCAAACAGTATGTTGGTCTCTTTATCATCTTGACATATGATATCATGACAGAAATATGACGTAGAAAAAAAGAAAGCCTCTTAAGGTCTTATGTCTGACATTAGTGTGTAAGTTTGACCACCTGATTGTAATTAAGTCGCTTTGACATAAGAATCCTCATTTATGAAATCTAGTAACAGACAAGATAATAAAACTTATTTAGCTTATATCGTTTATGATAAATTACAGAATATCTTATCTGATCCGTGTATCTGTAGTGTAATGAACTTTTACAGATTGATTCAAAACTATTATAAACTATGATACGAATAATATAAAACCAACAAGTATTATGTTACGAAATGTCGACACGTTCAATACCTCAATCAAATGATAATTTACAGTGTGCCCTTTAAAATCTTCTATTCGGTAACTGTTAAGGGAATTTTACGCATCAAAGGTTTTCTTTTTTATTGATACGCAATTCTTGTATGCTTATAAGTTTTTTTAATGAGTGATCTGCTGATTCAAACCCCATATATATGTATGGCTATAAAGGTTCACATAAGCTAGTTTAGTTTTTCCCCATGAAAAGCTATGATTCAAATATCCAGATGGTTAACTGTATTACTGAGTTGCAAACAGCAGATCAAAGCTTAAATTAATAAATGATAAAGCAAGATAACCGACTTTACATAAGATTGTTGGGTTCATGAAAACTTATGTTCTTGACATTTCATCATTAGATCATTAGAGATACATTTCATTTTGAAACGAAATCGTTTTGCTAAAATTATATTTTACAAGTTTTGGTCTACTATTGTGATAACAATTTATCTCAATTTATCGACATCTGTAAAACTGTATTCAAAATGAATAAACTTCCTTAGGTTTGGGCACCATCTATTGTTTATACCATTTAGATAACTTATAAGTCTAAAATAATTATGAATTTGGGGAAATTAGAAGAACAAACCATTTTCTGTGTCTTAAATAATCCCTATTTTCGAACGCATCGTAACCTAAACGTTTGGCTTATGAAAACAGATGCCCATTGTTGTTCTCCTTACAAACGGAAGTCAACGAATATTGATGACTTAGTTTAAACATATTTTATTCACATGAAAAGGATTAGGAACAAGTTCTCCAACTTAGGATACCCTATCCTTGAGATGTACAATGGTAATTTACATATTTTAAATACAGATGGCAGAAAGTTAACAAGAGAATAGCATAGAAAAAGAAAAGAACATATTTAGAAGAATATTGGTTTACATGTAATCAAATCTCTTTGAGGCACTAATGAATGATATCGATGACTGTCAAAATGTTGAAAGGTAGACATCTACCGCTTAGCTGTAGATCATTACAATAATGCTTGAATGATGACTGTTTGTCCCATCCTTTCAAGATTAAATACTTTGGACCAGATTTTCATTTCTTTTTGAAAATACCAATAGAATAAGTTCTTTTTTGGAAATCATGCCAAATAATATTGCCTCCAAAAAATCCCCTCATTGAAGGACTGGCAATTCCTTTGATGCTGATCTGTGCAACCTTTTACTTTTTAAAAACTTTGAATATTTCATAAGCTCAAAATATTCAGGTTCAATAGATCTCACCAAGTCAGCTTTAAATTGAACACCCTTCCCCTGTCATCATTGAGGGGGGGGGGGGGGAAATCCCTAGTCAGAATCGCGATCAACACTTCCCTACTGTCAACATTTAGAATAATAGGCGTTCCCTAATGTGAACTTGCTTGATGTTACTGTAGATTAACGAGATAAAAAGTGCTTATGACTACATTTGTACATCTATAGGTTATAGGAATTCTTGATTTTTTGTTTGTTTAACTGTCTACTTATTCAATATGTAATTCCATAATATAGAATTTCTTTGATTTCATTTTTTGTTTCCACCGGAATTATTTTCTATTGCTGTTATAATACATTATGATTGTTAAATTGGTTACTGTTATTGATGGCTTATATTTCTTCATATGGTCATTTATTTTGTTTAAACGTGTGCCTGTCACCCTAGTGTTTTCAGTAAAACAAATATAAACATTTGAAAGAAAACGGTGATTAGAAACTATGGATGTTGATAATACATACGTGTTTCAGATAATGGTTATGACTGAATATCTATGTATAAACCTTAGAAATAAGACTTGTAGATATTCTTTTACGAGATTTGATTGGTTTTATATTGCACAAGCAAACTGTTTTGCATGTTTGTTCAACACAAGAAATACATATCATTTTGATAAGTACTTTTGAAATAGTGGTATCGTTATTAAGTCTTCTTAGTAACAATTTAAGCAAGGGCTATTCGATCTCATAATCTATCTATTATATTTTCATTTGCAAATGACATTAACACAATCGTTTCCGGCGTACACAATAAGATGTATTAAAAGGCTACAATACATTTTTAACATTTGTATGGTAAATACGCTGTCATATTAATGTTGTTTTTAATTAATATTTTGACAAGAGGATTATCAATTGTGTTGAAAAGTGTTGATCAAACATCAAAATTGTTTAAAGGCGAAAAGTACTTGTATAATAAAGAAGTTTTTATCCAGATGGTATTGATTGTTATGAAGATTTTGTTGAATGTCTAACCTTGTGTGTTAAAGGAACAGGAGCATATCGTTTAGGTATATATAAGATATAAGCAAGATGTAAAGCACTTGATATATCATTCTACGGTATTCAATTGGAAGTCAATCTGTTGTGTGTCACATAACTACTTTAACGGACCACGGTATTCAGCTATTAAATGTATTTATTGAATTTCAGACATCAATGTACGGACCCCGAGATATCATCATAGTAAGTTTATGATTACCGAATGCAAGAAAACGATTCTTCAAGAGAAATAACAATGGTAAAATAAACTATAAACATCGTTACAAAAAGGTTTATGAAAATATGATGAAACATTTACTCTCGAAAGAGCATAATCACAAATACATGTATATGACGCTGTTAGTAACTGCAACATAAACATGATGTTTAAGATCACCCATCTTGGAACGAACTACATAAGTGTAGTATATGTCGATAAAAGACGCCTACGTAGCATGTTATGAAGTGCTAGTAATTGCCAGTGTTCCTATTACTTTCCACCAAACACTGTATGTACATAGAAAGAACGTTAATGTTGAAGTACAATTCCTTACATATGTTTTAATTAACGTTTTATTGGAAACATTTGTACAAATTGAGCACAGCATGGGAGCTAAATGATATTATGATCATAGAATTAAACATCAAAGACAATGGTTTAATCAATCACACTTCAAAGACATATATAATGTGATATATATAAGTGACATATTGAACACATCTAGGGACAAAGCGGGTAAACCGAGATTGAATTTAATAGACATAAATTCGTTATATTAGATTCGGATATTAATATTATTTTGCCTGGCAATTTAGCAAGATAAAAGTATAGTCATTGGGATTTACAATTTAAAGATGTTTCTAAATTTGTATTGTGTGATTGAGGTTTAAGGAAGCAAATTCATTATATAGCTAATTAGGTATATAATGAATTTGCTTCTTAAAAACCTCAATAACCTTATAAGTAAACTTAGTAAAATTATGTGTTGCACAATTAACTCCGCATTGCACGGCTGCCGGTTCTACTTTCTCTTAGCTTCGTTATTTCTTGGAACTTCCTGTAAACAACAGTTATTTTCCATATTCAAGCATCGGAAGGAACGATTTTAATTCAGTGGGAAAAGACGTTTTTAAATTGTATATTGCTTTCATATTGTTCTATGTAAAGAAATGATGTAAAGTTACTTTTATGTCTTATTTTGTTTATGCACTTGACAAAACTCTATTTATAGTTGGACGATGAGAAATTACAAAGAGAAATTTGAGGTAACAAATCGTCAGTCGTGATAGTAAGGTCATCTGCTTTTTCGAATTACGTATCAATGAGCGACTTTGAGCGATTTGAAATAAGTTGTAAATGTTTGAAAAACAAAGGGTTATTAAATAAATAAAAGTAATTTGTGTGCACATCTATAATGTTATGAGAATATGATTCATCCTGTCTCACGGTAAGACGTATAGCTGACGCTCCACTCTTCTTACCCTGGGTGTAAACCCCAGCAAAAACTTCGCGCCATATCTATTCCCTACAAACTTTATAAAAATAATCAACCAATGACTGCGCTTAAAAGGCGAGTCGGCAATTTCATAAGGCAGCGCCCACCCCTTCAAATTCATTCCGAGTGAGTGGGTTTGGGATTAACGTGTTTTGAACCATATTTAAGTGATTACACACGGGTATAACAAGCATTCAAAAGAGGATCGAAAGGATGAGGGAAAAGACGGAATGAAAGGCATTGTGAGAGATAGGCAACAGGTCTCAAATTTGGTCTGAGTTCTACCCGACTACCTATCAGGCTTTTTGTGCCCCTGCCAGGAGCATGTAAGCTCCGGCTGGCATAGCTCCAGGGGTCTCTGGGCCACTCAAACCACCACGATACGGTATTGAGTTGAGTTGTGGAAAATCAAACCGATCTCTTAAAACTGATGCATGATTTGTTGTAATAAACTAACCAGAGTCGCAAAATTGGACTCGAACAGTATCACCATGGTCGATCGGTTAAGAAACTTTCGATTCCAGTTTGTTTATCAATGAACGTCGCCATTTAGCGTAAGAGCGAAAGCCAACTCCTGTTCGAGAGGCTCTCTTTGGTTGGCTGAAATTTAATCGCACACCATCGCGATAAAAGTATTTGATTGGCTGAATCATGGGATACGGTGCTTAGTTTTTGCTGGGATTTACACCCAGGGTAAGATGAGTGGAGCGTCAGCTATACGTCTTACCCTGAGACAGGATGAATATGATTGTGTACACGTTAAACATCAATGATCAGCTGCTGCTTGATTGGTAAATAAATGATTGCTTATTGTGAATCATTTGATATTTTATTACGTGTACGCATTATTCTATATGTGACAATCAACTCTTTGTTTATTATTAATGGAATAGCTGTGATTTTATTCAATTCAATAATTCAACATTTTCCTATTCTAAATTCACAGGTATATAACAACAAATATATGTTTTACCTTTATTGTAACGTATTTAACGGCATCGTTGAAATGAATTATCTGATTTTTGAGCATCCGATACACACTTGATATCAATGATAAATTAATTTTGTTAATTCAGTATTGTAAAACAGATTCATATATACTTTGATAAGGTTTTATTTGTAAAAATTATCCAGAATGTCATTCTATTGAAATGGAAAATATTTCATGTCCATTTATGATACATCAAAATGTTAAATATGTACTTAATCTTTTTAATCCATTAATTTGCCATTTACTTTGAGGGAAAACCAAACCACCTATTTTTTAAAACCTAACATTGTTTTGCCTAACATTTGACATATGACCTTACCTATCAAATATTGTAAGATTTAACTGAGTTGATGATTAATACATTTAGGCCTTTTCATGTAGTGTTCTTAGAGCACTTTTGCATTTTCTTTTGAACGGATTTTGCGCCTCTATTGCTGTCATCAACTAGTAACAGGAGATGACCAAACAGTTAAACATAAATGCTATGTCAATTGTAATGATTTTTTCAGCATCCTTAACTAGAAGGTCAAGAAATAAATATGTTTGATGGATAAGGAAAACCATCAGAGAAAACTGTATGCATAATTCGTCAATTTGGTTTGTTCCAGTCAACCGCAAAGATAATGATAAAAAGCAGTTTGAAAATAAACAACTGCCCTCAACAATCTACCATAGAATAGATTTCCCAATCTCTTTTTACTTTTTAGATAATGTGTACGGGGCAAAATGTTTATTGACCTTTCCAATAATAGGAGACACACGGGAGAATAGGACACTTTTCCTGTTTTACAAAAAAGTATAGTATAGGTGATTAGAAAAATGTCCTAAAATTGATGCTCATGAGGTAAAATTGCTTTGTTGCTCAATATTTTCTAATAAAAATTATCGGGTTTAACAAGTCAAAAAAACTTTAGACAGGTTTAAAGTTTCGCCCAATCAAAGTGATGATACTTCACATTTGAAACTTTAAGTAATGAAAAAGTAACCGAAATCAAAAATGGAATTTGAAGATAGTTCAGCACCGTGTGCCATTGCATCAGCAGGGTGTTGAGAATGGTTTGTTTTATCAATGATATTCTATCTACTAAAATCCTACAGGATGTTTCAACACATATGATTTCTCATCGTCATGTACGAATCTCCTCTATCAGATGTGCACCAGTTTATAACATTTCAACACATTTACACATTATTTATGCTGCCTAATTTTCAGTTACTTCTTCCTTGAACATGAAATACCACACTAACGAAATTAATGGACATTGCTTGACTGTCAGCTGTAAAAATGGAACCAATTAAAGAGTAAAGTAACCATTTAATATGAGGTTGTACAGATAGTGGTAAGGATGCTGTAATTAGCAATAGTATTTTCCGTTTGTAAATCAAGTATAAATAGTACTTCGAGCATTTGTATTAAAATAGGTGAAACACGATAAGATAAGCTTAATCTTCAATGTTGTATGATGTTAAAACTATACCTATACAAATATATTTAATATCAAACACATTGCACAAAGCATAACAGTTTCCGTATAGTGTAGTAATGTTACCATGTAGTATTACATTTTCAAAACTCTGCTTATCCATTTGTTTGATAAATTGGAATACCTTTTAGTTTTTAGTTTACTCGTTATCATCAGTATGACTGATTTTGTAAAGATGTAGAGAGCAGGTGGAAGAATTTGAACAGGTTTGTTCTAGGTTGAACCACAAAACCAACTTCGAGGAACATATTAAGCAGCAGAATCTGATAACCTGTGTTAGAGAACAGACCTCCCATAAGCGATTAAAGAAAATACCTCACAGTCATTGCATCATTTGCACCCTGTCTCCTCCAACACTTTAACTGTACATCATAGGTGTCCTAGGATAGCATAGCCTCACACGTTGGAAAACAGGTCTGTTAAGTCATCATTAGATCTTTGGCTGACCCGGCCTTAAACAATTACTGACTTTGAAGGTTGAAAAGATGTCTGTAAGATGAGCTATCTGATCCAGCATTTTGACTGTACAAAACAGCTGTCATTAGATTAATACACCGTAGGAACGTGTGCGAATGGAAATTGTTACTCAATGTAAGTGATTGAGTTTCTTTCCGGGAGGTAAGTTAGTCTTTTGTATAGGATTTTATGGGATACATTGATTTCCGAGTTAATATGAGAAAACATATTTCAGACTGTACGAAAAAACGAAACATTGGTAAACATCTAGAAATTATAACCTGAGCAGCATTAGATTAAAAATGACAGTTAAAGTTTGGCTTAGAAATATATATTTGCGACAAAGTGGTCAGGTTACTGTTTTAGATTACACACATGATTTTTCTTTCAAGTATATTTCACTTCACCGTTGATATGATTTCGTGTTGAAAGTGTTCTTAAAGAGCAATTTCAGGGGCGGGATAACGCAATGGTTAGCGTGTTCGGCTTCAGATCAGGAGGTCTGGCGTTCGAATCCTGCCCTGGGGCTTGGCAACTTTGTCTGCAGTAGAGATCTGTTCTTCGTGCAGTAAGGTTTGAATGCAATGCTATACTGAATTCTTAGGGCTATATCAAACATGGTTCGTTAGTTCCAGTTGTTGTTTTCAGGTTTCAGTGCAACGCATAGCCACCAGCTTTCTTCCTGCAATATTACTAGCAGCAATGATATAATTGAATACTCAAAGAGGGGCGATAAACACCAAAAACACCTCGACTCACCTCACCTTCTGAAGTGTGTCTGTATATAACCCTTGTCTTATCATATGGAGGTTAGTGAGTAATTCATTCGACAAGTGAATCCAGTAAGAGTTGTTAGACCAGGGAGGAAGAAAAGGGATGGAAGGGTTGTGAGAACAGACAAAAGTAAGTCAAAGTCAAAGGACGACAGATTTTAGAAATAGTCAAATTAGGTATAACCTCTATCCATCAAATGTAAGCTCTGGCATGCTTTGCAATAGGGATCACTGAATCACAGACCAAAATGTAACCTATTTTGTTCAATATAAATAATATGTTTTAAATGTCAATGGTTCAAACTTGTATGAATATTCAACCAAACCTAAAATAAACCCACGGGTTTCTTTGTCATCTTTACTGTGATTGGTTGATTCTATGAACAGAAGTCATTATCAGTGTTTGAGTGACAGGGCAGTAAGGTTTTTTTGTGCCTTGGAGAACTCAGCAGGGTCAAAGGTCAGTTTCAGTGCATAATCATTAGGAAGAAACCCATTAGTTTTTTTTGTGTGACAAGCTGGTATTTATTATCTTATAACAAGTTTTATATATTTGATGAGATGAACAACATTAATTGAGATCTTTATATTTAATCATAGAATTAAGTATAGGTTTAACAATGAACTGAATTTCTTGATACATAGATACATGTTCAAGTGTAATGAAATGTCTCTTTAGAGATAAAAAAAACATATTTTACATTGTTGATGTGTAACATTTCTTTACAAGGAAATTTAAATGTATTTGTATTTATATAATTGACCGCCTCTGATTAAAAAAAAGTGATTATCTTCTTTGAAATGTACTTTATCCTTACTGAGTAGTGTTAAGATTTGTAAATTTACTTTGTAACCTTTTGCATCAGTTCCCGATTAGAAATAAAAGGAGGATTACATTTTCACATCAAAATTGTTTACACAGAAAGTACACTCAAAATCATTAGGACACTTTCTTTTTAAAAAACGGACTCATTTAAACAGAGAAAACTGATATCCGAAAAGGAACCCCTGACTCTCTCGAAGTCTTAATTAGATCATATGAAAACACATCGCATGTCAGTTTGATCAAATGATGCCACATCAGACACTTTGACAGCAGAACACTTCCTGTGTAAGACTTTGATATCGGCCTGCAGCGACTCGAGTTGATGAAAAGCAACTTCGACAATTTGATTGGCGAAAATACAACAAAAGAACTTTTAGATCAATGGATGTCAATTTGTTCCAACATTATTTTTAATATTTTCTCACTGTAGATCACTTTGAATACATCAACAGAAAAAAGTAAAACATAACAAAATCTATGCTTGAACAAGTTGGGTTTTTTAACATTTTCTTGCCTTATAAGTGTTACTCAAGACAACTATCCTTTTCTTCTTGACTTTATACCCTTATCGCTCTACAAAATAGTTTGGATTCTGGATTTCTCATGGATCATTAACTTTTCATCCTGCAACAGTTAAATATACTGTTCTGATACAGCACATACAAAAGGCTTGTAATGAATTATAAATAATGTTATTAAAAATAGTAGTTTAATGAGTCATACTTAGTAAAAGCAATAAAACAAATTATTACATACATGTATTATTACAATACGAAAATCCCCATCTATGAATTCATTTGATTTTCAGAAATATCTCGGGCTATAGGAAAAAATTATGGCAACTCAATATATCGTCTATACATGCAGAGTATGATTCACACATTACTACTAATACATGTTGGTGAACTACCTCAGTATACCTTATAATTTTAAGAACAAAGAATAACATTTGAAACAATTTTGGAGAAACTGCAAACCTGTTGATGGATGAATTTATTCCTTTCTGATACATTGTGGAGAGATTGCTGCTGCTTAATATCAATTTGCTATCAACCCCCAAGGTGCTTTTGAGTTTTGTTTAAATGATTTTTAGACGATCAAATTTCATCGTCTTTGAAGTTCATAATTGGTTATTCTACTTGCAGTATCCTTGAACTAATTTTACATTGACAACCATTTACATAGCTGCAATTTAGCTACAAAGTACTTTTTAAAGATACCCTGATGAAGATTGGATAAGTAGCTCTACGCACACTCATAATGTTAGCATAGTTTGTAACAACCACACAAAAATACAAAACAGTAATAATCATGTTGGTGAAAAAGTCCCTGGTGAATAACAATTAGGGAGAGATATTTTAGGGCAAAGGAGAAAATTGTCCTGTAGCATTTAACATAATTGGGGTTCGTATAGGCCAACTGATATTTAATATCGATGAGTAATAATGAAAGAGATTGCCTTAGCTTCTATGTATTAGCCATATGAAAGGCATTTTGTTTCTTTCTAGTTGGTTGGTATGTAAATGAAAGTTAAACATGACAGGTTAAGCTTAGTAAGTAACTCAATCCCTTAGCCCGTCATATTTTTAGAATATCTTGCACCTAAAAATATAAGAGGTTTAACTAAATAACTGAATAGCACACTCCCCAAAATAATCAAGAAAATATAACACAAAATCATATCAGATCAGAGAGACGCGGTCTATGAACATTTACTTTCTGACGGTTTTAATATACTCCTCTTTATGGTTCTTATATAAGCCAATACTGTGTAAACCTTCAATATCCTAGAAGACTATTTTCACAAGCATGCTTGCTTAACTTGGAAAATCACATCGTTAAGAAGTTGTTAAGATTCCAAATTGGGTCTAGTTATTCCATTATGATGCCATTATAGAAAATGGACAGACTGGCATATTTGGTTGTAATGTATCATGATTGATGCGCTATGCTGTTAAGTACATTTATATATAGAATATAGATGTTTATCGATATAGTCAGCATTTATCTTCAAAGCAGTGTATGAAAAGATGAGTTGTTCAAATATGTCCTAAATGGCAAACCTAGATTATAGTCATCACATTTTTGTTGATTTCTTTAAAACATCATTGTTCCAGTCTTTTGTAGTTTTGAAATATCACAGCCGTATAAATATTGTTATGTTCTACTAAACGCTTGTTGTATCGATTTATGCTTGTACTATGGTCCTTTTTACATTAAAATCATTTCAATGACACTTATAAAACGTTTGATGTTTTTGGCATTTTGATCTTCCCTCAGTTTCAGTTTTTACGAATTTAAATGCTGTGATATGGTAAAAATTAATCCGTAAAGGGATCTAAAATGTTTTTGTGTGAATATTGAAAACGTAAATTGTGGAATACTTATGGTAGCATCTTTCATGTAAAAGTGAATTGAAATTCAAAATGTCATGTATGTACATAATAAACACGCATCAAAAACAGGTTTAAAAGTATTACGCATGGACGATAACAACGTCCAGATAAAACACACGCACAATGTGATGTTTGTAAGCACATGTTATGGTTTTACAAGTAAAACACATCATGTCATATGGGAAATGTGATGTTAAAAAAACAAGCTTTTCAATTAAACTTTCAAGTTGCTTAGAATGTGCTAATCTTCAAGAAAAAGCAAGAATTACAGATTCAGCAAAAACGTTTGAGACATACATTTGAAAAATCAGATAACAAGGTCCAATTTAGCAAAATAAATCATATTGTAGACATAGTCAAACACCATATCCTTATAGTTTGTGAGGGGTTCCAATCCAATACGTGATTTTTTCAATATAACTATGTTTACCATATAGTCTTACAGGAGCCTATAACCTGCAGGAACAGAATAGTGTATATATTGTAATAAGAAATCAAAACTTACATGAATGTTTTTGTTTCCATTTTGCAGAGATCATGAAAATGGTTCTATCTTAACATATGGAGTTGTCTATTAATTGTGTTTCTTTTCACTTGCCGAGATTATGGTTAGTGCTTGATTGTCTGTTGCCTGACTAAGATCGATGTTTTTATCCTTTCAGGGGCTTAACCCGAAAAACGGACAAGTATATGTACATCTACCATTGCAGATCCCCTGAACCACAAAATTATCATGTTACACATGTTTCTGAATTTAGATTCTGGACTATTAGGATAAC
The DNA here is from genome assembly GCA_921293015.1 of Phorcus lineatus. Lineage (NCBI taxonomy): Eukaryota > Metazoa > Mollusca > Gastropoda > Trochida > Trochidae > Phorcus > Phorcus lineatus. The sequence continues at coordinate 52,226,182 of OV121086.1, read as the reverse complement.
CGAGATTGACTCTGGCGACTATTGAGTATTATTTCTAAATGGAAAACCAACAGGACACAATTTTATGACATTTGAATCACATATGGATTTGTTAAAGATAATCAATACGAAATTAATATGTTATTTACGTTTGAGATTATAGATTAAAATCACTCAATCTAAGACATATCTTTGAAGAGGTTCTGAGTGTACATATGTCCTAAGATATTTATCCCTATCAGTGTTACAAAATGTTGCCTTCTCTAGGTAAACTAGGACGAAAACGAGAAATATACAATATATAGCGTGAGTCTTAAGCATAATCCGCTGAGGAAGACTAGCAAAATCTGATTTTGTAACTCTTGGCCAAGAAGCAAAATATTCTTTAGAAATAAAGAAGTTCCATATCCCCGAGTGGGACTTCATGAATAGACCGTCCAAAGCATTCATCAACATTGGATAGCACGAAGGTGAGCCAAATCGACCCCTTATCGCCATTTACATATACCCGTGAGAGACTTATCGACTATGCCATATCACATTGTTCACAGAAGGTATACGTAGCGTCACTACTACAGGAAGTGTTTTTCCTTCAATACTGATTTGATGTCGTGTGATTTAAATGAAATATTCATATCAGCAGTGTTTCAACGACGCAAAGCTTCATTTTATATTTTTTTCATACATATCTTTATACAACACTCAGATGTGTATGCAGTATTGAAAGCGAGAGGGAAATGTTGTTCTTTAACTTTTCAAGCAATACCACCCATTTTGCAAAAGTTATGAAAAAATCATTTTCTTTGTTCAGTCAGAATACAGAAGAATGATAATAGATTTGAATAATTTTAAACTAAGGCGTCTCAACATTTGTACAGCAATCCAACACATTCAAAATATGTGTATTGAAGGAAAGGCCTATCTTCTGATATCATTTGATATGACTAATGTTGTTCAGTTTTGGTAGATTTAGTAGACTGAAACAGTAAATGTAAAGAGGCTAAAAGACATGTTTTGGCATTTTCTTGTCAGTTTAGATTTTGAAAATAAATCAATTCATCACGTTTAATACAAAATTATGTTTATTGGCATTATCAACAGTTTTGCTCCTATGTTATGCGTTTGTAAAAGATTTTGATGATTAATTTTTAGTTGTATTTGTAATATGGAACTGTCGAGTAATCGTGCAAAATGTTAAAATATTTACATAAAAGGCGTAAATAATTCATAACTATTTAATTTAATGTGTTCAAAGTGTAATAGCTAACTCTACAAATTATTGCTAAGCGTTTTGTCACAAATGACTGCAGCGATTTGCAATGTGACTGAAGTTGATAAAACTTATTTTTTCATAATGAATTTCGAATAACTAAGAAACCTTCTTGAGACCATGCGAAAACAGATAGTATTTTAGTTTAATCGAATCGTGCCAGACACTCAGGCGAGCACTTCTTGTGTTTGCTTTTGATATCAGATTGAAGCAACTCGAGATGATTAAAAAAACTATATTGCTATTTGAACTTTGAACTTTTCTTGAAGACTAATATTGTTTAATCACACTAAAAATATCAGCATTTCAGCATAAGGCAAGATGTTTATCTCTCTTAGATTTTTTTGTGTAAATTTCTATCTAATATATATTTATATTCAATGATAAAATCATTTTACCGGACACTCATGTTTACTAAGATTTAACCTTTAACTGCAATAAAACAACAAAACTACTACATAAAATCTAGGATCTGCCTTTGTAGGAAATATTATTTGTTTTAAAATGATATGTCTTATTGGTCATACAGTTCCTCTTACATACTTATTTCTCATGAAGTCTTTTGAAAACAAGGTTATATTACATGCATGCAATAATTTATTGCACGTAATAAAAGGGTTTATCACATTGGCGTGAGGTTATCCATGTACATTTCCATCCATTCTTGAACACTTTATATTTAATTAAAAACGTTTTGCTTGAATTACCTGAACTGTTCTGTACCATTGTCACATGCATTATGTTCTAGAATTCATCTGAATGTATATGATTTATCAGCAGTGCATATTCACTTTGGCTCTGAAGTAGTCTAGCAGTCTCTGACGTAGTCTAGCAGTCTCTGACATCTGGAACTCCTCCAGGGATTTGTCAGTTAGCTAATTAGCTCTGTGACATGAAGCCGTATTAGTTTGACATGAGAAGTGAACTTCAAACAGATAAAGTTGATTAGTTACCCCACTAAACAGATAAGTCCTGATTATTTGAATTGAGAGATTATTTTGGGAACTGTGAAATCATCAATTAAAATGCTGATTGGATAATTTGGAGTTGCTTTCATTATGAATATTTAAAAATTCAAAAGATTTTTTACCTAACAGGATATATCTAAAGAAGATTATATCAGAAACCAAACAAATGCTTCAAAATTCGATGAAAAATATCAACCATTGAACCCGTAATTGAGAGAAAAAATAGCAATTCTGATCATTGAATTTGAATCACAAAAACTGTGTAGAATGAGTCACAGGTTAAATACTTTTGGCGGTTGAACCATTACGGGATCAATTTGAAAACATATTATATACTTTAAACCTTTTATCAACAATATGCATACAGTTAATCAAAATATATAGTTATTTTTATTAGATGCCCAAGAGGCAGAAAACTGATTGATCTCTTGATCGTTTTGAGACCACACAAGGCCATATATCTACATCTAGATTCTAGATTAAGATTTAGTATAGTTTTAAATCACTTAGCTATTAAACACAACACATCAGATATCACGTCAGAGACATGGGGTCGGGAAAGAGTCAGTTTTTAGCGATGCATGCTGTTTTATGTTGGTTTGCTTCTTCCTTCAAATTGCTCATGTTAATAATCATCATTGATTTACTGGCTCATGACTAAGGATTCAAAATACTTTTGATTTCATTGAATTGTCCTAGCGATTCAAGATACCGATTTTCACCAAAGCACAATGACCACACTGCTTTTAGATTTGCTATATTTATTTTCCTTTGATAGGTAGATTTCAACAAAACAAAATCGCGATTTCAGCATTGTAACCAATTATCAAGCATTGTTAACTATATGTAAACAACCTATTTAAAACCCGCCGTAAAAATAGTGTAATCGAAAGCTTTCAGAGAAAATAATCATTTTTCAATTTTCATCATCTTATGCAACACATTCGTTTACTTGAACTTATATGAGAGGAATAGTTCGATAATAACCAACGACTCACAACAAGCGTATTCCTACTATTAGGATCCTTGACAATGTCGAACTGACACTGATGATTGCCCTCGCTTCTCTGTGTTAGTAATAAGGCATTACTAAGATCTCTTTCCACCATTGAAAAATTATATTTTACACGTGAGTTTTATCGTTATGAGATTCATAGATATATACTTTTCCGTTGTGTCCCATTTTCCGATATCTGTCAAACTGACTATGACGTAACAAAGCCTGTTCAGTGTTAAGTTGTACAGTGTTGTGTTTTCTGGCAGTTTTTGCAATGTTAGATATGTGAGCGGATTCAACTGTCGAATTTCACTGTCTTGGCAATGTAAAATATGTGTGCCAATTCAGCTGTTGAATTGCCATTCCCGCTTTCGGATTGCACAATGTGATATATATAGTTTAACTATACACTGCATCTTAAGATCAAGGGCATCATATCTCTTTGATTTATTTCTTCGTTCACTATCAATTTATTAAGTATTACGTGTACACGTAAACAGTTACATCCTAGTAGTTATATTGGGGTTTTCATCATCGTCGTCCTTGTTATTGTTATATATATTACCCCAATAAAATTTCCTTATCTAAGGAGCAACATTTAGTGCATGTAACTTAACTGGCAATATGACTCTCAAAGGTAATATCAAAGACTAATAGAACTGAACTCTCTTCATTGCAAAAAACTTATATGTTATCATGTTACCAAAAATGACAAGACAACTACAAAATAAAATTTTAAAAATCAGTTTCATAACATTAACAATTGTTTATGATAAAAAGTAAAAGAAAGAGACTAAGTTGTAATATTACACTATGCTTATCATTCAAACAACGACTTAACTCATGAGGTCATTTGGTCTGGTATGAAGTGATTGAATGCATACTCATTTAAATGATCACTTATATCCTTATGTTATTTGTCTTCGAACAATGAACTACAGTCTAGATTAAAAAAGAGTAAAAATGTGATAAATAAAAATATTTTTAGGACAACAAATGTTCCTTGAGTGCGCCAAAAAGGCTATGGATTCAATTATGATAAATCTGTGCTTATACATAGGATTTCATATTAGTTGAGAGACGTTTTGGCTAGATGGTTACTTGAATACTTTGAAAATAGATAGGCTTTGTAAGGCATAATTCAAGCATTAGTGGAAACCTCGAATGATTGGCGCCAGTGTCTCTTTAAATATTGACATAAAAGCATCGGTTATAGAACAGATAACGTTAGAATGAATAAAGCTTCTGTGCTAAATAGCTTTACGGTGATCTCCTAACATTAAGCACCTTGTTTCTGAAACTAATCGCTTTGCTTATGTGCAATATTTCGACAGGTAGTAGTTCGTGATTAAATTAGGAATACAATATTGCAGTTGGTCGATGTTCCTTCCAAAATAACCTTATGTTTATTTTCCGTATGCTTCTCGAATGTTTATTTGAAAACATTGCAGTGTTCTGTTGTCAGTGTTGTCGAATTGCTTTCACAATATGTGTTTCCTTTAAAACGTAAACAAATGAAATTTAAAAAATCAAATAGGGTTTTATATGTGTTTATACAACCAGTTAGGAAGTAATGATTCGGTATTTAAACTCATGTAATTAAAAGCCATAAGGACATAATCATTGGTGGAATATGTGAATGTACTAAAATGTATAACAGTTCATATGTGAATGTACTAAAATGTATAACAGTTTATATGTGAATGTACTAAAATGTATAACAGTTTATATGGGAATATGTGCAGACAATGAGTTATCGCTCTGTGGACAAGACGTTAATTCACCTGAGATAGAATGTAATGAAGCTACTAAGAATACAGATACTTGATTTGCTCTTATGACATTACTCTTTAGAGACACGTGTCTCCGTGTACAATTTACAATTTGTTTTGTAAGTATGATTTCAGTCAGTATGAAATTACAAGTCGGTATGACGTCCCTCTATAAATCAATAGCGAACTGCTTGGAGGACATGAAAGAAAGTTGACCAACCATAAAACACATTTCATTTCAGCAATAATGATATCAATGGGTCAATGTGAATGTAATATATTAACTTTCAAAATGGTGCTATGTTGCTCACATAGTGAAGGGTTTTGTGGTTTTTCGATGAGTTTTAAGAGATAAAAATGAAGTGTCTCTGACTCACTTTATGCAATATTTTCCAAATGTATATGCCAGAATGTTATCAAAATAACAATTCATAATGTGCATTGGACATTAGTCAAGCATCTGTAGTTATTGAATCTTATGCTTTTAATGAAACACATTTTTTTCGTTACACTGTGGGTTTTATCACTGCTACAAGTGCTTAATATCTGGTACTACAAATTAAATGTTAATCAAATAAGACATGTTTTCGAAAAGATGCAAGACACGTATTTCTGTTAATAGACCCAGATAGTAGATGATAAGTGAGTTTGATCACAGTCACAAACAAATTAATTTATTTGCGAGACCTTTGTAGCAGTTTGAAACAAGCCGACAAAAACATTACAAACGGTTTGATTTATAGACATAGATCAAGATCAACACATTTGTACCTTTTGGTGTGGTCCCGGTGACATATTTTCTCTATTCATATGATAGATTTTGTTTTCTTCCTTTTCTAAGGTCAATGAGAGATGGTCTAAAAAGTTATTCCACTTTGATAATTATGTAACGGTTAGGTATATACACTTACGTATCGTTATCATGCAAGTAGCAACTATCAAAATGAGAGGGATAATGTATATCGAATATGCAAAAAGACTGACAAGAAATTTGAGACGCAATGCTTACAGAAACTATTTACTTACTTCTTTGAGTGGTATTTTAAAAGTTATAAATATTCATTTGTAAACTGAGCAATTTTCACTTTGTAGGCATTTAAATGGGAAATCCTTTCCTGTCACGGTCTTAACAATGTATAACTTTTAATAAATAGACAAAAATGTTCGGGATATTGTTATTTTTTTTAATAATGGATCTTCTCTCAGACAGCCAATGAAGATATCTGTAATTATTTATATTTTTCAAAATGTTCATGCATCTATATCCCGAACTGTTATTGTCCAATAATTAAGAAAACGCAATATCATTGCGATAAATTTGTACAAACATGAAGAAACCATTCTCTAGATGGTATTTACATGATTCAGTGTTTATGTTATATAAATTTTCTCAGTCGATCCTTTTAACACAAGGTCGTTAACATTTTCTTAAAGCCATCAAAGTGTAATAAAAAAAATTCTTCAATCTTATTTTTTTCATATTTCTTTGAAGAATTATTTTTAATTTTGGTTCATATGGAACTAAAAAGGCAAATGGTTTACAATTTCAAAGAAGATACACTGTTTAAATTACTCACTAATTAAATCTCAACTATACATGTTAATACTTTCATATCTTACATTGATGTATACAAATTAAATGTTATCTATTATAGACCATCAAAATACTATATCTTGCTGTTGACATTTACATGTCGGATTGTTAATACATTAATAAACACCGAATAATATTACACAGCAAACTTGATAAAGTAAGCAAATTATGATCGCCTACAGTGTAACTTGAATACAAGATTTGTTCTCCTATGACTAACTAAGTTATGTATATCAAACTGAGATTAAACTATCTTTTCAATTTCTAAAAGTTTGTTTGAAAGATGAACATTCAGGGAATAAATTGTCCAATTGATATTGCTAGAGTGGAATGAAATTGCACATCCAAGTCATTATTATCGCACTACCAATACACCAAAGGCATCGAAACTGTTAAATTTGTTAATTATGCACAACCCCGGTAAGAAGGTATTGAAATAACATAAATTGTGTAAGCTTAGAAATGCTACTGTTACTCAAATAAATAACGTTTCTTTCAATTAATAGAAATGCATGTTTTATTTTGTATACATTAGTGCAAGTGAGAAAGTCAACCATTGAATCAATGATCCATCCATTTCACATGTTTTTCTTTCAATGATAATCCTGCTCATTGATGGTAACCTTCACTCATGGTAGTCATCGTGAAACAAATACATAGAGATTATATGTCTCCCCTTGACAAATATCATGTTTATTTCATCGAGTTATTTTTTTCGGATGGTCAAACACCCAATTACTCAACCTGATTAACCGTGGTAGGAGAGGAAAGTTTCAAGCAAGAATCATTTAAGTGTTCACTCCTTTTAATCATTTAAGATAAAGAAAAACATTTGTAAAGTTTAACCAAACATGTTACGTTCGTTTTGGAACTGCTTCTGTTCATTAAAAAAAGAAAGCCTTACATTTGGCCTTACATTTACATTTGCCCCTTGAATGTAAAATACGGGTTTTCAATATATTGAAATAAAGTTCAGCTCAATATTCCATTGTATAATTAATCTTTCTTCAGATAAAAATGTCAAATGTTGGAAGGAGGAGATGTATGAATAGTGAGCAATTTATAGAAATACTTATGATGCGTGTATTTCATGTCTATCCTAACTTCAAACAAGATATAAGAAATTAACGATGATATATTAAAACAGTTATTCTCATTATTTGGAATAAGCAAAAGCAAGTAGTTCTGAAATTATATATTGATTTCTTTATCACTTTGATAAAAAGCACGACAGAAACATAGATAAGAAACATGGACACTTGATTTCAAAAGATATATCCTATTTCATGTATTTGAATTTCAAATGCCAGTCAACGTATCTTTTTACAACTTATTTTTCAAAGCGGTGTACATTGATCAGAGTCATTTAGTGTAAAGCACTAGTGTAAAGTAAAGGCAGGGGGAAACTCTCATTATTAGACACATTATTCAGAGTTAAAACCATAATAATCTTACGTCAAAATGCATTAAAAAACTTAAAAACTAAAAATGAAGGAGTTATCTATTTTGTCTAACACCAAGCATTTCAAGAGATACTCTAGATTTCATTTTGAGAAAAATAGCTGTATACTTTCTTATGCCTCATGGTTGTCTGAAATCAATATCGCCAACATTTAGTTAAACGATAAGATCAATAAGAAACAATAATACACATACACAACGCTTGACCCTTCCATGAACCGCGTTACTCCTTTAATTTCATAGTAAATAATGCATTTGAGATTTTGGTTAGAAAAATAAGTTATATGTATGTCTCAACTATATTAGGGATTCCAAAAGATGATGTTAAAAATCAAGCTGTTTTATCTGACCATCAGTTTCAACAATAGTCCAGTGTTGTTGTTGTCTGAGGAAGATTACTGCTGCCAGAAAGAAAAGTGAGCCTGTCAATTTAAGAAGCTGGTCTAACGGCATCCGGTCCGCCATTTCTTTAGAGGAAAATGACATGACAAAAGGCACTGTACTTTTACTTATTCTACAAATTTGTGACGGGTGTTATAAATTCATGTCGGCAGTTGATCCTCATCCTTGCTGTCCACGATGTTATGGTATCAACTGCTCCTTCGACCGGCCCTACGAGTTTTGATCCGACTTGGAGGAACCCGTCTTCCAGACTTATATGGCACCACTGAAGAGAAACTTGGCTAAAGCTACGTTCTAGACCTCTAACATCTCGACTCCCCCCTCCACCCCAGACGGACCTGGCAGCGGAGCTCCAAAGACTGTTTCTGTGGCGGCTAATTCCCTACCTCCACCGGACTCCTCGGCCCAGTTAGCGGCGAAGCTGTCGGAGAGAGTGGGTACATTAGGCTTCCATAAGCAACCATCTAGAAGCTCATTCTACAGGGGGTTTCACAATGCGAACTTCACCAAGGCCGAGGAAACTTTTTTGGATGACAACTTCCGCAACCTGTTGGGAAGGGGACACTTTCGTAGCAGATCAAGGTGAACGATAGCTATCACAATCCATAAAGCGAGACTTCAATCCATAAAGTGATGCAAACTTTCTCTTATTTTCATTGGTTTACGGCCGCTGCGGCTAGACAACTCCCTGCAATACCTGACTCTGCGGACCTAAAGGAGTCTACTACGGTTACCTACTCGTCCTTGGCCACAGCTAACGCCTTCTTCGACTCATTAGGGGATGCCTCTGGATGGACTCCCAGTTAACTCTGCTTAGATGCTCAGTCTACCTTAAGCAACTGCTGCAGAATACTGACCCAAAAATAAAAGAGAAGTTCTACCAGGCACCCTTGTTTAGTGGCACCCTCTTTTTGGACTCAGTGGCCCAAGCTCTTGCTCAGAAAGTCAAAGAACTTGAGAAGAAGAGAAACGAGGACCTTCACAACCTAGCTCTGTCAGTGTCTCCACGGCGAAGGTAGTCGCCAAGGAACAAGCAATCCACGCATTCTAGTAAGCAGTCGTTCCAGAAGAACCAGGCCCAGACAACTCCTAAACGGAACTTTGACAGGCACTTTGTCAAGAACACAACGCCTGGCAAGAGTGGTGGACGAGGCCGAGGAAGGGGCCAGCAGCGGGTTTGACCTGCAGGCTCCCTTGTACAACCAGATATCGACCCCTGTCCGCCCCCTGATTTTCAATTTGAATGTGGTTCCTGGTCAGATCAGGGGTCGTCAATTGGCCAATTGTTTCAGACGACCCTTGGATCCTGTCTGTAGTTTCTCAGGGCTATCGTCTGATATTCCATTCTTTTCCTCCGACTACCTTCTTCCCGGAGGGTCCACGTTTTCATCTGTCCAGTCCTCCTCTGGTGGCAGCAGAGGAGGCAATTCAGAAGCTGTGATGGAACTGGATCCGAAGACAGTCTCCAAAGGATTTTATTCGCCAATTGTTCTTGTACCCAAGAAGGACAGGGACGAACTGCGCATGATCATCAACCTGAAGAACTTGAACCGTAACTTCCTACAGAGACCGCCTCACTTCAGGATGGAATCAATACCGACGCTGAAACTGGCTCTTCAACCAGGGGACTGGATGGTCTTGTTAGACCTGAGAGATGCATATCTCCACGTCCCAATTCACCCAGCGTCGCAGAAGTATCTTCGTTTCGCGGTCAACGGCAGGCTATTTCAGTTCATGTTCTTCCGTTTGGGATATCGATAACCCATTGGCTATTCATTCGAATCACAGCTCCTGGACTGAGTTTTCTGCACTCCAGGTCCATCAGGATCCACGGGTACCTAGACGACTTCCTTTTGCCAGATCAGTCTCACCAGTGTCTGGAGGAGAACAGAGATCTTGCAGTTTTTACCATGGAACATTTGGGTTTCATTGTGCATCCGGAGAAGTTCGACTTTATTCTGTCACAGAGGGTGAAATGCATTGGAGCTATCTTCGACACGAGGATCTCGAAGATTCTTCCTCCAGAGGACAGGGTGATGGTCGCACGGAACTTGATCCGGTCTATGGCTCAGTCTCTTCAGGCCCTAAGGCAGTGGATGTCCCTGAGCATGCAGGATTTGACCAACAGGTGGAGGCTGAGACTTCGTCACTTTCAGTGATGGATCAACTCCGTGAGATCTCGAGCTTTCGACTGTTTGCTGTCCTCCACCAGAGATCCTTCACTCTCTTCATTGGTGGTTTCAAGACCAGAATGTTCTGCACGGAGTTTAGCTCGTCCCTTTCGTGCAGGATGTTCTGATGGTGACAGACGTTTACTGTGGTTGCACACCTCATGGACCAGATGTTTCAGGGCTCATGATCTCGGGAAGAAGCACCACTTCATATCAATCAGTTGGATATGTTGGCTGTCCAATAATCTCTTCAGTTCTGGCAGAACCAGTTAAGAGGGAAAAAGGTAATGTTGGCGTCAGACAACACAACAGTAGTGGCCTAGGTAAATCGTCGAGGGGCACGATCAAAGGGAATGTTAGATCTTTGTCTTCAACTGACAAATGTATTTCTAGATGGGCAAAATGATGTCGGGAGACACAAAAAATGTGTTACAATTCACTAGAACAAGCCTCGTTGATAAGTATCAAGTTTACAGTGAACTTGTACATGTCGTTACAATGTCTATATTTAGCTTCTCTATGCAGGGCATAAGAAAATCGCTACATCAATTTCTTGGATCTTGTTGAAATCCATCTGGTGTGTGTCACTGTCTTATTATAAGTAATTTTAAGATGTAAATAAAATAAATGCATGGAAGCCAAGAGGTCAGGAAAACGATTCCTTCACAAAATATCAATAAATGTTTGAATAAGTACATTGATAAGAAAGGGAATATGTAAATAAATGATAAAACATTTACTCTCGAAGAACACCTTTGCCGAAAACAATCTCATTTTAGACATGTAGACCACGCTGATGTTTAAAATCATTTTGGAATAAAGTAAAGTATCCGGCAAAATGAGATGACTAGAGCCTATAGTACAAACATGATACAAAAGTAACAAGCATGCATCGTGTCAATAACACCATCACAGAGTAAAGTAGGTAAAGTAGTGATAGTAACTGACATGACTGAGATTACTGTCTACTGACGACTGATGCTGAAAGTAAGTGCTTTGATTTGACGTTATTGTCGAAGATAAGCTCCTTACATGTTTTCCTTCGTAAACATTTGATAGTATTTACGTAACATTGGAAAAGTTTGTCTGAATAAAGCACACCAGGGGAGCTATATGGTACCATGATTATCGAAATAAACATCAAAGACAATGGTTCGATCCATCTCAAGTCAAATATATTGATAAGCCTTCGAACGATGAGGAGTAACATGGAATCACATTAGGTGGCTTAGAAAGTAAATATGATCAATATCAATAGTCAATATATTTGATCTAGATTTTTTTTAAATAATTTTAGTGTCTCAACCTGCTATGAGCTAGTAAACAAATGAAAATAAATATAAAGTCCTTGATAATGTAAAAGGTTCAATTACAGATAAAGATGTTTTCTAACTCATTACATGTAAATGATTAAAGTTTACAGAAACAAATACGGTTTACCTAGAATTGTAATATCAGCATGGCTAAAAATAAAACATTATCTCATTTCTGTGTCTCCAGTCAAAGTATAAATTTTCAAATTTACAAAATAAGATTATATTAATAAGTATTTAACTATGTAAAACATTCTTTTTATATCAATAAATTAAATCAAGTAAACAAATATGCAATACTCCTGTTCTTCCATTTTCATAACCATTTATGATACTTTAAAAAGGCTTTTAATTTAAGAATCGTTACCCTGCGTAAGTGCATATTTTTCTTTACTCACATTAATCCAACCTCCTCATTTAAAACACTGAAAAACTTTTTACACGACGGCAGTTATCGACACTCACAATGAGAGGCTATTCTTGCTTGCCTTTCCAATTTGAAGCATGTAGTTCCCTCAGAGAATTTTTATTTTCACTTCACGATTTTTTTATTGCTCTCATCGAAGAACCAAATATGACCAAATAGATAAGCATGAATGTTATGTTAACGGTAGTGAAATTTAATCATCAATAACGAAAAAGTTGATTTATGAATATGTATGGAAAATAAGGAAAATCAGTTCAGAGATAAGTATGCATTCTCGTCCAATTGGGTTTGTTTCAGTCGACCAAAAAGACAATAGCAAAAAAGATATTGAAAAAAAGGTTAGTCCCCACAAAATCAGCCATATATAACGTATTTAAGGTATCATGTATCAGTATGTTTATTGAATTTTCACAAAATAACAGACAGACCAATGATTTAGATGCTCGTCCTCTTTAACATGATATTTAAGGTGTAAATAATCTTTTTATCATTGCTTTGATGCTCATGAGTTACCAATACTTTTGTAATAGAAAAAACACTTCAAAATAGTTTTACATGGTATTAAAGTTTTGGCGAATTGAATCGATCATGCTTCACGTCTTCAACATTAATGTCCATGGAAGCTTCACTATTTTACAATTCTTGAAGCTAATCTCCTAGCCAACAACCATTTAGTTGTCTAGTCAATGTTAATCTACTTTATGTCTTATCAAGCTTCACTTTAAACAATAAGAGTGTAAGAGTCAAATCTTAAAATCCTAACATCATATTTCTTGTTCATCAATGCTGTTCACTTATTCTTGCCTCTGTAATGTATACAAAATTTATTATATAGCCTTAATTAATTATCTTCAATTTTCTCGTATTACGAAATCAAACTTCTCGGTTATTTGGAAACAATAATTAATATTACCAATCATAATTATTCTTCTAAATAATCTTCACGTCTAGTCATCAGTTTATGTTTGTTGCATTACCAATCGCCAACCCTCACCTTTCTTCACAGACCTCTCACGTACATGAAATCACTGCTATGTTTCTCTCGTTTAGTTCAGTTGTTATCCTATGAAGGAATTAATGATTTTTTATGCTTAGTTCAAAATATCTTAATTCATTCCTCCAAAATGCACCACGAGGAGACCATGATATATTTGTAGAGTCTAATGTGTTTATGTGTATAAAAAGATACTTTGGCGCCCATCATTCTGTGATAACCTGAGTTCTAATTGAAAATAGAATCAAGTAAAGACTTTATTACAGTAGATAAGGTATCGTCGTCTCGCATCTCAGTTATATAACATTGCTCTTAATTATGTTTTAGGAAATGTTCTGAAAGGTTCATGTTAAACAATTTTCAATGCTTCGTTGTTCAGCTCCTGCAACTTAAATAGGGTGAGATGTGCCTTGAGAGACTCCCCTTCGTCGATAATGATTATTAAACTCACGGGCAAAAGAAACGCTACCATGTATTTAAATCTAGAATACAGAATAAATACAAAAGTGAGATTTAAAAATTGTTTATTCAACAAGAACATGTGACGATATCATATTCATAAAAAATGCAACAAATCAGCTTCCGCTATTAACAGCACAGTCTCCGACATTGGCCTGGGGGTCAAAAAGTCCAAATTCACTGTCATGACTTAAAGAGCCACTCCGTGATTTTCATAAAACTAAAATGTCATGTGTGGTGATATAAAATCAAAACATCTTAACTTTTCATGTCCAAAAGACATATATATGACAAATACTGGTTTTCCATGAAAATCTAAAAACAGACTTATAAATGCAAAGAGGTGTAGATATCACGTCCACTATACATGGATACTAGTTATATAACCAAACAAAAACGGTCAACTCCTAACTGCCCACCTGGCTGTTTTAAGTTTGCTATATATGACTCCAACAACTCACGGAGTGACTCTTTAACCCGGTGCAGGGAAATCAAGGTTCAGTGTGTTGAAAAGAGATCATATTGATAATGTGTATGGCCTCCCCTTGCCATAATACACGCATTAACCCTCCGACGCATGGAGAAAATCAAACGTCTGACGACATTACGTGGAATGCGCTACCATTCTTCTTGGAGGGCTTGAGGAAGTTGCTGGCGGTTATCTGGAGGTGGTCGTCGTTGACGAATACGACGGTCCAAAACTTCCCAAAGATAGGTGACATGTCAGGCGAACATGCTGGCCACGGCAAAACGTCGATGTTCGATTGGGCATTGTCGTCTTGAAATATCACACCTTGTGGCTGTTGTCAAAGAAGGGGACAGACGACGGGATGGAGAAAGTCATCGACGTAATGATGAGCCGCTAGATTTCAATTCACGATAACCAGCGGCGTCTTCTCCTCACAAAGTTGGTCTCTTCAAACCATGACACTTCCTCCTCCGTAGGGCACCACTTCCTGAACGCAACATGCAGCAGTTCTCTCTCCCCGACGGCGGTAAACACATACTCTTCCATCTGCTTTGAAGAGACAGAACCGACTTTCGCCAGAGAAAAGCACCCTCTGCTATTGACGTCGCTGCCAACGTAAAACTGTCCTCGCCCTTCTCAGTCTTGGTTGTCGATTTTCTGCTGTCAACAGCTCTCCCCGGAACGGTCTGTATGCCCTGATGCCATGGAACCTTAGACATCTGGCCACTGTGCGTCTGCCCACCCGGTGACCCAGGGCATTACACGCCGATGACGTGACTGTCAGGAAGCGGTTTCTGAGATGTAACGTGAGCAAATATTGGGTTGTGACTCTCGGTCGGCCTGATCTTGGTCTGTCCGAAGTCTGTCCCGAATGACGATTACATTGCATCAGTCCTGTGACAGTTGTACGGTGACAGGCAAGCGTTCTTGCAACATGGGTGTTGGTGGCTCCCACTTCAATCATCCCGATTGCTTGCTCACGTTGTTGCGAAGTTAATCTTGTCTTTCTTCAAGGTTTCTTTACAAAGTGGATGTTCGACATTGGCATGAAAAAGGATACCACAGTTCACTATGAAACAATCATTGTTGTATTTGGGCGATCTGTTTCCATGCGATTCGGTTTGAATGTCAGTTTAATATTTTTCGTAATTCTAAATCTAAAGCGGTAGCGTGTCTTTTGTCCGTGAGTATATATTATTCTCGCTTATATTTTCAGCCAATGTCTTGTCGACAAGTAAAGATAAAGTGAGTTCTTCAACCTTACTTGAGAACTTTTCTGGATTCTGGACTCCAGAGAGAATATTATCACGAGAATATTTACTACAAGTCTTTGAAGGGAATTCAGATATGGCATGCATCCAAAAAGCAAGATACTCTAAAAACACAGTTTTACTCCAACATTTTATGAAATGAGATGAGAAAAAACATTACCGAAAAATATATGTGTACAATGTGTGCTTGGTGGTGCTGTTGACTAACATATATTAATTTATTTTAAATGCACGAACATTTGTGAATAATTTATCAGAATTCAATATGTTTTACAACAACTCAAGGAAAACTGTGACAATGTCATAGAAGTTTAAAACATGTTCTTACATAAAAGTTACAAGAACTTAAGATTTGTGCATGAAAATAATTTTATATTTTATGATTTTACAAAACAAAAACGTGGATTAGATTAATGTACGCTGATTTATTTTCAAATTGAACATATTAGGTAATGGTTTAGAAATTTTCCAAGGCGACAATGTTCAGTTCATGATGATACAAAAAAGTAAAAAAATTGAATACTAGATTTCGTCCTGTCTGTTTTCCTGTTAAAAGAGGAAGGAAGTTTTAATGTTGGTAAATGTTTTTGACATGACAGTTTGCTTCAGCTATTTCAATCACGTCAATTAAAATTCATGGACTACCAAGCTACATGTTTTTCAAAATCCTCTACTGCTAAAAATATTGTCTTGAAACATCAAACACCAGAAGTAGTCATTCAATTTTATATAATTTTGAATACTATTGTCATGAGGAAAAAATAATGCAATATTATCTCCTACAAAATATCGTTACCAAAAATCGACCTGGTAATAGATCACATTAAATTGAAAATAATTTTAAAGGAATAAGAACACTTTTTTGCTGAAGAAACGTTTTGGAATGTTTAAAGTATACCCTTTTAAGCAATTATTCTGACACACAACCAGTATATTTTCAATATCTTGCTCCTTCGCATAACACCAATGGGCTTGGAAACATGGAGAAATCATTCCATGTTTGATTTTATCTGGCCTCCGTAGTGTGAAATAGGATATGAAAAGCTTTTTCGGACCCTTTTCCATGTTGAAGAGCAGCGTTAGCTAGTTACAAGACGCCTTTAAAGCAATAGTCAAATAGAATTGCAATTAACATTTGGAAGGAGCTCAGCGGATTAAAAAACGCAGATGTAAGTAGAGTGTCAGTAAGGTAGTAGGTTCTGATGTTAGACCCCGGCTCGTTTCCTTTTGAGCACTGCATGTCGGTTTTTAATTATAAAATCTTTAACAGAAATTTTAAGAAAGATTTAAAGATTTTAGAATATGTGTGACTTTTAGAATTACATGTTAACCTTAGTTTTAGCAACTAGTTTTCAAAATTTCTAATTCTGCAGAAGTTAGAGTTTGAAAATTCTTCCTCTTTCCACACCCGGGTTTGAACTCACATCAAAGGCTTTTACTTAGCATTTTGTTTTTAGACTCAGTCAAGGGCAGTTAACTCTTATTGTTTTATCCATGGACTATGCTTGTTGAGAATCAGGAGTGTTGAAAATTTTATTCTCATAAAGATAATGCCAAAAAATTAATGGTACGAAGTAAGCTTTTTGTTCCAAATCAATTGTAAATGTTTTCTTTTTTAATTGAATTTCTTCTTTTTAAAGT
This sequence comes from Phorcus lineatus, assembly GCA_921293015.1. Lineage (NCBI taxonomy): Eukaryota > Metazoa > Mollusca > Gastropoda > Trochida > Trochidae > Phorcus > Phorcus lineatus. The sequence goes on along the minus strand of OV121086.1, from coordinate 52,208,994 downwards.
AAATTTCAAGAATTTTTTTCTGATAATTTGAAAGAAACCCAAAACCTTTGCTGAAATATTTTCTACGTCATTGTTTTAAGTTTTAATTTTGGTATTTTATTTGGTTGTTCTTCAAGAATAACTTCACTCAGAATCTGCAAGTGTTTGGAAATGATTTTGACTTTGAAACATATTTGATGTCAGACTCAATTTGTATTGAATTTATATGGAAAATTTTGAAGCTTAAGTTGAAGATGGAATTACAGTTCTGAGTGATTATCTTACGCCAAATGGAAACAAATATTGAACAGGAACATGCTTAAAAAATTCGTTTTGACATGTGGTGGAAGTGACCTTTAAATGATTCAATACTAAATAAACGTAGTGAACTTTGGAATTAATGACCTGAAAAGCCGAAGCTCTTTTTATCTTACACAAACCATGTATATTTAGGCTTGTCGTGTTAGAAAAATTGAAGAAATTAGAAAATGCTAACTTCCTTACATCTAGATATGAACATCATTTCTACACATTTTGAATGGAATTCGGTCCCAAACCTCTGGCAAAATGAATCACAATGTAACTTTGTTTTATGCCATCTAATTCCAATAAGTTGAGAATTGAATTTCACAATTGATATTTCAATACCAAAAGTACTGCACATAGATACATAAATTACCTTTTTAATTATTATGTCTGTACATGCACATCTGTTGTAAGGATTGACCATTACTTCAGGAACATCACTAGCAATAAAAAAAAGTATAATAATGATATCATTCTATCTTCGGAGTTTTAGTGAATCACGACAAATATAAATGAGATAAAATTATAGCCATTTGGAGTCGTATCAAAAATCATTCTTCAGGAGAGTCAGTGAAGGCTTACTATGTCACTAATGGAGTACCAAATTAAATCTGCCGATAGCATCTGATACCATTAGTTGAACTTCATCTTGGATGATATATGACTTTAAATTTCTCAGTTTCTAAATTGATGGTGTTCAAAGTTTGTCATTAAAAGGAGTTAACAAGATTAAGTTCCACTGTTCCATTGGAAAATATATAGACTTTTCTAGCTCATTAGGCCTGAAATGCCCGATGGGCTTGTGGCATGGCACGAGTCTGGCGTCCAGTATCCGGCCGTCAATCCATGCGTCAGTCCACTCACCTGTAAACATTTCACTTTTTTATCCCCTAAAAACCAGTGCCTCTTAGAATCTTGTGTTAAAGACCCCTTGACTAGAGACAATTATAACTCATGAATTTGGTGACCCTGGATTCGCAATAAGTGTTTATTATGAATTCATAGAAGTATCCGGGTTTTCTTTAATCTAAATATTATATTTTCTTTCCAACACAACTGGAAATGTTTCATATTCGAACATTCAGTATGTTAAATATATTCAGATTTTGTTCCTCCTTATATTTTTGTTTCGTTAGAAATGTCCCACAAGCTGGTGGAAGTACTATTATGACTTTCAACTATCCCACAATCCAATAATGTTGCCATTTTTAAAGAAAGACTGGCTTTCTATATCTATTGGACGTTATGCTTTTGCTATCGATTTGAAAATGCATGATTGAGACAAAGAATACTTTGGTATTGCTCTAGAATATATCTAGAGGCAATGGATTCATTGTCCTTACTGGCAATCAGGGCATGTGATTTGAAAATTCAACCAGCTCTCCTTAAAGAATTGGCACAAAGATCACAAAAGCCGAAGGGGCTCTCGGACCCCTTCTCCAAAAAGTCTCATCAGAAATTACCCCGAATTGAGTGGCATGCGGCTCGTTGACCACTGTTATGTGTTTTGTACTGGTTTACTTGAAATGATATCTTATTTTCATTTCAAATCACGTCAATAATTTGCAATTATTTTTTAAAGCTTTCAGTTATAACATTATTTTGGTAATTGTTATGGAATACTGATAATGTGTTCTCTCGCTCGGGAAATACTTTCAGGAAATCGTATCGTAAACATAGTATGCCATGGCCACTCATATAATACCCTCTATATAATTATATTTCAACAAATCAGGTACCAAAACATGGCCATCTTGTTTTTAGAAAATCTGTTACGAGTTTGCTCTGAGCTATAATTTCAGTCAGTTGAAATCTTATGAGAAATTTTGTACGAGCCAAAGATGTCTCAAGCCGAAAAAAACCTCATTATTTCGGATAAAAATCACAGAAAGGACTATAATGAGGAGAACAATTACAAAGCAGAACTTCCGTTGTTTGTTTGTCATTGGCAACGTACCAATTTTACCTAGTCAGTATATAACACCAAACATAAACCACGCGTTCTATACTAAGGCTACTTTAAATTCATAAATCATGAATTAGGAAAATACAAATGATACAAATGTCAATCGGGACGACTATGTAGTCAATATGTTTATACTGACAAATACACGAATTAATTGGTGAAAAAAATATAAAGGAAATGTCACATGACGCTTATAAAACTATAAATATATGGCTCATAATAACCCTTGTTCCCGCTGGTATAATACAAGGTTCATTCTGTCATTGTTAAAGGCAAAACAAAGCCGATACTTTATTAAAGGGACAATCATAAGGTGTTTCAATAGTTGTTAATCAAATTTTAGTAACAAGAGGATCAGTAGTAGACAGTTATTGAAATGTTTGTTGTAAACAGAAACTGTTAATGAGAAACTGAATTATAATTCATGTGAATTGGTAGAAAATGATTTCGACCACGTTGATTGAAAAGAGGTTTGCAATATGTTGCCAGTATAAAAGAGACTTTAACAGTTACTTTTTTGTAAATGCCATGCAATAGTGAAATGTTATTTATTACGTTGATATGTCGATCATTTCAGATGTAGACGTTCAATTTCACAGAAACCTTTAAAACAAATAGTTTGAATTATATTTTTCCTAATCCATTACGGTTTTATAATGAGTGTAATCATAAACCTTTTGTTATCAAAAATGCCATGGAATGGTTGCGAGAGGTGTTTTGAATCGACCATTACTTTGCGCTGATGATTTGTATGAAGAAGTTGCAAAGTTATAAACAATTACAATAGATCTGTACTTATACTATCAGCTAAGAAAACGACTATAGACAAAATGATATGTTGCAAGAATAAGAATTCAATTAAGCTACTTGGAACAGCGATATATGAGTTTCTGTGAAATAGCAGTTTTATTTCATTGAGTGTCATGGAATAACTTGATATTTCACGGGTGGCAAAGCTACTTCATTCATATATCGTTACCAACTGAAAGTATCATTGCTAGACGACTACAAAACATGCTTCTGTAATACTCTGTGTCTTCTGGGGTAACAACACTTAATCATCTCTTGGCATTTATGGTAGCTAACAATTAGCCTATATTTGCACTTACCAGACGCCTTAATGCCTGTAGAGTTTAAGATAAGAAATAAAGACTAGAAAGTAATGAAGCTTGTTGGAACACTGTCACATTGCTGTCTACAAGGAAATCAGTCTTAGATTAAGAATATGGAGGAAGGCAGGTTCAGATGTGAAGTTTGGTCTGTATCAACTCCCAACAAATGTCTCTGATATGCCTTCCAGGTCATGTGACGCCTTGCAGTTTCTCAAATGGCATGCACGGTAGCACATCTCTTCTCACATTCTTCGTCTGTTATATTTTTCTGTGTTCATTGTTAATAAAACACCAGATTTCCAACAGCCAGTCTTGACTGAAACTTTGTATAGATAAGAATGCATGAAGGATGTTCATTCCAATGTAAATCTTGACCAAATGAATAATTGTGTCTAGACCAAATGACAACGAAGTTTTATTTTTGAATCTACTTGTCATTTATTAATGGGGATGTGATCGAGCTTTTCATAGATAGTCTGATGTAGAACAAAATGCAGTTTTACTTTCATTAGATGCATCGATGTGATGAAAAATTCATGATTGAATTATTAAACAGCGCTGGTTCATAAAAGTGAAGAAATATTTTTAGATCTCAGAAAAAATTACATCTATTTCAATATCATATATTGAAAACATTTGAATAGTTGTAAACTATTGTAAACTTGAAAAGTAGCTCTGTGAATAGGAATACTATAACATATGTGTTTTTAATTTGCAACGGAATTAGATAATATTTTATTTAATATAAGGTCGAGTGCATGCCGTTAGCCCTTAAATTGATAATCTAGAGCTATTAGAACCTAAACTACAATAAGCACCTTCGAATGCGATATAAATTAATCATCATTATCATAATTAGTATGAGTATTATCATTATTATCACAAGTCTAGTATACGTATCTGATTTTCAAATATAGTAGTTTATCTCCATTCTACTATAACAGTTATTCTTATGTTACTCTATTTTTTCACATTGAATCGACAGTGCTCCGTCATCAATTTCCATGGACTGACATTCATCCAGACATGACGTTTTTGTAACCTCGAATGAGGCTTCTAAACGTAAAAGACCTGGGAAAACACCGACATTTTCCAAATGCACTGCAGAGAGCTGAGAGTGTTAAAGATGAACATTAAAACTGAACATTGATATAAGGTAATTGTTTTTCAACAACTTTGGTATGATATTTTGTTTCCTTCATAATCTTCTAATTACTAAGCTTTAGAATAAGCTAAGAAAAAGTGTGTAATCAATAATCATATATCAAACTGAATAAATATGATCATATTAGCGCTCTGCCACGCATGACAATCAACTTCTACCAGCATTTGTGCCATTGATAAAATACATATTTCATTCATCTATATAACCTTGTTAGGGGGGGGGAGGGGAGGCAACAATAAAGAAACGTTTCATATATTGTATTTCTCATGTGTATGGACACATGGATGATTTGTAGACACAAATGCAACAGAATTTACAAATTAAGTTGGTTAAGGTGAAGATTTGAGATAAAGTAATTGGTTAATGGTATACTGTCTAAGAAAGTAGTTGTCTTGCGGAATATATGTATTTTCCTTGACTCTATTGTATGAATATTGTATCTAATTAGTGAAATTTGTTTACATACTTAGATAGTTCACATCAAAAGGAAAATCAGTACCGGGAGTGGACAGTATCCTTAGGAACAAAATAGTACTCAGAACATAATCACTTTGTGACAAACATTAAGATGCAATTTAAATGTAAGTATTTCTATTTAAAAACATGATATATGAAAAAGGTATCAAATCAAACTTTAAATACGAAAAGATCTGCAAAAAGTATTTTTCCATCATGCAATCATGACTGAAGTGAAAACAACAGTCATCAATAGCTCTTTAAATAGACCCACATAATGCCAGATAACCACGTATATCCCTAATTGGGATCTCAATCAACCAGGAACACCTGTCTCCTTGTTTTAGTGAATCAAAATCAGAAAGAGGTCTCCATACACAAAAAGGCCTAAAAAGTGAATTATGTTTCTTCAGAATCAGTATATGGAATATGTGCAGTGAAAGTAATACCTGGTGTTCCTCACTTAGATATCAGATTAGGATCAGACCTTTTGGTGTCTTCACTGAGATTCGAACAGCTACATGTACACCACTGTGCGCTACAAAACATCTTCCTCTGTAAATTTCATTTAAATATTTTTAGTAGGAGTTAATAATTCTTGGTTTGTTAATGAATATACCTCGTGTCTGAAAACGGTTTCAGTAATGATACAACTAAGCATGAAATGAAAATTCCTTTCTCATACTCTTCAAAACATTGTCACATTCAAGTAGTAACATAAGAGTTTTACGCTCTCCTTTTCATGGATTATCTTATTACATATTCAATACATGAACAATCTCATAAATAGAATAACATTATTATTTTCAAATCAAATAAATTTTGAATTATTGAACTTTTTAATTGAGAAACACCTTGAACGTATAACACTCATCAAACGTTTTATTTCATCAAACATTAAATAATAATTATTATTATTATTGCCTTCAAAACATTAAACAAGGTATCAGTAATTATGTTTGTTCACCCATGCCCCTATGACTCACCTTGTCGAATGAAATAAACAGTTGAAACCAAGAGGAGCATTACACTCCGTTTTCACTAATTGATACCAACTTCAATGCTTGGGTTTTACCCCGAAAGAAATTCGGCTATAGAAAAACTACTGAACGTCGAAGAGCCAGATCCTCCGATGAAGGGTAATTGAGGAGAAATTCGAAGAATAAGAAATCTCGTTTTCACTTTAAAAAATCCAAATAGTTACTTTTGAAGCAAGTTACAAGTTTTTACTCGAAAGGATTGGCATGTCCAGATAAAATCCAAAAAGGTATCAAACGAAGTTAACTTCTCAGATTTCAGACTGACTTCCCACTGTGTAACAGGAGACCAGTTCTTTACACAGGTGTAAGTGTAGGAGACTCGGGCATTGAACGACAATTATGAGTTAAAGGCTTTGCATTTTACAATAATTCACAAAATACCATTTTGATAGTATACTATGAATTGTGAGCTATTTACTTATAATTCTCATCACATGTTCAACTTAAATACAATAAAAAAAATTGTGGATCTTCCGCTTTCAACGTTCACAGCACAGTTTCATAAGAGTGTTTAAAAAATATTACATTCTAATCACATCAGTACTTTGGAAGAGAATACATGTTAGTATTTCTGACTAGATTTCTTTTATTTATAGGCTTAAACAATTATTTTGATTCATAATGCAAGATGTGATCATACTCATAGTTACATGTATTTATCTTTTTTGTATTTATTTAATGACAGTACCATACATGTACCCTTAATACTACCAACAGGTTTTAAACAATAAACATACAGTTAGGAAACATAAGAAAATATATTGACCAAAATGCTTTTAAGGTTTTTTACCTAAATAAAAAGCTAATATCAGTTTAGCCTGTTCATTATAAAGACAATAACACAAAGTTACATACATGTCGGCTTACACAAACTTATTTAGACATGCTTCTGGTCTGTGGTTACTTCAAAGATATGCTGGACATGATTTATAGTCGTATACTAAATGCAGAAATAAAATGCCAGCTTCCACATCAAAGAAATCGAAATTTTATGTGCCTAACACCACATGTAAGAGTTACGCATCAAAAGAATAAAGAAAAGTTCGGAGAAAAGGAAGTGTTTATTTCATTTGATGAAATATATCCATAAATTTCATCTACTTAGTAAAACATGTACAGGATGTCGTAATATTGATCGAGTAGATAAAAGAACATAAAGAGACATTACATCTCTAAATGTGTATTTTAAGAGTTTTATCTACTTTTTTTCCTTGTTAACGTGAATACGTGAATACTTGATCAAAGAACGCGAATATACTATCCAAAAAAATATTTCATTTCATTTGCATTGTTCTACAAATGGTTATCCAGGAAAGCATTATTTATTCTTTGAAAGTCTGTTAAAACAAAGCATTCACATGTCCATTATATGCTTGTGATGTCAGTGGTAATCATGAGGTTTGCCCCTCGCATATTCACGATGTTGTATTTAACGTTTCTTCTCATTAACAGGGGAACTTTGAGTGTACAAACACCAAATAGCACTTTGTTAACAACTTTGCGACATGTGCAGACTTTCTCGAGATGGAAGATATGGTGCCCTTGGCAAGCCATAGGTCGGCACAACACAGACTGTTGTTGCACGAAATCTCAATGTTTAACAGTTCGTTTTCAATAGAGTATGGTCCAGATACATATGACATACAACGCTCAGGTACACCGAACTATAACCTTAAGAAATCGTCCTATTAAAATCAAATAAGAGATCGACTTCATGCAGGTGTTTGTGTTTGAGTAAGTGACCTGATCATCAGAAATCGACTATACAGTGGTCAATTACATGCACGGCGTTCTCGTGTCCTCCCCTGTTTGAGGTGATCACATTAGGGAAAGACGTTTTTGCGTTCAGAACACCACCATTGGGACAATTGAGGTCAGAAATTCGTCTTAGACGTTGAATACGTTGAATTACGCAAGGGTTTAGCGTAGACGTAAGCATGATCGTTTTGGAGGAGGGTTTGTAATGGTGTGGGTCGCATCATTGCGCCTGGAAGAGTGGACGTACATGTTGTTGCTGGACGTGTCACAGGTAAATAGTACAGGGACAACATCTTGGCAGCCAACCTCATGGATGCTGTTTCATCATCCAAGATATCAACGCAAGATACCAAAGGGCTAGGATTGTCACTGAATGCCCCCAACATCGGAATGTCACAAGATTTCAATGGCCAGCTTAAAATCCAGATGTTTCACACATCGAGCATGTCTGGGACATGCTTTGACGGCATCTACAGCGACGCCAAGAACATGGACTAATCTTAAAATTATTTGCGAGGTCTCATCAGGAGTATTTTACGGCGGATTCGTGACCATTTGGTCAACAGAGGAGATTTGCATATTATTGTCTTTTTTTTTTTTATTGTATAATATATTTTCTTTTGACCCTTGTCTGTAGTGTGACCTACGAGTATATCATGGTATGTCCACATGGTCCCCTAACACTTCTTCATTATTTGTTCACATTGCCTCATATCAGCCATCAAGGTCCAATATCCCCTACTTTTGTAATATATTTGTATAGAACAGCTTCAAACTAAATATATTCAGGCGTTAATCACAGATTCTTCTGACTGGACACAAATTTTGTAATCAAATAAACATATCCTTTTAGAAAAGGATATTTCCTTGTTGTTCAAGAAGGGAAATGTATACACTTAAAATAATTTATGATGTTGATTACAGCTGCATACCGAAAGTTTGTTCACTTACCACTGAATCGTAGTGCAAATATCATGTAATTTGGGTTTCGCTTCAACGCCAATAGAATAACTTCAGCAAAATTGACATTGGATCACCCACTGTCCATGTGTGAAATAGCCATTCTTGAACTTCCTTTTGGGATCGTCTGGTCTCTCGTGCAAAAATTCGAATTTTGGCATATTGATAAAGACAAAGGGGGTCACATTTTCGAAATTTCGATTTCGTTAAATGTCAAATAAAATGTTCCATATAGACTCTCTGAGATTAAAACCAACCTAACCACATTGACTTTGTGCTAAGGAACAAACCTGACGTATTTTTAAAGAAGATGATAACTTGTAAAGGATTTTAAGGAGAAAAATAAAAATTAGTGTTTTCTGAATTTTGACCCCTGGTCTCTTCAATGACCTGCCAAAACTGTTACGGGTAATTGTGGGGTACGATAAACATTTACCTTACAGAAGAATGGATCTGCATATGTGTGTTGAAAATTCAATATTGTACGTTTGTTTTTCGAAACGCTACGATACCTCAATGGCATCTCAAATTACATGATATTTGCACTAGTATATACAGGTATGTGAACAAAATTTTGGCATGCAGCTGTACATTTGGATGCATGAGTCATCACATCCTTACATTACCTATTCAGATCGTATGTCGATGGTCAATACATCAATATGATGGATATCGTATACAGAGTCAATAATTTGCAAACTGTTCAAAAAACATTCCCCAGGTGTTACCATTGTTTGTTATTAAACCCTTGTTGATGTCAGAACATTGTTGAGATTGACTGGATATCTGATAGTGATACAACAAATAAATGGAAGTAATACATCAAATGTAGAAATAATTTCATTTTAATCAAGAATATCAAATTATGTTTAGGAACAAATTACACATTGATTGAATCCGTGACACTCGATATTCACATACCATTGCTTGAAAAACAGATACTTCCATGGAATTATTTCTGTGACTGAAATGAGATCTGCGAAATGAGAGATTGCACTGTTAATTTAGAAATAGTAAACTAGGCCTAAATAGGTTACAGTTTTCAACAATTCTAAAATCTCTCTAATAAAATCTAAACGTGAAATATTTAAGACAGAAATATTTACAGAAAAACTTAAACCACATGTCCAGACATTCGAAGTAAAGGGAAATACAGTTTCATCAGCAGTCGTTAAAATATGTTTACATTTTACAACATAAACAAGCGTCATTCTCCCTGAGTTCCGAATTAAGTTAACAATTACATTACATCTGAAAGGTTTCAAAAGAATGAAGGCAAAATCAAACGAAATTTCCAGAAAATCATTTTCACTCTTGTTCACAATTCGAACAGTATAATAGGATAATGTCATGTGTTTGTCATTTTGATTGAATGCTTCTCTTACAAGTATGAGATTTAAATCTTATCCCTGATAAGGAAATTTCAAAGTTTCTTATCATTTACAACTGCCTGAGCATTCGATATTTGTTTCCGAATATATTGAATCCTTCAAAGAAACCAATCAGTTTGCTATTATGAGTCAATCAGACTTTATGGCGAGATATATAAATGAGAATAGATACATAATTCGCTTATTTCGTAGTTGAAAAATTCGTTATCTCATTTTGAGATGATTATCAGAATATAAACAAATTATTTTTGTTTAACAAGATCTTTTTATTCTTCAAAGAATATATAATGCATAAGTGCATAAAGGTTTCAAATAAAGGTCTTTCGCAAAGCCATAAGTATAATGTAGGAAAACATTGACATAAATTCGTATCTCAATAAATTTAGGAAATCAAAATTCTGATTCAAGCCCATCTTGTTCTTCGAGATTAAACTGTACTTGTCATTGGGTAAAACATTAGGATGTCTTAAAACGAAAAAGTAATTTCAAACTTAGCTTTGAAAACAGTCTGTTTCGAAGTCTCAGAAATGTGTACATGTACTTTAGCACCATTATAAACATAACGGACTCGAAGTGTGCATCATTAAAGCAAGGACTGTTTAAGGAATCCTCCTTTGATCATGAAATGGTTAAATAATTGCTGAGAAGCTTAAATTTTTAAAGAATAAAAACATATCTGTTATCAATACTTAAAACGCCTCATGTTGAGCTCCTTCACCTAAGTTGACATGCTTTATAAGCTCACTTAGATACCAACTCATACTTTTAAAAGCTATTCATAAAAGTTAGTTGTTAGTTCAAATGATTGGTATTCAAACAATCGTTCTAAATGATATACCTTAAAACATAAATAAAGTACATGATAGTCAGAACATGTTTAATAATTGCGATATTTAACCCTGACAATTTCTATTTTCTAAGCGCCTTCATCAAATGTCACTTACACAGATTGAAAAAGCAGAACAATGAATTTAAAAGCAGAGGAAACCTCAGTCTATTCACGTCAACGATGTCATAGTTGGCAAGGAAACATTACCATCGATTTTGCACTTTTGAAATATCATTAAGTGTTTCAAATAGTTTTTGATTTCACAAAATAGTTTACAATATCAAGGAAACACACATACCGATTATTTCCAATGTTTGAAATATCACTGCCGATAGAACAACACTAGCTGGGGGGGTTTAAATGCCAGTTTTGTAAAACAAATTAGTATTATCATATTTGATCTACCTTCAAAAACATTTCCATGTCATAACATCTATACAACATTTACTTGTTTACGTCCTGGTATTTTAATTATCAAATGTAGAGACAATTAATAATGAAGAATGATACAAGACTCCGAGGGTGTTTGACTGCAAGAATACATAGAGGATACTAAACGACTTTCCATTCAATACTATTTTTATTAAACGAGTTACTCGTTAAGTATAAAACGAGCGAAAGCGAGTTTATAACCAAATCATTGACGAGTTAATAAAAATAGTATTAAATTGAAAGAAATTTAGTATTCTGTTTATTACTTGAGCTCATAAATCGAGCATGATTGCCGAAAGTGTACTGAACGAAACATTTCCGCGACTTGGCCGCCTATGTGACGGCGATGCTTACACTATGACGTCACAACTACACAATATTATGACGTCAGACGTGAAGCGGTATTACACTATTTTAATATCGCCGTATAGACATTACACCGCAGTATCTTACATGGGCGAGTAATAAATATTAGTATTTAATTGCTCTGTTAGACAGAGAAATTGTGTTTGCATAAACCGTTATTTAAATACCCTGTATCAGCCCTCGGGGCAGATAACCAGTATTAACCTGTCGTGAAGGGCAAGAAACCTGTATCAATCCGTTGTCAAGGGACGTGAACCTGGAATCTTTGTAACGAACTCAAAGATCGGACTTGCGAGGTAGGTAGGTTGATTTAAGGGCGACGTTGGGCCAAAAATGATCTACATGCGCCTGGGACTTGTGAGAACTTTAATTAGAGTTATCACCCTTCCTACACATGCTTTGTTATAGAAATCTCTGCGGTCACTTTAAGAGCTTGTTTGTTTGTGTGACACGTTCATAAAAATCATAAGTTTTATACCAAACATTTAAATAATAAAACTTGAAATTAAACAACTTATATGGATACCGGGTCTTACAAAATGCCTAACCAGAGCATCGTAAGATAATCAACAGGTTTTCTGATTGTCTAGGGACGGTACAACAATGATAATTTAAAAGTAATCCGTGATATTACCGTAACGAATTACAGTTTACTAATATTTCATCTAATATGGTCGGGTATTGGTAACTATATATATAAGTAAGATCACAATGAACTCGCCAAAACTTTTCTACTAACCTGTTGTTATACTTATCACGGAAATCTAGAGATGATAACCATATACACATATGTACATGTTCTAAATGATAAGAAAAGAGTTGTATGTAATAATTATAAGACTTTAAAGACACGTACATGTCTATAAGTATGAACTCTTTTAATACCTTCTGTCATTGTATTTTCCCTTGACCGTAATAGCGGCTCGCTTCAAGTCATTCATTATGTAAAGTTGATTAACTAACTGTGTCATATCGCTAACTGGTCAAATCACCAACCATGAGCAATATAGAATATGTTGTTCGTCAACTGATTGAAACAAACGAGCTGCGTTAATGATGTTTTAAAACTGACGACAGATATGAGTCAAGCAGTAAGAAGGATGTTTATTTAACGTGAGAGAAACACGCGCCCTTCTGATCATGTAATGATAGGTATTTCAGTTGCCCGATCCATTTTGTTCAGCAGCTTCGGATTAAGAGGTCCGGGGTTCGAATCCTGCCAGGGGCAGTAGTGAACTGCTCTTCGCAGTCAGGTTTGCATGCAATGCTACACTGAATTTGAGCGCGTTGAGCGCACTACCACAAATGGTTCTCTAGTTCCAGCTGTTGCTCGCATATTCAACAGCAATGCATGGCCACATTGGTGTTGCGAGTTTTCTCCTTGAATTAAAACTAGCAGCCGTGGTATGTGTGAATTACCCTTGAAAGCGGCGTGAAACGAAAAGTCACCTAATATCACCTCACCTTTTGTTCAGTAATTTACTTCCAGGGACTGTAGAATCCCGCCAGGGGCTCGGCAACTTTGTCTGCAGTAGAGAACTGTTCTACACGCAGTCACCTTTGGGTGCAATGCAACACAGCAATGCACAACCACAACGGTGTTGCGGGCTTTCTCCCTGCAATAATACTAGCAGCCGCGATGTAAGTGAAATAATCTTGAAAGCGGCGTTAAACCCCATCTTACTCACTCACTCTCTCACTCCAGGGACTGTAAGAATATTTCTAGTTAAGTGGTTTATTTTACTTGTCCGATTTTAGTTAACCATACTCAAAAAAGTGAAAATTACTGAAGGGACTTGCTAGGATATTTTATACATACAGACTCATATACGTACATGTGATGCAATTGCTCTCTTTCAAATGATCGGACAACAAACGTTTATTGTTGAGATTGAGATCTTATTTCAACCATAATTATTTGGAATCCGACATATATCGGAATATGTACATCAGTGATTGTCCTTTCATTCATGCAAAACCCTTTATTCAAATACATAGTTTTTATCAACTGTTACCAACTAGAATTTTATAAGAGGTTGACAAATAGGAGATACCTATGGAATATAAATCCTTTCCAAGCGTCATAAATTCCGTACCATCTGGAATGGCTCAAACAATCTATGATACACTAAAAGAGGATTTGTCGCTAATCATGTTAGTATGCATCACATCAAGATGACAGAGTTGAGACAGTAAAGCTTGTCTTAATATAAGATTTTGCTTACTTGTTGAACCAGATTTACTGGATTAAACTGAAGGCATTTTACTTCTATTTACATTTTGTCAGTGAACTTCAGCACTCAAAAGTAATCTGTTGGTTGAATGAATACGTGAATTGATTAGCTGTGACTTGTGTAGTGTTATTGTTATCATTTGTAATGCGAATTTATAATTTATTCTTCTCAAAATTTACAAATTATGTTGACTGGACTAACGTCATTAAGTCCAACTAAAAAGATTGTTTGTCACGACCTTTTCGGACTCATAGTTCCAAAGTTGTCATTTGGAATGCACCAGTCTCTTTCAAGACTTCAATTCAATGTACATTATATATACTAACCAAATAAAGTTAAGGACCACCCCGAATTTCAATATTGAGATATTCTTTTGGCGAGATGCTGAACCATCTGACCATTGAATTTTGGTTGAGTATATAACTTTATATGAGTGAAGACCTATAGTGACAGAAATAATACCAACGTTCTGTTTCGTCTCTAGTCAAAAGACTATGTTTGTAATAGTAATCAGCGTTTGGCATTAAGGTTTGATGCTAAAATTAATTAACCAATCAACAGTGTCTGAGAGTGAATCGAGAAGTAAATGTATGTCTAGTGGAGGAATAAAGGTCATGGTGACGCATATCAGATCATACGCGATGATGTTTTCTCACAACATACATGTCTTCATTTAGCCAGGTGTTCTCTTAAAGGGACAATTGGAATTATGTTTCCTCCAATACTGTCCAAAATGCTTAATGTGCTGATAGGAATTTTAAAATATCATTCTAAAATATTCATTCAAAATGGAGAATGATTAAATCTTTTCTTTGGATGTGTGTGGAGGCTTTTCGAAAGAAAATTCAAAAACAGGATGTGAAGCAACATAAAACTGTATAAGTTGTTTTACTTTGTTAGTTCTATATTATTTATATAGTATTGTCAGCCATATATCTGTGGAGTTCAGTCGTTATAAGAGCTCCGTCCTCAGCATAGCTTATCAGAGATAGCATATGTCAAAAATACCATGCTAACATATTTTCTAATTCGAGAAATTTCGTGGCTAGACATTGAGAAGCCTGATTTGTTCCATTAAGTTCTCAGACTTTTAAGTGAGTGTAAACTTCACACTTGAGTTTTCTTGACATAATATGATCAAACTATATGGCAACTGAAACATAGCATCTGCCTCTGTGAAAGAACACAAGCCTGCAATACCAGAAATGTTTTAATATGATGAAATTCATGCCAGCTTTAGTGTTCATTTAATAAATATCGGAATCACGAATTTTCACAATTTCACGTCATATTAACCTTAATTGGAAGATCCACACTTAAAGAATTTCCTTCTTTTATGACACATTTTACTTATAGAAGTTGGATTTAAAAAATAGACATTACCAAATAATTGGGGTTTTTTTAAATGAAGACACCAATCAACCATATTGAGAAAAGAAAGCAATGAATGTAGATTGATGTACCTGTGTCATAGTATTGGCTAATGCATATATGCACATTTCACCAACCCAAACGTTTTCCTTCCAGAGAAAAAGATCAAAATATGTTTAAGAGCGTGACCACTGAGCCCGAAGAAACTCAACTAATGGTATCAGGTGCTATCTTCAGATTTAATTTGGTACTCCATTAGTGACATAGTGAAGTTCCATTGACTTTCCTTAAAATACGTCTCGATCCGTTTCTAAATGGACATCTTTTTATCTTGTTTTGTCATGCCTTACTAAAATTCTCAAGATAGAAGGTTTTCATTAGTAAATGTTTTGGGTTTTATTGCTAGCCATGTCTCTTAAGTAATTGCCAATTCTTACAACAGAAGTTCATGTTTATTTCTGTTAATAAAACATTCGAATTCCTTCTCTCTTTTCAATGTCGAATAGTTTGACATGACAGTGATTAGGATATTACAATCACCTTCATGTACATTTGGAAGCGTTTGAGTTTTGTCTTTCGTTGATTAAAAGGCAGTGATGTAGTCCAAAAGACAGAATTTTTTAACTTTTATGAAAAATTAATGCAATGCAAGCTCTGGTGTAAAATCATTCGCGAAGACTCCCATTTTAACATAAGATTAGATCTTAGATTGGACATGGTTTCTTGTCTAGTGTAATGGATTTCATTTCTTTCAAGGCAGTATGCTTTAGATTAGCATCGTTATATTTTATAAAAGATAATTAATTTCTAAGATACATTTCTATAAGATTACCTTTGCTGGTGGTTTCTCAGTTGCGAACTTTATTTAATAGCTTACTAGAATTATATGGCAACAAAAACAAGGTGCTATATGAGATTTGGGACCAAATCTATTTTAAACGTGCCTCTCGAAAATATGTGGAAATAAGGTTTCTATATAGATATGATATGATTCACAGGTAGTTTAAATATTATACTCCCTTTAAGTTCGATAAAAAGACTAAAAAGTTTTAAAGCACTGCATTCAATTGAAGCTACTCAGGTGAATAGAATAGAAATTAAGGTTTATTCTTTCAAATGTATTAAATTGTATTGATGCTTCTTTATTCATGTCCAAGGTGCAACGTTCCAAAGTTGTGTGGATCTTATTAATGTAGGAAATGTCTACTCAACAACAAACAATGTTACTGAACAGGATTTTTAAAGTGTTTCAAAAAAAAGGGATTGATTTACGACCTTTTATTTGATAAAATTAATGAATGTTTCCATTTATAAGAGGATTTTCATTATGAATAAACGCATAAAAAAGTTTTCCTTTGATATTGTTTTACAATTTTATCAAGTAATAACGACAGCCTTACACAAGTCGAAACGTGCCTGGTTGTAACATCTGATACATTGCCTTACTGATTCAGTGAGTTAGAAAGTCTATTTGACTATTACTTTACAAATGTTGGATTCAGTGACATTTAAATGGCACAAAATGACCTCTATAATATCAAAACTCTATCGGCCAAACAACAATTTCAAAGGGACTTCATATAGATGCCATACCATACTGAAAAGTTCTGAAAACAGTTTTGCCCATACGATTTCACATTTAGTGGTAAATAGGCCATATCATATCAACTATGGAATGATTTCTCTATATGTCAAACTAATTCGGATTATGCGTATGAGCAAGATGATGAGAATATACCGCATGTATGTTAGAATGAATGCTTTAAAATGTATATTACAAACATTCAACAATATATATAGTTTTGTCAGGCTGAAATCTTTTGAATAATTTATAAAAAAATTACCTTTGAGCTAATCATATGACTTACTAATCAAGCAGTAAGAAATTTTTTATTAGCAGTAAATGATATCGAAACAAATTCAGTCTTTGAATCGCAACTAACGTGATTGAAATAGCTGAAGCAAACTGTCAATATTTATCAACATCAAAACTTCTCTCCTATTCTCGCAGAACATAAAGCAGGATAAAATCTGGTATTCAAAATTCATATCGTACTTTCTTGTTTCCTTATGAAGATTAAAGGTCGTCATTTTCGCCTTGAAAAATCTCTAAAACAACATTAGTATTTTCCATTTGAAAGTAAATCATATTTTCCATTAGTAAATGTATTCTACGTTTTTGTTTTCTTAAATCTTGATATATCAAATCCTTTTCAATGCACAAGTCCCTTAAGTTCCTATAAATTGTATATAAGAATACGTTTTAAACTTCTTTGACACTGTCACAATTTTCCTTGAGGCTTTGTGTAAGATTTTGGTTTCTTTAAATATATTCACATATGTTCCACGCACAAATGGTACTACATGAACACATGACTGAAATGAGTCGCAATAGATTTTACGGTTGTTATTTCAACTCATATATACATATTGGAGTAAAAAGAACGTTGTTTAGAAATTATTCATCAGAAGTTCCTTCATATTATTAGAATAACTTCACTAACAGAAAGAACTTCAAATAGCAGTGTTTTTATTTAAGTGCTAGGTCAGGCAATAAAGGCGAGGAAGATATGAGGCTATGGACTTAGTTATATATCATGAAGGATATAATTTTTTAAAATTATTTTGAAGAAAAAATGTAACTTGAAATATTGATTGTTGCTTCCTAATAACCATTCAAATATATCGAATATATTTATAGTGTAATATGAAAAACTGAAATGTAATTAATCGTATTCAGTAAAAGGGGCAACACTAACTGAACAACAAAAGAATAAGAACAGTGATGTGACATTTAAAATTTTACCTCAATAAATATCTTTCAGTAAAAATTGAAGCTTGATTACACATAAAGTAGATTAGCATGACTAGACAACTAAACGGTTGTGGACTTGGAGATAAGCATCAAGAATTGGAAGGTAATGAAGCTTCTATGAACACTGATGCATGGATTATTGTCTCAGGAAATTACTTTTTAAAAGTTTCAGATGTGAGCCATGATCAATTCAATTTGTCGAAACTTTATAACCATCTCAAACTTTTTGGAAGTGTTTATTTTTATCAACGAAACATTGGTGAGCATCAAAGCAATATTAAAACTTTCATCAGTTGAAGGAACATTTGCTTTACCGTGCGAGGAGTCCACAGGGTGTATCTAAATCGCCAGAAAGTTTATCTTAAAAACACATTTATATATATATATATATATATATATATATATATATATATATATATATATATATATATATATATGTATATTTAATATATATAATATTGAAACTTGGGTGCTTCCTGAGGATAAAGTTGAAACATGTACGAGGAAATCGGCGTTGTTCTCTTTTAATAATCTTTTAAATATATATACGAATAACTATGTTGACGATACAACGATACAATAAATATTGGGTATAAATGTTGGTATCTGATTATTATGTGAAAATATTTGATTAAAGGAGCGAACTCTTGATATACATAATGACAAATTCTTGTGTTTTTTAGTTAATTAAACTGGTATTTAAAATGAACGAGAACGGATTACCTTTGCTTTTTTTACTATGTATATTGTTAAAAAGGGGAAAGGATTTTTATATCACTTCTAAAATTTACAATTTAATTTTTTTGCTTGAAATAAAAAGAAAATTTGTTTTATTCATTTGCTTGTGAATTACAAACCTATTATCACCATCCTTGAAGTATATTAAGTTGGCATCTGTTTTCTTGATAAAGTTTTTCACTTGGTTTACTTCACATATCTGGTGACGAGAAAGAGTTTAAACAAATTGAATGACCATATGGAAAATTAAGTAAGACCTGGAAAACAAGTGAAAATTAAGTAAGTCATGGAAAACAAGTTTAATGTATGTCATGGTTTGGAGCACGCCAAGAGGCTAGATAATTGTATGCTGAAAGTGTACAAAAGACTGACAAATGCGATGTTTTATTTGCGCAATGAACAAGTAAGTTGCATACATTAATTTATATTCATTTTTAACTGATTAAAAATGTTATGGTCATATTTGTTGATTATCTAATGATTGAGCAGTTTTTTGTTTACTTAAATATTTCAAACGGTTATGTATTCATTCAAATAAAACCGTAAATAAAATAAAATCGTTTTTCGCGCCTCTTTTCTTAATTTGATATATGTAAATCTTACAGATAGTTAACGTTTTCCCCAACTAAGCTTTTTTGTGTACTAAACATAAATATAACATCCCATGCCATTCAGACGTAAAATGTCATAATTTGCATATTCACACCTCATTTAGAAATAAACAATACCTTTCTTTACTATTAATACTGGATGATTTGACACATCTATTAATCATTTTATGTTTTTTAATATCAAATATAGTATAACCAGTTAAGGGCATTTGGGATAAATTATTTTAGGTAGGTATAATTGTTTGGTCAGGTAATGGATGCTAGATTATATTTAAAACCGTTGAATGTCTCAAATCAACTTGAATAAAATGATTTAATTATGAATTCATAACGTGAGCGAGGAAGACAAGATTATCTGAATAATAACTTCTTTATCGTGATATTCTTGACGTTTTGAAGTATTTATAATTACTTACTCAGGTTACATCATGTTAAAGATAAAATAAATGGTTTATGTTTTATCAACAGCAATGTAACATTACTAGGCTAAATATGTTGCCTTGTTTCAGCAAAATATGATTATAATTAGATAATTAAAAAAATAATGGTATTTATCAATTTCATTGTATTTGCTAAGTGTTTTACCCTGTTATTATGTTTCTTTGATTTGAAACTTAAACTGAATATTTTTACCTGTTTTGAAAACCGCATATCGACGTTTATGACCTTCAGCGAGACTAATAAAATACATATTGTCATCTTGATTATTGATTTTATTAAGAAAAACATTTAAGCATCTGTTTTCTGTCATGCTCAGTGATTGATAGCCTGTGTTGCTGTAACTCTTTGTATATTTCTTTTTTGTTACTTTTTGTGGGAGACATTTTTGAAATTAGGAAAAAGGAATAAAATATTATAGTCTTTCTAGTTTTTTTCACTGAAGATTTCCATACCATCTTTCCTTTGCACATGGTTTTGTTTTTCAATCTTTTATGAGAATTAATTAAATATTAGACAGTTTTTATGTTACCATCAATTGAATATGTTTTGCTCTAATATTTAAAGAGGTGTGTTTGTTTTATTGCGAGTATTCATTAGGTGATATGGAGTAGAAAACTTCCGTGTGGACAATATTCAAGAATAAAACATCGATTCTCAATATTTTGTTTGTTTGAAAGAAAAACTTAATTTGATAGCTTGGACAGTAAAAAGTTAAGAATAGTAATTTTCAGTTTAATTGCCTTAGATGTCTACATAAAAAACGAGCATGTAGTTGAAATCTATTCTAATTGCATCGTGCGTCTCTGTAATGTATCTTCATAATTATTGAACGTGTTGATGGGTTCTTTGGTACGCTAATGATATATATTTTGACAGAATTAGAATGTTAAGACTTTGTTTATGTTGTTCTTGGCTGCTTTGTTGTCAGAAGATGCGTTCCCCTTAAGTCACAAACGTATGTCGATCATCTAGCTTTAGGCCTAATATGCTCCAAATTGAGTCTCGGAATCGTCTTACGAGTCTGATCAGTGACTATCTACCAATCTTGGTTTCCTTTTCAATCTCTTATATTGTTACAAAACTACATATTTTTATAAATATTGATTTCACTTACTAATTTCATTATCCCCATAGCGTCATAGCGTTGATCTAGATACAAGTTTAATAATTTACAATATCAGGTATTTTATATTTTCCACATAGGTAAGGGATGAGGAAATTAAGATCTGCATTCCATTACCGAATTGAAATTGTCCTCTCAGTAAACTGAATCAAATATAAAATTGCAGATTGTTGTCAAAATAGAACATGACATTGACCTTTATGGAATCTTAAAAGTGGATGTTGAGCCCACTGTTCTCGTTGCATTTTCCTTATACAATGAATTTGTTGCTCGATACTTCAACATTGCATTGCAAAAAGATTGTTGTTTGTTAATCCTGCTCGGTGTGCAATTATATGTGATGTAATAAGCACTGAACACATTTGAAGATTAATACAAGAAATATGCTATTGCTGAGTTTCAATTGAGAAAAATGTTATTGGAAAACCTTTACGTATTGATCAAAGAGAATTTTTCTTCACAAACAGTTGAGGTACATCTGGAATAGGTTTTTTATCTACCGAAATTAAAGTGATTAAATTAAATTTTCAGTTTGAATTTGGTAAAGAGGATAAATATAGTCAAGTGGTTCCAATACAAACTTCTGAAATGCATCAAAAAGAGGTTTAGACGTTAAGTGTGTCTTCAGTTTTGTCAACCTACATGAACTTGATTTACTTACACTCCTTGCTACAAAATCTGTGCATTCAATGCATGAATATCCATTGAGTTTTAAAACGTCCTCATGTTGCAGGGGTATTCAGTTTTCTCATTGACTTATTGTAATGGAAACTATTTCCCAGGATCATGATCTAGATTCAGACAAGGTCTTTGTATGTTGATGATTGTTGATAAGCTGTTGTTAAGATCCAGATCCACTTCTTGTAGTTCTGTTGTACTAATGCCTTATCTTCAGCTGTTTTCACAAAGTAAAGTAAATCTATAACCGGGTCCATTATTGTCAGGAACTACTAATTATATGATATCGTCAATAACATCTTGGAGCAGTGTGATACAGACAAAATAGTTCTTGTAAATGACTCATCTTATTGCTGTAGCACAATCATTTCTTTCATCTTTGATGCAGATACACAATATGTCAATAGACATGGGGAAGTAAAATTGATGATGGTAAAAGTAGTTTGTTTTATTTTTCTCTGACAAATGGACACTTTAAATTAAAAAAAGCCTTTACATAATGAAGATTACATTACACTTGTATTATTGAGTGCAAGTCACATTAGTCCTTTCAGATGCTAGGAACTGTTTGTATTATCTTATCAAAGATCCTGTTGTTGAATTTTCTCTGGATGAGAGTTCACTAAAATAGCACAAGGGAGTAAAATGAGCTTGTCCTGTTATTCTAGGATTGGCCAGCAGCTGGTGACAGTATAATGGTACTTTTTATGGCTCTTTGTCAATGACCTTAATCGATGAAAATGCATGGTTAGGCAATCAGCGTTTAAATAGAGAACTTTTTCCTTTGGTTTACAACTTCTTTATTGCAGGGTTGCGACATTTTGGTGTAGCCTAGGTACTTACACCGTTGTCACTGCATCGAAACGTTGCAACCCTGAAATAAAGAAGTTATAATCCCTAGAACGTATTCACCGTTCATCTTACCAACTTCTAAAAGCCTCTTAAAGAAATAAGTGTGTAGGATTTAAATTTTGAATGAGCTCTGAATGTATAGATGAATAAGATTATTTGCAGATGATCAGTTTACTTAGATTTAAAGGATTTGAAAAAATAGCTGACTGAGGGAATCTATAGAATAATGAGGAATGTTTTAGAGAAAGAAATTATTGAGGGATATCTACCAGCGCATTCACTAATTTACAATAGCTTTATTACATCAGGGGTTTGTTTAGTATGGTAGAATATCATTGATGATACAGTGTTTTCATTCACTTGGATGATTTCTGTTTCTTCAAAGGTCTAGGTTTAATAAGCCTCTACGTTCTTTGTAATTCCATAATGGGGGGGGGGGGGGTACTTTTTTTAAAACTTTACATCAATTTGTTCTGTGTATTGTGTATAGATCCCAATAAGTTTTGTCAGAATCTTTCAGAACTTGTATCATTTATTCACTACATATAATTAAACCTTTTGAAAATAAGTTTCATATATGTCCCTATTTATATACGTTATACAAAATTTTTATCGAATTTGTTTTTTCCAAATTTTGGTTCGTGACACTTTAGCAATGAGGAAATAAATACAGGAAAATAACATTTCCTAGAAATTACCTGTCAGTTTTCTAACCTTCCCAAAATTATAACATGGTCTTTGGTAACGTGAGTTGTAGATAGTCCACAAGAGACTCAGTGTCTAATAAGAAATGTTTATTCAGTCTTCACTTTTCCAAACCACATGTATTTCTTATTGTGTGAACATAGCTTTGTAGAAATTGTTCTGTATCTATCAACACTTCTGGGAATGTCCAGTCTCTTGGATAAGATCAAAGGAACTTATTTCCTTGTCAATTATCTAGTCAACATTTCCATGTATTTTGTTTCTGGTAGAAAATTTGTTAATTCTGCAGAGAATTGAAAAGCCACCTTCTTATCTACTTCCTCAATGTTGTTTTTAAGCAAACTACATTCGCCTTTATCAATATCTTTTATGTCTTTTTCTCTCAGCATTATGTTAGCATCATTTTTGACAGATCAGGTGTGACACATTGCCTGACCCAATGAATATATATGTGTATATGTGAAGATATTTCCACTTTGTTAATAGTAAACTTTCTTAAGATGACCTTACTACTTCTCATCAATGTCTAATATGTGTTTTCCTTTTGTCAATATAATGTGAGTAGAAGCCACTGGGAAAGATGGCACACTTTGCTAAGCCCACATATGAAAATATTTTTCTCTGTGTAAATACTCTTATAATGAAAGATCAAAAAGTTTCTATTTTCTTTTTGGATTAGTATAAGCCTCTGTAAATTGTAAATAAACCATAAACCTTATTTGCACACGTAGAATATAAGATACGTGCACTTTGAGAAAATATATATTTTCCCATATCTGTTGTCAAGATGTCATTCAAACTCATCCCGGAGAGAAGAGGAAAAACATGAAACTTCACACAAAGGAACTCTTACAGAAGGACAATCCATGTCTGCCCAAAATTAAACTGTAGGAAACGTTGATTCAACTCAGTCACATAGCCTTCCTGGCTCTGTCTTGTCAGTGTGTATGTTCCAGTCATGTTTTTTTTTTGACATGCACAACAAATAGCTATGTATGACACAACTATAATATAATATCGGATGAGACATATACTTAAATACTTCCCAACAATGATTTTTGCCTTTAATTTGGATTTCTGATTACCAAATGTCTTTTAAAATTCTCAGTAGATATAATCATATGAAGCACTGAAGAAAGTGAAAACACCTTTGTCAAGGTAACACTTGCTTCGAAGAAGTGTAAGTATTATTTTCTGTTCTAATGATTGCTTAACATGATGACAGCAGAACATGATCACTTACTATCAAACTCTACATAAACAAAACATATTTAATGGGAACCAAATATCTCTTTAAAAAGACAAGGGGATCTTTAACAATTACTTCATAATTAGTTCCAAATTCAGATTCCATGTTTGAATTAAGTGTTGCAATTTAAAATGTTTAATTGAAAGTTTAACAAGTCAATAATCAGAACACTAGCATCTGGACTGACACTAGTGACTAACAGATTAGATGCTGTATTTGGCAGCGTGTCTGATGCAATGAAATAAAATGCAATTTCTTAAGTAGCTTACCGGAGGTCTGCACTAGTCGATTGAACCACTTTATCTCAATTAAGTGTCATGGACGAAAAGTCTGCCATTTATAAGGAAAGTTCCTGTTATGTGCGATTGAGTTATTAAAAGCCTGCTAGCTTGGACAACGCTATAAATGTTGAATTGGACAGTGCTAAATCAATCACTCATCAGTATAAAGTAATCACAACTCATGGTATTAAATTCAAACCAGAACTGGTTTCTGGAAGTCTTCCAAGGTCATTCCCTGACCTGCAACTAAAAGTTAAAAGAATATTTCTATTGGGGTACTTCTTGTGGAAATGAAATTCAAGGGGACATTCCTGGTTATTCATATAAATTATAAGTACATCATTGTAACACAACACAATACACTTGAGATATGTTACTGAAGGTATCATTTTGGTTTATTTAGATTTGACATTTTGATAAATGAGAGCGCACGCTCAGTAAAAAACACAAAAATGAGAAGTAATGCAACAAGGAGCGCGAAAAGCCTTGCTACAACATTAAAGGGCGTTGTTGATTCATCCTGTCTCAGGATGAAACGTATATACGCTCTCTTTCCACTCATATACCCCACAGATATAACCCCACTAAAACTCATACACTTTGACCTTTGATCCAGCCAATCAAACAATTTTATTGTGATGGTTCAAAAAATGTCCACGAACTTCAGAGAGCTTCTTGTTTGATAGTTTGCTTTTGCTCTCCCGCGACATGGAGCCGTCTTTTAATGAGATAAAAGCTAAAGCTATTCGAATTTAATGAAAGTTGGTGTAGCGTTTTGAGCACCTGTAGGTATTCTCCAGTGACCCATCCAAAAGAACACAGGCGGTAACCTGCGAACAAGGCAGGAAAATATTGATATCGCTGACTCGCATATCAATTGCTACTATTGGTTGATTATCTTTAGATATTTAATTAGTCATAGGTCACAGTGTGTAAGTTTTACTGGGGTTATATCTCAGGGGTATATGATTTGAGCAAGAGCTATTATATATACGTTTTACCATGCGACAGGATAATGTTGATCGGTCATATTATAAATCATGTATAAAATTGTGGATACTCTATCTATTAAAAATAAGTAAAATTACGGAGCATTGTGTCATTTCATTCCACGAAAAAAGTATTGCGACTGATTGCTGATAGGACGGACTCTTGCGGGTTATACCCCATTCTGCAAAGTTGAAGAGGTAAAATTCAAAGCTGAGCTTCATGTAGGTAAAAGAGTAGAATTGCTCAAAAGATTAAGAGCAATAAAATCTGTAATGATCATGTGTTCCTACCTATAAAGATAGCGCCATCTGATGGCACCTGTGTTGTACAGATAAAATGCAGGATCTGTACAAGAAGCAGATAGGTTATAACGTTAATTGCTTGAAGTGAATCTAAATTGATTATCAAAGCAGCCTTTTCTCTACCCATTTCAATGGTTTCGTATAATTATTACCACTTGTGAATCTAGTCACACTGTGCCGTACAATCAAAATACAGCATGGTACAGTGCAGTTCAGCAAATGATACTTAAACAAGTCTATTTTATCTTGTCATGAAAGCTTATTGGATCGGCTGGACGAGACGGTGATAATCTTATTTTGTGATCATTAAGGCAATTTCTTTAATTGCTTATGTGAGGTCCACCCTTTCAAAATAAAGTTAAGCTTATCTGATTCCGCTATTAAAATATGTTTAGTACAGTTGGGTTTGTTGTTTAACAAAGACCAGATCTACTTGGTTGCATTTCCACTTGTTCACGAGACGTTCTTGCAAACATTAACTTTGATGATGATGTAAAAATAACTTACAGACATTCTATTTAATGATAAGGTAGAGCAAATGGCAAATACGTTAGTAGAAATGGTGGTCTCCTTTGTAATATTTCATATTTCTTGGCCTCCATCCATCGTATAGCTATAATGGTAAGTCGATTTAATGGTTATGCTGTTTATTTATGGTAATGCTGTTACGTGTTGTGTTACTTATTTGTGATATGAATTGTTGATGTATAGGTAAAGATATAAAGGTAAGATATAAGTGTTCAATGTACTGAAAAATTCGGAACTTATCCTAAAGAAGAAATACTTCATTACAAAAAGAGCAATTCTCCCTACCAAAATCAAGTGACACAAGTCATTGACTACATAATCAAAAACAACCAACTGATGCAAAACAAAACACAGTGTTTCTTGTTCATTTATTTTATTCAGGTTTTTTACCATATGACTCAACATTCAATTATCTGATAACCTTTGAAAAAAAGAAACATTTCTTTAAAGATAAAAGAACACGGATATTTCTGTCGCAATTGAATACTGCAAGTTTTTGACCTAATGAACCTTCGTGGAGCCATATGTTTTGTGTTTTCTTATTGATTGGCAAAAACAATTCTTCACAACTGACGCATCTGTTAAAAAAAGGTATGTTAGCCGTCTATCAAGTGAGACGCCTGTTTATAGCTATCTCTCGATCTGACACCAAACCACATGATGAGGCAAAAACGTGATAACCACAAGAGTTGGAGTTGTTGAAGTCGTTAGCGTGTTCTCAACTGGCCGTCAGTTAAGAAGTGATTGTTTTAGAGGATTCCCTTCACGTAACCCGTTTCACACCTGACTGCAGCTTGTGTTAAGATGACGCTTTATTACTGTTATGTTTGGTGTCGCGAGATGAAAAACTTGTAAATAGCATTGATAATTATCTTCGTTAAAAAGTTGGTTAAGGTTAACTCTATACATTATTTCTTGCTGTCAACCGTGTTTTCTGTCATTAAAAGGAAAATGATGATTACCACGTCTTGCATAACGATTAAATGTTTTAGTTGAGATAATTTAGTTTTGTTCAATATACATTTTTTTTGTTATGTTGGTATTTAACAGTGAAAAATGTTATTTTGCTTCTTAGTAAAAGCCAATTTGAAATAGAAACTTGATCTTTGTAAATTATTACAGTTTTTATTTTGTTATTATGAATAATCCTAGAAGGGAAACACATGATAGTAATAATTGAAACTATTATAAATTTGGTCATTGGTGACTTTAAGAGAAAGTTCACTTGGGGTATTTTTGGTTGAACCGCGACTCGTAGACATACCTGAATGACAAAACATTGCCTAGTATTCCAATCAATAACCATATGTAAATCTAAGATCATTAAAAGTGTAGCGGTTTATTTTCACATAATGGCAGCAAACCAAGTAGGCAGACATTGCTCTCTCTTTGGTGTAGTTTGTAATTGAACTGAATCATTCCATTGTCACTCAAAGCTTAATAGGTTTCAAATAATTTCATCCATTATACTTGTTTCAAACCAAACTGACTTTAAAAGTATGATTTTTTTTAAAAAGTGACGATTTTCTTTAGTTAACTTGTTTAACACCTCTTATATCAGGATAAGTATAGCTTGGTATGATTTTATAAGAAAGCTAAAACACATAACTTGTAGTTAAAGTTAACTTCATGCTACTATTGAGGTAAAAAATGAAACTTTTAGTTCTCAAAGAGATTTTTGTCAACCCTTTCCTGGCTTGTATTTTGTGATCTTTATTTTTTATTGATTACTTTGAGAAGTGATTTCCAGACCCTTTGTCTGGCATATGATTGCCTTAGTGGCCTGGATTCCTTCTGCTTGTCAGAGATGCTTCTTCCTTATGTTCTTGCATGAACTTGCGGTCAAACATACAGAATCGTGTGTTTGAACCTTCCCTTAACATCTTTTAAACCTTTTTGATACCTATCGTAGCACACTTTGTGCCTGTGTTTTTGAAATCACGTGTTCAAATGTTATAAGTTCTGACACAATGACATGTTTAAATCCGACTGAAAATCTCTGGATATTACTTGTAATATTATAACGGACTGTAAATACTCTCCTTTAAGTATTTTGTGGCTCTTTGACCATGCATTGGGGTGTTGGGAAGATGCAATATAAGTATACTTTATTATTATTTTTATAATAAATCTTATCGTCTTTTATCTTGTTTTTGTGGGGATCTAGGTCTAATTCTTTAAAGAGGATTTATTTATTGTATCTGGTGTATCTGGGTTTTAAATATTATTTGAGTCTCCAATTTCTGTTGAAAGAGGAAGATGTGTCTTTCTTGCTATTAGTTATTCTTTATGTTGGTAAAACTTAATTGATGAGTATGTACTTATTTGTGGCTTCAATGACGTTTCAAACGGAATACTAAATGTTACTAATATCTATTACATTCCTTTAGATAATTGTGTTTGTGTTTCAAGTTAAATGAAAATTTTGGCAAAAGAAAACAACACATAATTATCTTCTTTGTACGAGTTTTTTAAAACAATATTTAAAAAAAACCAATTGTTTTGTATGAAATAACAAGCATAATTGTAGACTTTGAAATAAGTTTTCATTGACTGCTTAACAAAATACTTAATAACTTTCCCTGTTGATTACATCAATTCTTTATTTCATGGTAAATAAAAGTAAATGGGACAACATTTAAATGAAAATCAACATCTTTATTTTTGGAGTGCATTTCTGTCAAACACATAATTGAAGACAATGTTTTTATTCAATTAAAATTTGTGATTTCAATACACACGATAAAT
This sequence comes from Phorcus lineatus, assembly GCA_921293015.1. Taxonomy (NCBI): domain Eukaryota; kingdom Metazoa; phylum Mollusca; class Gastropoda; order Trochida; family Trochidae; genus Phorcus; species Phorcus lineatus. The sequence goes on along the minus strand of OV121086.1, from coordinate 52,179,568 downwards.
GAAACCTTCATTGATTTATTCTTTCATTTTACGTTTCAATGTTCATTTCCCGTGCCACATGTGATCTTTCAAGATTAAACTTTAAAATGTGAAGCTGAAGCTACAGAACTCATTACTTTTCTCTGCTTTAAGTCAAACTCAATCATAAGGTTTTTCACCTGCCTCTCAAAAATGCAGTCTTTCTTTTCAATATTAAAGGCCGCTTTAAGTATTTCTATTAGCTTAATTACTGCATACGGTGTATTATTGAAAAGAAAATCTAAACCATGTAGTTGTACTTTTAGAATACATTATTGTAGTTGCAAATTGTGTTTAATGGCATATGACAACCATGAAAGAGAAATATTAATTTAATATATCTATTTTATGGATAAGCCCTGTGCTGTGTTTGTCACTTTACTTCTAAAGGGTATTGAGAGTGTCCTTACAACATAATTGAGGGAACTGATGATGTGCTGCAACATAACTGAGGGTCCTTATGATTTGCTGCAACATAACTGAGGCCAGGGTCCCGATGATTTGCTGCAACATAACTGAGGGAACTGATGATGTGCTGCAATATTAATGAGGGTCCCGATGATTCACTGCAACATTAATGAGGGTCCTGATGATTTGCTGCAACAGATTGAGGGAACTGATGATTTGCTGCAACATAACTGAGGGAACTGATGATTTGCTGCAACATCACCGAGGGTCCCGATTATTTGCTGCAACATAACTGAGGGTCCTGATGATGTGCTGCAACATTACTGAGGGTACTGATGATGTGCTGCAACATAACTGAGGGTCCCGATGATGTGCTGCAACATAACTGAGGGAACTGATGTTTTGCTGCAACATTATCGAGGGTCCTTATTATTTGCTGCAACATAACTGAGGGAACTGATGATTTGCTGCAACGTTACTGAGGGTCCTGATGATGTGCTGCAACATAACTGAGGGTTCTGATGATTTGCTGCAACAATACTGAGGGAACTGATGATTTGCTGCAACACAACTGAGGGTCCCGATGATGTGCTGCAACATAACTGAGGGAACAGATTATTTGCTGCAACATAACTGAGGGTCCCGATGATGTGCTGCAACATTACTGAGGGAACTGATGATGTTCTGCAACATAACTGAGGGTCCCGATGATGTGCTGCAACATAACTGAGGGTTCTGATGATTTGCTGCAACATAACTGAGGGTCCCGATGATGTGCTGCAACATAACTGAGGGTTCTGATGATTTGCTGCAACAATACTAAGGGTCCTGATGATTTGCTGCAACATAACTAAGGGTCCTGATGATTTGCTGCAACATAATTGAGGGTCTCGATGATGTGCTGCAACATAACTGAGGGAACTGATGATTTGCTGCAACATAATTGAGGGTCACGATGATGTGCTGCAACATAACTGAGGGAACTGCTGATTTGCTGCAACATATTATTCGCTATTCCCTATTATTTGCTGCAACATAATTGAGGGAACTGATGATTTGCTGCAACGTTACTGAGGGCCCTGATGATGTGCTGCAACATAACTGAGGGAACTGATGATTTGCTGCAACATAACTGAGGGTCCCGATGACATTATTGAGGGTCTTGATAGCAAAGGGTGTCAGCAACATTAATGAAGGTCTTCATGCTGTCCTACAACATAATTGAAGCTTATTTTTAAAACATATTTGGGCTTTATTTGCATTGACCCTGTGCAAGTGTTGACAATTTTAAAGTTTATTTTAAACACAATCAGTAAGGTTACAGCAGCAAAGCTTTGTGAATGAATTGTAAAATTGATGCTACAAATCCTTGATAAGGCAATAATTAAGGTATTAACCGCTAACACGTTCATTTAAGTCATAGAGATAACATAGTGGTAACAGTTCTCATTCTTTTCCGGTTTCTTATGCATTTAACATAATGTGTTAGTTTTTTCCAATTAAAGATGAAAACTCAAACAAAATTAAAGCAATATGAATTTTTGACCTTTTGTTGCATTTATTATTCAAACTAATGATAGGTTTATTTTCTTTTTTTCTTAGAGTTAAGCTAAAAGCTTGTAATTATTTACAATTCATATTGGTAAGAGCTTTTGATAAATGGGTTTAAGCAATACTACATTTTACCATCAAGGATTAATCTAGGAAATCAAAATCAAGAACTGAAATTAAACTAAATTATTTAAAATTTGAAATTGAATTTAATTAATCTGTGCATACATTCTCTCCCAACAGAAGTAGCTTTGTCATAAATTCCTATACAACCTCTGTCTTAATACGAAATTTTCTCGGGCTTCCGTCAGTTTCCCCTACCGGCGCAATATTGCAACTTAAACGACTAGGCAATATTTCAACCAATGAAAACACCGAATGCATAATTAATATATTTGTTTTCACATAGGCCTATGCAATGATGCGGTTGCAGTGTGTTCTGTAAAGAAGACTCAAAGAACAAGGTGCACATTCGAATAAAGTTCAGCATTTGGAAAGCTTACGGAAATAACTTAGGCGATGTGAAGGATACCTTTTGAAACGGCGTCGCTGATTGCACAACGAACTGTGATTGCATCCGATCAGCGTTCTACATTTCTAGATCAAGAAACCTTCGTATTAAGACAGAGATGGTATAGGAATTTATGACGAAGCGCCCATTGTTGGAAGAGAATGCTGTACATATTGATAACGTCAGAATTCATTTACTACAAATGTCTTGACATATATTATATATAAATATTTATTTGAACTTAAACGAGTTTTTGTTGAAGTGGAAAACTTTCCGGTTATCTTTCGATTATTCTTGTCTTTCCAAGCTTTAAAATGATAGAGGGCTAACAAGGGCAAGTCTCATGTAACTCGTTTTGATTCTATATTATATGACATTGGTATGGTTTGTGTTACATAAGTAAAACAGTTCTTGCATGTAATGTAACATTTAGTCTATGACAACCCGTCAGCCGCCCTTTCACTAAAAGAACATTTATGATGCAGGTCATAAAATTGATGTATTCGTCTAATTTCAACCTTTATGGAAGCATAGTGTCTCGTATGCCAATAATGGTTATGTGTTTAAAATTGTATGCCATATCTACCAGCTAATCTGCTTTGTGTCCCTCTCATAATTTTGTTTTCTTTATGTATTTTAAAAAAAACGTTGTTTCTTTGTGCGTGAACAGTATCATATAAGAGCTAAATCATATCATAAGAAGAAAAAACTTAGATTTATCTCTGCCATTCAATCCAATTACCCTATCGTTATGCAATCGAAATAAATCGCTCAAGGCCACTTAAGGGTTATAATTTTCCCATTAAAGACTAAAGGTAAATCTCCTGTCTGGAGTCTACTGTCTATATTCCTTCTATAGGACATTTTACAAAACATTATATCTGTTGTTTTGATACCCCTGAGCTTCAATTAAAACTGTGAAATATAAGTTGTTCATTTCTATGTGAGTAAATCACCCCGGAATTCCTGACTAATAGAGTTTGCAGCAGATTTATTTGCAGTTATTTGTTATCCATACAGCGTGTGTCATTTGTTTTTAATAACGGGAGAAGTGGAAGATAATCTTAAACATTGATGTTCAGCTAAAGTTGGTCAATAGTTTTCAAACGAAGCAGTTACATATGAAATCTGAACTCAAGTCCCCGACCTACACTTGTCTTCTATAAAGGCTTTAATGTGCGATTAAACGGAAATAGTAGACAGCATTGAGTTTCTCCTTGCTCTTCAGGTAGTCAGAATGGATGGTTCCCAATTCAGAACACGGCAGTCATGACTATCCTAAAACCTTGAATATTTGAGCTTTTGGACGTAGGAGGGAAAAGGGGTTTGACATTTCATGTGTCTAATTTTTTATTCATACCCGTTCTCCTCCCATAAAAAATTATTTCAAAGTTTTTAAAATTTGCTTTTCAAATTCTTTTGTCTCCATCTAAATGTCAGCCTTTCATCAAAAACAGTTGACATCTCTAGCTTAGATATTGCTTATCGACATTTTTTTCTTATTACATTAGGAATTTATCCATGGTAAAAAAGTATCTCTTTTTCTTGTTCTTCAATAAGTACACGCCTGTCTGCACGATACGTTCTTCACCAGCCTTTAATTATCTTGAATAATGGCACATTAGGAACGTCAACATTCCTGCCTCGTCTGCCAATCTTAGTGGAATATGGTGTATGCCTCCAGTACACCTACATGAACATCCGATTAAAGAACTTCCATTAAAGAGTAATTATGATAAGAGCACAGTACTCCTCTTTTGTCCGTAGAGACCATTAAATCGATGAACATTCATTGCATCTTAAGGGACGCATTCATAAAACTAAGATAAACTTTCATTTCTACATATCACATTCAAATGTTAATGATTTGAATTTATATTCACAATAATAAGTTCTTTATATTTACTTTATGCATATTCATTATCTTAAGGATAACTAGTAGATAAGTTGATCATTCAATACATTAGATATTAGATGATAGAATCATTTATAGATGCCCTCAACAGTGTCTTATTTCTATATATTGAATAAATTTCAATGTCAGAGGGTGTTTTTTCCTATGGTAGTTCAAGTTGATACCGTTTTCTAGTATCAAAAGGTTACCTGACATGCAGTACATGCGTCCTGAGATAGAATCATTGTCTAGATTTTCAAGACAACATAAGCACCTAGATAATGGTAGTAATAGTAAATGCATGGAATAAACATATTCTAGTGCAAGGCCTTAATTTCAAAAAGCACCCTGTGAATCTACAGTTCCAACACTGAATTATGCTCACCTTAGTTTAAGGAAGCTCCTTGCAAATGTGTCCCGGGCTTCTTTTATAACCTTACTTCCCCTTCCTATACATTGCACTAAGATTACCTTAATTAGGACTTAGGATCACCTTAGGACTTTGTGAAAGGAGGCCCTGGTCTCTGTAAGAATAGTGTTATTTTCGCACAAGAAGTTAAAAGTCACTCTTTATATCGTTTGAAATATTGTTGAGGTAGTAAGAATTATTTATGACTTTTATTCACAGAAAAGATGTGTCCTAAAGAATGATACAATACACAATTCATAAAGATATTATTCCTAGATAATACATCTAATGATAAAAATAATAATATAGAGACACAATCTTTCACATTCAAGTAAAACGGGAAGCATAATGTTTGACGTCTAGGTATTCCCCCCTGGTAATACACCATTTGCAATTGTTTCATTGTTAACAAAAAAATAAACGGAGGCTTCATTGGAGTTGATGTGTTAAGTGCTATAACACCTGTTGGTCATAATGAGTATGAGTCATAAATGGGTCCATAAGAGTCATCCAGGGAAATGTGTTGTGTAGGAGGAAACCCTGTCTATAGTTGTAAATGAGAAACCAAATTAAAATTCTGCTGTTTCAGTTGGAAATGGACTCGATTTTGTTGACTGAGAAGAGGTTTACATGCGTTGCTAAAATGAAAGGCAGTTTAGTATTAAGATTTCGTAACGTTCATGTAATAGAGAAATGTTATTCATCTTTTTCGTCTTTTAATGACTTGAAATGGTCGTGAAAAGTGTTTTCTTATTGATCATTACTTGACATTGATGGTTGGTATCATGGAGGTGCAAATTATTATACTAGATCTTCACTTCTCAGCCAAATAAACGACTGTAGATAAGAAGATAAGTGACCAGAATTTGAATTAAATGAAGCTTCTTGAACACTGATACATCGCTTGCTCTCAGGAAATTACTTGCCCTGAAAATGAATCAGTCGCAAGCAAGCATTTTCATTACAGTGTATTTAATTTGGCATTCAAATATTTTAATGAAGAAGAAGAAGAGCCTTTGTTTGGAAAACAACATTCATTGAGATTTGGATATTGAGCTTGTAAACACGAACAAGACCTAGGTATAACAGTCACAATGAATTTTGAAAATATTTTAGGTTGTCAAGTGTCAACTATTTTCAGTATTGAAATAATTCAGTTTATACTATCCAGTAGAGAATATCTACATTCCTGATAAAGATTTGTCAAAATTATATACATGTACGTGTTTTTTTGCACAAGGGTAGTCTTTCAGGTGCTCATGTTAGACCTTAAGTAATAATATATTTCATTATCATTCAAATTGAATGTCCGGTTTAAGAAAATGTTGTGTTGTTATACAAGTACATTTGTCCTGTTCCTGGGAAGATGGTTGCTAATTAAAATGTAAATAAAAGTAATCCTGAAAATGCTTTTGAACTACCTGTGAATTAGCCAGGAGAAAATACTTTGGAACTGAAAAGTTAAAGATAACCTTCTTGCACGGAATATGAAGCAACTTTTCGTTTCTGTCACATTGTTTTTAGCTCATGTTATAAATACTCGATACATGAAGGTAGGTTTAGAAAAAAATGTCAGAATAGTTGCCGTTTGAACATTTTCACAGGAAAAACATCCTTATCTTTCAAGAGTAAGAAAGTAGTTTTATTGTTTAGAAGTGACTTCTACGAGTATAAGTTTAAACATCTCTGAAAAATTAATTACATATGCATTTCAGAAATCGATTTATCATAATTTGTTTGTTTAATTCTAATTCATCTCTTAACATATTAATGACATTTTATGATGATATAATGTTCATATTTGAAAAGAATTAGTAAATTAGAACATGAGTGTTGATATTGTCATCTAAATTGTCAATACATTTGCACAGTATCTTTTATCTGTAAAACCCAAAGCAATCACCTCATCTGATATGTTTGGCAACATCATTATGTGTGTGCGTCTGTCACTATCTCTTTCTGTCTCTCTGTCTCTCTCTCTCTCTGTCTCTCTGTCCGTCTGTCTGTCTGTCTCTCTCTCTCTCTCTCTCTCTCTCTCTCTCTCTCTCTCTCTCTCTCTCTCTCTCTCTCTCTCTCTCTGTGTCTTTCTTTCTCTCTGTGTCTCTTTGTGTCTCCTGACTGTCTGTTATTTGCCTTCATTGCATACTTACATTTAAATTTTATTGTAGCCTGAACAGAAAAAGCGTGAAATATAAAACTTTCTACATACTCTGTCAGTGGTACGTTTTATAACCCTTGGTCTTGCAATGTAAGTGAGATACAACTCTATTGAAATGTTTTGATGAGGTACCACTGATAGAATGTAATCTTCCCATTAGAGCTGTGCAGCACAGACTGTCTCTTGATGGATATAAAGATGTCTGGTTCTCTCAAACTCTACTGCCGGAGATATAACAATGTACTTAAGTTGTTATTTGAAATATACATCGATATCTGTGCCAAATTATTTGATGCTTTAATCAGGGGCATTCAGACTTGTTTTACAGCAGAATGTAATTTGTAAACATTGTTTTTACAGGCTTATTATCATGTTGTACTTTGACATATGCAGTTTTTAAGGTCTGGTCCTGTGTAAGATGTTAACCTGATTGTCGTAGAATGAATTTTAGAATTGCATTCAAATTCTTAATACTCGTATGTGTGTAATACAAACTACAAGGAATACGATTTCAATGACTACTCACGCAAAAAAAATAATCTTCAATGGAGGCAACAGTGGCTGCTTTTGTTATATAAAGCAGTCATTCGGTTCCTTGTAAGTTGTATATCAACCAGATCAAAAAAGTATATATGATCGGAAAGAAAGATAATACTTTTCTATGATTAACAATAATGGCTCATGGCTTGTTGAAACTTTTATGTTGACATTCTTTCTTCCAAATGTTCATGAGAAACAGAATTACAATTCATGTGAATTGGTAGAAAATGTTAAGACCAGGTCGACTGAAAAGAGATTTCCATGTGTTGCCAATATAAAATAGACGTTAACAGTAACTCTTTTGTAAATGACTTGCAATAGTGAAATATATTTATTACGTTGACATGTAGATCAATTCAGATATAGACATTTAATTTAAAGGAACCTACAGGCCTACCAAAGCAGAAAACGAATCGAAACGGAAAGCAGTGAAAAGATGAAATTGCATCACAATGTAATAATAATAATAATAATAATAATAATAATAATAATAATAATAATAATAATAATAATAATAATAATAATAATAATAACAGCATGCGCTTTTTTCAATGTGAAACATGCTCAAAGTGCAAGGAAATTAGATATAAGAGAGATAAGATATGACAAAGAATATTAATAGGTAAGGGTATGGCATGGGTTATTGATTAGTCTATTTTATTCGTAAGCTAATCTGAAAAGACGAGTCTTAAACGAGATTTAAAAGTATCAAGTTCTGTACAGTCACGGAGAAATTAAGGGAAAATGTTCCAGGCTGTAGAGGCTGCATAAGGAAAGGAACTATCTCCACACGCTGTGGTTCTCACAGAGGGGATGACAAGGAAACGCTTATCCTGGGAACGAAGAGAGCGCGATGGACAGTACTTCGTAAGGGTCTGGGCAAGATATGAAGGGGCAGATCCAGACAGAAAGCGGAAAGTGAGACACAGAAGTTTAAATTGAATCCTGTACTGAATGAGCAACCAGTGAAGGGAACAAAGTAGTGGCAGGGCGTCATCAGATTTACGTTACGGTGTTACTATACGTGCAGCAGCGTTCTGTATACCTTGTAGTATCTTTATCTGAGACTTGGTGGTACCTGCAAGAAGCGTATTGCGGTAGTCAATCCTGTTCATGACTAACGAAAGAACAAGAGTAGTGGCAGATACGGTGGTAAGATATGATAGAATAGTCCAATAGTGCAATAGTGCGCAGTTGAGCAAAGTAGATCTGAGCAAGATTTGAAACATGATGATTTAAAGACATGCTCGAGTCGATTTTAACACCTAAGCCTTGATGCTGCATGTGCTCAAATCACTAAAAGTATCATGTGTCTGTGATTGCTTTGCTTCCAAAAATCTGTACATTTTGGAGTCATCCGTATATTGATGCATGTTGACTTTATGTCTTGCCATATCTGATCCAAGCTTTTTGACATACAACGTAAAAAGAACAGATCCTAAGACGGATCCTTGTGGAACTCCACAGGTTCACGCTCCATGGTTCAGATGACAAACCGTTAATGATGACACGCTGACTTCTACCACAAAGATAAGAGTCAAAACACTCTAAAGTTTTGCCCACCGTTACTACAAAGTCAAGAGATTCAAACGAGGAGAAAATGGTATTTTGCAGAAGATTAAACTTTAGTACATTAATCATGATTGAAAGCTCAAAGTTGTATATCGGTCATGCGAACACGAAATGCGATTTCTTATTAAACTCATAATCAAATTATCTTTATAGCTATTCGTTTTTAATTATCAAGTCTCAAATCCACTATTATTATTTTATTCACGACAGACTGTTAAACAATGTTAAATTACAGAAAATGTGCAGGCGGCAGCATGATTTTATTTACTAAGGTCTTCGATGCGCATCGCTATATTGTGATGCAATTTTAACTAATATGTTCTCTTTTGTAGGCCTGACAAAAAATGCTTTAAAATAGAATTTTAAAATCCTATTTTTTTATACAAAGTGAAATCATAAACCTTTTTTTATCAAAAATGACATGGAATTGTTGTGAGGAGTGTTTTGGATATTTTGCGCGAGTGGTTTGTATGAAAGAGTTGCAAAGTTTTAAACAATTACAGGAGATCTGCATGTTTCAGACAAGCAAAGAACTATAGACAAAATGATTTATGGCAAGAAGTAATTCAATGAAGCTACTTTGAAAACTGATTCATGACTTGCTCTCAGGAAATTACTCTTTAGTTTTGGACATTAAGCAGTAATGGAAGACACGCAGACAACTTTCAGTTTGACCATCCATCAGTCAAATGAAGGGAAACGAAGGTTTAGCCTCATTTGGAATATTTTATTAGCAAAGGAATACGTATATATTGTAAGGCAAACTGATTGATGTAAAGACAGTTTGTCTATTCAAATTTTATTAAATGTTTTATGAATATCTTGATAAAGAAATTATGAGCAAACCAAACTATCAAAACTATAATATTATATCTTATTTCTATCTGTATATGATAAATTGTTTGTAATTTAACTGGATATAACGGCTTTATTTGCGTATATCAAATCGCGCGAGGTTTGGACCGTTTTGGACCGTTTTGACCTAACTCGTCGATGGTGAATACTGCTTGAAGGTTGTTCATTCCAAAATTAGTCTTGACCAGATGAATAATTTGTATAGACCAAATCAGAACTGAGTTTTATTTTTGAAGCTGTTTGTCATTTAATTATGGGGGTGTAATCGAGCTTTTTAATGACAGCTGAAGTAGAACAAAATGCATAACTTTTTATTTAAATAATTTTCTGTTTAGATATATATCTTTGGCTTGAATCAGTTAATTTTATTTGGAATCAAAGCTTTCCAAAGGATAATTTGGTAAAAAAGCAGTGCTGAAAAAATTGATTGCAAAGTCTTCATTGATTATTTCTGGTCATTAGGGAATATAACCCTTTAATATGATGCGATTTATAATTGAAATATTGTTTAATCGTATAAAATAACCAACGTATAGGGTACGGTAACGTGTACGTACAAGGGGAAACACGAAACTTAATCAAAATATAGTTGGGCCCTACATGATGATTTGGTTGTATGATGCATGTGGGTTTATGCATATGGGTGCGTATTCAATAAAACTTTGCATGAAGATATTTAATCACATCAAAAAGTTACAATAGTCTCTGCTTGGGCAACTAGTAGATTAACTCTTTGATAGGAAATCAATGTGACTTGTTCCATGATAATAACACACAAAGGACTCTGACATTAATCACCATTATAGATTCCTGTTTGAAAAATATCTAATATTCTATCACATGTAAAACCACTGATTCGAAATCAAGATAACCCAAATTGAAGAATAAGGAATCGTTCCCTTCACATTTAAAAGTAAAGATAATGTAGTGCTTGAAAGGATTGCCAAAAATGAAATAAAAATTATACGGGGACCGATATCACCTCATAAGACCTTATTTATATATCAAATATAGAAAATTATAGATAATTATTGGAATGTTGCATTTAATTTTTTCCGGTATTTTAGAATTAAATTTATAATCATAATATTTACATATGTGTCAAAAAACTTAGAGTAAGGAGTTAGGAAAGAGAGAGATAAACACAAATATCGGGTGTAGCGATTGGTTTTGATTTTGGCTATATATGATAAGAATTTAGGTGATATCGACGATCATGTTCTTTATATTTAACTTATTCTTATCAAATAAAAAAATTATATCATCATAAAATGTCATTAATATACTAAGATATAATTACAAATTGTAATACAATTATTTCTGAACTACATATCTAATTTATATTATTAGAGATGTTTAAACTTCTACTCGCATTTATGAATCATTTTAATTAAAAGTGAGTTCTTAACATTGTAAACTGTGTTACTGTTGTTAAAATATGTTCAGACGGTAATTTTGGTTTATTTTCATAGTTCTATTTTCCAGTTAAGTTTTTTTGTATCGAGTATTTATGATGTGAGCTAAAACAGTGAGTCAGAAACGAAAAGATGCCTGATGATCCGTGCAAGACGGTTATCTTTAACTTTTCAATTCCATGTACTTATGTACTAATTATTTTCAAATATAAACATTATGTCATCACAAAATTTATTTATATTCGAAGACTTAAATTTGGATTTACAAACAAATTGAAATACATTCTGAAATAATTTCTGAAATGCATATGAAATCTATTTTTCAAAGAGATTTTTCAACTTGTACTCGCAATTAGAATTGTCATTGAAAGTACTGGCGTTTTTCTAAAAAATAAGATTGCATTTCCTATAAAAATATTCAAACGATAATTCTTCGCTTATGTCATGTTTTTATTTTCTAAATAAACTTTTGTGTATCGAGTATTTATAACATGACCGTAAAACAATGTGACAGAAACGAAAAAAAAGACGGTTATCTTTAACTTTTCAATTCCAAAGTATCTCCTCCTAGGTATTTCGTAACATTTTCAGGGTTACTTTCCATTTCAATTACCAACCATCTTCCAAGGAACTGGACAAATATACTAGTATAACAACAAAACATTTTCTTTAACAGGACATACAATTGTTGTACGGCGTAGAATGTTTTGAATAATAACAAAATTTATCATTTCCGGAAATATAAAATAAGCACCTTATGAACTACCCTTGTGCAAGAGAAAACGTACGTTATATATATATATTTTTATATATATATATATATATATATATATATATATATATATATATATATATATATATATATATATATCCATCTTTTATATATTCATCTCATCTGTATGTACAATGAAGGCATTCTGTATGGGATATAAAGTAAAATTAACATAACTGACAATAAAAACTATTTTACCTTTGTCTAGTTCGTACTAACAAGCTCAATATCCAAGTGATAAATGCGTGTTGTGACCTTTTTAATAATTAACGTCAAGGTCAGACAAATCTACCTGCCCTACACCTATAAGTACACTTGGTTCCAGCCCCTGCATTAACCTTAACAATTGGGTTATTTTTGCACAAGATGTAGTTGTCGAACCCTTTAAGACAAGGGACGTGAAGTTTTTGTCTGTAAAGCCTAAAAGTCCATGCTATAGATGTTTATGCAGAGCATTACTGGCATAGCTCGCCTTGTATCAACACTGAAGAAAAATATTGTATCCAGTCCGTAAAGAGGATGGTGTATTAATGACGCCACCATCGCAATTCTCCTTTCACATCTTTCCTTTCCCGACACACACATTTTTTTCCTTCCGTGTCAAAGAACCCAAACGTCATGCTAACAGGCACTGTGAGATTTGTCTGCGTGTCCCTCGCAACTGATAAATATCCAGGGCAAGTAATTTCCTGAGAGCAAGCGATGTATCAGTGTTCAAGAAGCTTCATTTAATTCAAATTTGGTCACTTATCTTCTTGTCTACAGTCGTTTACTTGGCTGAGAAGTGAAGATAGTTCAACTCCGTGTTGTCAAGTAATGTTCAATTAGATACACTTTTCACGACCATTTCAAGTCATTAAAAGACGAACAATATGAATAACATTTCTCTATTACATGAACATTACGAACTTTTAATACTAAACTGCTTTTATTGTGGCAACGCATGTAAACCATTTCTCAGTCACCTAAATCGAGTCCATTTCCTACTTAATCAACAGAATCAGTTTGGTTTCTCATTAACAATTACAAATAAGGTTTCCTCCTACACAAAACATTTCCCTGGATGTCTAATACTGACACACTAGTGACTCAAACTCATTATGACCAACAAGTGTTATAGCACTTAACACATCAACTCCTATGGAGACTAAGTTAAGTTTTTCTGTTAACAACGAAACCAGTGTAAATGTTGTATTACTAGGGCAGAATTCCTAGACGTTAAACATTATGCTACACGTTTTACTTAAATGTTAAAGATTTTGTTTCTATATCATTATTTTCAATTTCTATCTATATATATTATTAATATGACTTATATATTGATAGATATTTTCAAAATGGCCCTAAGATGAGCACTGGCCAAAGAGGATGTATTTGAAACTACTATGATGATTGGATTCAATGATAGAAGTTGGAGATAGAATTTCAAGACACTGAGGTATCTTGAACCAATGTAGTCCGTCAGATAACGTCAAAATGTGTCAAACATTTAATGAATTATTGTATCATTCATTAGAACATCCGTGAAGGAAAGTCATTAACTATTTAAATAACGTCACTAATATTTAAACTATTTCAACATTTATGATATTTAACTTCTTTGCGTGAAAGATTACTATTCTTAACATTCTCATAGAGACCAGGACACATTTGCAGAGAGCTCCGTTTAACTAAAGTGATCGTAACTCAATGTTCGAAGTATGGGTTCATAGGGTGCTTAGTGAAATCAGGGTCTTTTTCTTGTCTTCCATACCTTTACTATTGCCCTACGATTATTATTGCGCTCAGATTGTCTTGAAAATCTAGACAATGCTTCTATCTCAGGATACACGTACTGCATGACAGATAACCTTTTGATGCTAGAAAAAAGTATCAACTTGAACTAAACCAGGGAAAAACACCCTCTGACATTACCATTTACATAAGTTATAAATATGAGAGTCTCTTTAGGGCGTCTAATAATAAGTCTATCAACTAATATCAAGCTATAAGCGAAAGGTATTGAAATAAAAACTTATCAACTTATCATGAATATGCATAAAGTAAATACAAAGAAACTTGATAATGTGAATATCTATCAAAATGATTAACTTTTACATTTTGAAAGTTATCTTCGTTATATGAAATCCAGGTCCAATATGTTTCAGATAAAAGGCTGACTAGAAGAGGACCAATGATATCTTCAAGAATATAGCAAACCAGATTTTGATAATTTTGAAAGAACTTTTGTGGGAGGGGATTGGGCAATTGTCTACAATTGCAATCTTTAGTCAAACCCAAAATACATGAAATGTCACAACCCTTTTTCATTGTATAAAATTTACCTTTCCTCCTTACATCTGACCAGCCATAAACTGACATCCGCTTCTTCTATTTTTAAACAAATGACACACGCTGTATGAATAAGAAATAACTGAAACTTGCTGCAAACACTTTTAGTAAGTAACTCCAGAAGATTTTACGCACAGAGAATTGAACAACTAGTTTTTCATAGTTTTTATGGAAACTCCGGGGTATTAAAACAACAAAGATATCGTTCTGCAAAATGTGCTACAGGAGGAATATAGACAATAGACTCCAGACAGGAGACGTATCTTTAGTCAGTAATGGGAAAATTATAACCCTTTCGTGGTTTTGAGCGATTTATTTCGATTGCAAAACGGTAGGGTAATTGGATTGCATGACAGAGATAAATCTTAGTGTGTTCCACCTATGATATAAAATAGCTCTTATATGATACTGTTCACGCACACAAGAAACGTTTTTGAATACATGAAGGAATGAAGAAAGCAAGTTATGAGAAACACACAAAGCAGATTATCGAAAGTCAATAGGGAACACACCAAGAAACAAATAACCAATATTGTCTTAAGCTCTAAAGGTTAAAACAAGCTGGATACATCAATTTCATGAAAATGGCATGGACCATAAATGTTTTTTTAGGAAAGGGCGGTTGTAATAGACTTTATGATTCATAAATTACAAGACCTGGATTCCTTGAGAAACAAGACCATATCAATATCATATGATATCAAATCAAAACGAGTTACATAAGCCTAGAAAACGGACACCATCTTCAAACCTGTGATAAATACTTAAATATAATAAAATTACCTTTGTTCATAATATTAATGCACTAATGTGTACTTTCAAAAGATATACGTCAATTCGTTAGCCCCATTATATTTTTTCAAAGTGTGGAAAGACAGGCGTGATCAAAAGATATTGGGAAACTATTTCCACTTTAACAAAAACTCGTTTCAAATATCTATTATTTTGCTTTCCTAACCAAAACATGGATGGTAAATTGTATTATTGCCTTAGGCAATATACCAATAGCGCCTATCAATAGTAAATGTTTAAAAAAAACAATCAAAAACTATCAAAAACTATCAATAAAAAATGTTAACAACTAATTAAAAGTTATAATGTCTATTCTCGATCGAACTTGCTGTCATTAGTTCGAATGAAAAATCATGCAAAAAAATGAAAATCAAATCAAAATTGCCTCATTTTTTTAGAGTTTTCATCTTTGAAAAAAGCCTAACTCATTCCAATACATCAATAAGAAAATGAAAAAAGGAAGTGAAATGTTACCAATCATAAACTGTGTGCTTAAATTACTTAAATTACTAACTACATGTTTATGCACAAGCATGTTCAGCCTAAAAAAGCATGCTTTGTTATAACATTTACAACACTTTGGTTTAACCCAGATGGATCTTAACAAGGGCCTGCTCTTTGTCACATGACCTGTAGGCTGCAGGAGAAAGCATGACCATCCGTGATGACCGCCTGACCTCGTAAATACACTGTGGCCAGATATTTATTGTTGTGTAGGTAGAGTATTCTTGTTTGTGTATAAAATATTCCATCTACATGAAACACTTGTTTTGACGAATATATGAATAAGTGAGACAGATAAATAGTAAAATTTACATAAAAACAAATCATGGCGATTTGCCATCACCATCCTGCAGTTTATGTAACACTAGCCCTAAGAAGATGCAGAGAGCAATATCTTGAAATAAGCATCAGTATATTATGACATTAGTCATTGTAGAAAATCATACATATCCAAATACACATAAAATTCATTTATATCATCAATGCCAATTAACTTTTTGTAAAAAAACACTTACCACCTCTCAAATCCGGTGACCTTGGTGACTCACTCCAGCACAGTGCATGTCATTCATCTTTCCTATTATCAGTAAGCAGGTTAATGTTCTTGAAAGAAACCAGAAACCAGAATAAATTAAATACCTTTGTAGGTTTGACCTTCAAAAGTCATCTCTATGACATGTCATGATATGTGTACGATGTTTTGTGAAGCTAGAATTTATAGTTTAGAAGATATTCTCCGGAACAAAGACTTTGTCGTATAATCACTGTTTATAAACGCCAATTGCACAGTCAAATAGATCTCAAGTGAAACATCGAGGTCTAATATCGTTTTTGTCCTTTTACTGTCAACCTTGTTCTTATGGAGTGGTCACCATAACTCATTACATTCCAGAAAGTTATTCTTGATTGAACATTTAGATCCATTTAACTGCCTTAGCTAAATTATTATCATAAACTTAATAAAAACTTGATCAAAATAAATAATGTTAATAAACACATCCAAAGTTAAGATGTGTTGCAGGACAACCAGGTAGGTAACCATCAAGACCCTCAGTTATGTTGTAGAACACCATCAAGACCCTCAGTAATGTTGTAGAGCACCATCTTGACCCTCTGTAATGTTGTAGAACATCATCAAGACCCTCAGTAATGTTGTAAGACACCATCAAGACCCTCAGTTATGTTGTAGAACACCATCAAGACCCTCAGTTATGTTGTAAGACACCATAATGCCCCTTAGTTATGTTGTCCGATACCATCAAGGCCCTCAGTTATGTTGTAAGACACCATCAAGGCCCTCAGTTATGTTGTAAGACACCATCAAGACCCTCGGTTATGTTGTAGAACACCATCAAGACCCTCAGTAATGTTGTAAGACACCATAATGCCCCTCAGTTATGTTGTCCGATACCATCAAGGCCCTCAGTTATGTTGTAAGACACCATCAAGGCCCTCAGTTATGTTGAAAGACACCATCAAGACCCTCAGTTATGTTGTAAAACACCATTA
Organism: Phorcus lineatus; assembly: GCA_921293015.1. NCBI lineage: Eukaryota > Metazoa > Mollusca > Gastropoda > Trochida > Trochidae > Phorcus > Phorcus lineatus. The sequence goes on along the minus strand of OV121086.1, from coordinate 52,162,329 downwards.
AGGCCCTCTGTTATGTTGAAAGACACTATCAAAGCCCTCGGTTATGTTGTAAGACACCATCAAGACCCCAAGTTATGTTGTAAGACACCATCAAGGCCCTCAATTATGTTGTAAAACACCATTAAGGCCCTCAGTTATGTTGAAAGACACCATCAAGACTCAGTAATGTTGTAAGACACCATCATGACCCTCAGTTATGTTGTAAGACACCATCATGACCCTCAGTTATGTTGCAAGACACCATAATGCCCCTCAGTTATGTTGTAAGACACCATTATGCCCCTCAGTTATGTTATCTGATGCCATCAAGACCCTCAGTTATGTTGTAAGACACCATCAAGACCCCAAGTTATGTTGTAAGACACCATCAAGGCCCTCAGTTATGTTGTAAAACACCATTAAGGCCCTCAGTTATGTTGAAAGACACCATCAAAGCCCTCAGTTATGTTGTAAGACACCATCAAGACCCCAAGTTATGTTGCAAGACACCATCAAGACCCTCAGTTATGTTGCAAGACACCATAATGCCCTCTGTTATGTTGTATGATACCATCATGACCCTCAGATATGTTGTAAGACACCATCATGACCCTCTGATATGTTGTATGACACCAAAATGCCCTCTGTTATGTTATATGACACCATAAGGATCCTTTGTTATGTTGTATGATACCATAATGCCCTCTGTTATGTTGTATGGCACCATAAGGACCCTTTGTTATGTTGTATGATACCATAAGGACCCTCTGTTATGTTGTATGATAACATAAGGACCCTCTGTTATGTTGATACATACCATCAAGAACCTCACTTATGTTGCAGGACACCATCAAGACTCAGTAATAGTGCTTCGTTCAATTAAAAAATTACCTTCAGCTATATTCTATAAAAATTCTAATCAATATACATAGAGCAAATTACATTGTAGTTTTATATCATTATGTACACAATGAAGTAATCATTTTAATTATTAGTTTACTGATGCTATCCTTTTAGTTATTGATGTATATTGACTGCAAATGACGTTGAGTACACGTATTTGCCATCATGATCAGGGTTTAGCTTCACTAAACTAGAAGAGTGCTACTGTCAATGATAACTGTATTTCTTGATTTCAGCTAAGATTGATCGTATCGATGATAAGCGCTTTATCATGGCTTTAAAAACTGCATCATGTTAAAATAAATCTGAAACATAAATTCTGTCCCGTTCTCTCTCTCCAGAAATTCATAGTTCTGACAATAACATGGTTATTTATAAAACAGACTACAATTCTTCAAGACTGAAAGTTAAAAGCTGATTGACCCAACCTCTCGAGTTCCTCAGATCTGTTTCAAGACTTCTTACCTCCAGAAGGTGTGCGGCGACAGGCCTACAGAGAACCACCACCCTAGATGAGGTTTACCCGACCAGTTTCCAGGTGTTGCGTAAGCAAGCAGGGACGGCTCCAGAAACAAGTCAGAGTAAAAAAACAAAGACAATAATTCCGTGCTTCTCCTTTTCAAAATCATAGAGGTATTGATACCATGAAGCCACACAGCAAATTCGGTTATCATAACTTAAACAATTTCTGAGAAAGCTGGCTACATGTTTAACTAAGATCAAAAAAGGGAACACTAAGTCCGTAAAAAATAATTTAATGCTGGTCATTCGAACATCCAGTTAGTGATACCTGAAGCCCCGTGCGGACGGTTCGACAGAGCTCACACCTTTATCTCCTTTCACTTCATGGCAAGGGGTAACATTTCATCTTCTATAACAATCACAGAAGTCCCAACTCTAGGATTTCGGAATCCGGATTATCACTAAACTTGCAATACCGAGTAGACAACTTAAAATTCACCTTATAAACTAAGAGACAATTTTGCATTACAAAAAAAAATAAAATAAACATAAACAAAAATTATATGAAGGATTCAGCGACAACTAACACACAAAGGCCATAGGCATCAATTTTATATTCTAAGGCATTATCTTGAAAGTTGAGATGTAGCAGGGTGAATTGTGAAATTCTGTGTTACTATAGAACATAAGTGACAACATAGAACAGGGATAACAAAAAATATAGTTTAATTAAAATAATATTTCTCCACCATAGCTATCATATGCCATGAAACACAAAATGTTTTAACTACAATAACGTATTTAACAACTACAAGATTGAACATCATTGGTTTGGTTTCAATTATTATCATCATGCAGTAGACTTATAGATAAATAAAATAGAGCTGCCTTTAAGATTGAAAAGGAATGACTACAGAGTTTGTGAGACAGGTAAAAATCAATTTTCCTTAACAAAAGTAAAAATCACAACCAATTGAAAAGCCTCTATGACCAAGTGTGACTTAAAGCAGAGAAGAATAATGAGTTCTGTAGCTTCAGCTTCACATTTTAAAGTTTAATCTTGAAAGATCACATGTGGCACGGGAAGTGAACATTGAAACGTAAATTGAAAGAAATAATCAATGAAGGTTTCATTTATCATGTGAATTGAAATCACAAAAATTTTATTCAATAAGAACATTGTCTTCAATTATGTGTTTGACTGAAAAGCACTCCAGAAATAAAAATGTTTTAAATTTCATTTAAACGTTTTATCTGTTTACTTTTACTTACCATGTAATTAAGAAATAATGTAATCAATAGGAAGTAATTAATTATTTTGTTCATTTATCTTCAAAACACAATCACAATAATACATAAGAAGGTAGTTGGCATCGGTAAATTTTTTCACTCAATTTGAAACGTCACTGATGCCACAAAGAAGTAAATAGTCATCAATTATGTTTTCACCAACATAAAGGCCGACTAATAACAACCTTTCAACAGAAATTGTACTAAATAATATTATTTGATATAATTTGAAAATCATCTACTAAGAATTTTTCCTATATCTGGACAGAAAACAAGTTAAAAGACGATAAGAATTATTTTCAAAAAAATAAAAATAAAGTATACTTGTGTAGTATACCTTCCTAAAGCCCCAATGCACTGTAAAAAAATATTTTTAGGAGAGTATTTACAGTTCATAATGATATTACAAATGATATCCAGAAAAAAGTTTTTTAGTTGGATTTTAAAAAGTGTCATTTGTGTGAGAAGGTGTAATATTATTAGAAAGTGAGTTCAATAGCACAGGCGCATAGCGTGCTACGATAGGCATCAATAAGAAAGCATCTAGAAATCAGTTCACAGAGTGATTGATTAAAAATTAAGATTACAAATACAAGTCAGTAGAGGATTAACAAAAACCTCCTTGAGAACTAAATATTGTTTCATTTTTTTAACCTCATAGTAGCCTAAAGAATTGTTACTACAAGTTACATGTTTTTGCTTTCTTGCTTTCTGACAACAAACATATCAAGGATACACTTTTCCTGTTATTTGAGGTGTTACACAAGTTAACGGGTTAAGGCAATCGTCACTTATTGAAGAAATCAAACTATCAGTTTGATGTGAAAGAAGTTAAATGGATAAAATTGATTGAAACTTATCAGGCTTTGAGTGACACTTGAATTATTAAGTTCAATTACAAGCACCAATGAGATGTCTATCATCTTGGTCTGCTGCCATCATGTGAAAATAAACCACTCTACCTTTTCCTGATTTTAAATTTACAAAAAAATTAATGAGTAAACTAATCCGCAATGCTTTGTCATTCAGGTATGTCCTTTTGAAAGGGCGTTTCAACATATAAAACCCAAGTGGACTCACTTTCAAGGAAATCCAAATATCATCAATTACAAAATTAATTGTTTACCTCTTAAAAAGTTCCCCTCCTCCAAACATGGTAAAAGATTGAACAGTGGCAAATACAAGGAAGTGATCTGTAAGGCGTGTTTCACACTACGAGCGATTTTCCATGCGTTGCGTCATGCGTTGCGTCAAAAAGTCGCATTCAGTTATATTTTCATATGGAATACACATTACGGTTGGATTTACACAACGACCGTTTTTTCCATGGTTGTGTCATCCGTTGCGTTTCTTACCAATACACTAGGCGCGAACAGCTGCGAAATAGCCAGTACGTTTCGAGTCTTGAGATGGCATCAAAGATGGCACTCATCCTTCTGATAAAGGGGGAGGAGGAAGAAGAAGAGACGGAGGACCTTAGCATCTATGGCAGTTTCTGTTCTGAGATTACACTTTTTCCACTGTTTGTTATGTTTTTATACATATTTTATGTACATACAAGTGAAGAAACACGTTACAATCAATATCTCATCACTGACATAGCCTTATTTTACTAAGAATCGAGTATTTCAATCGAAAGTTAAGGAAATAACCTTACCTGATTGCCAACGTGCTTAGGAAATACCTTATTGAAATGACGTCATCAGGGGAATTCCTCATGCGCTTTCATGCGTCAAAAATAGGAGGCCTTCCTATCTTTTTTCGCATTGCATCGCATCGCATGCAAACATCGCACTTAGTGTATTGTCTAAATGTAAAAATTACTGTTTGCGGCTTTTTCACGTGATCTATATGTGAGACTCGAATCCATGGCAGGCCTCAAATCTGTGGCGGATTTCCAAATCTATGGCAGATTTTCAAATGCCTAACATTTGTACTTTTTTTATTTTTCTGCAATGATTAACCAAACCTTGCGCTAGACAAACTTACCCTAAATTCGTCGACAGGAATCCAAGGGTTACAAAAGATAGTCTTTCAATATCCAAGGGCTAAAGAAGACAGACTCACCGAGGGCTAAAAAGATCCTATAAAATAAACACAATTGATGTGGCATGATTCCGCAAATATATTATTTACATGTAAGGTAATGTTTAACGTATTTTCGTAATTGGGATATGGACTCTTATTATTTGGTCGTTATCCGTTTGCAATATCTCTCTGACTTCCCTAATTATTTCGCTTGCGACGCAATTGGGCCTTACGACGGGACCAGTTAGGTATTATAACGTCATCGCACAATGACGTCACTAAGCATGACGTCATGAAGCAGTCTAACAATCAAACGCGCCACAGATAAGGAAATCCGCCATAAATTAGAGACCCGCCACAGATCTGAGTCCAACATATATATCGCAATGTATCGGACGCGTGTTGTAGTGTGGAGTATGGAGTACTTCTTTGGAGTATGTCTGTTTTGACGGCTTTATATAGCTATTATAATTACATTCATACATTTTCCTTTCTTGGAATATGAATTTAAACACAATATTTCCACCTGTAATAAGTTTACAAAGGTCAATTTTTTATCTCAAGTTAGATCTTACTAAGAAGCAAAGGTACATCCTTCATTGTTAAAGTCAAAATTAGAAACAAATGGAGACGGAACAAAATTAAGTTATTTCAACTGCAACATTCTACCGGTATTCAAGAAGTGATAATTATCATACTCCTTTTTATAGCATAAAACATAGCAAGAAACAGTGTGTTTTGACAAGAAAAATTATAAATGCCATTTACAAGTTTTTCATCTCGAGACAGAATACATGACAGTAATGAAGCGACCGTGTTAACACAAACTGCAGTCAGGTGTGAAACAATTTATCATTCCTTGACTGACGGCCAGTTGAGAACACACTAACGGCTTCAATAACTCCAACTCTTGTGGATATCACATTTTTGCCTCATTAAGTGGTTAGATGTCAGATCGAGAGATAGCTACAACAAGGCGTTTCATTTGATGGAGCGCAAGCATACCTTTTTCTAAATCCACAGATGCATCAGCTGTGAAGAAATGGTTTTGCCAATCAAGAAGACAACACAAAAACATATCGCTCCAAACTTGTAGTACTCAAGTGCGGCTAAAATATCAGAGTTCTTTTAACTTTAAAAAAGAATTCTTTAATTAAGATAACCAGATATTTGAATCTTGAGTCATTTGGTAAAAAAAACTCAATTAAAAAACACCGTTCTTTGTTTTGCATCAGTTTGTTGTTTTTGGTTATAGAGTCGATAAGTTGTGTCATTTGATTTTGGCAGAAAGTATGCTCTTGCTTATGAAGTACTTTGTCTTTTGTATCTTAGAGCATGAAAGACACAAGGTTGGGTAATAATATGAAGTTTTATTTATGAAACAGAGCCAACCAGTTTAAAATTGCAATAGTTGGAATGCGGAAGTAGCTAATATAAAAACGGAAAAAATATTGCGTAAGGATTTCCAAAGCACACAACATGGAATATGTTGTTATGTTAAGAGGTATTATATTTCACTATCATGTCATTTTTTCGGAACATTAACGATAATGAGATAATTTATACTACGATCAATTATTTCACACAATTTAAAACAGATATGAAAGAGACAACCTTGGTCAATCATAAAGACGAACTGAATCTAAAACACTTCATGATATTATTTGTTATCTTTACATAGTATTAAGCTAAATACGATTATTTCCGTCTCATTCATCAGGTTAGAAAACAGACTTGTTTAATCATTATCATCCTTTGCTGAACTGCACTGTCCTACCTTGTATTAGATTCAGGAGTGGAAACTATGATATGGAACTATTCAAATGGGTAGACAAAGGCTGTTTTGATAATCAATTTATATTCACTTCAAGCAATTAATGTTATAACCTATCTGCTTCTTCTACAGATCCTGCGTTTTATCTGTATAACACAGGTGCCATCAGATGGTGCTATCTTTATAGGTAGGAACACAAGCTCTTTACATATTTTATACTCTTAATCTTTGGAGAAATTCCCCTCTTTAATCTACATGATGCTCAGCTTTGCATTTTACCTCTTTAACTCTCCTTAAAGAGTTTGTCCTATCAGCAATTGGTTCGCCATGCTGTTTTTCTGGGAATGACATGAACAAATGTTCTTTACTTGTTATTAACTAACTTATTTCGAAATATCCAAACTTTTATAAATAATTTATGATAACACTGGTCAACAACATCCAGTCTCAGGGTAAAACTTAGATATACGCTCCGGCTCCACACATGTACCTCATGTTGGGAGAGAATGACGACTTTGGAAATATATAAAACTCTTAAACCAATAGCATCTCTTGATATACGAGTCAGCACTATCAAGATTTCATCGCCTTGTTTGCAGGTTTCCGACTGTGTTCCGTTTTCGTGGGTCACTGCAGATTTCCTACAGGTTATCAAAACAGTGTTTCCAAATATTTTCAACACCAACTTAAAATTTATCGTTGGCCTAAAGTTTATCGTGAACTATCTTAATAAAAATGATTGACTGGTTGGATCACAGCGCATAAGGTTTAGTGGGGTTACGTCCCAAGGATATATGAGTGGAGCCAGGGCGTATACACGTTTTGCCCCGAGACAGGATGAATCAACAACGCCTTGTAATGCTGGAGCAAGGATTTTCGTACTCACTGTTGCTTCACTTCTCATTGTTGTTTTCTACTGATTGTCTACTGATTGTCTCCCTTTCCACAACAAAAAAACACGATAGGACAGCCCTTTTAACCTTGCAGGGACAGCATAATGACTCCCAGAAACCAGTCCTGGAATGAATTCAATACAATGAGATGTGATTGCGATTGTGATATACTGATGATTGAATGATTTGGCACTATCCCATTCAACGTGTATAGCGTTGTTCAAGCTAGCAGGTTGTTAATTACTCAACTTAACACAACAGGAACTTATGAATGGTAGACTTTTTGTACTTAGCATTTAATTGAAACAAAGTGGTTCTCTCTACTCGTGCACACCTCCTGTAACCTATTTAAGAAATTGCCTTTTTCTTTATTACAGCAGACACGCTGCCAAATACAGTATCTAACCTGTTTGTCACTAGTGTCAGTCCAGTTGCTACTGTTGAAAAGTTTTGATTACTGACTTGTTAAACTATCAATTAAACATTTTACATTACAACACTTAATTCAAACATGGAATCTGAAGTTGGCACTTTTTGTGAAATAATCACGAAAGATCCCCTTGTCTTTATATAGGAATATTTGGTTCATATTAAATATGTTTTACCTTTTATATAGAATTTTATAGTAAGTGATCATATTCTGATGTCATCATTTAAAGCAATAGAAAAGAAAATAATAGTTACGCTGAAAGAAATCTATTTAAAAAATATCAAAACTCTGGATTGACATGGTTTATGGACAACACTTAAGCAATCAAAATCATAGAAAACAAATTGGCTTCAAATAAGAGAAAATACCTTTCATTTGGAATGACTTCTTGTCAGAAAGGAATCACTATGACATTTTCATAATTTGTATTATTGACATAACATATTATATATATTTCTTTTTCAGAATTCTGGCATCAACTTTCAAACCTCGAACATGTGCACAAAAAGGACATGAATCGTAATTGGTTTTCATTTTAAAACATACTTTAAAGCAATCAGGAAATTGAGATTATTGTTCCAAGAGATACATACCTTTCCCACATCTACCTCAACCATTTTTGAAGAAAACATTAATCACGTGCAGGTTTTCCCAATAAAAAAATTATCAATTGAAACTCAGGGAATTTATATTACTTGCATTCATTTTCAAAATGTGTTCACCCGCAGTGAAACGTAGGGCATTGCTATCTTCCATTACATAGCATTTACCACATAATTCACAATACTATAAATACACTGTAGCTCTTGTATCAATATATCGAGCAACACATCTAAGAAAATGCCACAAGTACAGTGGATCAATTAAAAAAATTCAATTGTTATTTTTTCGGATGGATTCTGATTGAGAAATACTTTTCATACACAGAGTTCAGATTACAATTTCATTCTAGTCTATCAATCGTCCTATGATATTCAATATAAGGTCTAATCATAAAGAGACCACAGAAAATTGTTTTTCTTTTCTACTTTGCTCTACTTTGCTCGATGTTTTGAATTGGAGATGTTTAACAGAAGAAGACAAAGGCTGAGTGTAAGTCCAAGTATATCATCACCTTAAGTTTTTGCCAATTAACCACAAGGGGGAATCGTTTTGAAAGGGTACTAGTCATAAACAACATTAATCGGTATCGAATCAGTTACTGCATAGTTGTAGAGGATGGTTACATGAATGGTTTGGAGCTTTCTTGTTTCAAATTTGTAAGAGTTGATCAACAGAGCCATCACCAACGATGGCATGATGTTTAACGCAACATTACATTTACAGTTTAAGACGGTTTAACGAAAACATAGCATCTAATGACAACGCAAAAACGTACAGTAATCCAGGAATAGGTAGCCTCCAAATAGAATATTCGATTAAACTTAAATATCTGATACATAAAGACATCCTAACATTCTTTCATGTATTCGAACTGAATATGGGCATGCACTCTGGACAGCACCATCAATGCAAACCAATGCACCATAAATGCACCATCATTGCACTACAAATGCATAATCAATGCACCATCCATGCATGGAACATACATATATTATTGCTTGAATATTATTCACACAACGAGTGCAGTAGGCAACACGGAACAAGTATCAAATTAAACATAAACTTACTTGGAAGTGAAAGAGAACAATATAGCATTGACCTGGTATGCTTCGTCGTACACAACATTATTTAGTTCAGGACATAGTAGGTTGAATGAATATTAATGAAGCTTTTCCAACACTAACATCAGTATGGATATAAAATAATAACTGTTTGTATACTTACAGTGTGAAGACCAACAGCATGCCTTCATGGACAAACTGTAAAGATTTTACAAATGCTTCATATGATTAATCTTAATATCTTGGAATGGCATTTGGAAGTGACGCGCATAAGAAATAAAAATCCTGACACTGAGTTATGTTCACGGTCATTGAGTAGAAAATGACAAAAATAGTTTGAGGACGTTTCTTTTGCATGTGAGTTAACTTAAGAAACAGTGTTATAGTAATAAACAAACGTAGGAAAGAATCTCACTATATAAGACAATTACAAGTAAGAAAATGATGATTATGAATGTAGTTAATATGCTTCGATGTCTGCGCATTTATTCTTTTACTTTCCATAGAATTCACTTTCATATTCTATTTGTACAAACTGCAATTCTAATTTTTTCAGTTTACTGGTTGGAGGCCGAAACAGCTGAAATTTCTCTCTATATTACACTTTGAATTTTCACAGGAACTTTCAACAATTCCTCATGAATGCACGTGTACTAAATTAGACACATAGATTTCTCATGAAAGGTTAGAATAAATCTATTCCCTATTAGTAAAGGCCCTTCTTTACAACGGTACACGCGAGAAGCAAGCAGCCATAAGTCGATAAGTAGAGAATGTGATAAAGACGAGTCAACTTGTGTTATATCACTTAGTGACAGATAGAGGTGGTGAAATACACTTCAGACAATACTTTAATATATCTTGTCCCGGCAATCCTTGAGAGTTTAGAAATAATAAACTGATGCGTGTGGAAATATTGATTTGCAAACCCATCGATCATCTTGAGCGGTGCTGTACGCTATCAATTGTGACCTTATCCTAAAAATAGATCCATTTCGCCCTTTTCCAAGGGATAAATCAGTGACTTTTGATTAAAACAGAACTGTATTTATATGACTGCATACTTGCCTCACTATTCTATTATTTTATGCAATGAACAAATAATTTTCTGAATAGAAGCTATCATGTAGGTTATTTTGTTATATTGTTGGCCTTAATCTACTCTTTTGCCGTAATGCAAATCCTATCCTATTTCTACCCTACCTTTTCTAAGTATTTCCTTATCTAAATAGGGTGCTTCCTTTGCCTTTTCTATACCTGATATTGTAACTTATAATACTTGTGTTTAGATGTACTAATATGGTAATGATAAAAAAGTTTGTTACATTTAGTTTTGCGACAAGTGAATGAATAAGAACGCATCGTAAATAGATATTTAGATAATCACCGAATTGACTTTTGAGCTGATTACTGGAATTTTAGCCCGAAAGTTAGATGGTTGACGTAAGGTTGTGACTCTCAGGCAAACAACTATTCTGACAACAGAGGACGACATCACCTACTCTTAATTTTTCAAATCTTCACATCTTCCACTAGTGTAACAAAGAAACTATTAACACCTCAAATAATTTCTATGAGACATTTCAGAGAAGCACAATGCAATTACAATAGATCTAAGCAAAATGCTCATTTGTATATGTAGACATCAAAGGCAATCAAAACTTAAAATTTTTGTTCTTAACTTTTTACTGTCCAGGCTATCCAATTAAGTTGGGGTTTTTATCAAACAAAAACGTTTGAGGATATATTTGCTTCCTCTTGAATGTTGAAACTTTATAAAAAGAATTTTAAGCATAATGTCATTCAACTTTTCTTCAAAGGTTTTATTTCTAGTTGTATAACGCTGCTTTTGCTCCATACAACAAAATGAGCTTCACGATATAGCAAAAACATTTTTAAATATCTAAGCAAAACATATTTGATTGATGGTCACATCGAAAATGTCATTTAATAAGGTACATTCACTTAAAAATATTCTTAACAAAACCACTTGTATATGATAACAAAGAGATAGTTTGTAAAGTTTCAGAAAAGAAGATGAAAAAGTACATTTTAAGTAACAACTGGAATACTTCTAAAATCATAAAAATGTCTCCAACGAAAAGTAACTACAAAAGGAGAAAAGGAATTACACCAACATGAACCTTCAATTACCAAACATGCCAGAAAACACTTGCTCCAAAAATTAATTTAGATGACCCCAAAAAATAATAAATGGATCATACCGATTTTATTTTAGTTCTCTGCCAAAAAGTAAAATAAGGCAATATGCGCTATTCAAAACAAGTCTAAAACATTCAGTTTATGTTTCAGTTCAAACAAACACCATTACCGATTAATACACCATTGATAAATTTCAAAATACTTTTTGTAAATTTGTTCTGGGTGTTGGTAAGTATGTGTCAAGAAATGCAGCCTTAGCTGAATGTGGACGATTATATTATCTTAAGTGTATCACATTTTGCCAAAGATGTCTGATGATCGTTACCCTAAACAAAGTTATAATTACATGCTCAAATTAGATTCTGTTGGTAGGATCACCTGGGCTTCAAGCATACGTGCACTTCGAAATGAATATGGATTTGGTTATGTAGGGCTTGTCCAAGACATTGGCAGTGTATCATTATTTTTGTCATCATTTAAGGAGAGGTTAATAGATTGCTCCAAACAAAATATAAGTAGCATTATTATGATTTCTTCAAGTCTCACACTTTTCAAAAGTATTGTATTATCTTTTCCCATTTATGATTGCATTTTGAGAATTAATGTAAGAGACTTAAGGAGATCTTCTAAGATTCAATGCATTACCGTGTAGATGTTACATTAGATGGAAAGAAACTGTTAGCTCTGATACTATTTGTAAAATGTGTAATAGCGGTCATAATGAAAATGAAGTCTGCTTCGTTTTTGAATGTAATAGATATGCAACATTTAGAAATACTTATTTACCTGTACTGAATTCACTTACAAATAATTTTGAAATGATTAAGCTAGTAACGTAATATGATCATGTACTTTTAATGCATTGTGCAAAATTTATCAAGTTAGCTTTTAAATGTCGAACTCTTATAAGCTGAAACTTAAATGTCTGTATATTGCCATTTAAACTGTATCATCATTATTTTTACATGGGCCTACAAACTGTTAATAAACCTCTTTATACACCTACTAAATAAGATAAATTGAATTTATATAATCATATTTGAACTATATGAATACAATATTTTGCTTCAACAAGGCAATAGATGTAGGCTTGCAACGTAACCTCAGTCCTCACTCCTTCAGCTGTTGATAAAAGATTAACCATTCATCTAATAAATTCATAATTTCTATATTTTCTTCAAGAGTAAGACATCAACGCTTTCATATATGTTCCTGCATCTATATCTATAAACTGTATCTGCCAGATATATTTTATGTACATCACCAGTTATACCTTGTGTGATATTAAGATCCATACAAGAATTGATAAATTTAATTTGTTTATCAATAATTGTACATCGCGTGCCAATTATTATTATTATTATTAATGACTATTTTTAGGACTACAAACATGTCTCTTGATGTCATTTACACAGTGGCTATGGCAATCAAAATGCAACTGCACGTTCTTGCATACACAATGCTGCAGGTTTATCGTATCACTCAGTGCTCATAGTGACGTAATTTATTAGATTTCTCTTACTTTTATTTATAATTAACGGCATTTCACCTGTAAAAAGGCTATGTAAGTTATATGTATTTAGTGCACTCACAAAGCTTAGATTGGGAAAACACTTTTGTTGTTTTATTATCTGTAAGAAAAACATATACCAATCAAATCATATGAAAAGAAACGCCGAAAATATTGTGTCTACATGTCCTTGAGATATATAGTCAGAACTCTCAATGGCAAGATATCTTAACAGTTTTAAAAAATTTAGAACTTTCTACGAACTTACTTGAATTACTAGGTAACTGTTTAATATATCTAACTAAACTAAATACTGCTCAGTGATTAGATTACATTAGATTAGATATACATCGATTTTATGTAAATGACCATTCTTATATCAGGGGGAAAAGTGTCTAATCAAATGAAAATGAAACTCAGTCTATCAACCAATAGCCTCTTGGTATCTAAACCATGAAGATATTTGATATCAAACGTGTTGAACTTGTCTTTTTCTTTCGTATGGTCACTCATTTTGTTTTGACACTTACTTTCATAAGAGTGTGTCATGTAAAACAAATGTAAAGCATTACAAAGAAAAAGTTATTCAAAACTATGATACTCCAAGGATGTTGCAAATACATATATGTTTCAGATAATGGTAATAAACGGCTATTTTTATGTCATTCTTGAAAATCAAAGTAGTTTCTGTCTTTTTACGAGATTAAATTGGTTTTGAATTTAAGAAGCAAACACATCAAACAGTTTTTTTATTTAATAAAAAAACAGTTCATCTTAAAAAGTACTTTTTAATAATGATATCTTAATCATTTATCCTCTTATGAAAATCGATGCAAGGGTATTTCAATCTCGTCATTTTTAACTGTATTTTGATTTGCAACTGACATTTACAAGAAGGCCTCTAGCATACATAATAGGCGTAAGACACAGTTAAAAAGCACAACAAATTTTTCTCATGTACAACAAAAGCAGGATGGCACGTAATGTAAGGGGAAATGAGTTTACGAACTGGATTTTAAATCGTTAAAAGTTATTATTCTACCGTTCTTTAACAATGCTCTCTCTTTTATTAAATATTTTTAATAACGAATTTGAAACCCATACATTCCTACAACAGTCGTTATATCTTCTGGCGTAGAAGTTAACACAGTTATCTATATTAATGTGTATCTTACATAGTTTATATAAACTTTGTTAACTTTTATTGTATTGTATAATCAAGCATCAAAGTTATTTCAAGACGAAGTTATATGGTACAAAAGTAACAAGAATTTATCGTGTCGAAAACACCTTCACATGATGAGGACGTTAATGTAGCGATTGTAATGTAGTGATGGCTTAGATTACTGTCCACTGACGACTGGAACTGAAAATAAGTGCTTTGAATTGACGTAAATGTTGAAGATAAGCTGCCTACATATGTTTTCTTTCAAGAACGTTTGACAGCATTTACGTAATATTGGAAAAGTTTGTCTTAATAAACCATGGGAACTAAATGATAACGTGATTATAGAAATAAACATCAAAGACAATGGTTCAATCCATTCGACTTCAAAGATACTAATAAGCTTTATAACGACGATGCAGAGTGGCATATGAAATCACATTAAGCTATGGAAGTAAATTGAGATCAATATCGATAAATTGAATATACTTTATCTAGATAACAACATTATTTTGTGTGTCTCAAAATGCTACGAGTTAGAAATCAGTAAAGGTTGAAGGAAAAGTGCTTGATAGAGTTAAAAATTCAATTACAGATGAAGATGTTTTTTAATTAATAATTAATAATGTTTACAGAACAAAAATGTTTTACTCAGAATTGTAACTTTAAAATAAGCATTGCTAAAAATCAAGCTTTATCTCACTTCATTTACACCATTCAAAGTATCAATAATCAAATATACACTAAACAAGATTGTAAAGAAAGTTTGATATATGACTTTTTTATGAATTAAATTTGATTAATCATTGTTCTGTATTTCTTCTGATGAAATTGATTCTCATATCCATTTATAATAATTTTAAAATGTTTATTAACGACAACAAGGAATTTTATGGATAATCAACTTCTTTATTGTACTGGTAGCGACGTTTCGGTATAGATTCTTATACTGTTTTCAAACAATTTCTCACCTCCTAACACAGATATGTTTTGCTTGGTTTAAGAGAATTATTTTAAATGACTCAAAATTGAATGCGCTTTTTTTATGCAATGTTCCTCAAAATATCCCAGACTTTATGTTAATGGGAGAAACATTTATAAAGCAACGGGTCATAAATAAGAAAACAAATGATTTTTGGAGAGAATCGCTGATGTTCTTTTAGCATGGAGTTCATATACGTCATATAAGAATAAGAAAATTGTTCAGGGTAGCGGTGTCTTATCACAATGTTTGTGGTACAACGAACACATTCTTTTAGACAAAAAACCCTTTGTGTTCCCACACTCCAAGGTCGGCATTACCTTTGTGAACGACTTGATAGATACTGATGGCAAAATATATACATATAAAAAACTAATGATTTTTTATTTGATAAAAAACTAGAAATACCCTTTATTCCTTATTATTTTCAAGATATTTTTACAAATACAAAAGGGTGTAAAATAATATTATTATTATTATTGATATTATTATATTACTTAGTCCAGTAGTAGAAGCTGATATGTATAGCTATAAGTTGAAGTGGGAAACAGAATTTGAGACAAATATAAGTGAAAAAGACTGGAAATCATATCAAAAGAGTATATTCCGAGCACACAAAAATTCAGAAGTTAGATGGTTTCAATATTCTGTGCTACATAGAATCTTGCCAACAAATTAACTATTGTTTAAGATGGGTTATATTGAAAGCAAGGCATGTTCACTTTGTAACTCTGCATCTGAAAGCTTGATTCATCTCTTTTGTGATTATCCAAAAACTAAAACCATATGGAAGGAACTATTTACTTGGATAAAAATGAAAATAGATATTTCTTTGAATATTGATAAGAAAAAAATCATATTTGGGTTTCCCGAAAGAAAGAATGATGTCATTAATCTACTTATGACAATTGTGAAATTTACAATATTTAGAATAAATCATACACATGTAACCCTGGATTTGATAAAATTAGAACTGAAATAAATAAAATTTACAATATCGAGAAAACACATGCCATCTCATCTTGTTACTATACTAAGTTTCTTTGGTTCTG